>JANAVB010039216.1:9009906-9621356 GCA_029216955.1 Iris pallida | reverse complement strand
CCATTCCTTTATCTGAAGTTAAGACGTCTAATGTCATCAGCTTTATTAAGCACCACGTCATCTACAGATTTGGTGTTCCTCGACGCATTGTTCATGATAACGGACCACAGTTCAGCCAGAAATTTACTCGATTCTGTGACGATCACCGGATCAATAATGTGGCTTCTACCGCATATAATCCAGCAGCTAACGGATTAGCAGAAGCTTTCAACAAGACTATCATCAAACTCTTAAAGAAGTTTGTCTCCACTAACAAACGTAATTGGAGTGACAAGCTCGGGGAATGTTTGTGGGCTTATCACACTACAGTTCGTAATGCTACCAAATGTACACCTTTCTCTCTGGTGTATGGTTGCGAAGATGTTCTTCCATTAGAGATTCAATTCCTTCTTTAAGGATAGCAATCGCTAATGAACTCACTGCTAAAAATAACACGTCGTCTTCGACTTCAGGAATTAGAAGCTCTGGATGAAAAGCGATTATCTGCTCAACAGAATATTGAATTCTATCAAGCTAGAATTTCAAGAGCTTTTAATAAAAAAGTCAGAGTTCGATCATATCAAAAAGGAGAACTTGTTCTAACAGTCAGACGTCCTATGACTATGACTCATATGAGTAAGGGCAAATTTGACGCAAAGTGGGAAGGTCCCTATATTGTGAGCAAAGTTTTCTCAAATGGAGCTTATCAACTCTCAGAATTGGATGGTCGAAAAGTTTTGATGCCTATTAATGGCAAATTCCTTAAAAAGTACTTGTAATCATCAGACAAATTCATGTTTAAAAATAAAAATTTTATTTTATTTTCATGAATGATGATACATGATATTAAGGAAGATCACTATCATCCTTCTCTACTTTTGGACGTGGGCCACTACCGTCCTTCTCGAAGATGTGATCAGCAAAAGAGCCGAGAACCTCCTTGCTAGAACCCACGAGGAATTTACAAGCGGTCATCCTCATGGCTTCCTCTTCTTCAGTCCTTCCTGGTTCGAGCAGAAAATCCAGAATGTCCCTTGGTGGCTTGGGTGCAGACGAACCTTCGCCTGCTTCCGTCTTCTTCGTTTTGACTGGACCAGCAGGGCGTTCTTCAGTGCCTTTCTGAACCTTTGAGGCTATCTCAGTCTTCTTGGATGCTTCTCCAGATGACATCTTTATGTTGAGGAGTAGAAGTATTCGTTCTCGCCAGATTTCTGCTATATTTATAGGCAGAAGTTCCTCATTCATCCGACGTTTCACATATTCATTAATGCTTAACGGTTCATCCATTCATTTCTTACATTCATCAGACGGTTCGCCTGTTCATTAATACTTGACGGTTCATCCGTTCATTTATTACATTCATCCGACAGTTCATCTATTCATCATTTCCTAACGGTTCATCCGTTCATAATCTTCTATCAATTTATTAAGTGGGGATTCGTTATTTATCATGTTTTCATAACCTCTGAATCAATTCCGAATCTACTTACTCATTTGTCATGTTTTGACCTCTGCATAGAAATTAATCTATTTTCTTTTGAGTTCCTATATATTATCACGTCCATAATACCTCTGATAATATCATATACTCTAAAACAGAAAAGATGATTTTATTATCTATCATGTCCACAATTCATCCACAAATACAAATCATTGAGCATAGAAGAATTGTCATTTTCATTCTCATTTCACCATAAAAAGTCTATTACATTTTCTTAGACTTTCTTACAAATCATAATAGAAATCTATTACAAATCTTGGATTTTCATTCTATGTACAACTGGCAACATTGGAAACAGTCAAAGAGTGCTAATTAACATTCTTCATTAATGCACGCTGTTCAATGCAAAAGTTGTACTTCATTTCTTAAGACAGGCACTGATGGCCTTACAAAAGACAAAACAAAAAGTGCAACAAAAGCATAAAAGTTACACTCTATTTCCCAGAGCGACTGAGCTTGGTGCCTAGTTCTTCTATGCTCCTAACTCCCAGACAGTGCAACAGAGCTTTAAACATTTCACGCTGCTCTATAAGGCTGCGCCCATCAGAAGAGGACGAGCCATCCAAGCCAAAATAGCTCAAGAAATTCTTGGCTAGTTGCAAGGGATCATCTTTGAGCTCGAAGACAAGGGGCTCTGGCTCTTCACCCCCAAAAGTGGGGTTACCATGAGAACAAAAGCCCAACTTGCGTGCTTCTTCCTCAGCTTTCTCCTTTGGTGTCATATTGATGTAAGATGAAGATTAAAAATGAAACTTCTTCCTGTTTATATAACTGAGTTTTGCCGGCGGTTCATATTCCACCATAAATTGGATACAATCAGTCTCGGAGAACGAAGAGTCATTATGACATTTAATAAGTTCATTTGGATGTTTTCAAAGAACTTCGAAGTCTTTTCGACTTCCGAAAAATTTTGAAGTCATCTCAGCGTGACTAAATCCATTTTATCATCTCTATTTTCAAAGTATTTCGAAATAATTTATCATTTTTCGAAAACTTTGAAGGGGGTTTTGTAGGCCTCAAAAATGAAAGTCACGCTGAGTTGATCAAGACAGAGTCAAAAGTCACGCTCAGTTAATCCAGACAATATAAACAAATCACGCTGGGAGACAGCTCATCATTTGCCAAAGAGTAATTATGACTGACAATACGACAGTCGAAGAATATCTCTTCATATGCCACGTATACACAGAATTCGAGAGATCATCGCCGTCTATCGCGTGATTTTCAAAATCTTCTTCAGCAAGACTCAGCCTTCGTCGAGTTGGCGTACCAAAAGGGTTTCTTGTCATTTAATGCGACTGACAAAGCAATCACTGTCAGAGATTTTGTGTCAGTCGAGACACGCCGAATCAAGACAGCTGGCAGTTCTATCTCAAGTCTGCGTGTATTTGTGATCTTCATCTCAAGTTTGCGTAGATTCTGAAGTTTTCTTCCTCAAGTTTGCGTAGATTTTGAAGTTCTTTGCCTCGAAGTCTGCGTGGATCCTGAAGCTTCCTGCCCCAAGTTTGCGTGGATTTTGAAGCTTTCTACACCGAGTTCGCATGGATTTCGTCTTCAACAAGTCTGCGTGGATTTCATCAAATTAGAGTACGTGGCAGCCATGCCACTGATCTCTCGCCTGCGTGTCCTGTAACTTGCACACGACTCATGCATGATTGCCATGTGTCCAACAGTTACAGGCCACGTCCAGTAACTGCTCACAGCCTTGTGTATGTTAAATCCTGCGTGATGTTTAACTAGGCATAGGCTGTGAAGACAGTTATCTTTTCAGTTATTATTTTTGACTCTATAAATAGAGTTCTTTTTCTTATTTATTGTACAGATACACTGATATCTACTGTCAAAATTTTGAGAGCTTTTCTTCTTCGTATAGTCCAAGGAATAAAGCGATCGTCTTCTAGATCGGATTCCTACAGTTGTAATTTTCCCAGAAACACAACAAATAAAGAGAATTTCTTTATGGAAAACACAGACCAAACCCGATAACCTAATTATTAAAAAAATCTGTGTCCTGACAATTTAGGACACAGGCACACGAATCTTGTGTCCATGGTTAGCACGACACGTACGACACGTAAATCCCGTGTCCATGCCCATCACTGGACTCCCCAACACTAGGCGAGTCCACACACGTGTATACGAGACACGACTCGACGCGTGTGAGAGATGACACGTACGTGTCCGTCGACCAGTGGCTTTCGGGGACTTTATACGACGGAGGAGGCGTCGGGGTGGTCGAGAAAAAATGGCGCGGTGGTCGTCTTGTCAAGGTGCATCGATTGGTGGTGGTCAGTGACGGTAGCGTGGCCTGTAGGGGCGGCACTCCTAGATCTAGGGTTCCGGCGAACTGGTCGGGGAAGAAAGGGGGCTATGGCGTGGCTATGGCGGTCGGGCAGTAGAATAGGGTTAGGTTTTAGTCTAGGGGTCTATTTATAGGGCTGGGGTAGGTTTTAGATTAGGGTTTCGGCCAGTAAATTAGGAATTAGTGTTAGTGTTTAGGCCGAGGTCGGCAGGGTTAGTCGGGACGAAGGCGGTGATCGGGTGGTCGGTTTGCAAACACCCGCCCCTCCAATAATAGGTATTTACAAAAACACCTACCGCCATAGGTTTATGCAAAAACCAATTTGCATAAAGCCCCCTCCGCTATGTCCTGTGCAAATTAAAATTTTCACAGACAAATCGATTATTACAAACTGCTATAAAATAATTTAATTAATTGCAAAATGTATTTAAAATAATTTAATAAATTACAAATTGATATTTTTAGCTTTAAAAATCATTTAAAAATTCTAGAAAATTTCTAATAATTATAATAAATTATTTTAAGGATAAAAATGCTATTTAAAATTAAAAAATAATATTTTAAAAATCTAGGGCTTACAATTAGCAACTTAGGGAGCCTAGGCCCATGTGCAAACCCTAACCCTAACACCCCTACCCCTGGCCGGCCATAGCAGCCCCTTCCCCATTGTGTAGTGAAACACATTAGCCTCCAAGAGAAACCCTAGCCTCCACTCTCCAAAGATTCTAACTTTTTCATCCGGAGTCCGTTTCTCCCCAAACGAATTTTGTTGTGCTCTTAGGAAGGAGAGGATCTTGCTGGAGTACTACTAGCAAGGAGGAGGAGGCATTTGCTTGGAAGAAATCGGCCGACAAAGCGCTCGAGGAATTCCTTTTATTGAGATTTCGACTCTCAATAGGTAAATCCCGATCTACCTTTGTTTCTCCTGAATTTTCTTCATTATTGCATCCACATAGGCACACTTGATCTGTGTATTAAGTTTCGTAGGATTTTGGTTTCGTTTGATAGCGGTATCGGACACGTATCGGTCACACGTTGCACGTGTTCGACAAAATGCCACTTAGAATTGAAAAGTGTTAATTTTTAATTCTTTTTCCACGAAATCGTTCCTTATATGATTTGTAACAACTTTTGTGAAGACAAATCGGAAATCGACACGATTTCGGTATCCGAACGGACAAAGATACGTGTGCACGAGATCCCGTGCACGGTCCCGTGCACGCCGTGCTGTCTGTGCGTCATAACTCACCGCACAGAGCTCCGTCTTGCATGAAATCTTATGAAAATGTAGGAGCAACCTCTGCCCACATACTCGTAAAATTTTACGATGTTTCGTCGAGCGAGCGCGGAGAAATCACGCGTGCACTAGTCAGCTGAACTGTGCACTCGGGCTAAAATTTGCCGCTGACACGGCCTTCGTACGCGAACACGGCATGTCGAAGACCCATACCAGGAGTTTGAACACGTAGCCCTATACCTAGACTACCCAGGGACTCGATACCGAGTTGTGGCGTGGCCCGACGTGCAAGCCACGAGCGGCGACCCGCATGAACGAGCACGCACGCACGCGCACGCGCGCGCAGGCCACTCGCCGTTGCGCGAGCCGCTGTGTCATGTCGCTGCGACTTTGTGTCGTGTCGACGTGTCTTAGACCTACCCCGTGACCCTACCTAGCTGTGTGCACGAGCACGAGGCTTCTCATTGCGCGTGTGACGCACAATCGAGCGAGAACACCCTCTTCGACACGCGAAATCGGTTTTCCAATACGCATTCTCTGGACACGACACGAACACGGTTTCGACCACGGGAGTACCCGAGCACATCCCATTTGCCGAGACCAACGTATTTGCCAAGTTTCGTGAGTTGGTTTGGAGTATTTTGCGTTTTGGGTCGATTTGTGAAAATTGGATTTTTCGGGTTCAATATTTTGAATAGAAATGTGATATTTTGATTCTTCGACCTTTAATCGATATTTTCTGACTTGTTAACTTATATATGTTATTTTGGACTTGCAGGAAGTAATCCGTGGAATTATTACCTATTTGTTTGCCTTTTTCAAGTATAATTGGGTTTTCTTTCAATATAAATTTGAATAGTTCTATAATATTTTGAATTTATGAATTTTAAGTATTAAATTCTGAGTTTGTGATTCTTATATGACATTCTGAGTTTGTGGGAATTTATCCTAGGTTTTATATCCTATGTAATTATCATTTACTTATGCAAATTAGATTTTTCCGTTATGAATATATATGTATATGTGAGTATATGTATATATTTATATATATAAATGACTTGTATATATGTAAATATGTTGGAATGAGAGTTTAAGGTTCGGAATTCCAGGTTTGAGTCCATTTCTCGGATTCGAGTAATCTATCCTCTTTACCTATATGGGTATGTATATGTATATTATGCATATATATATATATATATATATATATATATATATGTATATATATATATATATATATTTATATATATATAAATATATATATATATTTTCTTTTTTTATTATATAATTATATATATATATATATATATATATATATATATATATATATATATATATATATATAGATATATATATATATTTTTTTATATATATATATATATATATATATATATATATATATATATATATATATATATATATATATATTTATATATATATATAAATATATATATATATTTTCTTTTTTTATTATATAATTATATATATATATATATATATATATATATATATATATATATATATATATAGATATATATATATATTTTTTTATATATATATATATATATATATATATATATATATATATATATATATATAGATATATATATATATATATATATATATATATATATATAGTTTCCTATAAATATATAGTTTCCTTTAAAAAAAAAAATAGTTTCCTTTAAATGGATATATGTGTATATGTGTTTATATATGTGATATATTCCATAGTTAATACTTGGTTTTTAATCTCAAATTTTATTCACTATACAGCAGTCCTTTATCACATTTTCCTTTAGTCTCATATTATATAATTATATGTGTATATATATATATATATATATATATATATATATATATATATATATATATATATATATATATATATATATATATATTGCCTTAATGAATGTGAATATATCTATATGTGTGTGGATTGCTTATGAATATAACCATAGGGTATTGGGACTTATTAGGATCGACCCAATGAGCTTAGTTTAGTCGAGTTGACCGACAAGTTGACCAAGTTGACAAAAGTCAACTTTGGGTCAAACTTGATCCAAATCAACTCAAACGAACTCCGAATGACTTGAAAACTTGTGTGTGACATAAAAATTAGTAAACGGACTAGTTGACCTTCAGTTGACCAGGTTGACCAGAGTTGACCAAGGGTTGACTTTGACCTAGAAGGACCTAGAATCATATAGAATTGCATTGTAGGCATTCCTTATGATATGTTAGACTATGTTGTGACTTGTAGTTACTTTAAATAGGTTTACATCACTCCAGTTCAGTTACACATCCTCATCTGCAGCTCAGATTGTCATGCGAGTACATTCTCTGACCGTTTCATTCTTGCTTGGACGTATTTACTTATTATAGACTAGTTTACTTGTTGCTGACACGATATATCACGGATTAGTACTATATGGATCTCTTCATACGATGTTATCCCCTCGAATACATCGGGTATATTGTGCTCATGTACTTTATCATGTACATCGTTTACTCATTGTATTCGTACTTATTCATGTATACTCATGTGACATTCATGTATACTCATGATCATGTGAGCCTTCATGTATAATCCAGTGTGCATGTGGACTAGCTATCCATGTGACGCACTACTTTCATGTGCAATAACATAACCTGGACATATCCTTGTGTACTGATTGGGGCAGGGAGAGTATTTATTTGGTTATGTGATCTACACCATTTCATGTATAACTCCAAACTAGATTTAAGTCATGTATAACCTAAGCATGTTTACATAACCAAACATGTGCTCTGAATCACGTTGTTAGCTCAATTTTCTTATCTATATCATGTATATCTATTTCTACTATATCATGTTCTTCTTTTTATAGTCTCTCTACCATTTCTTTACAGCAGTTCATGTATATTATTCTATAGCTTGTTTCATATTTTCTTTCATGTTATGAACTGTGTGAGAGATATGTATTCGTTCCTGTCTTGACTGGACCCGTTAAAAATATTACAGATGATGAGGATTGCTGCGACACTTACCATGGAGCAGGCTTAGTTGACACGGGTGACCTGGACCCTCAGCAGAATCCAGTAGTCGCTGAGGACTTGCCATGAGTTAGATTAGATAGTTATTATTATCTAGTTATGGGACTTTGTGATTTTTTTAGATTTATTATGGTGTAGTTTACACCGGGATTTATATTCATATTGTGACTCTCTGTTATGATTATCTTTCTTCTATTCCGTCTTAGTTATTGTGATTGAGTTGTACCATATATATATCATTCTCCAATTGGAGCATATTCTAGATTGTGTTAGACGTTGGACCTAGGGCAACGTTCTACCGCCGACACTGCAGGGTAGGCTGGACGTACCCACGTCTCGTGCCCTTACACTGGGTGCGGGTCGTGACACATTTTTAGTGGTGGCCCATGCAGGTCCAATCACAACTAGTATGATTTCGTAGTGGTACTTGAACTAGAGAATCACTGCAGCCTGCAGTAGGATATAGGAGATAAGTTAAGGTACTCAATCACATTAGGAAAACTCTTATCTGATTCATTCTGTTAATTGTCTTCTTTTGAAAACAACTGTCCTCCTTTGATTTTTTTTCGCTTCATTCTCGGTAATTGCTTCTTGTTTTGATCTGTCTTCAGGATGGTTATGGAGACATGATCTCATCGCTCCGGTCCATACAGGTCCTAATTCGCATTAGTGCAATGTCGTGGTAGTATATCGACTTAGTCGAACTATTACGAGCCTGTTATAGAGGATAAAAAGTAAAGTGTTAGAATGAGAGGACACTCAATCACTGTTAGGATTCCTTGAAAGATTTCTGGGACGACCCTTGAGAATCTTATTTTAACTTCGATTTAAATCTTTTCCCTTAATTTGATTCACCCATTACTCATTTAATTCACCAATTACTCATTTGATTCACCCATTACTCCTTGATTTTGAATTTGATTTTGATGGATTCATTGTTGAATTTTGAATCTTGATGTTAGTTGTTAACTTGAGTTTGTATTTAAATATATTTATATTTATATTTATTTTATTTTGGAATTTAGGGTATAACCTGATAACATACTTGATAAGAACAGTGAGAAAGGTAAATGTCTACTTTAATTATGGAGTTAGGATTTATCGCAGTCATACTGGCTAGCATGACAAGGACGTAGAGCCTGATGTAGATATACCTATCCTAGTTATGAAATCTAGATTTTTTTGCAGCCATACCGGTTGGCAAGGTAAGAATTCTAAATAACATGATTATAGGATGTATACCTTAGTCACGAACTCTATTGTTTATTGTAGCTATGCTTACTGGCGTGGCAAAATTCTAGCAACATGATTTTAGGAAGATGTGTATGGTTATCAGATTATATCTCAAAATTTGTTCATTCCTTTGAACAGAAGAGCAAGAACAGGTTTTATCATTATTTCTTTCTTGTCATTATTTCTTGTATTCCTATTTTTTCTTATCTTAGTTAACCTTGTCTCAATTACATCAATCACCTATCTCGTATCTAATTCTGTCATCTATATTTTGAAACTTTGAATCTCTTTATCTTTTTACCTTAGAAAGGTCGAGGAAGTAACGTAAATCATCTAGCTCGGAAAGGATGTAATTTGTTATCTCATGATAATTTAGGTAGGGATATAAAATGTTGGTCTTTGATATAGAATTTTGAGATAGTGATGTGGTAAAAAGTGAGAATGAAATCAAGAGATTTATATTATCAATCTAGGAATGATCACACACAGAGAAATATTTGGATGTAGATAATAGATGCATTTCTTAGCTGACGAGGATATTCGAGGTCGACATAGTTGAGGATTTGATAAATTCTGATTATTGATTCTGGAGACGGTTACTTTAAGGCTATGATGTTAAATTTAGGGACTCAGTAATGGAGAAGAGATTTTAACTGTATTCGATGGCAATACGAAATTGAATAAGGTATTGCAAGAAAATGGCTAAGAACAGAAAGAACACAAGGATTTTTGAGTTAAAGAAAATATAGAGATTTTTGAGGAAATTTTAAATTTTAAGGAGAATAATATTTGAGGGTGTACGTTGAAGAAAATATAAAGGTTAATTTTAATGGAGAATAAGTTTTGTAAGACCTAGTAGTTTCAGATCGAATAACACGAGGAGAGTAATTTGAACAAGTTCAAGGATTTCATAAAACTTGATTTAGAGGTTTCGGATCTAATTTAAGACAAGGTAGAAGAATTTGGATTCAAAGATGATTAAGTGGTTAGTATTGAGTGCTAATAAATAAAAGGGTTTGCTTCATGAGTAATATTTTGGAATTTAGAAATTTAGCCTATGATGATCATGACAAGGCCCAATCTTCATAACAAAAGGGTATAAATTCCTGGTGGTAGTCATATAAAGGTTGATTTTCATATTTGGACTTATAAGATAAAGATATGATTGGCAAATGATGATTAGATAAGCTTGATGGTATCAGAGAGAGATGATTGACTTAACTTTCCTATGAAACCTTGTCTTCTGTTTTTATCCTATCAGAAGAAGAAAATTGACTTATTCCATATCCTTGAATTATCCTTTAAAATTTTCAATATCATTGAATCCTAACTTTCTTGATCACGACCAATCGACTTTGGTCACATTTCCTTATCATATTAATATCCTGGGTCATACTCAATTGAATTAAATCTAATTGTGACCTAGATCTCCATCCTTGGATGCTTGTGCTCAGACTTCGATGTTCTTGTTCCCTAACTTGCAAAATCTTGATTTACCCAGAGATTGATCAACTTAGATCGTGCCGAGACAAAATTTTCTTTTATATATATATATATATATATATATATATATATATATATATATATATATATATATATATATATATATATCGTGATTGGATTTCAATGTTATTGACGGTCGTGCTTTAAACTTTCGATTTTGATCATCTTTAGAATAGTAACCCTATATAGTTAATTCCAGTTGTTTTATATAATCACCAGTTTTCATATAGGATGATAGACTGCCTTGCAGCCGATGATTTATTATTTTCCTTATCTTTTCCAGAATGGCACCCATGACCAGAGTCTGTTTCCAGTGCACAGCTGCAGTTCCAGATGAGACCGAGATTGTACTTCCCCCTTCTATTGCTCAGGAGGTGTTAGTAGCCTCACCAAAGAGTTTTCCTCCATCTCCTATCCTTCAGGAGAGGGCTGCAGTTCAGCCGGAGACTGAGGGCCTCATTTTGCCTCCTAGATTGGTATCCCATGCCATTCCTGATGGGGCTCAGATTTACAGACTTCTTCAGGATGTGTGGGAGGTACAGAGACTTCATACTGAGCTTATGAGAGAGCACAGTCTCAGTATCCAAATGTTGTGGGATTACATGCATTCGAGGGGAGTGCCTAGCCCCAAGAGGACGAGGAGCAGTATATACCCAAAGCCTCAGGAGTACCCCGACTTCCAGCCTAGACCAGCCTATCCAGTTCAGATTCCTGTCCAGCATAGGCCAGTTGAGCGAGTGCCTACCTGTGCCTTCTGTAAAAAGCCTGGGCATATATGGAAGGACTGTAGGAAGAGACTAGAATTGTGCCTATTTTGTGGGTCAACTGCACACAAGATACGAGACTGTCCTACTACACCTGCCCCTAGTCGAGGCCTACCTCTAGGAGAGAGTTCCAGCTACCAGACCTAGTAGAGGTGAGTTCTTGACCTATACCTTATCCTTTCTTGATGATTACTGTACCCTACCATATTGTTTGTATGTTTTGATACCTTATGACTACTTTTGATCTAGTATGACTATAGTGGCTAGATAATGAGACCCCAGACTGATATTACCTGCCATAACCCTGTATGATATCTTCCAACTGCATGATTTAGATAAGTTTTCTTAAGACCATGAATGTTGGAGATTTGACCTAGAAGGAGTAGGATCATCTTAATTTCGAGGACGAAATTATTTTAAGGATGGTAGACTTGTAACCACCACTTTTCAGAAATGAGAGTAATTTTGAACTTTTGTAATTTTTATTATTTAATAATAATATTTCAATCATATTATGATTTTTGGTGATTTTCTTTATTTATTTTGTATTATTTAGATGGGTGAATTGTGATTTTGGTTGTTGCTAGCTTAACCCTAGAGACCGTTTGACTTAGAGACTAACCATGATCAAGGAGACTCGATCAAGTGACTAGATTAGCTAATTACCTATTTTTAGGTTAAGGGTATTTTAGTCATTGTACATTACTTTGAATTTTATTAATTTATTAATTAAATTGCTTGTTGGGCGGTTTGATTGGTAGCTGAATTGGTGTTTTGGTAGTATAAGTGGTTTGGCCTTAGCCAACCATGACTAGAAACCTAATGCCATAGTTAGACTTAAATTTTCATCATTTAGATTTAATTTAGAATTTATTAGTTATTTTTAGAATGATATAAATGAATTTTAAGTCATTTTCTAGTTAGCCTTTTTAAAGCCTTTTTGACTTGGGCTTTATTAGAAACTTAGGGAGCCCAGGCCCATATGCAAACCCTAACCCTAACACCTATACCCCTGGCCAGCCATAGCAGCCCCTTCCTCATTGTGTAGAGAAACACATTAGCCTCCAAGAGAAACCCTAGCCTCCACTCTCCAAAGATCCCAAAATTTTCATCTGGAGTCCGTTTCTCCCCAAACGAATTCCGTTGTGCTCGTAGGAAGGAGAGGATCTTGCTGGAGTACTTCTAGCAAGGAGAAGGAGGCATTTGCTCGGGAGAAATCGACCAACAAAGCGCTCGGGGAATTCCTTTTATTGAGATTCCGACTCTCAATAGGTAAATCCCGATCTACCTTTGTTTCTCCTGAATTTTCTTCATTATTGCATCCATATAGGCACCCTTGATCTGTGTATGAAGTTTCGTAGGATTTTGGTTTCATTTGATAGCGGTATCGGACACGTATCGGTCACACGTTGCACGTGTTCGACAAAATGCCACTAAGAATTAAAAAGTGTTAATTTTCGATTCTATTTTCACAAAGTCCTTCCTTATATAATTTGTAACAACTTTTATGAAGACGGATCGGAAATTGATACGATTTCGACATCCGAACGGACACGGACACGCGTGCACGAGATCCCGTGCACGGTCCCGTGCACGCACTGCTGTCTGTGCGTCATAACTCAACGCACAAAACTCCGTCATGCATGAAATTCTATGATCACGTAGGAGCAACCTCTGCCCATATGCCCGTAAAATTTCACGGCGTTTTGTCAAGTGAGCGCGGAGAAATCGCACGTGCACTGGTCGGCCGAACTGTGCACTCGGGCTGAAATTCGTCGCTGACACGGCCTTCGTACGCGAACACGACACGTCGAGGACCCATACCAGGAGTTGGAACACGTAGCCCTATACCTAGACTACCCAGGAACTCGATCCTGAGTCTTGGCGTGTCCCGACGCGTGAGCCACGAGCGGCGACCCGCATGCACGAGCACGCACGCACGAGCGTGCGCGCGCAGGCCATGCGCTGTTGTGCGAGCTACTGTGTCACATTGCTGCGACTTCGTGTCGTGTCGACATGTCTTAGACCTACCCCGTGACCCTACCTAGCCATGTGCATGAGCACGAGGCTTCTCGTTGCGCGTGTGATGCGCAATCGAGCGAGAACACCCTCTTCGACATGCGAAATCGGTTTTCCGATACGCATTCTCTGGACACGACACAGACACGGTTTCGACCACCGGAGTACCCGAGCACATCCCATGTGTCGAGACCAACGTATTTGCCAAGTTTTGTGAGTTGGTTTGGAGTATTTTGCGTTTTGGGTTGATTTGTAAAAATTAGGTTTTTCGGGTTCAATATTTTGAATAGAAATGTGATATTTTGATTCTTCGACCTTTAATCGATATTTTTTGACTTGTTAACTTATATATGATATTTTGGACTTGCGGAAAGTAATCCGCGGAATTATTACCTATTTATTTGCCTTTTTCAAGTATAATTGGGTTTTCTTTCAACATAAATTTGAATTGTTCTATAATATTTTGAATTTATGAATTTTAAGTATTAAATTCTGAGTTTATGATTCTTATATGACATTTTGAGTTTGTGGGAATTTATCCTAGGTTTTATATCCTATGTAATTATCATTTACATATGCAAATTAGATTTTTCCGTTATGAATATATATGTATATGTGAGTATATGTATATATTTATATATATATAAATGACTTGTATATATGTAAATATGTTGGAATGAGAGTTTAAGGTTCGGAATTCCAGGTTTGAGTCTATTTCTCGGATTCGAGTAATCTATCCTCTTTACCTATATGAGTATGTATATGCATATATATATATATATATATATATATATATATATATATATATATATATATATATATATATATATATATATATATTAATAAAAACCCCCTCCTTTTATTAAGAAAAGACGGCCCGAAACCGTAGCCTGAACACGTATACAAGGCGCAAAATGCCAAAGCCTATACAGGTATACCACAAAAAGAAGGGGAGGGGGATGCCAAAACCGCCGAAAACTAGGGAAGGATTACTGACCAGAATGACCTAGAGCTGTGGGGACACATGGTGCTCCGTTTGCGACATTGGCGAAAAACTTCCCGAACGAGCTGGTCGGCAGAGTATTGGTGACCTTCGTATCTAGCCTTGTTGCGATTCTTCCAAATCACCCATTTAGCAGCCGCTGCGACAATCTGGTGACCATGGGATGCAGATCCCCAAGAGGTCGCTAGATCGTGAAAGCATCCGTCACCTGGATCGATGTTGAATAGCTGGTTAAGGGTCCTCCAAACCCTGTCCGTGAGGTCCCCCTGACAGAAGGAATGGTCGACAGTCTCCAACTGACGCTCTGAGCAATAGGTGCATGCAGAAGCTAAGCTGATCCCGATGGTGTTGAGAGTGTCGTCAGTGGATAAATTCTTTCTAATGGCTCTCCATATCAGGAAAGACCACTTTTTTGGGATGCAGGTGTGCCAATAGTGCGCAAGGGGTATGTGCTGCTGCCCGATACCCTGGATGGCGCATCTCGCCGACCTCACAGAGAAGGCCCCCGACGCTTCCAGCTGCCATCTCAGCATGTCGGGCTCGTTACCAATGCGTAACCCACTCGTACGAATGCTGTCCACCGCTTCATTACCAGACCATTCACGAATCTGGTCCCAGTTCCAGTCTTCGTTGGTGGGGTTCCATAAGTCCCTGATTCTGCTGCCTCTCGGAATCTCTGTTAGACTGGGGATCATGCTATCTCCGACCCATCTCTCCAGGAATGGGTTCGAATCTCCCGCACCTAATCGGAGCCTCATTGCTGGCTCGGCAAGGTCACAGCCAATGAGGATGCGACGCCACGCCGCTGAGGATCTGCAGTTGGAAGTGGTCAATGAAGGATGGGAGTGTTTGAAGTACCTGGCTCTCAAAAACCTGCTCCATAAGTTGTTGCTAGTGCGCAGTTTCCACCACAATTTCATCGAGAAAGCTTTGACAATATGAGTAAGTTTGGAGAATCCTAAACCCCTTTCGCTAGTAGGGTGAGCCATAGAGTCCCAGCTAGCCAAGTGATGCTTGTCTATGCCGTTGTTATGCCCCCAGAAGAAATTACAAAAGATCTGTTCAATTAAAGACAGTACCTTCTTAGGCGGCGAGCAAGCAGCCAGAGTATGAATAGGGATGGAGGATAGAACGTGATTGATGAGGATAATCTTGCCACCGGGAGATAAGGTGGCATTATGCCACCCCTTAAGTTTTTTCCTGATTCTGTTAGTCAAGTCCTCGAAAAGAGCCACGTTGGATTTCCCGTACACAAGAGGGCAGCCAAGATAGTTGAACGGAGGGTGAGCAACGGAGAAGGATGTTAGGTTGGAGAGATTGATGGCGTGTTCTCTACTGGTGTTGTGGTGGACGTAGATAACGCTCTTAGAGGGATTGATCTTCTGGCCGGAGCATCTAGAGTATCTCTGCAGAGTGTTGTGAACAACTGCCACCGCTCCTTCATCCCCGGCAGAGAAGATGAGAAGGTCGTCAGCGAAGGCCAGATGGGTGATGATAGGGCACCCGCTAGAAGTGTGGTAGTGCTGGAAGTTTGGGGTGTTGACCATGTTGTTAAGGTTCCTGCTCAGGGCGTCAGCAGCGATGATAAATATCGAGGCGGATAAAGGATCGCCCTGTCTGACCCCGCGTTGGGATTTGAAGTACCCATCAGTCTGGCCATTGATGACCGTCGAGAACCAGGAGTTGCTGACGGATCTCCAAACGATGTTGGTCCAATATTCCGAGAACCCGAAAGCTCTGAATACCCAGATGATGAATTGCCAGTCCAGCCTGTTGTATGCCTTCTCCATGTCGATTTTGACAGCGATGTTGTCCCCTCTAGCGGGAAATTTCATGCAGGTGATTAGCTCCTGGGCAAGCATAATATTGTCCTGGATGTTTCTCCCTTGCACAAACCCGCTTTGTTCCTCCGATATGATCTTGGGGAGAATACCTGCCATTCTGGTCGCGATGACCTTGGAAATGATTTTGTTGATGAAGTTGCAAAGACTGATGGGGCGAAAGTCGCGAAAGGACTCCGGGTTATCTTTTTCGGGATAAGGATGAGATTGGCACTAGAAATGGCTTTGGGGTAAATAGCACCCTCGAAGAAGGCGACGTCTGCTTCGATGATGTCCTGCTTGATGATGTTCCAGCAAAAACGAAAGAATACCCTCGAAAAGCCGTCCGGTCCTGGCACACTGTGTTCATTCAGAGCCCACACGGCATCCGTAACTTCCTTTTTAGTGGGAGGATGTTCCAACTGGGCGTTGTCGGTGTCGTTAATAAGGGGGGATTTTGTCGAGGACAGACATATCTTTGTGAACAGTCTCTTTGGCGAATAGTTTGGAATAGAAGTCGATGGCTGCAACTTGGATACTCTTGTGGCCCGTAATGACGTTCCCATTGTCATCAGTCGTACGGTGGATCGATAGCTTCTGTCTGCGACCGTTAACTCATGTATGGAAATACTGTGAGTTTTTATCTCCCTCGCTGTCCCATTTCAACCTCGCTTTCTGCTTCCAGAAGTCAGTCTCCACCTTGATCCTGAATTTAAGCATAGCCTTGGTGAGGTTATGGGCACTCCTGGCTGCAGAGGAGGAATCTGAGATGACCAAAGCTTCGGCTCGGATGACGTCGTCCTCAGCGACCCGAACGGCTTGAAAGATGTCCCCGTAGGCTAGTTTGCTCCAGCTGGACAAGGCTCTCCTTGTGGCCTTGAGCCTGTTGCTAACCCGGACTAAGGGATTGAGATATTTCTCGCGATTCCAAGCTTCCGCGACGATGCCCAGAAATTGGGGGTGCTCGGTCCAGAAGTCTAGAAATTAGAAGTTCTTTTTGGATGAATGAGTGTTATTTTTGATCTCCACCAGCAGCGGGGCGTGGTCAGATTCTGTGGAGTTTAGGTGGGACAGGTTGGTAGTAACCTCCATGTCGTGCCAGAAGGCGTTAGTGAGAGCCCGATCCAGTCTGGAGTATTGGCGACGATTTCCCTCCTGCATGTTGTACCAGGTGAAGGCATTACCCGTAAACTGGAGAGAGGCTAAATGAGCATTGAAGATGAAGTTGTTGAAGTCTTGCATGGCCGGGACAGAGGGAGGGCGGCCTCCAGATTTCTCAGAGTTGCAGGTGATCGCATTGAAGTCCCCAATGCAAAGCCACGGCGCGTTGGTGTGCTGGTGATGGATGTCGAGGAGATCATTCCAGAGGTGTTTTTTGGTCGCGATATCGTAACTGCCATGGACCGCCGATAGGATGGCTCGCTTGGAGAGGCTGGGGTGATCAAACCAGCAGGAGAGGGCTTGCTTGGAGTCCTGGATGACTCCGAATTTGACGTCTTTCGTGCCTAGGATCCAAATGTCGTGTCTGCCAGCCACAGCCGAAGGCAGGCCCAGTTGCAGCTGGATAGATTTTAATCTTTTGGGAGGGATTTTGGGTTCTAGAATAATGAGGATGTCGATCTTGTAGATTTTTCGCAGACCGGTAATTCTTCTTAATGTAGATTTGTTCGCCAGACCACGAACGTTCCAGGAAAGTATGTTAAGCATTAAGTGTTTTGTGGGGGTGTTTTTTGTTCTGCTTTGCGGCAGATCTGGTTTGAATGGTAGAGGGACCATGAAATGCATCGGCCCCGTTCGAGGATGATGGTCCTTCCTCGGTCAAGGCAGGGTGATCGTTGCTCGTATGCTCCAGCTGGTCCAGATTCTAACCGGCTGATTCCCCTGCGGAATCCAGGATAGGGTTCTCGGGAGGGATCGTAATGGAGTCGCTCGTGCTCCCTGTCGACGGGGTGGTTGCTTGGAGAGGGAAACCCGCGGCTAGGACCTGTAGACCTCTCTGAACTTGGTCAGGCCCCATAATAGCTAGGGCTTGGACCACCGAGACGTTGTTGGGATGTTGCTGGTCTACTTCGATGATATCGGTGACCGGAACCCCGATGTCCGAATAGGAGAGAATCTCAGAGCACGTGCGTTCTGCTGGAGGGGATGCTGTCTCTGAATAGGGTTCCTCATCTTCCGACACAAGAGCGTCGAATTGGTTGGATAGGGTGATAGCTTGGGTGTTGGCGGGGATCAATGCTTTGCTGGGGGATTCGCTCGAGTCCAGTGTGCCTTCACAGGAGTCGAATCGCGTGTACGAGTTCGGAAGAGGTAGGATGGGTGACATGGGAGTCCTTCCCTCCGATGGTACTCTGACTTTCCGAGTTTGTGTCTTCTTAAGTTCTGGGTGTAGGCGGTGGCAGTGCTTGCTGAGGTGACCCCTAAGATGGCAGTGGTTACAGTACAAGATGTGATTGTCATAGATGATTTGTTGGGTGTGGGTTTGGTTGCCCAGTTCGATTGTGATGAAATTGGGAGGTTCGGAGGTGAGGTCGAGCTCCACACAGATTTTTGCATAGTGAGCCTTGGTGAGATTGCTGGTCTCATGGGCTGATGCCACATACGTGCCAAAAGAGTTGGCAATACGTCGGAGGGCCGCTGAGACGAAGCAAATGAGTGGCAGGTTAGGCAGAGTGACCCAGGCGGCGACAGTCACTGAGTCTTCTTTGGTGGTAAAGGCAGCTGACCACTTGACGATCTTCATATGGTGTGAGTCGATTCTGCAAGTGCCTTTGGACCATACTGTCCTCTGGTCAACCTCAGACGAAAGGTGGAGGAGAATGTGTTTGGGGTCAAGGGGGGCCACACGGTAATCCGATGATAGTCTCCAACTGGCTATCTTCTCCTGGACCCTGGGAAATTTAGGACATCCGTTAGAAAATTTGAGGATGAAAGTGTGGGGGAAGGAAGCCGATAGCGATGACAGTTCTGAGTCGAAGAATGGGACCGAAGGCACCCGAGACTCCTGAGAGTACTCAATGTCAGGGAGGTCAATGGCTGGGAAAAGTGGGCCTGCCGCCGGAGCGAGATCCGGGCGCAGCTTGGAGGTGTAGGTCGGGGAAGTAGCCCCGACACAAAGAGGAGGCTGGGAATTCCCGCTGGAGGTTGGGGGAGCTAACGGAGAAGTAGCCCCAACAAAAGGAGGAGGTTGGGGTTTTCCGCTGGAGGAAGGGGGAGCTATCAGTGGAGGGGTCTGCTCATGAGGAGGCAACAGAGCAGATGGGTCAGCCAGGAGAGGACTCCCAAGAGGAGGGTCATCCGAGGACGAGCTCCCCGGGGCGGGATCCGCCCCGTCCATATGGTGTTGCTCCTCAGCAACCAGAGGGGAGGAGATGACGAGGTCCACAGGCCCGACCGAGCACTGAACGAGGTTGGAAGGGAAAGGTGTCGGGCTGCTAGACACGAGGTCCAAGGAGGCGGAGGTGGGGGGGTAAGCGGGCAAAGGAGAGGTGGCGATGGTGGGGGGGTAAGCGGGCAAAGGAGAGGTGGCGGGGACCTCCGAGTGGTGGACGAAGGGAGCGGTGGACGTGGGGAGGTGGAGGGGAAGGGTGGGGGCCGAGGATGAGAGCTGGGGAAGGGGGAAGGAATGGGTAGCGTAAAAATCTGAAGTGGCTGCCTGAGGCTGTTGTTGTGGAGCATAAAAGGAGGAGTTGTTGAGGAGGGGGTGGGGTCCTCCATGGAGAGAGGAGTAGTAAAATTGAGTAGGAGCAATATACGCAGTGGGGGAAAAAGAGTCCTGGACCACGTGGGTCCCAGAAGGATTGCCGAAGGCATAAAAAGTCTGTGGCTGTTGAGCGTAAAAGGATGGGTAGCAACTACCGCTGTCAATGGGGAATGGGTGGGACCCACTCCAAGGGTGGGCGTAAAACGCAGAACCCGAACTCCCTGGAGCAAAGGATAATGGGTGGGACCCACTCCAAGAGGGTGCGTAAAATGCTGAACGCGCTGAGGAGTGAAGGTGTTGAGGGGGTCGCACTTGAGCGTAGTCAAGGGACTGAGCGGGAGGGAACCCGAGACCTGCACCGCAGGGGGCTCCCCACCCGAGGGGGGAAAAAATTGAGTTCGAAAATTGAAAAGCGTGATGGTCGAGCCCCCTCGGGCCCCCGGACCGGAGAGAAGCCACCGAAGGCTCTCCGAGGTCGCCACGGAGGGAACTCTGAGGGCGAGACGAAGGGAGCCCCCTGCTAGAAGCTGAGGGCTGGAGACGGAGTGGGGGGCGGGGAGGCAAGCCGACGACCCCGGAGAGAGATGACGAGGGGAAGGGAGCGGAGGTGAACGGCCAGCTCCACGCTGAGGACGGGTCAGCGGCTCCGGAAGGAGGGGTTGGAAGGCCGACCGAAAAAGCAAAAGGGGGAGGGGGAGGATCCGAGAGGTCTGAAGAGGCGTTGGAGGGAGGAAGCCCTAACATGGCCAGACAATCATCCGGCCAAGCCTGGACGGAAGGAACGACTGGCATGGCCAAGGAACCGGACAAGAAGAGAGGGGGGAAGGGGGAGGCAGGGATCTGAGAGTGGCGCCGCTGGGAGCCGGCAGAGCAACGTTGGGGTGATTACGGGGGGGCTGTGCGCCCCCAAATCGCCCACCCGCTCTCCTGAGCGACCATAGTTATATATATATATATATATATATATATATATATATATATATATATATATATATATATATATATATATATATATATATATATATATATATATATAGTTTCCTTTAAAGGGATATATGTATATATGTGTTTATATATGTGATATATTCCATAGTTAATACTTGGTTTTTAATCTCAGATTTGATTCATTATACAGCAGTCCTTCATCATATTTTCTTTTAGTCTCATATTATGTAATTATATGTGTATGTATAGATATATATATGTGTATATATATATATATATATATATATATATATATATATATATATATATATATATATATATATATAAGAAAAACCCCTCCTTTTATTAAGACGGTTCAAAAATCGAAGCCGGAACACGTATACAAGGCGCAAAATACCGAAGCCTATACAAGTATACCACCAAAAGAAAGGGAGGGGAAGACGAAACAACCGCCAGGAACTAGGGGGAGCACTGACCAGAATGCTCTCGAGCTGTGGGAGCACAGAGTGCTCCGCTTGCGGCATTGGCGGGAAACTTCCCGAATGAGCTGGTCGACAGAGTATTGGTGACCTTCGTATCTCGCATTGTTGCGATTCTTCCAAATCGCCCACGTAGCGGCCACTGCAACGATCTGGTGGCCATGGGACGCTGAACCCCAAGAGGCCGCTAGATCGTGGAAGCGTCTGCCACCCGGAGCGATGTTGAATAGCTGGTTAAGGGTCCTCCAAATACAGTCTGGTAGGGCCCCCGATAGAAGGTGTGGTCGATTGTCTTCATCTGACACTCAGAGAAGCAGGTGCATGCAGAAGCTAAGCTGATCCCGATGGTGTTGAGGGTATCGTTTGTGGGTAATTTCTTTCTAATGGCTCTCCATATTAGGAAGGACCACTTCTTTGGGATGTAGGTGTGCCAATAGTGCACGATGGGAGTGTGCTGCTTCCCGGTACCTTGGATGGCGCATCTCGCCGACCTCACCGAAAAGGCCCCCGACGCTTCTAGCTTCCATCTCAGCTCGTCAGCCTTGTCTCTAATGCGTAATCCACTCGTACGAATGCTGTCTACCGCTTCGATACCAGACCATTCTCGAATTTGATCCCAGTTCCAGTCTTCGTTGATGGGGTTCCACAAGTCTCTGATTCTGCTGCCTCTCGAGATCTCTGTGAGACTAGGGATCATGCTATCCCCGACCCATCTCTCTAGGAATGGGTCCGAATCACCCGCACCCAAATGGAGTCTCATTGCAGGCTCGACAAGGTTACGACCAATGAGGATGCGATGCCATGCCGTTGAGGATCTGCAGTTGGAAGTGGCCAATGAAGGGTGGGTGTGTTTGAAGTACCTGGCTTTCAAAAATCTGCTCCAAAAGTTGTTGCTCGTGCACAGTTTCTACCACAATTTCATCGAGAAAGCTTTAACTATGTGAGTGAGTTTGGTAAATCCCAAACCTCCTTCGCCAGTAGGGTGAGCCATAGAGTCCCAGCTAGCCCAGTGATGCTTATCTAGGCCGTTGCTATGCCCCCAGAAGAAATTACAAAAGATCTGTTCGATCGAAGACAGGACCTTCTTGGGCGGCGAGCAAGCAGCCAGAGTATGAAAGGGGATGGAGGTGAGTACGTGATTGATGAGGATCATCTTGCCACCAGGGGATGAGGTAGCATTATGCCACCCATCGAGCTTCTTCCTGATTCTATTAGTCAAGTCCTCGAATAGGGCCACGTTGGATTTCCCGTACACTAGAGGGCAGCTAAGATAGTTGAACGGAGGGTGAGCAACGGAAAAGGATGTTAAATTGAAGAGATTGATGGCATGATCTCTATTGGTGTTGTGGTGGGCGTAGATTACGTTCTTTGAGTGGTTAATCTTCTGGCCGGAGCATCGAGAGTACCGCTGCAGGGTGTTGTGAACCACTGCTACCGCTCCTTCATCCCCGAATGAGAAGATGAGTAAATCGTCAGCGAAGGCCAGATGGGTGATGATAGGGCACCCGCTGGAAGTATGATAGTGCTGGAAGTTAGGGGTGTTGACCATGTTGTTAAGGTTCCTGCTCAGGGCGTTAGCTGCAATGATGAAGACAGTGGCAGATAGAGGGTCGCCTTGTCTGACCCCGCGATGGGATTTGAAGAACCCTTCGGCCTGGCCATTAATGACCGTCGAGAACCAGGAGTTGCTGATGGGTCTCCAAACGATGTTGGTTCAATATTCCAAGAACCCGAAAGCTCTGAAAACCCAGATAATGAATTGCCATTCCAGCCTGTCGTAAGCCTTCTCCATGTCGATTTTGACAGCGATGTTGCCCCCTCTAGCAGGAAATTTCATGCAGGTGATTAACTCTTGGGCCAGCATAATATTGTCCTGGATGTTCCTCCCACGGACAAACCCGCTTTGCTCCTCCGATATGATCTTTAGGAGAATTCCTGCCATTCTGGTCGCGATGACCTTGGATATGATCTTGTTGATGAAGTTGCAAAGACTGATGGGACGAAAGTCGCGGAAGGACTCCGGGTTATCTTTTTTTGGAATAAGGATGAGATTGGCACTAAAAATGGCTTTGGGGTAAATAGCTCCTTCGAAGAAGGCGATGGCTGCTTCGGTGATGTCCTGCTTGATAATGTCCCGGCAAGTGCGAAAGAATACCACCGAAAAGCCGTCCGGACCTGGCGCACTGTGTTCGTTCAGAGCCCACACGGCATCCTTAACTTCCTGGGCAATGGGGGAACGTTCCAACTTGGCGTTGTCGGTATCATTAATGAGGAGGAAGATTTTGTCAAGGAATGACCTATATTTGTAAACAGTCTCTTTGGAGAATAATTTGGAATAGAAGTTCGTGGCAGCAACTTGGATACTCTTATGGTCAGTAATGATGTTCCCGTTGTCATCGGCCGTCCGGTGGATCGATAGCTTCTGTCTGCGACCATGAACGCAGGCATAAAAATACTGCGAGTTTTTATCCCCCTCGCTGTCCCATTTCAACCTCGCTTTCTGCTTCCAGAAATCAGTCTCCACTTTGATCCTGAATTTAAGCATAGCCTTGGTGAGGTTGAGGGCACTCCTGGCTACAAATGAGCGATCCGTGACGACCAAATTTTTGGCTCGGGTGATGTCGTCCTCAGCGACCCGAACGGCTTGGAAGATGTCCCCGTAGGCAAGTTTGCTCCAACTGGACAATGCTATCCTCGTGGCCTTAAGCTTGTTGCTAACCCGGACTAGGGGGTTGAGAGATTCCTCACGATTCCAAGCTTCCGCGACGATGCCCAGAAATTGGGGGTGCTCGATCCAGAAGTCTAGGAATTGGAAGTTCTTTTTGGATGAATGAGTGTTGTTATTGATCTCCACCAGCATCGGAGCGTGGTCAGATTCCATGGAGTTTAGGTGGGACAGGTTGGTAGTGACCCCTATTTCATGCCAGAAGGCGTTCGTGAGGGCCCGGTCGAGTCTAGAGTATTGACGACGATTCCCCTCCTGCATGTTGCTCCAAGTTAAGGCATTGCCAGTAAACTGGAGAAAGGCTAAATGGGCATTGAAGATGAAGTTGTTGAAGTCTTGCATGGCAGGAACGGGAGGAGGGCGGCCTCCGAATTTCTCAGAGCTGCAGGTGATCGTATTGAAGTTCCCAATGCAAAGCCACAGAGAGTTGGTGTGGTGGTGATGGATGTCGAAAAGGTCGTTCCAGAGGTATTTTCTGTCCGCGATATCGCAACTGCCATGGACCGCTGATAGGATGGCTCGCTTTGGGAGGCTAGGGTGATCAAACCAACAGGAGAGGGCCTACTTGGAGTCCTGGATGACTCCGAATTTGACGTCTTTCGTGTATAGGATCCAAATGTCGTGTCTGCCAGCTACGGCCGATGGAAGACCCAGCTACAGCTGGATAGATTTTAGTCTTTTGGACGGGATTTTGGGTTCAAGAATAGTAAGGATGTCAATCTTGTGGATTTTTCGTAGACTGGTAATTCTTCTTAATGTAGGTTTGTTCGCCAGACCGCGAACGTTCCAGGATAGGATGTTCAGGCGGGTTTGCTACTTCCCCTTCCTGTGGAGCCCTTAGGGGAGCCCTCTGCCCGCTCCCGTCCTCCGGCGCCCGATGGTGCATCCTTGTCCGGACGAATGCTTGTCCTTGGTCGGCCTTCCCCCTTCCTCCTTCACCACTCCTTCCCCGATCCATCCTCTTCCTCCGTCTTTAACTACCCCCTCCTCCATACCTCTTTCGGCCGCCCGGTCCCGGCCCCAGCGTAGTGCTGGCCTCACCCCTCCATTTCGCCCCCCCGTCTCCTCACTCCGGGTCTCCGGCTTTCCCTCCCCCTTTTTCATCGTCTCCAGCCCTATTCCTCCCCTTCGGGCTGGGGACACCCCTCGTCTCGTCCTCTGAGTTCCCCCTGCGTCGTTCTCGGCGATCCCCTGGTTGCTCCTCTCCGGACCGGGTGCTCGCAGGGGTGCGACCATCTCTTGCTGCCCCACCACTCATTTTATTTTTCAAACAGCTCAATTTTGCCCCCTCAGGTTGGGAGCCCCCTACGGTGTAGGTCTCAGGTTCCCCCCCGCTCGGCCCCTCGACTACGCTGTTAGCAGCTACGCTCACGAGGGGCCCCCTCATCATTTTCCCTCATCTTCGTGTTCTCCATTTTATGCATCCTTTTCGAGTGGATCCCACACCTACTACGCTGAGCGCGGGGGAGGTTGTTTCACTTAACAAAATGCCTAGAAATTTGGCTTTTGAAAATAAAACGAGAAAAAGTACAAGAAGTACGAATTTGATTCTGGGAAAGTATTGCTATGGAAGTCTGATTTGTAAATGATCATTTTGTTCCTTGGACCATACGATGATGATGAAGATCACTGCTTAAAGATGAACAACCGGAAGAACTAAGTCACCAGAAAGGTATCGACGTACTTGGGCACTGATGGCGAAGCCGAATGCTTTCTTGCTTTGCTTCACTCTGTTCTGAAAGAAAGGTTGAAGAAGAATACTTTGGAGAATCAAAATCTCTGAGTTCTAATCTTTCTGATTTCTTTCCTCCTGTCTCTGTCCGTTATGTGAGAAAAATAAGTCTATTTATAGACTTGGGCTCTTGTGCGTAAAAACTCAGCAAAAGTTCTGTCTTTACGCTAGCAACTGCCACCCATAACTGAAGTCATCCTCTGTATACGTTGACACGTGTCCCATTATTTCAGTAAGAATATGATGCACGTACACACGTTCTTCGAGATGTGTGGCATGAAAGCCATGTAGGCAAACCACGTTCCGAATTGGTAAAAAAGAATAGGGCGTAAAAACAACCCAAATATACCCTGAGCGTAAAGTAGTAGACTAGGCGTAAAATAGCCCTGACATGGACTTCCCGTGTAAAGTGGTTGTTAAATAACCTTGAGCGTAAAAGTAGCCCAAATAAACTTTATGCACACGTCAACTTTTGAGCGTAAAAACTCGTATAGTCTCTGTGCGTAAAAGAAGCCATATTGTGAGCGTAAAATAGCTCAGTCCACATACTAAAGGACAACATTGGTCTCTGTGTAAAATAAATCCCTTTGAATTCTGTGATATATGCCATCATTAAATCTTCATGTCAGACTTTGCATTAAATGCAAGACTTGACAGCTTTGTCCAGCGTAAAAGTGGCTAGCCTGCCTTAGGCGTAAAACCATTTGCTTTGACCCGGGCGTAAAATGATTAGCCTGTCTTAGGCGTAAAGTGATTAGCCTGTCTTAGGCATAAAGTGGATCAATTTGAGTGGAATGCTTCATCTCTTTGACTCATTCTATGAAGCACTTTTTACGCTTCTACAAGACCCCCTTCAAAGTTTTCAAATATCTTCAAAATTTGAAACACTTTGAACAGAAGCGTAAAAGTCAGGATTTGACCAGTCAGCGTAAAACTCGGGATACGCAACAGACGTCCGCGTAAAAGTGGGGATATCCAACAGTCAGCATAAAATTTGGAATTTGAACCGATTTGAAAAATTCTCTATAAATAGGGTTCTTCGGGGAGAGAGAGAACTTTACTTTGTTTCCTTGCTCTCATAATCCCAATCTTTCTCGAACTCTCTTCTTCTTCTTGCATTCCATTCGATGGCCCCCAAGAAGTCCGCCGCCGGCAGCAGCAAAGACAAGAAGCTCGCCGCCGATTCTTCCTCGATCGACCGCACACAAATCCTTGTCCGGTCATCTGCCACATCTCATCAAAGTCATCCCGCCGTGGCTCCTCCAATGAGGGGTAAAGCACTCCTTTATGGCCGTAGAACCTCATCGGAGAAGAAAAAGACCAAAGATCTTTTGTTTTACGTCCACGTTATACGTGTTAGTGTAGAAACTGAGATAATCAAAATACGCCCACGTTATACGTGTCAGCGTAGGATTCAAAAAATACGCCCACGTTTATACGTGTTAGCGTAAAATATGCTCACAAATGTGCCAGCATAAAAAAACTGAAATATGCCCACATCTAATGTGTCAGCATAAAACTGAAATACGCCCACAAATGTGCCTCTCCCAAATGAAAAAGACTTTGAGTAAAAACAAAAGACTTTTTACATTCAGGAAACTTTTTACCTTTTATATGTAAAATTCAGACCAATTTATCTGCATCAAATTAGATTTTCACTAACTTGATTGATGATTTTTTTTTCTTTTTGCAGTGGACTTGCAAATTCACCCTCTCGCAGAAGTCTTTGGCTCATCGGTTGGCATGTTGGGTTCAAATTATCTGGAGAATCTGTCTCACGTAGCATTTCCTCAATCAAACCCTGATTACCCTATAGTGAGGGCACAATTGATAGCAGCTCAAGGGGATAGGATGTTGCTATCCATGATAAATGGAGAATTGTTGAGTTCACTAGATGGACAACAATTTGCAAAACCAGCCTTCTTGTTTGGGGATACAATTGACTGTAAGTCCCAGACACACCCCAAGAAGGAGTCTTGGGTATTCAAATTTGGAGATAGAGCCATGTATCTTCCGGATATGGACAGAGATTATCCTTTGTCAGCATTCGTCCATGCTACCCACCCTCGACAAATGCTATGGAATTTGACTCCCAGCAATCATGGAAGACCGGGTAGAATTGTTTTCAAGAGGGAGCATGCCAATGATATGGGATATTTTGCTAGTGTTCCCAATGGCGGTGTTACTTCTATTTTTGGCCTCATGACAGGATCTAATCCTAGTAAAGATTCGGGTTTAATACAACCAGTACAGACCCAGATGTTCGTCAACAAATTTATGAGGGCTGCTGTATTATATCCCCAAACAAACCCCAGACTGCCGGGATGGTTGACTCCATTCAACCAGAACTGGATCCAGATAAGTATTTGGATGATGAAGAACTTCGAGACAGAGCTGAAAGACATTGGCTTGTATGAAGCGGTAGCTTCCACCAGTCAGGGTATTCCCCCGAACGAAACTTATTTCTAGCCTTGATGGAGATATACATAAGTTCAACTGGAACTTTTGTAACCCCGAAAGGCGAAATGGGCCTTGCTCTTCATGAGATGCAGTTTATCTCGAAGCTGCCGATGGGGGAAGCCCCATATGAAGAATACGTTCCCTCCAACAGGGAACTTGCTGAAATCAGAGAAGCTAACCCTCAGTTGATTGAGGTATATGAAGAATTGATGTGTCACTACATGATTTGTACTACAATGTATGAAAGTACATCTCATTTGGCATACATCAACAAGTGGACGACTTATCTCTTCTTCCATAAGGATAAGATATCCAAGGAAGACAAAGAAAGGTTTCAGGAAAACAAAGCTCCGGTAATCAACATAGATTCGACAATCCCCTCTAACAAAATTCGGGATATGATGATTGCCTACAAATTCCCGAATAAATATCTGTCTACAAAGACTGGGGAATTCCCTGCCGGGACTGAAGCCTTGAGCTTCTTAGATACGGTAGTCAAAAATCTCTAGGAGAGCTTTGCTGGCAGGCTTTCTTTCTTTATGGCTGAGAAGATGGGTTGTGCCAGGTATTGGTACTGTTGACAGAATCCACCGTAGCGTACTATGGCCAGCAGTACGCTTGGTTTTTAAAGTCAGAATTAACCTTGCTATCGGCCATGGTGTGCCGAGTAAATACAGGTTTAAGGACTTTTGGTGAGGAGTTAATCAACAATGCTCCTCATCGTAACGTTTTCCCAGGGTAGAAATGTCCTATACTTATTTGATGGGCTGGTTGTTGCACCACAACTAGCAACCTGTTGCGACCAGGCCCGAGAGATAATGAGGAGATCTTCCTCCAAAAATTTAGCAAAGCTACATGGACTGCTACAACTATGGCGGATACCCGGGCAGTTCTGAACTATTCTTATGGTTGGAACTTCTTCTGTACCCGGCCAGCAAGTTCCAGCAGATTGCTTCGACATTCAGTTTGAAGATGAAGTCGAAGGAAGAGTTGTATTGCAACGATCAGTCTTTAGATGGCTTCAGTGCATCAGACCCTCTCACCTGATGTACAGAAATGAAGATAATTATGCGTTTGAACCATATCTACCCAGTAGGTTCGCTCGCCAATTTGGGTACGACCAACTTCATGTTGGTAACCCTTCTACTAGTTTCCGTCACTATGGAAAACTACTTGACGGTGCTAGGGGTTGGAGATATTTCAGTACTGCTCGAACTGGTGCTAAATTTAGAGTCTCAACTGCCACCAGTACTACAGAGCTACGTATACTTCATACGTATGCTCACTTTTATGCTTCAATTCGTTCTTTCACCCACGGCTACAATATGAGAGGTAGTCTGAGGTGGCCTAAAGAAGGAAATATTGAGGAGCCGGTCAGGATACCAGCAGACATCCCTGACGATACTGGCATTCCAGATCCCTATCTGGAGGTTATCCCTACAGGAGTTGGGGAACCAGCTGCAGAACCTATCATCATTGGCAAAAGTCGAAAAAGAAAACAAAGTACAGCCGTCACATTTCCAGAGAAAACTCTGGAAAAGAAGAAGAAGTCTACCACTAAAGGGCCTTCCAAACCAAGATCCCTCACTCCAGAAGATGACACCTTGGTTGAAGAGGATCATTTTATTGGTTCTTCTCCAGTCCATCCAGGAGAAGGATCTTCAGCCCCTCCACCAGTAGTAACACCAAAAGCTGTAACACTTTTGTCTCCTGGACGCCTTAGCTCCTCGCTCCATTTGTCTTTACCAACCAAGGCGCAAGTTACGGGAGATGCTATTATTGTATCTACTGCTGATCGAGATCGTATTCCATCAGATGAGCCGGCTCTCGACTTCGATGACGATGACTGGGATGGCGATTATGATTCATATCTTGACCACAATGCACATATTCCAGGTATTATACAAAACCTATATGGAATTATGTATCATGATTTTGTATATTAACTTATTTTGTTCGTTTTGTAGATATCATCATTGCACCAAAGCCTGTGGCTTCTCCTCTTCAAGAAGAAGACATCTATGAAGAAAATGAGGAATCTGAGAAGGAAACTTCTTCTTCCGAAGAAAAAGATGCTGAAGAGGAGGGAGTACAAAAACCCGAGATGGAGCCTCAAGAAGACTATCCTCCATCATTAGAGGTACAACAAGCACAATCTGAGATGTCTTCTTCTGCTGAGGACCATCACAAAGAAGAGACTACAGTAGACCTCACTGTAGGTGATGACGGAGCTGCTGGAGGAGAACCAGATTTGAATAAAGAATCAGCTGTAGAAAATTTCACTACAACTGAAGCAGTGGAAAATCCTGCGGAGCAAACAATTGAAGAAGATGCTGAAAGCATACTTGAATCACCAACTGAAACTGGGAGAATTCGTAATAACATCTTCTACTGTTGCTACTGATCCAATACCAGTTTCTGATAAGCCCATGCCAGAACCTGAACCAGCTCCCGCAATTGTCACCACATCTACCAATATTACCGCCGCCAGAACTCCAGAAACGGACTGGAGTAACAAATATTGAAGACATTGCTTCTGAAGCTCTTGAGAACCAATTAGTTATGACAGCAGTGACAACAACAGCTTCATCTCAGCCTGTTGTTACACCAATGGTATCTGTAGGTGTTGGAAGATACAATCCCTGAAGCTCCTAGGGATCAATTGGCTATGACAGTAATAACAGCAACGACTTCATCTCATCCTACTGTCGCACCAACAACATCTGCTCCCTGGTCTCCAAAGAAGAGATCTATTAGATATTGCTGCCACACCAAGCTCCAGCATAGAAATGAATCTTCTAGTTGAGATTCATACTGAAACCTTTTATAAAACTCTGGCAACCCTAATAAAAATGGTCCTAATAAGGGCCTCAGTTATGAGATTTTGAAGGCGGCAATGGCTCTGACCATCAAGAATATCGCTATGTTCGATGATGCTGAGAGAGCTGCAGCATTGAAGAAAATTATGGAGGACCTTGAACAGCCGATCAGAGAATATCTCAAGTTGTCAAGTGAGACTGTTGAAAGTCTCATCCAGGAGGAATATGATGCCTTAACGGCTGATTATCTTGCTCGGAAGACCACATATAATAAAGCTCTCCATGAACATAGTCTGAAGGTTGCCAAAGAAAAGCCTTTTTGGCTGGAATAAAGCCTGCACTGCATGGTCACAGAGTAGCTTATGATGCTTTGAACATAGATATTCAGAATAAAAATGATAAAATCCACGAAGTCGAGGCTGAGTTAGCTCGCTTGAAGGCTGAAAGGGAAAAGATGATCGACGCTCGAAATCTGTACCTCACTCAGAGCTCCATTTTAGAAGAACAAGCCTTCGGGACTGAATCGACTATCAGAACCCTTGATGAAGCCAAGGACAATCTGATAATCAGCTTGCCTGAACTTTCTCGTATTTGCACTCCTGAAGCTCGACGTGCTGAAGCTATTAAGAAAGTTATGAGCTCTCGTGACAAGCGGCTAGAAGAACTACAGAAGTTGCTTCAAGATGTTTCTGCTCTACCTTAAAAGAGCTCCTTGTCATCTTTTATCTTATCCATTTTGTAGTAGTTTCCACAAGAAATGAATGAAATATTTGTTTTGTGATCCTATCATTTATTTAGAATTTAAACAATAGGTATGAGATAGAAAATACTTATCAGAGGTAATATGGACATGACAAGTCTTTTAAACTCAATAATTTATATCTATCCAGAGGTAATATGGACATAATAGATAATGAAATCTTATTTCTGTTTTAGAGTATACAATACTATCAGAGGTAATATGGACATGACAGTATGTAAAAACTCAAAGAAAAGTAGATTAAAATCTATGCAGAGGTCGAATGGACATGATAGATAAGAAAAGCAAGTAGATTTAACATTTATCCAGAGGTATTGAGAACATGATAAATAATAAATCCAATTAATCAACTGATAAGATAGAAGATTAAAAATTTCTCTCCGAAGAGACGAGTAATCAGCTTAACCAAACCTTGGTAGCTGGAGATTAAGAAGACAGATGTCATGAGAGTATACGTCAATGAACAAACCAACGTATCTTTCGAGAAAAGAAAGAGGTCAATTCAATTTCATAATTAAATGGATGAATCCAATGGAAAATTGAGGACATCATCGAGACACGTCCCGCTAAGACAATTTGTGTTAGGCCCAAGGATCATTCTCAAATGGCTCAGATTCACCATCAGTTTGAACCATGTAAGCTGAAAATACTTGCTCAGATTCATCATAATAACCTCCTCTAACATAAGAAGAGTGAGAAATATCAGATTCGATAAAATAGATTTCTTTGAATCTGATGATTGTGAAGAGCTAGAAGATAATTCTTCTTGTATATCGTCATTAAACATGTAGGACAGATCATATCCCAATCCATGACGAGTCTTCTGGTAAAACGGATCACCACATAATGGTAGTCGTCTATCCTTGCCTTGATTGAGACCTTGCATAGTCTTCAAATCGTATCCCATATTCTGGATGATCTTGATAGATTATTGACTAAATTTGTCAATTCGGATTCTTCCTTTATCTTTATCTTTCAGATCATCTGTCTGAGCAACAGGGATATTTCTAGCCAGGCTAAACACAATTTGGCGCTTGTTTTTCTTATTAGACGGAACCACGAAATAAGATTCTTCGTGACGTTTATAAGTTACACAAGCTTGCGATGGAGCAACTACAGGAAGAAGACAGGGAGAAGATGTTAAGAACTTTGAGCATAAGGTCCAATATCGACATGAGAAGGAAAGGAATTTTCCTTATGATCAATGTATAATGTTTCCTCTGGTTCTATGTCGTCTTTATATTGATGACTTTGATTATCAGAAGATAAAGTCATTCTTTCAATAAGCTTGACAGCCATATACTCGAAAAGGAAATCTTTATTGATATCAAAAAGTACAGAATAATCAATATTTACATCATTTACAATCTGATTGCTACTCTTCGAATTAATCACTAATGGATCATTATCCGTCTTCTGCGTAGATTTGCTAAGATTGACAATCAATGGTGGTTCTGGATCATTCGTACAAGAAGTACGCCCTTTGACCATGATCATAAAAGGTTGAACTTGGCTCTTAGCAAGAATATTTACTGATTCCTCAGATGAAGCTTGAGTTCTTCCTTTAACCTTGATTATCAAAGGTTGATCATTGACAGATTGGGATTGGATTCGTCCATTGACTATGATCTTCAAAGGTTGCTCTTCTGGCAGATCATCATTAATAGACTGATCTTCAGTAGATGATTGATCTTCAGCTATGTCTGATATCTCTTTCACATGCTCTTGTTTATAAAGTCTTGAATCAGAAAAATAGGCTTCGACACCCTTGAAAGGATTGATATCAGCAAACTCAGTCTTCACAACTCCTTGGGAATCCACATACTTGAAGCATTGGTGGAGAGTTGAAGGCACGATGTTATGCTCATGAATCCATGGCCTTCCCAGAAGGATATTGTAGGATACGTCTGAGTTGATAACATAGAAGGTTACCATAGGTTCGAAGATCACCAATCTGAATCTTCAGACGAATCTTCCCCAGTGGTTTACTCTTGCCAGAGTTAAAGCCAACTATTGTAGTACTAGTGTAAGTCAGATTACTAGTAGGAATCCTCAGGGGTCTTAGCATACTCTGAAGAATTATGCTAATTGAAGACCCAGGATCAATGTAAATCCTGTCAATTTCAGTGGATCCGATATACCCAGTATAGCACAGAGGCCTGTCATGTTTGTTATGCTTCAACAGCATATCTTCTTGTGTAAAGGTGATGTTGGGAATTGCTTCCATCACACTATGACATTGCGGAGACGACACTGGAGTATTATCAGGACTCTTGAGTTGAGCCAAGCATGAATCTGCTTGTAGTAAAGCTTCACTCAGAGTCTTCCTGCTTTCTCTAGAAAGACGAAGCAGCTCAAATATAGATAGTCTAGCCGAAGTATTGGCTAACTGAGCTAGAATATCAAATTTGTAGGGTTTCATCACTACCCTCTGACTACAAGTAGGCTTCAATGGGACGTCAAAGCGTACTGCTTTCTGTTTCCCCTTTTCAACCACAGATGGTTTAGCAGAAACAGGAGAATGTTGAGCTGGTAGTGTTTCCACTACGTCTTCTGCTTCTTTGGAAGATCTCTTATAATCTTTGTGGTACTCTTTCCCAGATCTTGTACCAGCAAAAGTTTCTTCTTCAGACTCAAGAGAAGGAAGTACCATATTACAAGATTTAGTCTTCCCTCCTTTAGCCTTCTTCTTGTAAGGATTGTTATGAAGAACTTCAGAACCCAATCCAACAGTAGATTTTTGATTTTGAATCTGTAAAGGAAGTCGTATTCCTTTATTATAATTCAAACCTTCTGCCTTCTGAAAGTCATAGCCCATCTTCTTCATGAGAAGGATTGATTGCTGACTGTATAAATGAATAGGCAGTAGGACTTTCAATAGGTGGTTCCACAGAGGAAGAAGAAGAGATCTCTGTAACTACAGGAGAATGAGGAATAGACGTCTCCGTAGCTACGGGAGGAGAAGGATTCGGGATACGAGGAAAAATCCCTGTAGGAGCTTTTTCATAAGCAGCGAAGACTTGTTATGCCCGGTATAAGGGAACACTATTCATGGCTAGCTACTGCTGATGAGTAAGCTTAAGCTTGGTAGGAGGAGCTAGACTTGGAGGACATATGTTCAGTCCTCTCAGTCTATTTTCCAAAGAAGTGCCATCCCATAGATGATCCGAATCGTCAGGATCTGGAATAACATGAGAAATCATGTTGCAGGTTTTGACTTTCTTACCTTTTTGGATTTTGAAGTTTTACCTTCATATTCCATTTCAGGTACTAAGTCAGGATGTACCCACATAATTTTACCATTCTTTAATGTGAGAGGCAACAATCCTTCACTTTCTTTCCTGCCATGTGGGATATTCACAATCTTCATCGTCGCCTTCGGGATTAGGATAATTCCATCTGGGACTTGCTGTGGAGAAAAATCTCCGAATTGAAGAGAAACCATAATGGTTGTAACCGTATGGTCATCATTGGTTAAAGCGATAGCACCACCATTTATCAGCTCTTGGATTTTCTTTTTCAAGATATAGTAAGCACTGGTGGGATGATTAATGTATCTATAATAGATACAATATTTGGGATTATCAGTCAGATTCACCACATTAGGCCTCTTTGGCTTCGGAATCTGGAGTTTGCCACTCTTCACCAGACATTAGAATATCCCTGGGATATCACTTTCGTCAAAAGAGTATTCTTCTTTTGGCCTGGAAGATTCCTGATTATTCGACGTCGTTTTATTCTTGGAAAGATTGACCATGAGGGTATCTTTTCCTTTTATATACGATTACCAGAATTATTACCAGGATTACTTTTCTTTCCTCTATCTTTGAGGCAAAAATCATCCCATGTTCACGAGCCAACCTACCATTGGTCTCGGCAGAAACTGCTGCTATGATAAACGAAGCCCAATCTGTGAATTGGAAACCCGTGAAGACAGCAATAGGATGGTCGCAGATTCATCTTGCATGTGTCAATTAATGCTGAATCTGGCATACCAGGAGGCATCTTTAGAGTAGCCTGTCGGAAATGTTCGATGAACGTTCGAGTATCTTCTTTCTCTTTTGTTTGATTTCTATTAAGGAGGGACATGTTCATGTCCATACCTCCTTCATAGAAGCGGGAGAGAAACATTACCTTGAATTCGTCAAAAGACGAAATATAATTGTCAGGTAAACTACGATACCAGTCGTAAGCTGAATCCGTCAAGCACCCAATGAATACTCGAGTGAGAAGAGCATCATTTTTCTGCAAATGTACAGTCATAATATCAAAGTAATTGATATACTGACTAGGAGAAGTCCTTCCATCAAACAATACCATTGATTGTGGCTTGAATTTCAGTGGAAAGGGTACATCATTCCAATGAGGAGGATAAGGTTGCTTAATCCCTAACCTCTGGAGCTGATCCTTGTGCTTCAAAACTTCAAACTGTGCTTTGAGCTCACGCACTGCTTGAATGGCTTCACTAGTTTGCGGAAGCACATTTGATTGAATGGTTGTTGGATGTACCGTAATCCCCACCGGAGATGGTACATCTTCTGAATAATAGGATCTGGAGATGCAGAATTTTGATTAACAGCAGGCTCTTGAATATTCAAAGGTATATCAGCCCCTTGACTATCTTGAGTTGGTGCTGCTACTGGTACCGGTGTTATTACTGTCGGCTGAGCAGTTTGCTGATTCAATATTATCTGATGCATGCTTTGCACCATGTTAAGCATGTCTTTCAGTGATTGCTCAACGGCAGTGAGACGTTGTTCTGTATTAGCAGATGACGTCTCTGGTTCATCTCCAATAGCGTAGGATTCAACCTCTCTTGAAGATATAGAAGGATTAGTATAGAAGTATGAATCGACACTATCAGTTTCAGACTCAAAAGATTGAGTACCCCCAGCTTCTGAATCAGAAGTCTGTAATTGTCTTTGTCTTCTTGATCGAGTGTTCTGATATACTCCCTCAAAGGAATCAAGAAGTCTGTTGAACTGTTGTTGACCTGGAGTTTGGGATGTATTTCGTCTTGGACGTCGTCCTCTGTTAGTATGAGATGCCATGTTGACTGACACATATGACAGCTCATGTTCTTGGTCATCAGCTTGTTGTTGAGGCACATTAAAACTCAATCGATCGAAAACTGACCGTTTTGAAGCCGAACAACAACAGTTGATTACAACCTGGTGATATTCACAATGGTGTTTCTCTTAGGAGAATGTCACCGGAGATTGTCTGTTCTTACGCTTTTGCATTAGCAATTCACGTAAATCAGAAGGAGTAGAGGGAGTAGTCTTCTTTATTACATTTGGGGTAGAAAAACGTTTAGTCCCTTGTATATAAAGAAGATTACTGGCTGCATTCGCAGAACCAAACTGTACATTTCTACGCGTTTGGAGTTGTGTGCATAAATCTTGAGATTTTTGAGCACGAAGGACTCCATTTTCATTGCGTGTAATTTGTAGGTTTGGTACTTTGCGTAGAGCAGTATAAGAAGGTTGTTGGTGTAGAATTGAAGCTTTACCGACAATATTTTTATGCTGTATGCGTTTAGGTACATTCACATTAGATGTAAAAATATCGTTGTAAATTTTATCTACACTGTCACAGACAGGAGACTTACCTTTACGCATAGAGCGTAAAAATTGATTATCTACCATGTCACAGACGGAAGATTTTCCTTTACGCGAAGAGCGTAATTTATGTGAGTCTACCACGTCACAGACGGGAGACTTATTCTTACACTCAAAAGCACAAACATTGGAGTCTGCCTCATTACAAATGGAAGACTCATTCTTATGCACTGAGCATAAAATTTGGTTTTTATCCACTGGGCGTACAACATCATTTTTACGTACCGGGCGTAAAACTTGGTTCTTACGCAGTGGGCGTGAAACCTGATTAACTTCACCGTCACGGACGGGATATAAATTGCCACACTTTGAGTGCAACGCTGAAGTAAGGACTGCCTCGTTACGAACGGGAGTCCCTACGACAGGAGTGGAAAGAATTCCCTTGCCATCAGAAGCAACAGAGAGATCAGAAGCTACTTTGGATTTAGGAAGCCAAACTTTTCGTGCTTTGCGAGATTTTTGAACATTGGAGCAGCGAGAACCACCCCCAGTTCGGAGCATCTCTTCATAAGCAGTCTGGTCGAAGTGTACAACCAGAGTCTTCTTTGTCGATCCAATCGACACATCATCATATTGAGCAATTGCCTCCTCGTCAGAGGAGAAGGTCGTCCCCAGCAGAGTCGCCATTTTGTTTCACTTAACAAAATGCCTAGAAATTTGGCTTTTGAAAATAAAACGAGAAAAAGTACAAGAAGTACGAATTTGATTCTGGGAAAGTATTGCTATGGAAGTCTGATCTGTAAATGATCACTTTGTTCCTTGGACCATACGATGATGATGAAGATCACTGCTTGAAGATGAACAACCGGAAGAACTAAGTCACCAGAAAGGTATCGACGCACTTGGGCACTGATGGCGAGGCCGAATGCTTTTCTGCTTTGCTTCACTCTGTTCTGAAAGAAAGGTTGAAGAAGAATGCTCTGGAGAATCAAAATCTCTGAGTTCTAATCTCTCTGTTTTCTCTTCTCTTGTCTCTATCCGTTATGTGAGAAAAATAAGTCTATTTATAGACTTGGGCTCTTGTGCGTAAAAACTCAGCAAAAGTTTTGTCTTTACGCTAGTAACTGCCATCCATGATTGAAGTCATCCTCTGCATACGTTGATAAGTGTCCCATCATTTCTGTAAGAATATGATGCACGTACACACGTTCTTCAAGATGTGTGGCATGAAAGCCATGTAGGCAAACCACGTTCCGAATTGGTGAAGAAGAATAGGGCGTAAAAACAACCCAAATATACCCTGAGCGTAAAGTAGTAGACTAGGCGTAAAATAGCCCTGACATGGACTTCCCGCGTAAAGTGGTTGTTAAATAACCTTGAGCGTAAAAGTAGCCCAAATAAACTTTATGCCCACGTCAACTTTTGAGCGTAAAAACTCGTATAGTCTCTGTGCGTAAAAGAAGCCATATTGTGAGCGTAAAATAGCTCAGTCCACATACTAAACGACAACATTGGTCTCTGTGTAAAACAAATCCCTTTGAATTCTGTGATATATGCCATCATTAAATCTTCATGTCAGACTTTGCATTAAATGCAAGACTTGACAGCTTTGTCCAGCGTAAAAGTGGCTAGCCTGCCTTAGGCGTAAAACCATTAGCATTGACCCGGGCGTAAAATGATTAGCCTGTCTTAGGCGTAAAGTGATTAGCCTGTCTTAGGCATAAAGTAGATCAATTTGAGTGGAATGCTTCATCTCTTTGACTCATTCTATGAAGCACTTTTTACGCTTCAACAGAGGTAACCTCTCGACCTTTTACGCAACTCGCCCTCCCCCTGGGACCCACGTGGTCCCGGACTCCTTTATGCCACCGGCGTATTATTCCTCTACGCATAACCCCCTCTCCTCACATTATGGTGGACCCCTCCATTCCCACAACCTCTACGCCAACTCTCCCCTCCACGCTCAACCACCTCAAACCGCCCCAACCAAGTCTTACGCAGCCCCTTCCTACATTCCCCCAGCTCTCTATCCCGGCCCTCCCCCTTCCCCTACTCTCCTCCATGCCCGCCGCTCCCTTCGTCGACCCTCCTGCGGCCACCGTCTCCTTTCTACCGTCCTCTTTTCCGCCCCCCCTCCCCCCCGCCTTCTTGGCTCCCGCGGCCTGTAGCCCGATCCCTCCCTCATTCATCCTCGCCTCGCGCTCGGTCGGGCCTGAGGACCCTGCCGTCACTTACCTCCGGATGCCGAGGTACAGCCCCCTGGTGGCTGGGCGGATCCCTCTCTGGCCACACCCCCATGTGAGCTCGTCCCCGATCGACCCTCCTCTTGGGAGTCTTTCTCCGGCCGACCCCTCTACTCCGTTGCCCCTTCTCGAGCAGATCCCTCCATCGAATGCTCCCCCTCCTTCCAGCTGAGCATCCCAGCCTCCTCCTTTGGTCGGGGCATCTCCGTCGACCTACGCCGCCAAGCTGCGCCCGGATCTCACTTCTGCGAAGGGCCCCCTCTTTCCAGCCATCGACCTTCCAGACATTCAGTACTCTCAGGAGTCCCTGGTGTCCTCGGTTCCATTCTCTGACTTGGAACTGTTATCGCTATCGACTTCCTTCCCCCACACTTTTAACCTCAAATTTTCTAACGGATGTCCCAAATTCCCTAGGGTGCAGGAGACGATAGCCAGTTGGAGACTATCATCGGATTATCGAGTGGCTCCCCTTGACCCCAAACACATTCTCCTTCAGCTTTCATTCGAGGTTGACCATAGGACAGTATGGTCCAAAGGCACTTGCAGGATTGATTCCCACCAGATGAAGATCGTCAAGTGGTCAGCAGGCTTTACCACCAAAGAAGACTCAGCGAAGGTCGCCGCCTGGGTCACTCTGCCTAATCTGTCCCTCATTTGCTTTGTCCCAACGGCTCTCCGGCGTATTGCCAACTCTTTCGACACGTATGTGCCTCAGCCCATGAGACCAGCAACCTCACCAAGGCTCACTATGCCAAAATCTGTGTGGAGCTCGACCTCACCTCCGAACCTTCCAATTTAATCACAATCGAGCTGGGCAACCAAACCCATACCCAACAAATCCTCTACGTCAATCACATCTTATTCTGTAACCATTGCCATTTAAGAGGTCACCTCATTAAGCACTGCCACCGCCTACACCCTGAACTTAAGAAAAAACACCCTCGGAAAGACAGCGTGCCATCGGAGGGGAGAACACCCATGCCACCCATCCTACCTCGCCCGAACTCGCACATGCGATTCGGCTCCAGTAACGGCACATAAGACTCGAGTGAATCCCCCAGCAAAGTATTGATCCCCTTCAACACCCAAGCTATCACCCTCTCCAACCAATTCGACGCTCTTGAGTCGGAAGATGAGGAACCCACTTCGGAGACAACATATCCCCCAGCCGACCGTGCGCTCATCGAGAATCTCCCCTATCCGGACAACGGGGAACTGGTCACTGAGATCATCGATGTTGACCAACAACATACCAATGAAGTCACTGTGGTTTAAGCCCTAGCAATTCTGGGACCAGACCAAGCTCGGAGAGGACTACAGGTCCAAGCATATATATATTTTTTGCCTTAATGAATGTGAATATATCTATATGTGTGTGGATTGCTTATGAATGTAACCATAGGGTATTGGGACAGATTAGGATCGACCCAATGAGCTTAGTTTAGTCGAGTTGACCGACAAGTTAACCAAGTTGACAAAAGTCAACTTTGGGTCAAACTTGATCCAAATCGACTCAAACGAACTCCGAATGACTTGAAAACTTGTGTGTGACCTAAAAATTAGTAAACAGACTAGTTGACCTTCAGTTGACCAGGTTGACCAGAGTTGACCAAGGGTTGACTTTGACCTAAAAGGACCTAGAATCATATAGAATTGCATTGTAGGCATTCCTTATGATATATTAGACTATGTTGTTACTTGTGGTTACTTTAAATAGGTTTACATCACACCAGTTCAGTTACACATCCTCATCAGCAGCTCAGATTATCAGGCGAGTACATTCTCTGACCGTTTCATTCTTGCTTGGACGTATTTACTTATTATAGACTAGTTTACTTGTTGCTGACACGATATATCACAGATTAGTACTATATAGATCTCTTTATGCGATGTTATCCCCTCGGATACATCAGGTATATTGTGCTCATGTACTTTATCATGTACATCGTCTGCTCATTGTATTCGTACTTATTCATGTATACTCATGTGATATTCATGTACACTCATGATCATGTGAGCCTTCATGTATAACCTAGTATGCATATGGACTAGCTATCCATGTGAAGCACTACTTTCATATACAATAACATAACCTGGACATATCCTTGTGTACTGATTGGGGTAGGGGGAGTATTTATTTGGTTATGTGATCTATACCCTTTCATGTATAACTCCAAACTAGATTTAAGTCATGTATAACCTAAGCCTGTTTACATAACCAAACATGTGCTCTGAATCACGTTGTTAGCTCAGTTTTCTTATCTATATCATGTATATCTATTTCTACTATATCATGTTCTTCTTTTTATAGTCTCTCTACTATTTCTTTACAACAGTTCATGTATATTATTCTATAGCTTGTTTCATATTTTTTTTCATGTTATGAACTGTGTGAGAGATATGTATTCGTTCCTGTCTTGACTTGACCCGTTGAAAATATTACAGATGATGAGGATTGCTGCGACACTTACCATGGAGCAGGCTTAGTTGACACAGGTGACCTGGACCCTCAACAGGATCTAGTAGTCGCTGAGGACTTGCCATGAGTTAGATTAGACAGTTATTATTATCTAGTTATGGGACTTTGTGATTGTTTTGAGATTTATTATGGTGTGGTTTACACCGAGATTTATATTCATATTGTGACTCTCTGTTATGATTATCTTTCTTCTATTCCATCTTAGTTATTATGATTGAGTTGTACCATATATATATCATTCTCCAATTGGAGCATATTTAAGATTGTGTTAGATGTTGGACCTAGGACAGCGTTCTACCGCAGACACTGCGACGTAGGCTGGACGTACCCACGTCCCGTGCCCTTACACTGGGTGCGGGTCGTGACACCTATACAAGACAAAAAGAGGATATATGATCGAGGAGTTGTCAACTTCGGTTAGGAAAACTACTACGAGTTTGTGAGTGATTTCATTGTAATCTTTGTCGTAATATGATTTTTTTTCCTTCTTCTTGCATTGCCAATTGAGTGAAAAGAAAAGAAATATTGTTATTCCCTTCCTTTAAGCTATTGGACTCTCCATCTTTGCTTGCATAAAACTTATTCTTTATGATAATACCCAAGAGAAGAGTCCTAGAAGAATTTTAAGGTGTGTGAAGGAATAATACGCCCCTGGCTCGATCCACTGATCTTCGACCACCCAACAAGGATCTTATACCTTTACTCGATAACGACAAGAGCCACGCTCTTTCCTTTGTTTTCTTCATTCCACAAAATTGCCGCAAGCTTTGAAAAATAATAATCTTTCAGCCAAAAACACTTCTCAGATATAAATATATTGCTTTTGATAAGAATATCACCAGTTTCCAATACAATAGGACAATGATCAGACAAAAGTGTTTGGTCAAGTGAGAACAATTAGACGAAGGAAAATATGTCTCCCATTGTGTAGAACACAAAAATTGTCAAGTTTCGCTAAAATTGTAAGTCATGTTAGACCATGTAAAAGATCTGCCTTCAAGTGAACAATCATATATATAAAGAAAATTTTGAGATAAAATGATTGAAATTTGTCATATCAACGCTCCTACTGAGTTTGAAGTTACGCATCCATCAAAAGAAACACCATTGATAGGTATGAAAAAAAGTTACATCAGGTTCTGGCACTTTGGACTCTTGTAAACAACAAATATCTCAAAAATGTACATTGATGAAACTTCTCACTTTATCTCTTCTCATGGTCACCAAAACCTCTCAAGTTCCATGAACAAAGTTTAACGAGAAAAAAAATACCACCAACTGTTGCATCAAAGGATGAGATCAAGAAATATCTCACCCTCTCCATATTTATAAATGAATGAGAAAGCATTATGAGGAGAAATGTTATCACATAACAGAAAACTACACTTATCATTAATAAGACTAATATCTTTATCCATAGGAGAATCAAAGATAATATTAGCATAAATTGAGCCCATTTGAGAGTTTGAATTTGAAGACCAACTTATTTCAATATTACTTCCTGGTCGGACTACCTCTAAGTTTGGAACTTCTTTTGCTCTTATTCTTTAGTCTAGATGGATTGAGAAGAAACACTTTGATGTCTTTAGAGATCTTCTAATGGAAGTTGTAGGTTCGTCACATGATGTGGATCTTCTAATAGTAGTGGGAGAAGTGATATATGACTACAAGAAAATGGTCTTTCTTGACATTTCCACCGTCAAGAAAGGGTTTTGTTGTTTAAAGTTGATGTGGATTTCCCATATTGAAGTACCTCCAGGTCCAGGCTCCATCAATCAGGTTGCCCTTGTTGTTTAAAGTTGAACATAGATTCCCCACATAGATTTGATTATAGTCGAATTGGCGAGCGAAACGGCTAGAAAAATATTGCTCTAAGTAAAAAATTACCGGTATAGATCACCATGTAGGAATAGAGAATACTAAGAAGCTAGTGGAAAGCTTCGATCGATAAGTATGAGTATTTATCTCTATTATACTTAAGCTCCTATCTATGCTGCAGTTCCCTCAATCTGGGTAAATATCATAAAAAGTTATAAGCTATAGCCTTCTGCATGGATTTTTAGATGCTTGGTAGACTTCGATAAAACCACTTGGATCCCTCATAGTGACATAAAAGGGGATCATCAGTCGGACTTCCCATCCCTGGATTTATCAAGGTTGGGTGGTACATGCATGATTAACCACCCCCATCAAATACGTGTAGGGCATCTCTACATGGAGGAATGCTGAGATAGTAGGTTTTTGTACAAAGTATTTTCAAACATGCGTGAAATATGTTACAAGTTGCATACCATCGCTAAAAGTAAGACAAGGTATTATCGCATGGCCAGACGAACTATTGGAAAAAGTAAATTCATGTGGCGACGATCGGTTGGGTCTCCAGGGACGGACCACATATTTTTGTAGCTAAAGGGAGATGTCGCCCGCTATGGTAGCTTCCTTGGACATGGGATATGGAGCTAGATGGTGACCATTTTTACAGACAATCCCTTGGTTGAAAATTTTGCATATCCTCAATTGTGAAGTCGCTTACCTTATTTTTATTCTTTCGACATTAAACGACCACTGAGTTGCTGCTTTCTTCGCCTGGTAATCCGAAGAATTATTTCAATGATTAAACAGTTGCTCTGACAATTTCTTAATCCGGATGGTTGTGTCCCTATTTTATGTGATCTTTAGGAAGATATAATAGTTACATATAACAACCCTTTGTATACCACATATAAAGTTGGTTGCTCTGCCTTCCACTGGTTCAACTCTTCTATGCATGAAATATATTCCTCATAGGGGTCCTCACCCAAGGGGAGTTTTGAGATCTCGTGCATCTCATGCAAGACGAAGCCCAATTCTCCAACTGGGTAAAGATGGTGCTAGCTCTGGTGTTATACAACTCCAACATTGCCAGGAAGTGATCAATGCTCTGCTCCATCACAAAGCAGGTTGCCTTGATTAGTTATATAAATTGAGCTTCTTCAACTCTTCTATACTCTAAGAGGACCTATTGGTTAAGATGTCTCTGTAGTGCCCCGTCCTGCTCAGTTCAACAGGACGAATCATTGGACATAACTGAGTTTGAACTTGGCTATGCAATAACTTGTTCGAAGTCTCGCTCGGTCAAGGAAAGTCCTCATTCAGGTGGGTGGCTTCCATGAACTCGCCTCTACATTGCCTTCATACATAATAAAATGGATGTCGTGTTTGTTCTAAGTCGATAAGCTTGTTGCATTCTAATAAAGAGATGGACCCACGTAGCTAAGGGAATACTTCCATTTTGTATCAGATTTGTATAGAATATGGAAGTGTTAAACTTGTTGCCTAGATAGTTTTTCATGACGTGTTTTTAAATTAGCACTCTTTCGATCCCACGACTTGGGTAAAGTAGAGTTCTCTTATGCTGCCACATAGACTATCGACTTGCTATTATAGTCAATACGTTTCCACGGTTTCAATATTAGTCATAGCATACATGTTCCTACATTTTCAATGCTAGTCACAGCATATGCATTCCTATGGTTTCAAGGCTTGTCATATAGAGTATAACACGGTTTTTGGTATTTCATACAACATAGTTTGTTCAAGTTAAGCAAGAAGGCTATCAAATATTCACTCATGAATTTGAGACAAAAAAAAGTATGGAAAAACAAAAAGTTCTCAAAATCTTTTGTCATCGAGGTAGTCCCTGGTTTAGGAGCTACATAAACATGTAAACACTAAGATGAGTACTGGTTGGTGTATGATGGTAAGTTGAGTTGAGTCTTCAATGGTTATTGGACAACTTGTGCATAAGGACAATGTTTCTTTATAAGGTATCCCGGGGCCACGAGACCGATTCGCCTAGAATGAAACACGATAGTTGTGCTACATTTTAGCACGGGTGATTTAGGGACTTCAGCGAGGCTTGCTACCCGTACTGCAAGGATCTTGTCTGCACCAATTTATAAGTCCAGGGATAGATTGTCATGCTAGTGACCTTTATATAGATTGAGTCAGTGTGCTAGCTGCAATACATGTGTGTGTATGTTAGAATGAGTCATAAAGTGGATGTATAACACGTAACACAAACTATCAAGCCTAAGATTTGGCTTCAGCAGAGGCTCATGCTTCGGCACGATATATAGCATTGTGGTTTAGTAGCTTGACACTAAGTCCTTATGCTACAACTATATTGTTGTATTGAAACAGGAAAGGCCGAAAGGTAAGTATGGGTAAGTTTATTTTGTGTGTGGCACGATTATTGTTTGGAGATACAAGTAGGCTTTATAGTTATGAATTGAAACTTATAATAAGAAAATATTAGAAAGATTACTAAAATTATAGTACATAATAGCTAAAATAACATGTTATTTTGTATGGGTGGGCAGAGGCCTCCCCACCAATGCATTCTTATGTACTGATATCCCAACAGTTTGTATGCAAGATGTAGGTAGAAACTCACTCGGTGTGGTGCTCGCTTGGACGAGATGAGGCATGGAGTTCTTTGTCATTTTGAGGAGTACAAACGCCTTGAAGACTTCACTTATACGAACATAATCTATGGACATCGCCTATTACAATCTTATTCAAGTTGTAAGCCTCAAGATATAAGTTGTTGTATTGAGAGATGAGAGAAAGCTTGAATGATTGTAATCTTGGCCCCCAAGCCATTTGTAAATTCTATTATAATATCAATAAAGATTTGTTTATTTTGTACATATTTGTGTTGCTTCATCTTTTTATCTTGGGGACTTCTGTGCAACTCAGTCATTTAGCTACTCAATCGACCGTTTTGGTATTTGCATTATGTGTGTGCAACTTAGACACGCATAACATCATGTCCATACGGGTACATCGGTTCTACAGAACTGGGACATGACATAGTGGTATCAGAGCAAGGGTTTACGTTCTTGGATTTTGATTGAATTCTTTTGAATTCTGATATTGCTTTCATAATTTATGTCGTTGACACTCTCTCTTAATGTTCTACAGGATGTTCCGTTTGTAAATTACATACGAGTATTTTTGGTTGAATAAATATAGTTTTACGTAAGGTCTTGTTGGCAGAGTTGAGTTGAGTATCTCATATCTAGAATTTCCTTTGGTATTAGCAAGTCGTGTCTGGAATCTAAATATTTTCTGACTCGATTCATGGCTGTAGGATAACTATCAATAGAGGTGCTTTCGAACGATGATGTCGTCCATGCAAAATTAGATAGGTCATGCTTGGATTTTAAGGAATGGATTGATCGAAGATTCAAAGTGTATGGATTATGATTTGAAAATGGTTTTAAGGGTTTATCGAGTGACTCGATCCCTGATTGGTGTATGAGATAGCCTTGGAGATGTTCAATAGATTGAGGATTTGGGGTACTAATAATTCTATCAACAAGCGACATGATAGTGCAAATCCTTAGAATGAGTATCACAGAGTTAGTCATGACTTTAGATATTTAATATGAGATTGATTCAAACGAATATGAAATGATGTGCATCAAATTAGGATTGTTGTTTATGAAATGCAAAATGATAGAGTAGATAAATTGATCAAAAAAAGTTAATGTATAATAAAATGGATGACACAGTCGAAGAATCGATAGATATCGTATACACAAAAGTTGGCAAAGTATTGAACGAAATTGAGTTTCGAATTTGAATAAGGAATGATAGCACGATTGGAAGTTAGAGCACATGGAAGTTTGGATTTGAAGATACGAGAATGAATCTAAGGATTTGAGAAAGTATCGATCGATGACTTGGTTATAGTATAGCTGATCAATCTTGAAATTTGATGAATGAATATTGTATCGATGCTTGGCAGAGTATAGATTGATAAGATCTAAGAATTATGTTGCTCGATGACTTAAGATAGACAATGAAAGATGTGATTGTGAGTTCGGATGAGTTGATCTGGTAACTAATTCAAGGGATAGCTTAGCTGATTTGATTTTGAATATAGCAGAGCTAACTATATATTCAATTGGATGATAGCATTGATTGCACGATTCAGAGTTAATTTGTTGCAAAAGGAAGATCTTCTGTTTGTGTAAGTTGTTGATGGTATTGAGGCGTATCAAAGATCGATATACGATAACTCAAGGGTATTCTGATTTGATGAACGAGAATTGTGTCGAATGTTGTTGTTTGAACATAAATCTATATTTTTGGGGATTTCATGGACTGAATGATAACATAGAACGTTTGAATAACTTGATTTAGTGAACTTAAAGCGTACATGAATGGATGTTAGTCGGACTATGCAGAATAAAAATATTGACGGATTTTGAGGATGAATGAGTCGACTATGATTTAGTTGAACCGGGTCTGTATAATCAGTAATATGCGGATTTTTATGACACAAAAATTGATAGTAGATGATCTTGCAATTTTGCTATGAGACAGATGCATGATTGAGGACTAGTAGGATTGGAATTTGAGGTAAGTTATAATCGGCGATGTTATGATTGAGATTTTATGACTTGAAATTTGGAATCATATTGCATTTTGTAATCAACGTGTATGAGTTTAGATTAGTAGTCTATCGAGTTGTGATTTTGAGAGTTGTCAGATTGGTGTCATTAAACCACGTTGTGATCAAGGATGATCGCGAATGAAATTACCCTAGGAATGACTCTGCTGAACAGAATCGGACCCCTTGAACTTAATGATGCTGGTGAGAGTAGAAAAATCTATGCTCGATGTTTAGAAATCAGAGTGAGGCAAGCTTGCGTAAAAATTCCTGTAATATTGACTATGGTTTGACCTTAGGATTAAGGGTGACTATTTTGATATTAGTTGCATGGAAAAGATGATCATGATTTGACTATTGCTTGGTAAGTTGGCCTAGCGGTTAGGCAGACATCCTTATATTAAAAGAGAGAATTGGTGCGATCGACCTTAGTGAGAGTTGCCTGGGTAGAGTATAGAGTAGGGGTATCTAGTTTGAGGATTTGATTCGTTTAGTTACGTTCTTAAATTTAGAAGAGTTGAGGCTTGGAATTAGACAAGCGTTCTTGAAATATTTAATCATTGATAGGATTGGAATGGGAAGTGATATGGGATATTGGCATTTAATGGATAGATGGCTTGTGATCGAAAGAACGGGATGGTATCGGAAATTAGTCAGATGAGTTGCATATTTATGGTTTGCCTCGTTCGTGTTGTAAAAGTGAAATTAATAGACAAAACATTGATGACAAGTTGATAGGTAATTTAATGTGCTTGTAGGAAATGCAATCGTTGAAGTGGACTAGACATAGATTTTGATCGATCTAGTTCGAGGTAAGATGGTGATTGCATAGATTATATACTTGGAACGTTGACGTTGATGTCGTAAGAATTTATCGAAAGAATTATCGTTGGTTGATCGAATGAATCAAACATGTTGGATTAGATTTTTCTAATAAGAAAGATAGTTGATGTTTGAAAATGGATTCATATTTCGATGTGTTACTAGTAGAAGAGGAAATGAGATGCGTTCTTGAGGATTGACTGAAAGCAAAATTTTACTTGGTCGGGTTTGAAATGATATTATCAGGACTTGGATAGTAATTGAAATAGTGTATTCAAGATGTACATAATAGGAGATTCAAATTTTGGTTGGTTGTTTCAAAGGTTTCAAAAATTTTGAGAGATAGAATGTAGGTGATCCAAACGATAACTTTGGAAATAGTAAAATTGGTTGGCTATAAAGCAACTTGCTCGAAGTCCCGCTCGATCGAGGTAAGTCCTCGTTCAAGTGGGTGGCTTCGATCAACTTGTCTCCGCTTTGCCTTCATACTTAATAGAATGGATGTCGTGTTTGTTCCAAGTCGATAGGATTGTTGCATGCTAAAAAAAAGAGATAAAACTACATAGATAAGGGAATAATCCCATTATGTATCAGATTTATGTAGAACATGGAAGTGTTAAACTTGTTGCCTAGATAGTCTTTTATGACATGTTTTTGAATTGGTATTCTTTCGATCCCTAGTCTTTCATGACATGTTTTTGAATTGGTATTCTTTCGATCCCACGACTTAGGTAAAGTAGATTCTTTTATGTTGTCACATAGACTATCGAATTTTTGTCATAGTCTATACGTTCCCACGGTTTTAATGCTAGTCATCGCATACCATTTCCACATTTTTAATGCTAGTCATAGCATACACATTCCTACAATTTCAAGGCTTATAGAGTATGATACGGTTTGTGGTACTTCATGGAACATGGTTTGTTCAAGTTAAGCATGAGGGCTATCAAAAAGTCACTCCTGAGTTTGAGACAAAAAGTATAGAAACACGAAATGTTCTCAGGACCGTTTGTCGTCGAAACAGTCCCTGGTTTTGGAGCTGTATAGAGATAGAAATACTAAGATGAGTACTGTCCTGTGTAGGATGGTAAGTTGAGTCGAGTCTTGCATGGTCATTAAAAAACTTGTGCACAAGGGCGATGTTTGTTCGAATGGTATCTCGGGGTCACGGGACCGGTTCGGCCTAGGATAAAACACGATAGTTGTGCTATGTTTTAGCCTGAGTGACTTGGAGACTTCAATAGAGCTCGCTTCCCACATTGCAAGGATCTTGTCTACACCACGCTATAAGTACAGGGATAGCTTTTCATGCTAGTAACCTTCATATAGATTGAGTCGGTGTGCTAATGGCAATCCGCGTGCATGTTTTTAGATTGAGTCAAGAAGTGGATGCGTGGCACGTAACACAAACTATCAAGCCTAAGATTTGCTTAAGCATAAATACGTGCTTCGGTATGATCATATGTGGCGTTATCATTTAGTACCTTGACCTTAAGTCCTTATGTTATAACTGTATTATTGTGTTGAAATAAGGAACATAAGGTAAGTATGGGTAAGTTCATTTTGTGTGTGGCTCGATTATTGTTTGAAGAAACAAGTAGGTTGTATAGTTATGCCATGAAACTGATCCTAAGGCAAGATTAGAAAGACCATTAAAATCATAGTGCGCACTCACTAAAATAAAATATTGGTTTGTATGGGTAGGCGAGAGGCCTCCCTACCAGTACATTCTTATGTACTGATACCTCAATAGTTTGTATGTAGGATGCATGTAGCAACTCATTCGGTGCGGTGATCGCTTGGACGTACTGAGGCATGGAGTTTCTTAGCGTTTTGAGGCATGTGATCAAGATAAAGACTTCGCTTATACGTGACATAATATATGGAGTCGCTTATTGTAATCTTCTTCAAGTTGTAAGCCTTAAGGCATGAGTTGTTGTATTGAGAGATGTGGGAGAGAGCTTGAGTGATTGTAATCTTGGCCTCGAGTCATTTGTAAATTCTACTGTAATATCAATAAAGATCTATTCATTTGTACATATTTGTGTTGCTTCATCTTTTTATCTTAGGGACTTTTGTGCGACTTTGTCATTTATCTGCTTAATCGGCCGTTTCGGTATTCGTCTTATGCAAGTGCATCTTATTGTATATTCCAAAAAAATTAAATTAATATTTTATTTTAATTAATATAATTGTTGAATTTTTTATATTCATTATTATTTTTAAGTTCTATTTGAATATATATGATTAGCCTTAGTCATGGTTAAGATTGAGTATGCATATTGACTAGGAAGCATGACATGGCTAGTATAGCCATATACCATGACTAGCATATTAAGCATGTTATGGATGGCTTAGCCATATCCATGTCCCATATTTGGAAACAAGATGAGTGTGGCATAATTCATAAAATATGGTTATATAAATATTTTATAGGTATTTGAGGACTTTCTATATAAATTTGGTTGCATAATCTATCCAAACCAACCCAAATCAAATCTAAACCAAATATGCATGTAATACGTATAAAATATATCCATACAAATATGGTTTCTATATATATTCACATATATATTGAGGTTTGATTCTATTTATTCATAATATACAAAAGTTTCCATAAATGGTCGTTGTCACCTAAGCACAACAAACTACCTAACAATTTAACTAACTTTCCTAATTAACCACCTCCTTTTTGGTAGACACCCTATTCCTCTTCTCATGTACGTGCGCCCCTCTCCCTTTTCGCTCATATATTCGGCCAAAAAACCCTCCTCCAAAAGGTCCATAAATATATATACTAATTATTAAACCATAACCCTAACTCTAACCCTAATTTTCTTTTTTTCTCCTTACTTGGCCGACCCCTACTCTCCTCCCTCAATCTCGAACTCAATAATAGTATCCCCTCTCCTAAAAATTCATCTTCTTCCCCTTCACAAGCCTCCATCTCCATCTCATCCATTAACAACATCAACCCCTTCGACTCTTCATTCACCAAATTTTCCATTAAAACTCCATTAAACCACCATAAACACCATCACCTTCATCTTCCCAAAATCAAGAGAGAACATCAAGAGCAAGAAGGGAGGAGCACGCATTGGGCAAATCAAGACTCGCTTCCAATCCTTTTCTTGTTCTTGGTAAGCAATCCAAAATCCTTTTCTTGAATTTTTTCTATGAATTGTTTTCTTGCAAATAAATATCAAAGCATCTCCTGAAAACCACGTTCTTGATAAATTTTTATCATGGAAGAACCTAGGATTGATCATATGCATGCATGTGGAATTAGAAAACCAATTGGAATCAAGAATTGTGCATTTAGTTAGATATTGTGTGAATTTTGAGAACCAATATGCAATATGTAAATCTGAATTTAAATCAGTATTATATCGGTATTTTTTATTATCAAATTTTACCTATTTTATATTATTTAATCATATAGAATCTAATCTAAACTTGGTGTGCTAAGAAACTAGATTCCTATATGTAGATTTGACTTATGTTGGCACATTGCTAATTTTAGGGCTAAAAAGTGGAAATTATTCTTGTAATATAATCATATTATTAAAAAAATTATGACTATATTTTGTAACCTTAAGTCATGTCAAGGTGTTGGTAATATTCTAGGTTAATTCTACGATTAACTAGTAGGTGTAACACAACAAATTCCATGTACCATGCCCAAATTCTTAATTCTAGAATTTAAAGTTATATTGGGTATAAATCATGTTAAAAATTGCATTTTTATGATTTTAATATAATTTATACACATGTCTTGTCTTGGGGACCTAGTCTCAAGTTTTGGAAGTCAAAAACTAGAAATTAGGTCGTGGTATCCCCATGGAAGCATGTGGACTTGTTGTGCCAAGAACCCATGTGTCACATGTGATATTTATACTTGGTTGCATACTACTAATGCGCTTTAAAAAAATAAAGTTAGTGGTGTGATTGTTAGTTCTTGATTAAAATAATTAAACTAGTCAATTTATTTGTTTAGGTTAATTGGATTATGGAGACGTAGACATGGGACCATCTTTAAATCTATATCATGTAGAGCCATGCAAGTATACCTTGCCTTCTTTACAGTATATTTACATGCTTAATTTTTTCTTTATGTATAACATGCTCATTTTCTAGTACTTTTCTTTATTGTCAGTTGATATGTATTCTTCTCATGATATGCATAGTAGATTAGTAGTCATATAGATTGACATTATTCTATTTCTTACGTTGTAGTCCATATTTGAGTTATTTTGAAACTATATCTTATGCGAGTTGTACCGAGTCATGGGGTGGGGAGAACAAATGCGTTATATTTAAACTGCTACTTCCACCTTCTATTTTTCTCAATATGCGAGTCCACACTAGGGACGAGGGTTGATTGTTTGAGCAAACATGCGAGTCCATTCCAGGAGCAACGGTTGGCTGTTTTATTAAATCTGCGAGTCTACACTAGGGGCGAGAGTTTGATTATTTATTTTGATTCTCCTTGCCATGTGTTCACATAGGAACTTGGCATTTGTTAGTCCATTTTTTTTCAGCAGTTCACTTATACGTAGATATCCTTATATGCATATTTTGTGTTTCTTGTCGTATTGGTTCATTTTCTTGTTTTTCTTCTGTGCATGTTTTATATTGTACAAAAAATATGTATATTATGTATATTATTACGTCCTACTGAGGACCTGGTGATCTCTCTAGGCTATTGCTGAGCTGGTAGAATAGATGGATAGTTATGATTGTGTCTACATGATTCAGTTATCGTCAGTGCATGGTTCTATTTTATCATTCTTTCGTGCTGTATATTCTTATCTTAATATTTTTTGCTTGTCAGCCTAGTTTTATAGACTTATACTTTCTTTCGAGTTTATTCGGACATATATGCTAGTGGGTTGCATACTACGAACTATGTTATTCTTTTTTTTAATGTTTGTTACTTTTTGGATTGAGATATAGTTTGACTTGCCATATTAAATATGAGATACTATATTCTAGACAATGTATACGTATTTGGGTCGGACTGGAGTCCGCTTGATACATAGCTGGCATATTTACGTATCAGGGTCATATATATCTTGGGACTGGGGCGTAACATTTAGCCTCGCGACATCATGCCCATGCGAGGACGATCGGTTCTATGGAACCGGGGCATGACAGCCTCCATCATTTGCTGTTGTTAGTAAAACATATCTAGCCTGGCAGTCTGAACTCCCTTATGGAATAATTTCCCTTGACCAACTGAAAAATATTGGCAAGGAGTAGGCCTTCTGTGGCATATCATTCACTGGCACATATGGAGTCACCAATCAGGGTAGCAAGTCGAATACCGAATATGGATGGACACTTTTAACACTTTCAAATCTATGCTGACCTTATTCAAAGGGTATATGATTTTTTCAACGTTAACACTAGGGAATTCTATAGTCAATCGCCAGTTCATTGCTCTTCTAATAGTGGCAATATGGAACGATGAAAGGCAAAAATGTTGTTCCATCTCCAAGAGGTACCATATCACTTCATTTATCTTTAATAACCATATCTTCCTCCCAACTTTAAGCTCAAGTGGTTCAATCTTTGGTGTGTCCCTGAAAGGGCATATTTTGGATGACTAGGTCGTTCATCCTAAGGATTGGTATTCTTGTCATCGTGCCACGAAGTTCAACTTCTCTTGTAGCATAATGGTATCATTTATTTCTCTACTTATTCGAGTGGACTTTAGGAATTATGATCCCATCTAGATGAAAGTATTGATTGGTCCCTATTCCTTAGTAGGATCCAGCTATGGTGTCCTCGGGCAAAAGGGTGGTAGAAAAGGATACTACAAAACAAGAAGGTAAGACTTGATCAATTTTCAGTTTCAGTAAAGGAATGTAAGTCATTTTCATAAAATGAAGCATAAGCCCAAGCGAAGTAGGTTCCAGCGAGAACTATGTTCCCATAAGCGAGAGGTTTCAATGAGAATAATGATCTCGCACGAAACAGGTTCCAACAAGAACCATGCTCCCACGAGGAGCATGTTCTAGTGAGAACCGTGTGTAACTTCATGCTTCACGTGATGCATTATGATGGTTCATTGACTTGAAGGTTTGGTCGACTTGGATTCATAGAGAGGAATTAGCTAGTGACCTATATATTCAGTATGGTTTCTCACTCGATACGAAGGTATTTGGTTGGATTTTGATTTTTGTTCGACTTATGAGTTGTATTGCAGATTCAGATTTGTGTTGTGTGAGATATCATAGGGTTTGAGCGGTGATGCAGACTTGCTTAACTCAATCGGATTGGAATAGATTATAGAGCTTGGCTAGCATGAATGAGTATATCGATCGAGTAGTTCATGCATCACATCAGATCATTAGTTTGAGGTATGGTTCGACATATGCTCGGTCAAGGTATATGTTTCTTCATGGTACGTGGTTTCGATTGTCAGTACCACATTTTCAGAATAGGGATATTTTTATCATTTTACATTTATTAAATTTGTGAATATTTTTTATTATTAAATATGATGGTTGTATTTAATTATAGACTAGTCTAATCATTAGATTTGGTGGACCCCATTTAATTTGACTTGACCCATAGGCTTGATTAATTAGAATAGCCATTATTAGACAAGTTAGTTAGTTAGTTATTACCTTAGTTGGAGAGAATATTAATAATTCTAGTCATGACAAAAAGAGAAGGGCCTTTAAGTCATATTAACTATCCCTACAACCAAATCCTAACCCTAATAAAACTCTATATCAACCCCTTCATGAATAGCCCTTTTGTTCATTCCTTTCATTCTAACCTAGAAGAAAAACCTAGCACACTATTCCAAATCCCATTTTCTTTCATTCCAAGGAGGCTAGAAGCTTGCCATTGCTAGGGAGCTCTTGAGGAAGTTTTGGCTGGAGCTTGCTAGAGGGAGGTTTCCATCTACTTCCTTGTGTCCCCTTGGTGTTATACATTGGGAATCCATCTTCCAATAGGTAAACCCTTGTCATTTCCTTTAATTTAAGACTCTATTTCATGCATGACACTTGTAGGAACACGCCCATGGACTAGGGGTATCCATATGGAGAAGAGCAAGGCTCTAACCTTCATTTTGGTAGAAGTTTTATAGAGTTTTAGTATCATTTTTGGAGAAATCCGAGGATGGCACACCAAGTGTTTCGCAAAATAACAAATTGGCCATTTAATTTTATTTTTCAGATTTTTGTACTTATGAATAGCTTGGTTTGCTTATAGGTAGGTATATGTAAGTTCTAGTATTTATAAATAGATGTGTATATATGTATATTTACATATATGGAAACATATGGGGGTGAAGTGTGTCAATACATATATGTATATACATGTGACAGATGGTGTTTTCATTTTGAGATAACAGTAGCAGTCTTATGTTAGTGAGTGAAGCAAAGAACTATCATATGACAGTATAGTATGGGAGGAATGAAGTATGTATATGTTTTGCACACACATGAGTGTGCCAGGGAGGAGGGAAAGCCCTGTGTTGTAGCAGTAACAGTAGGCCTAGTGTATGGGTGATTGCACACACAGGCAGGGGATTTAAAATCCCTATTTAGACACTTAGGTGACAATGAATAGGGTGTATTGTTGTTGTGTCAGTAGAGTGAAGTCATTAGTGTGTGTGTTCATGATAGTTACACAGGACAATGAGTTAGGGAATAAATTAAGATAAGGAGTGAGCATGAATGGGAAGTTGGGGCTCGAAAAAGAGTAGTAGGGCAGGGGAAGGCCATAGGCCACCTGTATACTATGTGAGGTGCCCCTTTAACAGCAGGGTCAGTTCATGTTTATAGGAATTTCTCCTAATGCATATGTACATAGGGTGTCAGTAGAGAGAAATGCAGGTAAAATCAAATTAGTGCAACAACAGCAGTAGCAATCTTGCTACTGTAGGTTGGAAAGTGTAGAGTAAGGCAAGGGCTTAGGCAGACTTGTGGGTTGGTTATTAGTAGGATGTGTCCATCCATATGCAAGAAATGCCTACAAGGTAATGACAGGTAAGTAATACTTTGAGATATGCATATAGTTATAGGATATCCACCCCTATGCATATTTGGATTCGTGAAGACTTGTGTATAACCTAAGGTTACTTTTAGAGGATGTAATATATATAGGCCTATATAGGAAAGGTGAGTGCTAGGCAACCGCTATCTCGAGGGGTACAATGGGTAGTCAGAGGGATTTGAGTGTAGTATAATGGGGTGTCCTTGAGTTGTACAGCAGTAGTAGTCATAGGGTTTCTTTCCTGTACACAAGAGCATAGAAAATAGAAGGATATTAAACCTGTTTTCAGGATGAAGCTATATGTAGTGACAGGGGTAAATGTGTAGGAGAACAGGAGTGTGGCAATATGTACAGGCTCTAGCATGGCTTGAGTGTGCAATGTGTGAAAGTGATTAAATAGAGTGAGTGTACCAGTGCCCCGTGTGCTATAGGGTGTCATATTGGTTGTATGTGTGAGTGAGAAAGAAAGAAATAGAGGGTACCAGGGGGTATGAGTGTATGTACTGTCCATGTGACAGTGTAAAGGTAGTATAGGTGTTTAAGAAAACACCTATTTGAAATATCAGTTGGGATTGATGTGAAGTATCAGTAGAACTGATACTTGGTATCAGTTGGGACTGACACTTGGTATCAGTTGGGGAATTGGGCAATAAAAATCAGTGAGGTAGGTTGAATGCATTTGAGTGATAGGTTAGTGATTTGTAAATATGAGTGTTTAGAGAGAGTGAGAAGTTAATAGTGAGTGTCAATGTCAGATTTGAGAGGGCAGTGCATGTTAGGCAGGGCCTATTTGGCCTCCTGCCAAGAGTTGGACAGAGAACGAAATGGGCTACATGTAGTATGCAGGAGCTCAAGAGGGGCCCTGTGCCTTGCACAGGTGGCAAGGGACTTGGGAAGGTAGTGCACTGGTTGCACATGAAGGCACTTGCCTGCAGGTTTTTGTGCAGCATGATGTCTTGTGCAAGCCATATGCCAATGCACATAGAGTCTTAGTACAATAAATGAGTGTGTTATCCTATGAGTGATGTGAGAAATGTGAAGTGTGAGGAGTAACAGTGTCATGTGGCCTGTGGGGTGGGGCAATGCACTGTCCTGCATGTCAAATGTGTGTCCCTAATGTAGTGTAGTGTAGTGAGTTGTAAATATATCCAAGAAATAAGGAGTGGCAGGAAAAGATGATTGTAGGTGTCTCTTGTGTTAGTATTGGAGGGTAAGAGAGAGTGCCATGTCAGTTGTGAATGAGAAATGAGTATACTATCATGTGACAGTAGAGGACATGTGTTAGAGGGTTTTGAGCATGTGAGTGTGTTAGAAAATTAGGGAAGGTGTTAGTGTAAGCAGTCAATGTTGTATAAGGGGTTTTGGTGTAGGTAATAGGTAAAGGGTGGTTACCTAATATAGGCGACCTACATGTTAGGGTAATAAGTAATTATAAAATATAAGTAATACGATTTGCCTAAGTCTAGGTTACAAGTTTTACCCATGTAATGGTAGGTAACACCTAAACTAGATAGTAGGGTAATTACCTATGTGGTATGTGTGTGTGTATTCGTGTTCGGGCATCCGCACACAACCCTGTGGCCACTGCCACCCAGCCGGGTTGGTGCGGAGGGGGGGCTCGATCCCGGGTCTGCCCGCCGAGAGCAAACCACACCCCCCGTGCCACTTGCACTACTATATATATATATATATATATATATATATATATATATATATATATATATATATATATATATATATATATATATATATATATATATATATGCATTAACCTAGGTAATCTCTAGGAATAACCTATATATCATATGAATACTAGTTATGCATATAAGAAGTCATGGGGTAGCATGTTACAACTAGGTAACGAAGGGGGTTTGGCATAGTTTACTCAATTGACCTAGAAATGACCTAGAAACCTATGTTAGACCTAGTTTGACCACAGTTGACTGGTTTGACTCTAAAAGTCAACCTTAAGTCAAATTGACCTAGTATCGACCTTGTTGACTTCCAGGACCTAGAAATCATGCATCACCATAAATATTCATGTTTGACACACCAGAACATAAGTAGACATGTATATCTCATATCTAGGTTCTTGTGACTCCACTTTGGGCCTAGATTCACATTTACTGTTCAGGACGACATGCGAGTACATTCTCTGATAGTTTCCATTATTTGATATGTTTTATGATACACATTTATACTAGTATTCTATTTGATTCCGACACGATGGACACATGGATTGGTATTGTATGGATTCCTTGTCTTGTGATACTTGGTTTCATGCCTAATGACTTTCACTAGACTAATAAAATACTGGACTAATGTATCTATTCTAGATTATTGAGATTCGTGTTGGGACCTAGATCCATGTGTACTGGTCGGGCAGGAAAATATCTAGGTGATGTGTGAACATACCCTTTCTATCTCATGGTCTTACTGGAAAATAATATCAGCCTCACACGATGTGTGTGGTTTGCTGGATATTACCTCCTAACCGTTCATATGTCAACCTAGTATTTCAAAACACTAGTTTTAGACACAGCTTTCCTGGATTATTCTATACTTACTAGTTGTATACATTGTATGGCAGGTTTTCCCCTTTATTACATATCTGTCTGTCTTTGCACTTTTACATGTTCTTCCCATTACACTAATTGTTCCTTATCTACCTATTTCTCTATTTTGTACATTGCCTCTTATAAAATTGCTCATCAAGTATCACATTATTATTTACTGTTTCATAGCACTTGTCAATTAATTGGAATTGCTATTGGGTTGTACTTCGTTCTATCCTGACTGGATATAATTTTCAGATAGCTTAGACAGTTGTCCTACCTACTATGAGCTAGGGATATGTGAGGGTTGCATCCAGGAGCCTCAGGAGGATCCGGCTCAGTAGAGAGTGCCCTAGTAGTGGCTTAGAATTTTAGTATTTCTTATTGTATCGGATTGTTCCGAATATGGTATTGAGTTCTATTATTATTATTATTATTATTATTATTATTATTATTATTATTATTATTATTATTATTATTATTATTATTACTATTATTATTATTATTCAGGATATGTATTTATTTGTTTTTGACATCTAGACTCATGTGTTTGGTGACTCTTGCTATTATTTCAGTTTCATCTTCTTTATCTCTATCAACATCATGTTTCCATCTTTAATAGATTATGTGATTAAGTTTATGATATAGATTCCATATTATTCCTCCGTGTGAGGATGACAGGTTATGATTCATATTTGTGTTCTGTTTAGATAGAGTAGTTGACCTATATAGGATTCTACCGTCGATACTACGACGTAGGCTGGCTGTACCCACGTGCTCGTACCTCTAAACCTGGAGCGGGTCGTGACACGTTTATGTGGTGGCCCATGCAGGTCGAGGTCACAACTAGTGCAATTTCGTAGTGGTGCTCGACTTAAAGTGCTACTACGAGCCTACTATTAGGATATAGGATTTGGCTATATTAATAGTTACCCAATCACAACTAGGAAAACTTTCAATCTTTTGATTACCATTTCAATCCTTCTTTTGCGATTATTCTTCGAATTCAATTGTCCTTCCTTGATAATAACTGATCTTATGCCATATTGATTTCCTTTGTTGATCTGTCTTCAGGATGCCGAAGACCAGATCGTAACGCTTTGGAACCGCTGCAGCGACAGAGAGGTCTGCTACTTTACAACCTCCTCATCCAGCTGCGGGAGCTCCAGCTCTGGGGGTTGCTCCTACTGTTTCTCCCCTCCATACGGGAGTGCCAATAGCTCCTGGGGACATTCCTCTACTGGTTCAGATGACCATTCCAGTTCAGCCGGAGTCTCTTCCTCCATCACCTCCACCACCGTCTGACACGGCACAAATGTTCGTACAATTTTAGCAGATGACAGAGACGCAGAGGGCTCAGGCCGAGGCACAACAACAACATGCTGATGTGTTGCGCCAGATCATCGATAATGCCCACCAATTGGCATTTGTTGCAGTAGAGAAGGTGGCTACTATTCCGCCTCAGGAAGCTCCAGTCCAGCAGCAGCAGGCGAGGCCTGATATTGTCAAAGACTTCTAGAAGATGTTCTGTCACTACCATATTTCCATAATAGGGGTATTTTTGTTATTTTACATTTATTAAATTTGTGAATATTTTTATAAATATGATGGTTGTATTTAATTGTTGACTATCCTAATCATTAGATTTGGTGGAACCCATTTAATTTGACTTGACCCATAGGCTTGATTAATTAGAATAACCATTATTAGACAAGTTAGTTACTAAGTTAGTTATTACCTTAGTTGGAGAGAATATTAATAGTTCTAGTATGACAAACATGGAAGGGCCTTTAAGTCATATTAACTATCCCTACAACCAAATCCTAACCCTAATGAAACTCTATATCAACCCCTTCATGAATAGCCCTTTTTTATTCCTTTCATTCCAACTAGAAGAAAAACCTAGTACGCATTCCAAATCCCATTTTCTTTCATTCCAAAAAGGCTAGAAGCTTGCCATTACTAGGGAGCTCTTGAGGAAAGAAGCTTTGGGTGGAGCTTGCAAGAGGAAGGTGTCCATCTACTTCCTTGTGTCCCTGGGTGTTATACATTGGTAATCCATCTCCCAATAGGTAAACCCTTGTCATTTCCTTTAATTTGAGACTTTATTTCAAGCATGACACTTGTAGAAACACATCCAAGGACTAGGGGTACCCATAGGGAGAAGAGCAAGGCTCTAACCATCATTCTGGTAGAATTTCTATAGAGTTTTAGTGTTATTTTTGGAGAAATTCGAGGATGGCATACCAAGTGTTTGTCAAAATGACAATGTGACCATTTTTTGTTTTGATTTTCAGTTTTGTGACCATGATTAGTTTAGTTTTCTTATTTAGAATAGGCGTGTAGGATTCTAAGTTCATATATCTAATATATATATATATATATATATATATATATATATATATATATATATATATATATATATATTTGTTGTTGGATCCATATTGATTTGTATTCTTGCTTTGGGCATTTGTTCACTGTTTTGATCCCCATGAGCACTGTTTTGAGCATTGTCAAGTGACATGTAGGGTGGCTAATGACAGTGAGTGGAGGGAGGGATTAATGTAGTTGACAGTAGGGGGATGTGTTTGTGAGTTCACTGTCACTTGACAGTGTAAACTCATAGTTGCATGTGTGGCTCTTTGTATATGTAACGCCCCAGTCCCAAAATACATAGGACTAGGAACGTAGGCATGCCAGCCGTATAATAAATATACGTAAGCTGTAAAATGCAGTAGAACCATAACTAATCTCATCCACACAAAATAAATGAATAAAAGATATCATATAATGATAATGAGTTGTCTTGATACAATATGTTGGACGGAGACAAATCCACTACCAACAAAATAAGGGAAAATACATGAAAAACGAAATGAGTTTGGCGAGCAAAGCGAAGACGATCCAAGTGCAATCATCCTCGAAGAAATAGAGAGGACCACGGCTAGAGCTAGAACACCTGCGAAAGACAAGAGCACACACCTAGAGAGAAAACCAGGTCCTCAGAGGGACGTAACAAGACACATAATATCACGCCATATAAACTGAATAAATACTGCTCAAATAAATAAGTCAATTGAATTATAACATGGTCCAATACACACCTATTGAATGAGCGTACCATCCCCCCAACCAAACAAGGACAGGAGATGGTAAACTAATTCACGTGACGTATCTTTCCATGCTATGAATCCAATATGGTATCCGGACCCCAACAAGGTTCAATACCTTCTCATCGAAGTAGTAAGTCACACCTACAACCAAATAAGGACAAGATGTGATGAACTAATCTGCGACAAGTTATTGTTCCAAGCCACGGTCAGATACAAGTACCCAAACCAAAAGTACTCGTACCTAACGGATAAAGGTAGCCTACCGTTCTAAGTGAAATGTAGTTAAGAACAATCCTTCCTACGCATGGGCCCTGGCTAAATAGGATCGGCATAGTCCCCCTTTGGGGCACCAGAGGCCCCATCAATAAGAGCATGACGTTCCGCAGAATGTCAGTGGCCGTCAGTAATCATGGGTCATCAACCTCGTATCTCCAGCGGAGAATCCGGGTCACAAGGGAAAGTGCATCGAAGCCCATACGCTAAGAAATTGTCCTCCCCGTCCAATGCCTACTATGTTGTATCCACAACATGAGACCTCTATAACCGCTAAGTCAAACTAAGCATGCAACCTCTATTAGCGGTTATTCCTATCGCACGGCTTATACGCACCGGTGGCCAGCCAGTCATGCATGTCCGTGTTCTACATGCGACACATAACTTCATGTTACAATGTGTCAAGGCCAATGAATGCAACACATAAGGTGGTCCCTTAAATCTAGGTTTAATGTGTTCGAAAAATAATACATAGCAGGAAATATAAATGAACAGTAAGTTCTAACAGGTTATGCCATGTATCACAGTTTATTTTGCATAAAAAAAATAATGCATGAAATATGAGCTAAAATAAATAAACAGCAAATGGCAAGGTGTCTTGCCTGGTAGGACGCCTGGTGTGCTGCGATAATCAATGTGGCATGAACTGCGACTTCGGTGATAACTACACAAGGGGACCTCTGTTGATGGCACGAACAGTTCCATTGGGTCCAGAAGGGTCAAATTAGTTAGGATAGACATAAGGTAGTCCAGATTTGCAAGAAGATTAGGAAGGATTTGGTTATGGACAAGAATAAATATTCGAAGAATTTATTATAATAAAATATCCATAACTATTTTATAAAATACCTTTTATTTGGAAACTATGTTTGATAATCAATTATAAAAAAAACTAGGTTTTTCCTTTATTCAAAATATTACAAATAATTATTTAAAAATATAAGAAAACAATTTAGGCAAAAAAACTGATTTTTATCAAATATAATTTTTAATAAAAAGCCATAAATAATACAAATAATATAACACTAGTTTAGGTAAACACTTAAAAATACTTAAAAAAATATTGAAAAATTATTTTAGAGCTAAAATCCAACTTAGTCAAAAATGGATTTTAGGTCATAGACTATTTTAAAACACCATAAAACAATATAACAATATTTTTACGCATTAAAATCAATTTTTAAATTATGTATATAATCACGCATCAATATACTTTTGTTACCAAAATAAATTGGAAATTATTATATATTTATTTATTTAATGCAACCGAATACTAAAGATAATAATAATGATAATGATAAAACTTTTAACAATATATATGTATAATAATAATAATAATAATAATAATAATAATAATTGTAAAATACTAAAAAGAAAAGAAAACAAATAATGAATAAAACTCGACAACAACAAAAAACACAAACAAAAAAACAATCAAAAAAATCAAACCATCAAAGTTGTTGTTTCCCCATTGTGAAAGAGAAATGAAATTTGGGGTTAAAGAGGAGAGAACTGAGGAGAGAGAGAGACGAGAGAGTCAGCGGAGAGCTGATCGAAAGAGGAAGCTGGGGTTCGGGAAAGAGGAAAGGGGAGGCGGAGATCTCAAGGCGGCGGGTTTTCGCGGAGGAGGAGGATGGGCGCGGGGGTTTCAGCGGAGCAGGCGGCGCCGAGATAGCCGGACCCAGGCAGAGCGGTGCACGAGGGAGGAGCGGAGAGGAGTTCGGGGGCGGCGTACTCCGGCGGAGGAGGGAAGAGGGGAGCGGGGGAGTCGGTTGGGAATCGGTCGAGTGCGGCTCAGGCGGGTTTAGCGGACGGGCGCGGCGAGGCTGCAGCGCTGGGCGGCGACCAGAGGCTCTGGTCGCGACGGACGCGGCTATGGGTCGCCGGAGAGGAAAGGAGCGGTGGCGGCGTGGCTGTGACGAGGGTGCAGATGCGACAAACGTCTGGAGGAGCGCGGTGGCACTGTTGGCGGAGTATCAACATCGTCGGGGCTGGCGCAGCTCGCGGTGAAGGGGAGGCGGCTCGCCACGGTGACACGCGGAGACGCAGCAAGGGGGTTCTCCGGTGGACACGGTGATGTAAGGGTGGTGGTGCTTTCCTTTATTATTTTAGGGATTTTGGGTGGCTGGTGATGTTTGGCCGAGGTGGCTGTGGGTGTGCCGTGGCGGCAGTGGGGGTCTGAGTGGTGACGGTGGTGTTGCCGGGCGCCTAGGGTTTTGGCAATGGTAGGGGTGGCTCTGCCTTGTGGCAGTGCTGGATTTTGGGGACGAGGTGGCACCGGGCGCAGTGGCGCCGGTGATGGTGGTCCGGGTGGTTGACGGGGACGCTGTGGCGGTGTTGGTTTGATGGCCGATGGAGGCAGCCGAGTCGGGGACAGGGATGGGGGTACTGGTTGTAATGGTGGTGAAATGGTCGGGGATGAGGGAGGTGGTCGGACAAAGGGCAGCGGTGGTTGCGTCGGTATTTGGGTTGGTGTCGGTTGTGGTGGTCGGTGGTGAACATGGGATCCAGCTTGGTGGCGAGGTGCAGCACGACACGACGGAGGATGAAGCGGTAACTAGGGTTTAGGGTTAGGGTCAGGTTTTATTTGTGTCGGGGGTGTGTCCGACACGAGGAAAATGTATATATAAAAGATTGGAATAAGATTTGGACGGGGAACACGGACACGGTGCACGCATGTTTGTGGTGGAATTTGTGGAAGAATAATTGTGGAGAATTAATGGAGGAGTACCTACCTATTTATAGGATGTGGAAATTCCCATTTGGATAAGATTTAGGAAAAGATTTAAACCCAATTTAGATAATTCATCTACTATTTTAAATTAATTCAATAAATCCAAATCCAAATTCAAATACAAATCCAATTTAAATCAAATTAAATTTTTAGTTTAAAATCAATGGGATAAATCAAATTTCAAATATTTAACTATTTAAATAAATCTAAAATTTCAAATCAAGGTTTAAATCGCCACAATAATTTTGAAATATATTTTCCAAAAATACTAATAATAATAATTTCGAAAATTATATTATTATTTAAAATAAACTAATAAATAATTACTAATATATATGTAATGACAAATAATGTTTTCATAATTATGCTTTTCTAGTATACAATAAAAATATTATTTATTATTAATAATTGTGAGAAATGAAAGGCTTTATAAATAAAATAGCAAACTTGGAAATTTTGGAACGATAACAAAATAATTATTATGTATATTATTTTGAAACTATAAAAAAAAATTAGAAAAAAATATTTTTCAAAAATATGTACGCTCGCACATATTCGCACTCGTCGAACAATTACGAAAAATAAAAAATTTCGCGATGCATCTATGCGACTTATAAATACAAAAAGAAAAAAAAATCGGTATCAAATTTAAAAAAAATATAGTAGAAATTTAGGGGTTTTACATCCTACCCAACTTAAAAGAATTTTGTCCTCGAAATTAAGAATTAGTAGGGGGTGAGAAGACACAAGGGGGTATCGGTGGGGAACAATCAATTATAAGGCTCAACAAAATCATGTCGTAAGAAGTTGCGATCTAGATCATAGAAAAATAATACGAGTATGGTCGTGGGTAGCGAATGAGGGTCATAGTCGGGCCGAGAAGAAGGACGAGGAGTTTAGGATGAAGTTATAGCAATATCGAGTGATAATAATCATACTCGATATGAAGGCTAAAGAAGGTTCTAGTACAACGCCTTCGTCCTTCTAAAATAGGTGAAGGCGAAAGCAATATAGAGTTCGAAGGAGGCGTTATCGAATACGAATACGTGGTTCAAGGGCGACCGAATAATTCAAAAGGAGTTGCCAAGGCAGTCGCGGATGGAACTCTAGAGGTAAGTTTTGCTATGTCCCCATCCACGTAGAACGATAGATAAAAGCGAACCAAAGTGCACTCGGTTAATCAGACCATCATGGACCGGTTCTGATTAGACAATATGTTAGTAGGAGCGACCCAAATAACGTATGTCTTGAACAAGCTCGATAAAAGAATAAGCTTGCAAAAACTAGGCTACATTAGCATCATTAGTCTAGATAGTAAAAATATAGGCACGTGAGATTAAGATTGAAATAAAGAATGAATAGTCTAAGTGTCTTAAGGATCTAAGTCTTGTTATTCCTATACCATTATTCTATGGTTTTATTGACCAAGGCTGGGTTGACTAAATGGGTTAAATTTCCTCTAGTCTCTATGGTCTAGATAATACTATTTGTATTCCCTTAATGGTCAAGGGTGTGTCAGGTCGTGGGGTATTCTACCCAACTTAAAGAATTAAGCTAAGGGTGTTTGGGACATCTAACTAGTAGGGTCAATATCTAGCAAGCACAAAGGGAAGATGAGAATAATGAAAGAAGGAATCAAGCAAGATGCAATCGATGAGTCGGTCGAATATGGAATCGAGGAAGAGGTCAAGTATGTGGATGAGATCCTAGACTTCTAATCCTATTCGCAGGCTTGCCTGGTACGGTAAAGTAACCAAACAATTTATCTTGACCTACATGGGCCACCACAAAAATATGTAACGCCCCAGTCCCAAAATACGTAGGACTAGGAACGTAGACATGCCAGCCATATAATAAATATACGTAAGCTGTAAAATACAGTAGAACCATAACTAATCTCATCCACACAAAATAAATGAATAAAAGATATCATACAATGATAATGAGTTGTCTTGATACAATATGTTGGGCAGAGACAAATCCATTACCAACAAAATAAGGAAAAATACATGGAAAACAAAATGAGTTTGGCGAGCGAAGCAAAGACGATCCAAGTACAATCATCCTCGAAGAAATAGAGAGGACCACGGCTAGAGCTAAAACACCTGCGAAAGATAAGAGCACACACCTGAAGAAATAACCAGGTCCTCAGAGGGACGTAACAAGACACATAATATCACGCCATATAAACTGAATAAATACTGCTCAAATAAATAAGTCAATTGAATTATAACATGGTCCAGTACACACCTATTGAACGAGCGTACCATCCCCCCAACCAAACAAGGATAGGAGATGGTAAACTAATTCACGGTGACGTATCTTTCCATGCTATGAATCCAATATGGTATTCGGACCCCAATAAGGTTTAATACCTTCTCATCGAAGTAGTAAGTCACACCTACAACCAAACAAGGATAAGATATGACGAACTAATCCACGATAAGTTATTGTTCTAAGCCACGGTCAGATACAAGTACCCAAACCAAAAGTACTCGTACCTAACGGATAAAGGTAGCCTACCGTTCTAAGTGAAATGTAGTTAAGAACAATCCTTCCTACGCATGGGCCCTGGCTAAATAGGATCGGCATAGTCCCCCCTTGGGGCACCAGAGGCCCCATCAATAAGAGCATGACGTTCCGCAGAACGTTAGTGGTCGTCAGTAATCATGGGTCATCAACCCCGTATCTCCAGCGGAGAATCCGGGTCACAAGGGAAAGTGCATCGAAGCCCATACGCTAAGGAATTGTCCTCCCCGCCCAATGCCTACTATGTTGTATCCACAACATGAGACCTCTATAACCGCTAAGTCAAACTAAGCAAGCAACCTCTATTAGCGGTTATTCCTATCGCACGGCTTATACGCACCGGTGGCCAGCCAGTCACGCATGCCCGTGTTCTACATGCGACACACAACTTCGTGTTACAATGTGTCAAGGCCAATGAATGCAACACACAAAGTGGTCCCTTAAATATAGGTTTAATGTGTACGAAAAATAATACATAGCAGGAAATATAAATGAACAGTAAGTTCTAACAGGTTATGCCATGTATCACAGTTTATTTTGCATAAAGAAAATAAATAATGCATGAAATATGAGCTAAAATAAATAAACAGCAAATGGCAAGGTGTCTTGCCTGGTAGGACGCCTGGTGTGCTGCGATAATCAATGTGGCATGAACTGTGACTTCGGTGACAACTACACAAGGGGACCTCTGTTGATGGCACGGACAGTTCCATTGGGTCCAGAAGGGTCAAATTAGTTAGGGTAGACATAAGGTAGTCCGGATTTGCAAGAAGATTAGGAAGGATTTGGTTATGGACAAGAATAAATATTCGAAGAATTTAGTATAATAAAATATCCATAACTATTTTATAAAATACCTTTTATTTGGAAACTATGTTTGATAATCAATTATAAAAAAAACTAGGTTTTTCCTTTATTCAAAATATTACAAATAATTATTTAAAAATATAAGAAAACAATTTAGGCAAAAAACTAATTTTTATCAAATATAATTTTTAATAAAAAGCCATAAATAATACAAATAATATAACACTAGTTTAGGTAAACACTTAAAAATACTTAAAAAAATATTGAAAAATCATTTTAGAGCTAAAATCCAACTTAGTCAAAAATGGATTTTAGGTCATAGACTATTTTAAAACACCATAAAACAATATAGCAATATTTTGACGCCTTAAAATCAATTTTTAAATTACGTATATAATCACGCATCAATATACTTTTGTTACCAAAATAAATTGGAAATTATTATATATTTATTTATTTATTGCAACCGAATACTAAAGATAATAATAATGATAATGATAAAACTTTTAACAATATATATGTATAATAATAATAATAATAATAATAATAATAATAATAATAATAATAATAATAATAATAATAATAATAATTGTAAAATACTAAAAAGAAAAGAAAACAAATAATGAATAAAACTCGACAACAACAAAAAACAAAAACAAAAAAAAATAATCAAAAATATCAAACCATCAAAGTTGATATTTCCCCATTGTGAAAGAGAAATGAAATTTGGGGTTAAAGAGGAGAGAACTGAGGAGAGAGAGAGGTGAGAGAGTCAGCGGAGAGCTGATTGGAAGAGGAATGCTGGGGTTCGGGAAAGAGGAAAGGGGAGGCGGAGATCTCAAGGCGGCGGGTTTTCGCGGAGGAGGAGGATGGGCACGGGGGTTTCAGTGGAGCAGGCGGCGCCGAGATGGCCGGACCCAGGCGGAGCGGTGCGTGAGGGAGGAGCGGAGAGGAGTTCGAGGGCGGCGTACTCCGGCGGAGGAGGGAAGAGGGGAGCAGGGGAGTCGGTTGGGGATCGGTCGGGTGCGGCTCAGGAGGGTTTGGCGGATGGGCGCGGCGAGGCTGCGGCGCTGGGCGGCGACCGGAGGCTCTGGTCGCGGCGGACACGGCTATGGGTCGCCGGAGAGGAATGGAGCGGTGGCGGCGTGGCTGTGACGAGGGTACGGATGCGACAAACGTCTGGAGGAGCGCGGTGGCGCTGCTGGCGGAGTATCAACAGCGCCGGGGCTGGCGCAGCTCGTGTCGAAGGTGAGGCGGCTCGCCACGGTGACATACGGAGATGCAGCAAGGGGGTTCTCCGGCGGACACAGTGAGGTAAGGGTGGTGGTGCTTTCCTTTATTATTTTGGGGATTTTGGGTGGCTGGTGATGTTTGGCCGAGGTGGCTGTAGGCGTGCCGTGGCGGCGGTAGGGGTCTGAGTGGTGACAGTGGTGTTGCCGGGCGCCTAGGGTTTTGGCAATGGTAGGGGTGGCTCTGCCTTGTGGCAGTGCTGGGTTTTGGCGACGAGGTGGCACCGGGCGCAGTGGCGCCGGTGATGGTGGTCCGGGTGGTCGACGGGACGTTGTGGCGGTGTTGGTTTGATGGCCGATGGAGGCGGCCGAGTCGGGGACAGGGATGGGGGTGCTGGTTGTAATTGTGGTGAAATGGTCGGGAATGAGGGAGGTGGTCGGACAAAGGGCAGCGGTGGTTGCGTCGGTGTTTGGGTTGGTGTCGGTTGTGGTGGTCGGTGGTGAACATGGGATCTAGCTTGGTGGCGAGGAGCAGCACGACACGACGGAGGATGAAGCGGTAACTAGGGTTTAGGGTTAGGGTCAGGTTTTATTTGTGTCGGGAATGTGTCCGATATGAGGAAAATGTTTATGTAAAAGATTGGAATAAGATTTGGACGGGGAACACGGACAAGGTGCACGCATGTTTGTGGTGGAATTTATGGAAGAATAATTGTGGAGAATTAATGGAGGAGTACCTGCCTATTTATAGGATGTGGGAATTCCCATTTGGATAGGATTTAGGAAAAGATTTAAACCCAATTTAGATAATTCATCTACTATTTTAAATTAATTCAATAAATCCAAATCCAAATTCAAATACAAATCCAATTTAAATCAAATTAAATTTTTAGTTTAAAATCAATGGGATAAATCAAATTTCAAATATTTAACTATTTAAATAAATCCAAAATTTCAAATCAAGGTTTAAATCGCTACAATAATTTCGAAATATATTTTCCAAAAATACTAATAATAATAATTTTGAAAATTATATTATTATTTAAAATAAACTAATAAATAATTACTAATATATATGTATGCACAAATAATGTTTTCATAATTATGCTTTTCTAGTATACAATAAAAATATTATTTATTATTAATAATTGTGAGAAATGAAAGGCTTTATAAATAAAATAGCAAACTTGGAAATTTTGGAACGATAACAAAATAATTATTATGTATATTATTTTGAAACTATAAAAAAAATTAGAAAAAAATATTTTTCAAAAATATGTACGCTCGCACATATTCGCACTCGTCGAGCAATTACGAAAAATAAAAATTTTTGCGATGCATCTACGCGACGTATAAATACAAAAAGAAAAAAATCGGTATCAAATTTAAAAAAATATAAAGTAAAAATTTAGGGGTTTTACAGTATAAGAGTGTCTTTGTCTAGAGTGTGTCAAAGTGATTGGCCTATGTGTAGTTCACTGTCAATATAACAGTGAGCCCATTTGTATAAGTGTACGAATATGTGATCGAGAGAAAGGGTTGGAAGAGGGTGTATCATTGAAATTATTTGGACTGTCAGGTGTGACAGTGAATAGGTAGGAGTATATGGAGAGGAAGGGGAGAGTTACTCCACTGCACAGACAGGTGGGTTAGGAGAAGTGCGTGTGGGGTATCAGTAAGAGGAATAGGATGTGTCCTGTCCGTGTGAATGGCAGCCACCTGCTGGAGTATGAGTGTGTATACTCAGTTTCGTGAGTATGTGAATAGGTATGGAGGGAAGACAGCAGGTGGGAATGTGTAGCAAAGGAAACATGGGACTTAGGAGATTGTATAAGGTGTGTAGACAGTGAGTGTTCGTGATTAGTGAAGTTAGGAGTGGGTTCGAGCATGAGGGATAGCAAGGATATGGGCCAACATGTAACATTCTTTAGGACTTGAGGTATTAGTCGAGGCAATGAAATAATTTTGTGTGTCAGTTATATATAGGAGTATCAGCCTTGTATGGCTCATATATATAAGTTCACTGTTGCTTCCAAATGGGTGTCAGTGTCAGGACATGGTCTGATACTAGGAAATGGTATCAGTAGAGAGGAAGGGGACTTGGATGAGGGTCATTAGCATCAGCTAACAGTGAGTGAGTGTCTAAGTATCATGACAGTGTACATAGGTGTGTTGAGGGGATATGGATGAGCAGTAGAGGAGTGTTAGGCCCCGCACACACAGGTAATGGATTAGCAGCAGTAGGATACATTAATATAGGCAGGCATTTGTAGCCTTGACAGTAGGTTTGGGGGTTAACATAAGCTTGTGAAGGAATATGGGGTACTGTCATACGACAGTAGGAATTTTGAGTCAGTGTAGTTGGGTGTACATATATATGCCTATGTATGTGCACATATAGGCCATATAAATTTTATGTATATATGTGTGTTTGTTAGTATGGCAGTAGGCCAATAGGGGTGAGCAGTTTGACAATTAAAGGAACCAGGAATACGTGAGTATTAAGAGGGAGTTAGAGGATTTGAGTGTGTGTGTAAGTGTCAACCCCACACTCGACTGTCATGAGTAAGGGCCATAGGCCAGTTTCTTGTGTATTCTATAGAGTATGCGTCTAAGATTCAAGTAAAAGTATGATAGTGTCGATTAGAGAGTATGTGGTGGCCCATGCAGGTCAGTATCGCAATTAGTGCGATCTCGTAATGGTGCTCGACTTAGAGTGCTAATTACGAGCCTGCGACTAGGATATAGGATCTAGGATATGATAGGAGTTACTCAATCACATTTTAGGAAAATTCTGATCTTTTGATTACCATGACAACTCTTCTTGCATTGAATTCAATTGTCCTTCCTTGATACTCCTTATCATGTGCCATATTGATTTCCTGTTTCAATCTATCCTCAGTATGGCGATTACCCGTTCTCAGGCAGCAAGACCTAGTGCTGTTTCGGAGAGGCCCGATCCGGTAGGAACTCCACCTCCGGCTGCGGGAGCTGCAGTTGAGGGAGTTGCCACCTCAGTTCCTGCCCTTCAGACGGGAGTAGCAGCGACGGTTCCAGGAGGTCTTCCACCTCCAGCAGCGGGACCGTCTGTAGTCATTCATGAGACTCTTCCACCATCGTCTCCGCTACCAACTGATGCACAGCAGATGATGGCCCTTCTACAGCAGATATTGCAGACCTAGAGGGCCTAGGCCGAGGCACAACAGTATCAGGCTGACGCATCTTACAGCCAGACAGAGGTGTTATGGCAGAGCATGGAGAACTCCCACCAGCTGGCGATGGCAGCATTTGAGAGGGTTGTATCGGGTACAGTACAGGGTGCCCCAGTTCAGCACCAGAGACAGGACCAGAGGCAGGCTACTCTGTACGGTTTCTGTGGGAAGCCGGGGCACACTTGGGAGGTTTACAGGATGAGGTTGGGCGTGTGTCTATATTGTGGGGTGCCCGACCACCAGCTGATGGATTGCCACGTTCATGGAGTCCGAAGAGACCAGGACAGAGTACAGCAGGCACCAGCACGTGCCCACCAGCAGCAGGATCAGGGCCAGAGACAGGCCATACAGTGCGGTTTCTGCTGGAAGCCGGGGCACACCCGAGAGGTTTGTAGGATGAGGCTGGGAGTTTGTTTATTCTGTGGAGCTCTAGATCACCAGATGAGGAACTGTGCTGCTCATGCAGCCAGACAGGCAGGCCAGGACAGAGTACAGCAGGCTAGGGGAGGCCAGCAGGGGCAAGCTTTCATCCTGATAGTTGAGGACACGCAGGCAGTAGCAAGGCAGATTGCAGGTTCCAATCTTTCTATCTCATTTCCGTAATTGCCTCCTTATAAACTATTTGAAATTCAATTCCATCTGTTCCTTGATTGTTTGATGAAATTTTGTTCTTGTGATATGATTTTCTTCTGAGATAAGTCGTATGGACTAGGTCGCCTCGATTATGAGATTTAGAATCCTCTAGGGTCATGCTAGCAGGCATAGTGAGGACATATAGTCGAATTATGGATGTATTTTTCGGGTGTGAGAATTTAAGGTTTTCGCTGCCAAGCATGCGGCAATGCGAAAATTTTAAATACCATGATTCTAGAGGTATGTATCTTAGTCAAGGACTCTGTGATTATCATAGCCTTGCTCACTAGCATGACGGAGATTCTGAGTATCATGATTCTGGACAGACGCATATGGTTATCGAACTGCATGATTTTGAGATTTTTGTTTGTGGGATGTTTGACCTATAAGGAGCACTACCACCTTAATTTTTTAGGATGAATTTTTTTAAGGTAGATAGACTTATAGCACCAAGTTTCTAATTAAGAGTAATTTTAAATCTTATAATTTTAGTCATTTAATTATTGTCATTTAATTCATGCTTTGATTTTGGAGATTTTAATCATTTTAAATTTTTTAAGCCATGACTTGTGATTTTGATGTTTTGCTAGTGAAACCCTAAGGACTGTTTGACCTAGAGCCTAACCATGTGATTAGGATGTTTTCAGTATCATTTCTGGTCCAAGGATATTTTGGTCATTGGACCTCTTTGATTTATTTTTGATATTATTGCATTGGTGATTGTTGATTTGACTTTTGATAGGTGAGATTTTGTGTTGGTTTCGTGTCCGTGTCGGACACGTAACAGTTTTTATTTGCAAGTGTTGTTGTGCCTTAAGAGATTTTTATTTTGCTGAAATTTTTTTTGGGAAGTATTTGAGGGGGATTGTTTTCTGCATGTGTTTTTTTTTTTCTGTGATTGCTTTGTTTTAATTTCGAGAACAAATTTTTTTTTAAGGTGGATAGATTTGTCACCCTCAGTTTTCAAAAACAGGGGTATTTTGGTCATTTTTTATTTTAGAATATTTTTTGAAATTTATTTTATTATTTATGATATTGTTTTGGGGTTATTTGAGTCGGGTTCGAATTTCAACTCAATCCGATTTATAACGGGGACCCGGGATAGTTTTGACTCTAGTGGGACCCACTCATTAGTTAGGCATGGCCGACATGACATTATTTTAGTTAGTGTGTTAGACTAATTATTTATGGATAGGTTTGGTTTAATTAGAGACTTAAAACTAGACTAGTTTAGCCTCAACCTAAAGCCTATTCCTAATTTAAACCAATAGAAGTTAGTGGGGGTATTTTTGACTTTTGCCAATGGGGACACATGCCCATACTTGGCCGGCCATGAGTAGATAGGGATGAGTCCCTCCATTTTATTTCTATCCACAAATTTCTCTCTCCTTTGTTCTTTCCCAAATTTTGAGAGCAACCATCATTGATTTCATCTCCAAATCAATCCATTCTTCCACCAAATCTTCTTTATTTCTTCTCTACTCCATGAAGAGAGGGTGCTAGCCAAGTTTGGGAGGATTTGGCTTTGGTTTGTGTCCATTTGGAGGCCACTTCGTGTCGGTGTCGTGTCGAAAGCATTTCTCTTGGAATCTCTCTCCCGGAAAGTATAATCTCTCCTCTAATCCATCCCTACATGCATATAGAAATATTTTGAACCCATAGGAATGACCCCCATGGTTGTGTCTCCATTTGTGTCCGTTTTGTGTCCATTTGGAGCTATTAGGAGTGTCCTTGTTGTGTAGTTTTGTGTCCTAGTGGGAAACCCCCAATATTGGACACACCTAATGTTTGTGTCTTTGTGTGAATGATTTTATTAGTGTTTAATCTCAGATTTTTATATTGTTCTTAATGTGTTCTTCATGGTATCTTATAGTATCATAATCTATATATATGTAAATATCATTTGTTATATATATATATTTGTGTCTATATATATATATATATATATAAAAAAAAAATATATATATATATATATATATATATATATATATATATATATATATATATATAGTCTCTCATTATATAAATATTGTGTCTTTATATATGTGTTTATTGGTGTCTGTAGAGATTTCGAGATAGAGGATGGGATTAGAGAATGGAGAGAGTGAGATTGAGAGTGAGATTGAGAGGGTGATTGAGGGAGTATAGAGAATGGGATTGAGAGAGAATAGAGGGAGAATGAGGCTTTGAAAGGGGGGAGGAATGCACTGCTGCAAACAGCAGCAGTAGGTGCATGTATCAGTCCCCACAGGGGACTGATTTTGGGCTGCAGTAGCAGCATTTTACTGCTGCAAAATGCAGCAGCTAGAGGGGGGATCAGCCCCATTTGGCAGCCATAGCAGCCATCTATTATTCTTCCATCCACCCCTTTATTTTTCCCACATAAATCAGTCCAAAATCAGCCCCCAATTCTTCCATATATTCATTCATGCATTCATTCAATTTCAGTCCAATCCATTCACCCCCCATTCAGTCATGTATGTCACATTCATCCTCCTTTCATTTTTCCCTATTCATTCACTCAAAGTACATTCATTCACCACTCATTTTCAATCCATATTTTCATCCCCCATTCACCATTCACTTCACTTCATTCACCATTCACTTCACTTCATTCACCATTCACTTCACTTCATTCACCATTCATTCACTCACATTTCAGTCCACAAATTGACATCCATCTATCCATAATTTCATTCATTCACTCATCTATAAATTCACTCACATGCATTCATTTACCAATATAATCTTCCATCCATTCACTAATGCATTCAATCATTTATGCCCCACAAATTGATCCACTAGAAGCCTATCTAAAAACCCTTAGTGCCTAGTTGAGTGGTGTCTAGTGTGGGTTGAGTGTCTAGTTAGAGGGGTTAGTTAGTGTTGGTGTTAGTTTGATGTTTGTGATAGTATTAGATAGTGGTTAGTTAAGTTAGTGCCCTAACTAGGTTAGTATCCTAGAAGACTAGTTAGAGTGGCTAACCAAGACACCAGGAGAGTGTGGGAGAGTGAACTATGAGGGTTGGATAGAAGGTAGAGTGTGGTATCTCAAGATACCATAGAGTATCATGACGATACTTAAGGTAATGTTGAGATGACCAACATGACCATAAGATGGACTAGATGTCCAAGAACCCTAGATTTCTTGATTGGTAAACCCTAGAAAGGATAGTATCTAGCTACCCTAAGAAGCCTAGGCTAGTATCCTGAGATCTAGAGGGGTTTCCTTTGTAACGGGGCAAGGTATCGGGAATACCTTGTAAGGGTAAATGTTAGGATATTGGGTAATATAAGATATTGGGTTTCTGATTGCTAGATGGGGTTAGAAATAGGTTGTCTTGGTAGGTAATGACTAGATGAGGGTAGTTTAGGCTAGTCTTGACCCCCGTTGACCAAGAGTTGACTTTTTGACCGAAAGTCAACTTCAAGTCAACGCTTGACCTAGAATCGACCCAAAACCAAACAAGAGTTGACCAGTTGACTGAAAGTCAACTGTTAGTTAACATTTGACTAGTTTGACCTAGGGTTGACCCAAGATTGACTCAGTGTTGACCAGAGTTGACTTTTTGACCAAAAGTCAACTGTAAGTCAATCCTTGACACAGATTAACCTAGTTTGACTTGGATTGACTTCTTGTGACCTTGTTTGACCTTGGTTGTCCTAATGTGACCTAGTTTAGCTTGGTATGACTTAGTTTGACCTAGTTTTGGCTTAGACTTGCATATCATGACTAGATTAGCTTTCCCTTCATTATTAAATCCTGTTTGGACTCATAGTATCTCATCTTTAGGTCTGTGATATCTCTGAGCACCTGTTCACCTTATCAGCTCAGGACCACAGGCGAGTACATTCACTAATAGTTTTTATTGTCTTGATATCTGCTATATCCCATTTAGTTATAGTGTCTTACTCGATTTTCAGTCACGATAGTTCACGGACTAGTATATGTTGGATCGTGACATGGAATGTTGTTCCTAGATTTCCTTGGTATATTGGTATATTTTCAGTCTTATTCCCTGTATTAGTATAGACACCGATTCCTAAGGGGACTTGCTACCCTCTTATGGAATCCCGTGTCATGACATGTCATGTCCAGATCCATTATACTATTCGGGGGTGGAGAATTATTAGGGGCTATGTGATCAAAGCCCCATGTCACTATATTCATGTGCTTGTGCCACTCTCACCTCACGTAGGGTGTAGCGAGATCTTATTCATGTGCTCGTTATCCAGGTTGGCCGGCATGACCCTTTCCAGATTTTTATGTGATTGTCGGGCCAAGTGGATTACCTGTCTTGTAACATACCCAAAGCCGATCACATAACGCTCTAATAATTTAAGTCACATTTTTATATTTATTTATCATAGGAGGCTAAGTTCTGTTCGGGAGCAGGGTTACAACTCCGGTCCTTGTTTGGTTTAAGGGTTATAACTCGGCTTCCGAATAGTTTCCAAGTCATCCTATATATTGTCGTCCTATTCAGTACTCACATCCTGTTATATATTTCCTGTGGATTTTGTCCTGTATTTCACATATTCTACATGCTCTTATGCTATACTTTGATTGGAGGCTAGGTTCTGTTCAGGAGAAGGGTTACAACCCCGGTCCTTATTTGGTTTACGGGTTGTAACTCGGCTTTCGAATGGCTCCCAAGTTTTCCCATATCTTTGTCTTGTATTTCATTATACTGTCTCTTATAGAATTTGTCAATTCATATGGAACTGCTGTTAGTGTTTGTACTTGCTCTTTTTCCTAACAGGATACCATTGACATATTACAGATGTTTCTGAGGCAGGCTGCTCGACCTACTATGGTATCGAGACAGATGGAGACCTAGGCCAGGACTGTGGCCTGATAGTTGAGCCACTAGACTTTATACTTCAAGAGTAGTTAGCTTAGTTAGGCTTGCCTGGACTGCGATCCAGCTTTTGTTTTAGACTGTAGTAGCTTATATTCATATTTTGTGACTCTGTGATGTTGTTTGTTTCTCTCTAGCTGTGTTGGATGTTGAACTCATTTTTCGTTTTCACATCTATCGTATTTCCTTTCCGTGCTATCTACTTTAGTTTTATCTTGTGATTGAGACTATATTTGCTATGTCACCTTCATTTGGAGTGTATATACTGTACAGGTACCTTTTTACTGTTTAGTGTAGTTTTTGTAGGCGACCTATACAGCGTTCTACCGCTGATTCTGCGGCGTAGGCTGGACGTAACCACATGTTCGTACCCCTAATCAGGGTACGGGTCGTGACAACAATGTATTCTTAGACTCAATAAAAATAAAAATTACATTGCGTAAAGGAAATACAGACTCGAGTGGCAAACACAGCTTCGATCTTGAACAGAATGGGTAGCAGATCTTTGGCAGTGTCTAAGAGTCCAAAACATCTTTAAGTAGCCCGTATATCGAGACAAAGTTTGATTAATTATTAAAATCAGGTTTGACCATGACTAATGGGCCAATACTACTGCTATAAAGTACAAACATCGCGTCGTGATCAAGAACCCAAAGCACTGGAATCAAGATCAAGCCTTTTTCATATTTCTTCTGTAATTTTATTTTTATTGAGTCTAGGAAGAATATGTAAGATTGATCACGATCGGTAGTGGATTAGGTTTTTTCAGTGCATAAAATTATAGCCTACCTATCCACATATACATAATCCAAAAGTGCACATACTAAAATGCCCAAAACCCAACCAAAATTAGCCCAAACTGTTATATCCTGACCCTGGCAAAACTTGGCCAGAACTCGGCCCGAGTTCGGTCCAGGTTAGTTTCAAATTTGTTTTTGAATCCCTCTATAGCTGCATCCAACGTTCGAATGTAAGATTTCTGCATCCGAACTCTGCCCGAATTCGGTTTACAAAAGTACTATAAATAGAGAAGAACTTTCACATTTTTAAATCACTTATTCATTCAATCTTCTCTTCTCTATTCATTCCTAAGTGTTTTCTATGAACTACACTTTCAAATCAAGCCTATAATACTCTTAGCAAAGCCAGTAAAGTTTCTGTTTAATCTAGGGTTTGGTGTTGAAGAGTTATATCGGAGGCTGCATTCAGAAAATGTTCCAGTTTTCAAATCGCCCTCTGGAGTCGATCGTGCGTTCGTCGCCAAGCACGATGTTATAAGAAACTGCAAGCTCTCAATTAGCTTATGCCATAGTGGATTAATATCGAGTAAGAGTACTCGAGACTGGACTAGTCCTCTTAGAGAAAAACCAGTATATATCGCTGTGTCACTGAGTTTGATCTTCTTGACTCTTGCTTTATTGTAATTCATTTACTGTCATTTACCTGCCATATTATATAAGTTATAAATAATTTTAATTAGTGATATTTTCTGTTGCACACGCACACACTCTATTCATCCCCTTTAGAGGTGCTCAACGGTCACACAACCTTGAACCTCGTTCAGATGTTGTGCCACTGGGCACCCTCCGTGTACTTCGAGTTGACGAGTTGGCGAATAAGAAACACCTTGTTGCCAGTCGTCTTCCTTTTGTACAGTGAATACTACTTCTCCCATAATGCTTTTGCTGAACTCTCCATGGACACGTGGTGTAACACCGAATCATCCAACCATTGGCGGATGAATCCAACGGCCTTTCGATCCAGTCGTATCCAGTTTTCAGCAGCTTTGTCATTGGCTATGCGTTGTTTCCCTCCAACGAACCATGCAACTCCTTGTATCGGAGTAGATCCTCCATCATTGGCTTCCAAATCGCCTAGTTCTCCTTTGTGAGGGTGATCATACGAGTGTTTATCTGCTCTGTAGACATGGTTGCCAGAACCTCCAAAACTCTGATACCAATTGTTGGGCGCGTGCAAAAGCGTTTGCCAACCCACCTGATCAAAAGCAACCCCCGTCTAATGGACACCTAGCACAAGATGAAGACAAGTATTTGGCGGTGACGTACGTTACCTGGACAAATCCCAACCTTTAATAACTCAGATAAAATTATAAGATTTATAAAACTCACATTGAACCCTTTGCCCTAACAGGTTCAACCCCCTCACCACTCTCAAGAAGAAAAATAGAAAATAAAAATTGAGATAACTCACCAACCCGTAGTAATCTCCCTAACCGAAGTTGACGACTCCTCGATTATATCTTCTTCTTCCTTCTGTCTTAGATGACGAAGTCCTAAGAGTAAAGTACGAACTTTCTCTTAGATTTTCTTGTGGACGAGCACCCTGAATCTCTACTTTGTGCCTTCCCTTTGTGCCTCCACCCTTACCTCATATAAATAAGATAAGAAACCTAATTTTAGGATTACAAAACCTTAAAAGTAGTCCACCATCAGATCTGGCCCTCTACCAACAACCAATGGTGTAGATTATATCCCATCACTAATTATGGATGTCCAAATATGGTCAAATTAAATATTTGATACAAATTTGTAAATCTAATTAAATCAGATATTTAATGTAGATTTTCAAATCATATCAAATTAAATATTTTACCATATATGGGCTCCAAAATTTGCTCTTACCAAATCCTGACTGGACTCCAACAATTACATGTGACTTTTATGTTGTACTTGAGCCCTTATAAACAGCGTAAGTACATACTTGAGGGATTTTCATAGAATGGTTTCGCCCTTGAGTATGTACCAGTTGGCCAAGTCACGTGCTGGTTTCGTGAGATTTGGGACTAGGGTGTGACACATTTTAATTACAACATATGCATATAATTGAGGGTACCCCTAACCCAACCCAAGTTACCCCCACCCCCACCCCACCACTGAATTGTTCTTTCTTGAATAATACGAGTAAAAATGACCATGTTATAACACCTCTATCATGGAGTTGTGGTCCCTCAATGATTCAAAGTCGTTTCATTTCCTTACTACGACTATGTTAGAACACCTTTTTTTTTGCTTTAAGTTTGCGAATCAAGTAAAATTCCTTTCCGGCAACTTCTTTTGACGATTGACCATTTAAAATGTTTCTGAAACTTTTAGGGGTTGTTCCTTTACAACAAAAAGCTTTTGTATTTGTTTTTTTTATTGTATGGTTTATTACAATTTATACATCATTTACAACAAAAAAAGGAATACTGCAAAACACTAGTTACAAACAAACCAAATAGTCCCCTTAGACCGTCTCCAACACATATCTCGAACAATAACGCTATGAAAACACACTTTTTTGGACATACTCCAAAGCCACATTGATGTGACTGTACATTATTAGATCTCAAGGAAAGTCTTAAAAGAGAGATAATACTTGACATCCAATAATGCACTATCACATTAGTGTGGCTATGGAGTATGTCCAGAAAAGTGTGTCCTCATAGCATTGTTGTATCTCAAAATTTTTCTTTCATTTGAAGACTCAAAATAGATTTTTTTTTTCCATATTATTTCATCATTAAAATATTACAACTCCAACTCATCTCTTAACTTCACTCCTCAAACAATATGCACTATTATTTACATCTACATAAATTCATTTTTCTAAAAATTATTCTAATATAAATATATACAATCTATTAGCCTACATATCTAGACTTATATATAATTACAATTTAGTTAATATTTTGCTTAGCAGCTACTAACAACACCTTTATTGTTCAATATCTAATAATAATAAAAAATTTAAAGCTAAGCGCAAATATACCCAATATTGGACTATAGTGAAAGATCTCAACAAATTTTTTTAATGACATAATTATTACATTAATTATATTTATAAATTAAAAAATAAAAATAAAAATAAAAATAAAAATATATTGTATGAATAGTGGATTATCAAATTAAGGAGACTCTCTCTCATTTCAAATTTCAATTCACACACACTTGGACGTCCTTATGGTTGGAAGGCTCACACTCTGCCAGATCTGTTTGATGTTTGTACAATTTTTTATATCAGCTACTAGAGTTGGACATTCTTAATTTAGGCAAATGTTAAGGGCCACCCCCAAATTACTAAGGGCAACCACCCTACTAAGGGCAACCACCATCCTCTTCCATTTTTACTAAGGGCAACCACCACCCTCTCCAAATTACTAAGGGCAACCCTCCTCCTCCTTCGCGCAGCCGCCACCCCACCGTCGTCGGCAACAGCATCTCCGCCCTCCGCAAGAACTTCCCCGTCCTCTCCCTCCTCTCCTCCTCCCCCTCCTTCGACTGCGACTCCACCGACAACGAGGACAGGGACGCCGACAGCTCCGACGCGGACGGCGACGGCGACGAGGACGACTACTTCCGGCAGCAGCGGCGGCGGGGCGGGACCTCGGCGACGCTGTCCAAGTCCGCGCCCTCGTCCTCCGCGGCGGCGGGAGCAGGCGGGTGCAGGCACCGGGTGGACGGAGAAGAGTTCTCTGAAGCGCTCGGAGATGGGCTGCTCCCGATCGAGGAGGCGGTCGCAGAGGAACTGGGAAAAAACAAAGGAAACCCTAGCTTCTCCAAAACGAGAATGTTGATCGAGAGGACGATAGTTTATGGGTCTGCAAAAGGAAACCCTAGCTTCCCCAAAACGAGAATGTTGATCGGAGGATGAGGAGGAGGCTATGGAGACGGACTGCAGGCAAGGCCTGCAGTCCTGTCTTCAATTTGGACTGCAGGCGAGGCCTGCAGTCACTGCAAGTTTTAAAAAAAAAAAAATTCGTCATTCGGGGACTGCAGGCAAGCACTGCAGTCATGTATTCACTTTGGACTGCAGGCAAGGCCTGCAGTCCGTCTTTGACAGAAGTGGGTGGCCCTTAGTGTTTTTAAAATGTCAAACTTGTAATTTGTTTGAAATTTTAAGTTGGTTGCCCTTAGTAATTTGGGGGTGCCCTTAACATTTGCCTTAATTTATTGGAGATTTGTAGCATAGTCCTCCCTCCGGCCCACTAACCATCCCGGCCCAACCCTCGATGTGGAAGACCAGAATATATAAGATAACGAGTATTGGCTAGGGTTTCTTCTTCTTCCGCCTTTACTTACATCTCCGCTCCCTCTGCAAATAGCGGCGCCATTCCACAGCCAACAGCGGCAAAGTCAGTAACGCTCAATTTCATTTCATTTCCAATTTTTTTTTTTCTATCTCTGTATATATAGGAAAAGAAAAGAAAATTGAACCCAAATGTTTGTTTTTGTTTTTTTATAGAAACAATAACAAAATGTTTATGATGAGTTTGTTGTGTGAATTGGCATGTCTGTATGTGCAGATGGACCGGGAGAAGCTCATGAAGATGGCCACCGCGGTCCGCACCGGCGGAAAGGGCAGCGTGCGCAGGTGAACCCCTCCCTCCCTTTTTTTTACGGCTCCGTCATCTACGCTGCTACGCAAAACAAAAATGTAAAATAATAAAAGAAAGTAAGAACCTAACTATCTAGGCAATTAATTAGCATTGCCAATGTCTAGGATATAAGCTGGTAATCTTGGACGCCGGTTCGCAGGGTAAGCACGCCACTTTCCCTGGTAGGTTTAACCGGTGCGCTGCGGTTCGCCTAAGGGGCTGTTTGGTTCGGCGAAGTGCAGTGATGTGAAAAGTCTGGAAATCGACATTTTGCGTACGCGTGACGCTTTTTTCCAATGCCTTTGTTTGGGTGCTTTGAAGAAGTGGAAAATCCTGAACTTTGGTGTTTGGTTGATTGTTGAAGTTGGAAAGTGTAACTTTTTTTAGTTGTTATTATTTTGGAAGTGTTAAAATAGAGAGCAAGTGGGGTCCTCCAACCAAACCCGCGAATAATTTCAGTGCTTCACGGAAACCATTTTGGAGAAAAAAAATTCCATGTCAAAATAAGGATTCGGTGGCAGACAAGATTTACTATTCGTGTCACTTTGCAGTAAATTTTGTCTACAAATCCTCCAACCAAACACATGAAGTGGTCCTAAATCCAGATTTAGGCCACTTCACTCCCTAAATCTGCGAACCAAACAGCCCCTAAGAACGGAACGGAACAGACGGTTTACTAGGGAACAAAACCTACTACTTTTCATTGATATTAGTTTTTTTTAAAATACCATTTCATCCATATCTTTGTTGAACATACTTTGTAAGATCCGAATTGATCAGTGTCGCCACTTTCGGCTATCCGGAGCAAGAACCCGCCACATTTGTGGTTTGAAGGATCCTGAATTCCTTGGGTGGTAGGGGATCACCTCAGTAGTAACTATTGGTTTCTAGAGACAAGAAGTTAAACGCCATTTTTTAGTATTTTATAGTGTTTTTTAAAGAAATGAATATTCTTTCATGTATTTCACCAGAAAGAAGAAGGCAGTTCACAAGACCACAACAACAGATGATAAAAGGCTTCAGAGCACTCTGAAGAGAATAGGGGTGAATGGTATCCCAGCTATTGAAGAAGTAAACATTTTCAAGGATGATCTAGTCATACAGTTTGTCAATCCGAAAGGTATAAATAAGAGAATACATTATTTGCTCACCCATAAAAGAGTGGCTGTCCATTTCTAGTTTACTAATTCTGTTTGTTTCACTTGTTTCAGTGCAAGCTTCGATTGCGGCCAACACATGGGTTGTTAGCGGCGCTCCGCAGACCAAAAGTACTTCCAGTTCTTGACTTAATTCATAGCCTAAATTACAATGTGGAGGAGAAACATGCCATGTCTTCTCAGTATAGTATGATAGTATGTAAGATAGAGTGTCAAGTTTAACTAGTCTTCAACGCAAGAATGAAGAACCAAACATATTTGGGAAGCACTGCTCACCCAAAAACAAACCATGTTTTGCAACAGTGCTTCCTTCAATAACTGCTACTTTTTTCTGTAATGGTGGATATTAACCTTGTCTACCTCTATTTTTGTATTTGTCGGTTTCTCGGTCATATTCTTGAATATGTTTGACTCACATTCTGTGTTTGATGACAGGACTTCAAGATGTGCTACCGGGGATCATCAATCAGTTGGGTATGTTATCTTGTTATAGTTATATATGGTGTTATGTTACCAGTCAATATAATATTACCAGTATGATATTGTGTTTTTCCCTTTGAATAGATTATGCTCTGCAATTTTGAAGTTATACTTATGTCATCCTTTATCTGCTTTAAGCTACTTTTATCTCATGTAATCTCTTCTCATACTGCCTTAGAGAGGGAGAAATAGTAATACTGCATTACATATTGCATAACAGTGTAACCGATAAATCTATATACCAACTTTCCATGTTAATAATTTTGGTCAAACTTCTTTACATGCATGTGATGTGATGTCGTATAGTTAGTTACTTAGTGTTAGTAAGATAAGAACATTCACATTGCTAAATTTGTTATCCTTCAGGTACTATTTTAGATACTTTCATTTTTCTACTTCTTTTTTATCAAAAGAATGGGAATCTTGTCCCCAGCCATCCTCTTCATACCATTAAACCGTATAGTTACATAGCCACATAAAGAGTGTCCGGTCATAAAGGCCATCACATGCTACAATTCAGGCTGATAATTTCCTTACGAAGTCAATGCAAAAACAAAGGACCAGGCCATACATTTCAATCACTTGTGTGTGTTATAAGCAGTGTGCCTAGGATTATCTTCTCCATAACATGCACCGTTCATAATAGTGTACGGAATGTCAGATTTATCAGTCAACATGTTGGATACCCCACACAAACAAGAAGGGTTTGCACAAAATGTTCGTAATGTTGTATGAGTCGAAACATTTTGATATATCGGTTGGACCCCATAAATGTCCTGAGCATCAAATCTCCACCATAACACTAGCAGCTCTAGCCCTTTTGTTTTTCGTAGGCACTCTTCTTGCCTAAAATTAGCAATCTTACACTGATGGGGTCTACACTCTCAAAATCCCCATAAGTCACTTGGTTGAATGAAAGTATGCTTTCTAGGCATTCCCACTGTTCAGTTTGTTCCGAGAGTATGAATTAACGACCACATGTAACTTTAGTTTGAACTTGGATGGAACTTGATACTTCCACAGACGCAAGTGCAGCTGTAATTTCCCCATCATCAAGGAATGTATAGAAGATATTACAGAACTGTCTCCAATTTCTTCATTTTTAAAGGCTATCCTATCCCATAACCTCTCTTCTAAGTTCTGGCCTCCAACACCACTCTCGGACTTGACCCCTTGAGAACACATCAACACATGCTGATCTTATTGCAAAGTAAACAACAAAGCAAAATTAGTTGCAAAAAGCATTTCAGTGCTTATGCATCATGGAGCCAGGCAAAAATTGTTACATTTTCCATTACCAGTCGGAAGTATAGTTTCACATTTGAAAGCAGAACTCCAGTGAAAACTTCTTAATTTATCGATTCTTTGTATTACCAATTAGGAGCTTGAAAGAAGAAATTATGTTTATAGATGAGCAGTGAGTTGAATAAGACAGTATTCCTGCCCTAGGCAGTATTGTCCCTTATCATGTTGTCAGTTCTCTATCTACTTTATTAATGAGAGGCTGCCGACCTTCTGTCTAAATATTTCCTTGGTCTGAGAAGTTGTCCCCAAATATGTAATCAAAACATACCACCATGCCTTCAAGTTGAGTAGCAACTAGTTCCGTAAGAGTTTACCCCCTCTTTATATTATAACAAATACATAGAAGATACCAAGCTATAACAAGAGAAACATCAATGAATGGGATTAAATAATCATTTCAACACTAATGCACACAGATTTCAATTGTTGAGTCAAACATCTTTCTGATGGTCTCAAATATATAACGAGTTTGGGTACGTATGTTTGGTTCATCAAACAGTAATTCTCTCATTATAAGCTAAAATTTCACCAGCCCATCTCAAACTTTACTCATATCTTAGAATAAAAAGGAAATCATTTTATTCCCGGATCGGAGGCTTCAATATACGAGGAGAAGGTCATTGCATTTTGCAATATTTTGGAACATTGCCACTATACGCATCACCAAAACAAACTTGGATCAATAATATAACAAGAATATGGTTTTTGTTAATATTATAGAGAACATGACTCTTAAAAGAGCTAAATAGAAGAAAAAGGTTCAAATAGCCGACCAGAGAAATTTGTGATAAAGGTCTATTATTGTATCACGATACCCATCATACGATCACCTGTTTCAGGATCCAAGCTATAACAACAACAAATTTGTTATCCCAATTTTTGTGGTCGACTGTTTGAATCATAGATATTGGGTACACCTAAACCTCCTTCAAAACCCGTTCTATTACAGGCGTTCCGGTTCAGGGTACATTTTTTTTATCCAAATCATTATGGTATTCGATCAGGATAGCTATATTTGGCGATTTAAATCAATCGTTGGATCTCACTATAAATTTGTTATTGTAAGAGATTTTTTCAATGCAAAAAAAATGGATTTTTTTTTTTGAGATTTTTTATCAATTGGGGTCCGTAAGTATTGATTTTTATGAAATTAGACTTGTTAGTTCGCACAATTGTTATTTCTTTATTGCTTCTCTTTTGCAAGTTGTTCATGCAAAGAAGCGAATGAACTTATGAGATTTTGTGATGCTTTTGTTATTTTATATGAATGTTCTAAGTCGTTTGTTATTTTATTTTATTGTTTATTTAAATGTTTTGTGACAACATTGTATCATTTTATTTTGAATGTTGTGTTTCAAATTGTTGTATGACTAAGATCAAGTTTTTATCTTGTTGTTATTTCTTGTTAAATTTGAACTAGTAATTAGCATAGTCCCAAATAGAATTTTGAAGTGTAACCTGGAACCGAATTGGCTAACCAACTCACCCTACCCCTTTGTACTGAAAATAAAGACAACTAGCGTACCTCGTTCCCGCACCTGTACCATGTTCAAGGTAACTATGATTTGAATCTTGTTCTTCCATTCAGTTCGTTTAAGGGCCATGTCCACTGTAATTCTAATAAAATTCATATCCATTTTTAGAACTTCAAATCATATTCAACTCTGCATACCTTTACCTAGCGGCTCCATTAACTACTTTCATGGTAATCAATAGTGGCAATCCATCTGATACAACAATTAGAGGATGAAGTTTAAAAAATTAAAAAAAAAGGAAAGACAACAACAACAAGAAAGCATTTACCAATATTTTGTGTTCAAAAAAGACAAGAGAAAATAGTGGCTTTTTAGAATAATTGTGATCATCCAAGACCCAAAATGCGGCAGGTTTCCTATTTGGATCATCAAAAGTGATGAACCATGTGATCTGGTACTTGGAGCATCAATAGTAAGGTTCATTATAGATTCTAGATTCTAGATTCAGAATGTAGGAGCTCATTTTGTAGAATAGTAAGCTTAATTGGAGCCCAATGATGGTCTCCGTCCCAGCCACAAGAGCTGTAGCATGTGCCTAAGAATTTCTACATTGAGAATGTAGGAACTCGTTTTGTAGAACAGTAAGAGACTCAATTTGGAGCTCTAAATTCTAGATTTTATATTATTTTTTGAAAAAGAAAGAAGGATGGCACTTGTCATCTCATTTCAAGATTTATACTTTTACTATGCGCATACAAACCCAACCCATTCTACATTTATATTTTTATTACAATTTTGGGCCTCAAGATGCATTGTTGAGATCCATCTATTATTGATGCTCTTAGAGGATGAAGTTTGCAAATTTTCAAAAAAGGTACCAGTCAAGCAAAATTAGAAAGACAATAAAATTGATTAATTATCAAAATAAAACGTCCATAAGCATGTCTTTCTAGTATTTGCTATGAATTCTCCCCAAACAGATGTACATATTTACATATACACACACCCCTTCTTTTTCTTGTTGGTTGAGAAAATCGTACCTTCATTATGACAGAACTGTTTACTTTTACGAAACCTTAGCAGATGATGTTTTGATCATTTTCCTTCATTATGTCCACTCCCTCTTCATTATGTTTAAAAACATTTTTAGAACAGTTAATCCAGCTGCAATCCACTTTTGACCTTTGTTAATCTAATCGAGACATCAATTGAGTAGATTTGAGAGGTGGAACTCTAGGAAACCACTGAAGAATTTCATAGGAATCTCATATAGACTTTAGTAGGATTGTGTCAGGAGGGAGGCTTTCTCACTCATGGTTTCCTGCTCGATCAACATTAGCTTCACACATCATGTCAATATTATATATTCTTTGGAGATATTTTTATTGACTGCCCGAGGAGCTTCATTTATTTATGGCTGATTAGTAAATTGAGGTGTTAATTCAGTTCTGTAGCTGAGGTTCACAAGGTTTCCACATTACTGACTGGTAGTTTCTTTGTTCAGGACCAGATAACTTGGAGAATCTGAGGCGTCTTGCTGAGCAATTCCAGAAGCAGGCACCCAATGCTGCTGCTGCTTCCAACCAGGAGGATGATGACGACGATGTCCCAGAGCTCGTTCCAGGACAGACATTTGAAGCCGCTGCCAATGAGGCCCCAGCTTCTTAGGATGGATAGCCAAAGAATTTCGACCTAATTTTTGACTGTCGTCCTCTTTTCATGATATGTGAAGCAATGTTATGTTTTCACTGAGGTCTTGCGCCATTTATAGTTATTTATAAGCTTGTCTTGCGTCCTGTTCAACAAATGCTTGTAGAAGTCGAACCCTGTTTTGTCAATGTTTAAAATCTGTACTGTTTTTCATAAGTTATCAGACCTTTTCAGGTTCAATTTTTTTTACACGATGCAGTGAATTAAATATTGTAGAGACACTGTCATATTCATGCTTTATTTGCAAACATTTTCACAATGTAAGCCTCTATGGACTGTTTCGTTGTATAGAAGTTATGGGTCCAGTACATTTTAACTATTATAATGCATGTAGAAGTAAGTCATCCAAGCTGTTCGTATAAAACGCACTAGTTAATTATAAAAAATAAATTAATCCTTATAATTAAATACTATTTTGTCTTATGTATATTCTAAAAATAATTTAGAAATAAATACACCAACCCCCCCTATGTTTCATGAGTATTACAGAGGCTACCCCTATTTGAAACTAATTACACTCACCACCCATCTCCTTTAGAAATTTTATAAAACATAGGAGTAGTTAGTGTTATATTTTTATAGAAAATAGAAACTATAGGGGTGGTCCGCGTAATTAGTTTCAAAGTAGGGGTAGTTTCTGTAATAAATGTAAAACATAGTATATGGGTCCTTCTACAATACATGGGATGTATCAATACATCCCAAACAATTGCATTAAAAATGCATTAGAAATTGTGAAAGGTCTTTACTTTGACTTTGAGTTTACCTGTTACTTTGACTTCGGTTTTAATCTGAACCATTGGATCAACATCTAATGATTCAGATTTGGAATGTATCGATACAAATTTTACATGGAATGTATTGAATTTTTTTTCATATATATATATATATATATATATCCAAAATTATATATATATATATATATATATATATATATATATATATATATATATATAATTTTGGATATATATATATATATATATATATATATATATATATATATATATATATATATATATATATAAGGTCCTTCTACAATACATCCCATGAAAAATCTATATTGATACATCCAAAATCTGAACCATTGGATGTTGATCCAATGGTTCGGATTGAGGTCAAAAGTCAAAATCAGCATTAAATGATATTTCCTACTCTATTAATCTGAATAACCTTTAATGCTGATGTTGACTTTTGATTTCAATCCGAACCATTGGATCATCATCCAATGGTTCAGATTTGGGATGTATCGATACAACTTTTTACACATGATGTATTGTAGAATTTTCCATATATATATATGATCCGCATCTCAAAGACCCCGCCCGTGGAGCCCCTCCGCGCAGGGCCCACTCGATGCCGCATGATCCAACGGCCAAGGATTGGCTCCCGGACCCATATATATATATATATATATATATATATATATATATATATATATATATATATATATACTGAGCCCGCACGCGATTATACTGAGCCCGCACGATTATACTGAGCCCGCACGCGTTGGAAAAAAAAAATAAAAAATAAAAAATAAAAAATAAAATAAAATAATATATATATATATATATATATATATATATATATATATATATATATATATATATATATATATTGCACATAGAGTCGTGGTGTACTGGTAACACCACCGTGCACCGGAGGTGAGGGCCGGGTTCGAGCCCTCCTTCCCACGGAGGTAGCTGGGTGGCGGTGGCCACGGCCTCCGGGCCAAGGTCGGGTGGAGTCGTCCACCGGCTTTGATTTTTTTTAAAAGAAAAAGATATATATATATATATATATATATATATATATATATATATATATATATATATATATATATATATATATATATATATATAAACTAACTATATGGTATTATCTAAACATATATGTCTGTTCTACAAAAAATAAATTTTAATTAAAATATATTAAATATTTAAACAAACTACATGTTATAATGAATAATGCTATTTGTCCTTCCAAATTATCCCTCCAAACCATCTCTTCTTATGCGGTAGCTGATGTGGCAACTGACATGACAGATTTTAAAATTAACATTAAAATTTAAATTTAAATTTAAATTTAAGTTATCATTAACAATAATATTAATATTAATATTAGTAGTAACATTAACACTAATATTAACACTAATATCAACATTAATATTAACATGAAAAAATTGGGTAATTAATATTTTGGCTTAAAATTTGCCACGTCAGCTGCCATATTAGATGACACATAATATTATTTAATATGTCATGTCAGCTGCCACGTAAGGAGAGATGGTTTGGAGGGACAATTTGGAGATATGAATAACATTAGTCCTCTATTTATACCAATAGGGGGGGTTTCATTCTTAGCTTTACTGTTTTCCTCATTGTAGCAAATAATTGGGCAAGTTTTTGCATTATATATAGAAATAAATACACTAACCATCCTACCCAAGAAACTAATGCCAACAGCAAACTTTTTATCTTCCAAGTTATTACAAGATGTATTTGAATTTTGTTGTAAATATGGATGTCTCATGTCTTTTGGTCTTCCATAACTTATGTAACTCATGATCCTTGGTTTCATAACTTATGTAACTTATGGCCTTTGACATTATAGTGTAGGCTTATAAAAGGACCATTCTAGTTGAGTGTTAGTGAAATGAAGAAAGACTATTTTTCTACATTTTCTATCTTATTCTCCTCTAAAAGTATAACACGTTATCAGCACGAATTTGTTCAAGAAAATTGTAAGTTGTCAGCACGACTTTGCTTAAGGAAATTGTAAGTCCAACTTCCGTCATTCTTTAAAATTTTTTTTTATTCAAGCATTCATATGGTAGTAGGATGATTTCTTATTCCCACAGTCGGCGCTAATTTTTGCCAATATATTCATCTTTGGGGTTTAAGATTGTTGGAGTTAACAAAACTGACACACACAAGATTCTATTTTTTTAGCCTAACAATATATGCTTTTGGTTGGTGTTCTGCTCCTAGTTTACTATTGGTTGTTCACTAATCCATCTAATTGAGAAATTATTTCACTTATTTGTAAATACTTACTCATAAGCGCTGCTACTCACATGATAAAATCACTCTTAGCAAATTGGCGCTTCACATCCTAACCTTTTTTCTTGTTGCTATCTTTATCTACCTGATGCAAGCTTCCCACCAAGTTATGGATTGCTTATTCATGACTTTTTATTCATAATAGTGGTCTTGTTTATTAATGCATTTTAAATTATATCCAATAATAGATTCAATTGCCAAAACATGTTAGTATATTTGTTTTGGATTCGTTTGTTTATGGTTTGTTTGTTAATCATGTGTGTCTTAAGCATATCACTTCAATAAAATTTTTTTTACAGCTTCTCATCCCTTCAGTTATGTCATCTTATATTGAGTGATTTCTAGTTGGCTGTTAATCCCCCTTAATCATTTATCAAATTTTGACTAATTATTTGTCCACTGATTTCTAACTTTAATTAATAGCCTTGATGAAATTATCTGGATTGCTTACTAATCTAGGATTGATCATCTCCAGTGACTTTATTAGCTCTAAACTTTGTGACTTTATGGCAAATATCTTAGATCTTTGTATTTAGATGAACCTGAAGTTTCATCTCCAAACCTATATTGAATATAAAGCTTGAAGCCAAAATAAAATATGTTAGGCTTGAAGCCTAATTGATAAAACTCATACTTGTAGATTTGAGTATGTGTATTATATTCTAAAGTAATATTTCTTTTTCAGACATATGGTAAACAATACCAAGCTTGAGTTTGCTGCTCTTGATATTTTCAGAAGAAATTATTTGACTTGGGTTATTGAGGCTGAGATCCATTTGAGTGCAAAGAACCTTGTACATGTCATCAAAGAGAAAAATGAGGCAAGCGAACAAGACAAAGCAAAGGCAATATTTTTCATTCGACATCACCTCCATGAAGGGCTGAATCCGAATATCTTGGAGTAAAAGACCCAGCTGTTTTATGGAAAAACTTGAAGGAACGTTATGATCATCAAAAGAGTGTGATACTCCCAAAGGTTCGTTATGATTGGATGCACCTGAGGTTGTAAGATTTCAAAACGATAAACGAATATAACTCTGCAATATTCAAAATTATGTCTCAAATGAGATTGTGCGGAGATAATGTCATTGAAGAAGATATGTTGGAAAATACATTCACTACTTTCCATGCCACGAACATGCTCCTGCAGCAGCAGTACCGTGAAAAAGGTTTTAAAAAATATTCTTAATTGATCTCATGCCTACTTGTTGCTGAACAAAATAATGTGCTCCTAATAAAAAACCATAACTTCCACCCTACTGGATCACAACCATTCCTTAAAGTGAATGCAAATAACTATAGACAAGGACGTGGTCGCGGTCGTGGCCGTGGTCATGGTCGTAGTTATAGTCATGGTAAAACTTGAGACCATGGTGGTCCTAATTATCATGCCTTCAACAAGAATGTTGGGCCATACCACTTGAAGTGGAACAACAATGGCGGAAAATAAGATAAAGGAAAGGGTGCAAAAATAGATTCTCCGAAGAGTTATGAAGAGGCTTACTATAGGTGTAGAGCAAAATGACATTGGTCTCGTACCTGTCGTACATCAAAGCACCTAATTGACCTTAACCAAACATCTATCAAGGGTAAAGGAAAAGAGAAAGAAATCAATTTTGTAGATTTCAGTAAAATTGTTGAAGATGAAAATGATCCAACGAAATTTACTCATTTGGATGTTGATGATTTCTTAAACAAGCCAAGTAAAGGAACTAGTGGGATTAAGTTTTGGGGTGATGATGCTAATGATGGCAATAGAAAGAACAAAAATGATTGTGTTGGGATTTAGACTATTTGAACTTTATTTTCCTAAGTTTAATTTTTGTTCAATTCTTGTATTCTCATGTTTAATATCGAATTAATAAATTAAGCTTTATAATGTTTCTTACTTCATTTATTTTTTGTTTAAAGAAATATAAAAAATAATGATGCAGTGAACAACGCCAATGGTGGAGATATATGTCTGGTTGACAGTGGATCAACGCACACAATTCTTCGAGATCGAAAATACTTCTTTAACTTAAAATTGACAAAAGCAAATGTTAGTACAATTTCTGGTACTACAAAACTAATTGAGGGCTCTGAAAGAGCGAACATTATATTACCGGGTGGAACAAATATTTTGGTGAAAGAGGCTTTGTATTCTAGCAAGTCAATTTTTTTTTTTGCTAAGTTTCAAAGATATACGTCTCAATGGTTTCCATATCGAGACTATGAATGAGGGGAATATGAAATATCTATGTATTACATCCAATGATTCATGCCAGAAGCATGTGAAAGAAAAACTCTCCATTTTTTGATTAAGATTGTATTATGCAAACATAAGTGTCATAGAATCTAACACTACAATAAACCAAAAGTTTAATAATCCAAAACTTTTTATGCTTTGACATGATCGACTTGGCCACCCTGGATCAAGTATGATGCAACGAATAGTTAGAAACTCAAGTGGGCGTTTTCTAAAGAACCAGAAGATTCTTTTACCTCGTGATTGTGTGTGTTGCATGCTCACAAGGGAAATTAATTGTAAGACCATCTCCAATGAAAGTTAATCTTGAGTTCCCTATGTTTTTACAAAGAATACAAGGGGATATTTGTGGACCTATTAACTCACCTTATGGACCATTTCGTTACTCTATGGTCTCGATAGATGTATCATCTAGATGGTTATATGTAAGTCTACTATCAATACGAACGGTTGTTTTTGTCAAACTTCTTGCTTAGATTATAAGATTAAGGGCTCAATTCCCTGATTATTCCATCAAGACTATTCGTCTTGATAATGCCGGTGAATATACATCCCAAGCACTTGATGATTATTGCATGTCAATTGACATTAATGTCAAACATTCAGTTGCACATGTGCATACTCAAAATGGACTTGCAGAGCCTTTTATTAAAAGGTTGCAATTGATTGTCAGACCTTTACTTTTAAGATATACTTTACCCACTTTTGTTTAGGGATATGCAATATTACGTGCAGCTGTATTGGTCCGTATTCGACCAAGTTTATTTCATCATTATTCACCATTGCAACTTATTTTTGGCCAGCAGCCTGATATTTCACACTTTCAAGTTTTTGGTTGTGCGGTTTATGTCTCCATTTCTCCACCTAAATGAACAAAGATGGGCCCACAAAGACGTCTTGGAATTTATGTTGGTTTTAATTCTCCATCTATAATAAAATACATTGAGCCCCTGACGGATGATTTATTTAAGGCAAAGTTTTCTGATTGCCATTTTGATGAGTCAATTTTCCTGCCTTTAGGGGGAGATAAAATATCACTTCATGTAGAACGGCATAAAATTACATGGAATGTACCATCTTTTATTGACCCACGCACAAGTAGATGTGAGCAAGAAGTGAAAAGGATTATTCATTTGCAAAATATCGCAAATCAGTTGCCAGATGCATTCACTGATATTAAGAAAGTGACAAAATCTCAGATACCGGCAATAAATACACCAGCACGGATTGATATCCCTAAAGTACAACATAATGGCACACTAAAACCATGCATAAAATATAGACGCCCTGTTGGCACTAAAGATAAAAACCCTCAAAAGAAATGGTACAAGTAATTACTCCTGAAGAAAATAGTTTCAAAACATTAAAGCAATATAGAAATTTTGAATGGTCAGTCCAATGTAGCTCCTGAAGAGACACATGGTGATGAACAAATTTCAGAAGAACTCTTTTTAAATTATATGAGTACAAGAGAAAGCTGGGATAGAAAGAAAATTACTATAGAAAATGTTTTTGCTTATGGTGTCGCACTTGATATAGTAAATGAGAATCCTGAACCAAAATCTATTGAACAATGTCGACATAGACCAAAATGGAAAGATGCGATACAAGCTAAATTAAAATCCTAGAAAATCGTAAATTATTTGGACCAGTAGTTCAAACTCCTGAAGGTATGAAACCTATTGGATACAAATGGGTGTTTGTACGAAAACGCAACGAGAAAAATGAAATTGTGAGGTACAAAGACACGACTTGTTGTACGAGATTTTTCATAGAGACCTGGAATCGATTATGATGAAACATATTCCCCTATGATCGACGCAATCACATTACAATACTTGATAAGTTTAACAGTCACAGAAAAACTTGATATACGGCTTATGGATATTGTACCGCATATTTATATGGGTCATTGGATAATGACATTTATATAAAAATCCCAGAAGGATTCAAATTGCCTGAAGCAAATAACAAAAAGCCTAATGGGTTATACTCAATCAAATTACAACGATCCCTATACGGATTAAAATAATATGGAAGAATGTGGTATAACTGTCTTAGCGAATACCTTGTTAGAGAAGGATATATAAATAATCCAATTTTCCCATGTGTTTTTATCAAAAGATCTAAAAATGGATTCTCCATTATTGCAGTATATGTTGATGAATTAAATCTTGTAGGAACTCCTGAAGAGCTCACAAAAATTGCTAATTATCTGATGAAAGAATTTGAGATAAAAAATCTTGGAAAGACAAAATTTTGTCTCGGCCTGCAGATCGAGCATTTATCAAATAGAATTTTTATCCATCTATCTACCTATGCAGAAAAGATTTTATATGGATAAATCTAATCTACTGAGTAGTCCCATGGTTGTTCGATCGTTAGATGAAAAGAAAGATCCATTCCGTCCTCGAGAGGATAATGAAGAATTATTAGGTCCAGAAGTACCATATCTTAGTGTTATTGAAGCTTTGATGTATCTTGCAAATTTTATAAGACTTGATAAAGCATTTTCAGTAGCTTACTGGCAAGATATAGCTTGGCACCAACAAAATGACATTGGAATGGTATTAAACATATATTATGTTATCTTCGCAGAACGACCGACATGGACTTGTTTTACTCAAAAATTTAGAATCACAAGTTATAGGTTATGCTGATGCTGGTTATCTATTTGACCCATATAAAGAAAGATCTCATAGTGGATATGTATTTACTTGTGGCGGTGCTACAATATCATGGCATTCGGTGAAGCAAACATTAGTAGATACTTCTTCTAATCACTCAGAAATTCTAGATTGCATGAAGCAAGTTGAAAGTGCATATGGTTGAGAACGAAGGTTCATCATATCCGAGAATTATGTGGGTTATCTTCAACAAAAAAAATACTCCAACGATATTGTATGAAGATAATGCTGCTTGTATTACACAAATCAGAAATGGTTACATCAAAGGTGACAGAACGAAGCATATATCACCAAAAAGTTTCTACACTCACGAGCTATAGAAGAATGGTGACATTAATGTTCGTCAGATACAATCGAGTAATAATTTTACAGATTTATTTACTATAGCATTATCAACCACAACATTCAGAAAGATGATTCAGAATATTGGGATGCATCAACTAAAGGATCGCTTGCCAGTATCAAGGGGAGCATGATCAATAATTCTCATACTGTACTCTTTTTCCTTCGACCAAGTTTTTATCTCACTAGGTTTTTTTTGGCAAGGTTTTAACGAGGCAGTTTATCACGCTTACACATTTTATATGAGTATGTATTTTTTTTTCTTTCATCCAAGTTTTTATCCCATTGGTTTTTTTTTGGCAAGGTTTTAACAAGGCATATTCCATTGGACATCCAAGGGGGAGTGTTAACTTATGTAACTCATGATCCTTGGTTTCATAACTTATGTAACTTATGGCCTTTGATATTCTATTGTAGGCCTATAAAAGGACCATTCTAGTAGAGTGTTAGTGAAATAAAGAAAGACTATTTTCCTACATTTTCTATCTTGTTCTCCTCTAAAGTATAACAAATTTTCCTTTTAGATCCCAAGACTACTTTATTTATTTTTACTTCTGTTTTATGAAACCAAGAGTTCTTTAACATACATAAACAGACCGGCGTGGCAAGCTTACAATTTTGGCATACAATTTTTAAGGTGTCACCGTCCTCTTTATTGAGTCTGCTACTACCCCAAAACTTGTTAGACCAAGATTTAGACCAAGTTTATGGATTATATGTTTATATCTTCTCATTTCGATTCTATGAGAAATTATTAGGTGGTTCGGGATCACCACTTGCTATGGTGAATGGTATGTCCGGTCCAATGTATCATTGACACTTGGCAACTGATTTGTCAATAACAAATTAACTCCACATCAGAAAATAAAACGAAAAAGTTAATGGTGATGTTAACTTCCCATTAACTACTGCATTATATCACCTAATCTTTTCTCTACTTCTCAAAAATAGTAATCAAAGAAAAAATTGAGCCCGCCCATAACCTACGAATGTACCAAATTGATTGTGGAGTATAAGAAGTCATGGTTGGCAATGGATTAGAATTCTTTGCTTATGACAAACTTTTCTTTAAATATTTGTTTTGCTTTGATATATATTGTCCAGGCAGTTAGAGCAATTTACTAGCATTGGCTTTTTGTTGGAATGAAGATACAGCTTATGAATTTACATTACGAATTGCTAGAGCTATAAAAATGTAGCATTGATTATTTATGTAATTAAAGGTTAAGTTTTATCAATTGTGCTTTTGTACCTTTTAAGTCATGATTTTTATATGTCCTTTGTTATATGAAAAGTGAATTTCATATCCATGAACATTTAAGCCATGCAAATGGATTATAAATTCTTCCACTTTGTGGTATTCTTTTTATCAAGCTATATTAGCGGACCAATGCACCACCATCGTGAACAAAGGCAATTTACATGCTGCAACTAGCAAAGCAAACAAGAACTAAGAGATAATTGTCACTAAGAAAATGCCATCTCTAAATTAAGTTCAAAAAAAAAAAATAGAACCATACTTTTGTTCTCGTCATCGACGAAAAGTAAGCTACAACTACTTCTGCTCTCCATCATCAAAGAAAGTAAGCTACAAATCGATATAGATGGAGAGCAGAAGTAGTAATAGTCTGCTCTCCATTATCAATAATGCAAGTACTTCTGCTCTCCATCGTCAAGAGTAATAGTCTTCTCTCCTTCATCGACGAAAAGTAAGCTACACCTTTTGTATGGAATGCAGGTTCATGAGAGACTATGAAACATAAACACCATAACCAACCAAACCAAACACAATAATCTGAATTAAGCAATTTCTCGTCTTTCGAAAAAGACAACAAATCTGTTTGATATAACTAATCAATCTAAAAGCTAAGTTTTTTTATTTAAGAAATGGAATTAATCTTCTCACTTGAATCTTTGTGCATGAATTCTTTCCCCTTGAAGTATCTCCAAATCTATCCAGTTCTATCCCTTGACACCAAAAACTGCACAAAAGTTTATAAAATAAGAACTTATGTTACTATAAAGTTAAATAAAGAATAAACATAATACATTCTTTATGAGAATTACCTTCCAACGAAACGAAGAATGATAAACTACTCTTTTGGATCTTCATGTTTGTCATGCCCCGATTTTCGTAGAATCGATAGTCATCCCCCGGGCTTGATGCCGTGCGAGCCTAAGTTGCACTCGCACAAGGCAATTTCAAAAGGTGATACAAAACACAACTAATAGAGTATGCAGAGAATTTGAACACTTGTATAGAAGGAAACTGTTGCTTTATTGATAATAAAAATTATATTACACACTCGATACAAAAGGTGTCGTGCGGGCTTACAACTTAACTTTAAATGAATGATGATGAGATAGTCGTTCCATACATTACGTCCCCTTTTTATACAACTGACACATTCAAAACACATGTTATTGAGGGGAGTCGAGCCATCTTCTTTGGACTGATGCAGTCTTCAAAAGGATTGAAATAAGCCTTCGGAACACGAACGGGACTTCAAAACACACAAACTTTGCCTTGCTAGATGGCACGTCCTTCCTGGTTCAGGGTGCCTCTGAAAAGCAAGGATTAGTACATTATCGCGTACTAGTGACTGACAAATTAAATACCACGCTCTCATTTGGTTCAAAAAGTTATGTGATACATGCTATATATTTAGTGAACTTTCTAGCCATCCTTGTCACCACCATATTCCCATGTAAGGCTATTTTTGACCAAATTAAAATGTCGCCATTAGTGTGTCATTAGCATGACAATTATTTAAATTATTGGTCTGGAATTAGTCATGGCTAGATTAGACTCATGGAATTAAATTAGAGCCCAATTCATCATTTTTTATTAGGCATTTATTTAACAAATAGGAATAGAGTTTAGCTAGGCCCAACCCAAAGTCCATGGCCAGCCATGAAGTTCCCTCCTCCTCATCTTTCGCACTTCATTTCTTCTTCTCCAAGCTCCTCTCTAATTTATTTTGGAGCAACAACCCCCAAATTCTCTCTTTCGCTTCAATTCCACTTCATTCCCAACCTCTTCATGGAGATTCATGGCATGAGAGCACCATTGAAGCTTAAGAGGATCTAGCTTGAGGGAGGATCGAGTCTAAATCGCCATTCTTTTGTCCGATTCCGTAGTGGCATTGGGAACCTCTTCCCAATTAGTAACGATTCCTTTAGATTTCTATGTCCAATTAATAGAAAATTCCCGTAGGAATCTCAAATTTCTAGATTTACTCCATTATATTTAGATTCGGAGAGTAGATGACCCAATTTTACTAGATATAGTGGTTAGAATGTGAGGTCTAGCTTGGAGATACAATTCGAGTCCACCAAAGTGTCCGATCCATGGCTAAGCATGGTTTTAGAGTTCAATTCTAGAGCAAATTAATCTCTACGTATCCGAATTGGGATACGTGGCGTATGACAATTTGTGCTACACACAGTCAATTTTGGTTATAAGGGGTATTTGAGCAATACGTGGCCGTTGACATGTGTTGATAGGTGCATTGCATGTGTCTAAAAGCTCAATTTTGGTATTGGCATGAAATTGGGAGAATTTGGTTTGTGTATCACATGTGGGTGCATGACTTTATAGTGTGGTATCATGGTATGGAACCATGGTGTGGTATGTCAAGTTGAGGCCTACTATAGTAAGGTATGGGTAGGTAAGTCACGTGGAATGGTTAACGAATCTCAATGTGTTTAGTGCGTGAGTGACATATAGGGTTCTTCGTCAGTTTTATAGTTCTAGTGTTGTCACAATATATGGGGGTATTAGTGTAGTAATATATTATGACAAATATGTGGTATGGTGTATATATATATATATATATATATATATATATATATATATATATATATATATATATATATAAGAGTTAATGGTAAGGGTAGATACCCTAGGTGAGGGTAAGAACACATGCACTATGGTAAATGTCTTAGAGTCTAAGTATGGCATAGAGTATGGTTATGAGCCAACCTACACGATCGTCAAGACCTAGAAAACCCATAGAGCCTAAAAATATGCTAGATGTTCACTTTTAACTTAAAGATTGATTCTATTGATTCAATTAATATACGTTTACTGGGCATCGACTTCGACACCGATTTGATCTAGTTTTCATCTCGAATTACAAGCAAGTACATGCAGATTTATTTTCATTTCTAATATTGTCTCTATTTCATGATCTAGACATGCTTATCGTGTTAATGTCACTCTTGCTACACATGATTAGTATTTTATGGATTCTATTCATTATATACATGATCGTGCATCGTGTTTATCGTGTTCGTGATTCGTGCATCTTACATGTCGTGACTTGAATCCATGAACACTAGTTGTCGGGCGAGGAATACCTTAGTAGACGTGTGAACTATCATATCTGTTCTTCGTGTCTCATCATGTGGATAGCAATCGCACATTTCACGTGTGATTTGTCGTATCATGTGGATTTCAATTACACATACTCATGTGTGATTTGTCGTATTACCCGAGTCGTTCACATTTCAAACTTGGTATTTCAAAATACTTAGAGAATGTTTGGCATTGTTTCATTATCCATTCTTTTATAACAATTATTCTTTCTTCTCATATTCATTGTTATTGCCTATTTCTAATTAGATGCCAGTTTAGCTTTACAGTTCTACTTGTTTATCATGCCTCACATATTCTAACTCTTGTTATATAGCCATGTCGTGTTATGAAATGTCTATCAACGTTTGTACTTGCTCCAATCCCGATTGGATAACCACATTTTTAGGTGATAATTTAGAGGCACTTTGCCCCTACATACTATGGATTGACGGATGACGTTATTTTTGAGTCCGATCCTATTATTCTAAAGGATCAGGCATTTGCGGAGGTCGGGATTCTGGCAGAGGATGTTTAGACAGTTATTTCATTCATAGCATTCGATCCGGATTTGTCTCATGGACTATAAATTTGGGTTATATATATATATATATATATATATATATATATATATATATATATATATATATATATATATATATTAGGATTTGGTGTTTTTCTGGATTGCTGGATTTCTGGATTATGTTTAGACTGTGGATTTGTGATTTATGCATTCCTTAGAACTCTTTCTATCTTAGCTCTGTGATTGAGTACAATTATTCTATTGTTTAAATCTATATATACTTTTATATTAATTTGTGATTCAGATATGTTGTGGAGGTTTAGACAACTTACTACCGTCGATACTGCGGCGTAGGCTGGGCGTCACTCACTCACTCGTACCCCTACATCGGGTGCAGGTCATGGCAATCCTAGTAAATTACATGTAAGTATTTGATAGGCATAACAACATAAACTATGCTAGAACTTACCAGCGGCAGAGTGTGCCATTGCAACGTGGGACTTAGCATGTTCTTATCTGTCAATTATTATCATTTACTAGCATAGTGTGTGTAAATGTTGTGTGAAGGTCACTGGCACCACATTATGGACTATAGCTTTGTTTAGACGGCAACCTTTTCAGTGCAACTAGCGAGTTCTGCTGAAAGCACCCGAAAAACCTATGCTAGTATCCATCACAGCTATCATGTTCCCTCCTAGGTAGTATTTGTCGCATGGCCTCGAGTTGCCGTTTGAAAAAAACTATACCTTGTGCACAAGTTGTCCAGACTGTGCGAGACTATACTAGTTACTCAAGCATGGTCTAACATAAGAACTTAACCATTTTTTATCATGTTCTGCCTTGTCGTGGCAACATTTAATCAATGAATCAATCTTTTGCTTACCATAGTTCTATAGTAGGAATAACATAATAAATAGTAGCGATATTATAGCATAACATGTTGATCCAAACTGGATCGCAGTCAACCTAATCTTGATAATTAACAAATCGATATTTGGCATGATCTAACTCGACACATAAATCTTCATCAAGCTATAAATCAGACGACTATCACATATCAAGTCAGACAATCGTCATCGACGACTGCTCGATAAATACTGTTGTAACTTGTAATCGAAAGTCTGTACTTTTACACTTTTATTGAGTCTAGGCGATTGTACGTTGAGTCGCACTGAGTACCTCAATCATAGACTAGATAAACAAAAGCTCCAAAAACAAAATGCCAAACTGCAAAAGCCCTACAACTGTCCATGAGCATTCTGTCTCCAAGGGGGCAGAGTTCGGGCCGAACTCTGCTCCCACACTGAGTTCGGGCCAAACTCTGTCCCCTGATTTCCAGGAGATAATTTTTAGGGATTGCTCATTGCAAGTTGTCCAACGCCAAAATTTTGAATATTTTGGACAAAGTTCTGGCCGAACTCTGCCTCCCAGAACTAGTATATATAGGCACCCATTTCTCTCATTTCAAATCATCCAATCTTCTTTTCTCTTCTACTCCTATAGCCTATACATCCAAAAGAGCTATACTCTTCTCATCTACTAGCCACAAAACTTTCCAAGCCTACAAGGTGCTTGGCGCGAGTCGATTAGAAGTTTGTGTGCAAGAATGTTGAAGAAGTCACTTGGAAAATTTCAAGTTTCGCCTCAGCGATCATTCAAGAAGTTGGCGTGCTCTTCTGAGTAAAGGCACGTGATTGTAAAGCTATTTCACAAATAGTGGATTTCAATCCTGAGCTAGAATTCTTAGGCCTGGACTAGTCCTCCATGAGGGAAACCAAGTTAAAAACTGCTGTGTCTGCGTATGCTCTCTGATCTTCATTTACTTTTCGCACTTATACTCTGATTAATCATTTGCAAGTTGGGATTGAATAGAGTTAATTTTTAATTGATCATTATTGACACACACACTCTATTCACCCCCCTCTAGAGTTGCCTACACGTACTTCAATTGGTATCAGAGCCCTGTTCTCTTGATACAGGATTTACATCCTAGAGTTGATCCATGGCAACCACACAACCCATCTTTACCAACAATGGTGAGGGTCAATCCACAAATAGGCTACCCCTATTTGATGGAACCAATTACACATATTGGAAGACTAGAATGAGTTTTTATCTTAAGTCTCTAGACTTTGACATGTGGACTGTAGTCACTGATGGCAACAAAAAACCTCCCAGAATAACTATCGAGGGAAGTCCCATCGAGAAACCCCACAACAAGTATACTGATCAGGAGAAGAAACAGACAAGTCTGGACGCTAGGGCTATTAATGCTATCTTCTGTGCCATAAACATGACTGAATTCAACAGGGTCTCCACATGCACCACCTCACACGAAGTATGAAAGCTTTTGTAGGTGACTCATGAAGGGACCACACAAGCCAAAGAATCAAAAGTCAGTCGTCTGACACAAGAGTACGAGGCTTTCAAGATGAAGCCAAATAAGACGATCACTCAAATGTTCACCAGATTCCTCGACATCGTCAACCCGCTATCTTCCCTCGGAAAAGATTATTCCAACCATGAGAAGATACGCAAAGTTCTACAGGGATTGCCGAAGGTCTGGAACCCCAAAGTTACAGCGATTATCGAAGGCAATGATCTTACGGTCATGTCACTAGAAACTTTGATGGGCAAGTTGATGATGCATGAGCTCGATCTAAAAGATTTCAAAGAAATAGCTCCAAAAGAGAAGGAGATTGCATTGAGAGCTCATCGCCGAAGAACCAGCTCAGAAGACACTGATGACAACGACTCTGAAGGTGACGATCAAGCTCTCTTAATTCTAAACTCAAAAAGTTTCTACGCTTTAACAAAAAGAAGAGAGAACAAAAAGACGATGAGGAAGAACCCACCTACTTCGGATGCAAGGAAACGGGACATGTCAAGAAAGATGGTCCCTTAGCAAAGAAAGGAAGCAGATACGAGAAGCCATACAAGAAGCCAACTACAAGGAAGTATGCCAACACTAGCATCTAGTATGAAAGTGAGGCTAGTGATTCAGACGAGGAAGAGGACTCTCCACAAAATACGGCTAACGTCTGTCTAATGGTGACTTCAGATAAGGTAAAAGATTCTTTTGATAATTTCTCATTTGCTGAACTTGGTGATGCTTTTAGTGATCTACTTGAATATCACAAAAAGGTACTTAATAAATATAAACATGCAAAAGATAAGATCAAGGACTATCAAACCGAGACCCATAGACTTTCATGTTTACTAGAAAATGTTAGAAACACTACACCCACGAAAAATACTGAAGAGGTATCTAAGCTTAAATTAAGCTTACACGATGCCGAATCAATCATTGAGAAACAAACACTTGATATCACGGCTGTAAACAAAGAACTTGTTGAAGAGAAAAATAAGTTCAAAATTGCTACATGTAGAATACACGGTCTTACCACTAAATGTGATGAGTTAAATGCTGTCTCTAAAAAATTAGAGATTAAACTGGACAATCAGGTTATTCAACCACAAGTTCAGTCTCATAGTCACAACACTTACAAACACGAGACAACTCAACACAAGAAAGCACGTCACCATAAGAACACTCAACCACATGCTACACAAAATCATGCTTTTATGTATACCTATTCACATGCAGCATGTAAAACACACACACATAAATACCACCATCATCCTGCTGCACTCAATCATTATCATCATCATGCTGCTGCACATATTCACTATAATCACTCTACCGCTGCACGTAGCTATCATCACCCCACTTATAGACATCACTATCAACATGCTCCTAACATAAACATGCATGCTAGATGTACATATTGTAGCTTACATGGATACATTTTACCATAATGTAGAATTAGAAGATTAGTTGATAAAAATATATATGCATGGGTACCAAAGTCTAACCTCTCAGGACCCACAAGAATCTGTGTACCAAAGGTCACATCTACTCGTGGTGTAGGTGGACCTTCCCTCTTCAACTAGAAGCAAGTGGATTCTCGATAGTGGGTGCTCGCGACAAATGACTGGAAATACAAATCTATTCGCAACACTATCGATGAAAAAGGAAGGATACGTTTCCTTCGGCAATAACCTTAAAGGCTATATCATAGGTAACGGTACAATTGGTTATCCTCCTTCTCTCGTCATTAACGATGTCTGTTTAGTTACCGAGTTAAAGCATAACTTGCTTAGCATTAGTCATCTTGCTGATCATGGTTATGATATTAACTTCGAGAAAACTAAATGCTTTATCTATGATAGATCAACTGGAGACATCGCCTTTGAGGGGATAAGGGAAGATAACATTTATATTTTCTATCTATCTAGTGATACTAAAAGTACAGGAAGATGCCTTTACGCTCACAAAGACGAAAAGCTTCTATGGCACCAGTGTCTTGGTCATGCCAATATGGATACTATATCCAGACTATCCACCAAGAAGCTAGTCAGAGGACTGCCGGATATCACATTCAAGAATGACACGGTATGTGCCAAATGTGAAAAGAATAAGGCTACCAAATCTTCTTTTAAATCCATAAACACTGTAAGTACTTGTCACGACCCGCACCCGCTTTTCGGATACGAGACGTGTCCAAGCCAGCCTACTCCGCATAGTCGGCGGTAGAACGCTGTCAAGCCCGCAAGAAATAAATGTTCAAAATACACTTTATTGCTCATTCACATTTCTACATTTTATTACAACATTTAATTTGAAAGAAACTACAATGTCTCACAAAATAGTAAAGTCAACTAGCTCCACTATCTAGGTTGACCTCAGCATACCCACGCCTTCCCAGTGCTAAGAGTGATCGCGGCTAAACCTGAAAAATATTAGTTTCCAGTCAGGAATGGAACAAACACACAAACCGACGGCAATACGAAAACACAATAGAATTAACAAGACATGAAAATAACATATGGGAGGTGAAAACTAGAAGATACTGATGACATGGCACGATGGAGAAGACAAGGAAATTAAATAAAAATAACTATCCATGTGGTGTGAAATATCGGTTTCGACATGTGAACGGCTAGGGGGTAAATCCGGCACCCTGTACGTGTCGTGTGCAGCTGTTATTCTCTACGAAAGACACGGGGGATAGTTCTGGGTAGTCCACATGTCTACTAAGATATTTTCCCTCCCGACTACTCCGTGTGACGAGCGTGTCAACAAGCAGCAAGACATATGTATAAGCATAAAATGAAAAGACTACTATGAATCGAAAGCAATCATAAAGTGTACTTACCTGAGGTCCTGTGCTGGTGAAACCGACAATCCCGTTGGGTCCAGTATAGTCCGGTTGTCTAGGGTGGATAAAGAAGCCCACAATCACAAGGAACATATGAAGGGTGATTAGTTGCAGTAAGAGTTTCTAATCTAAGATAAACGTTTGGTAAGGTATTTCTTAATATAAAGGTATGTATATATTTATCCCAGAAACTATTCATGAATTATTATGATATTTGATAACGCTATTTTATTTGCTAAAACACTTAGACAAATATCCTACGAAATTACTTTACGGGTAAACCAGAATTTATAATAGGCAATAATATAACAATATACTTATGTTTACGAAAATATTTATAGCTTTATAGAGATTATAAAATCCATTAATTATTTTTCAAAACAATATTTAGACATAACTTAGAACCAAAAGATTATTTAGATCCCAAATATAAGCCTACTACTTAAAGTATATATAATTTGAAGGAAAAAGTAATAAGAAAAGAATTTATCATATCTCGAAATATTGTAACGTTATAGGGCCAAGCCTATCAAAGTGTTTTGTTATACTATAATATCTAGAAATATTTAATATATATATTAATACTTAGAAAATAATTTATAAACTTATTTAATATTCGAGACTCATTTAAGAAAATAAATATAGATTTTTGTTTATTTGAAGTTTAAGCCCAATCACCAACCTATGGTTATTACCAATGCCCATATATTCTGTAAAAATTTATTTAACAGTTAAACTTATACATATATAGAAAATATAAGGCCTCAAGAGAATATATGGCTAAAAGCCCAAATTTATTTAAAATTATAACTAATACAACTATTTAGCCCATGTATAGCCCAAAACCTATATTAAGTCATACTCATCTATACCCAGCAATTAGCCCGATCCAGTGATCCAATGTGGTCATCAAATAACAAACAAAAACAAAACAACAAAAAAAAAAAAAAAAAAAATAATATAATCTAACCAAACCACAACAGTGGTTGTGCTCTTCTCGAGGGAGGGACTAGTAGAGCATTTTAAGGCCTCGTTTGGTTCACGGATTCAAGGAATCCGGAAAGGAAACTTGTTCCTTTTCTTTGTTTGGTAACCACAAATTTGGGAAACACTTTCCTAACATGGGGGAAAATAGGAGGGAAAATGGTTCCTCTCATGACCCATGGGATTCATTTTCCCTCCTCCTTTCCCAACATTAATTACAAACATTATGACAAAAGTAGCCTTGCTTTATTACCTATTTTACCAATTAACTCTTCATTATAATTATGTTGGCATTGGATATTGTTGGAACAATGATATATTTTTTCTTTCCTTTCCTACACCAATCAAACATAGGAAAGGAAATTTGATAGGAATTCTACTTTCCCATCCCCATAGAAAATACATGGGAATTGATTTCCTTTCCGTGAACCAAACGAGGCCTAAGAGTAAAGCAAAACCAAGGAAAACAATTAAAAGAAGCATGAGAAACATAAGAGGAGAGAGAATACCAATGGAGAGGAACTGAGTTTGGGGAAGAATTGACGACTATGGCGTCGGGAACACACGGAGACCCGTGCCCGGAGTCGACACCGACGGTGCTGGTGGAATGCGGCGGACGAACATCATGTCGGCGGAAGGCGCTCACGCGTGGAGGTGGCTAGGCGGCGACCTCGCCGGAGCGTACGAGAGGGGCGGCAACGCTGGAGGGCTCGGCTGCCGGATCTGAACGGCTGGGGACCATCAGAAACAGGGGAGGCGGAGGTCGACGGACGGAGTGGCTAGGAGTGGCGGGCACCCGTGCGAGCGACGATAGCGCTCGCACTGCGGTAGCGGAAAGACCCGATATGAGGAGCGTGGGCGCTGGGGTCTCCGCAGCAGAGATCGGTCGGAGCACTAGTCGGCCACAGCTGCTCGAGAACGTAGTGGCGGAGGCCGACTCGAGCGTGACACAAGGCTCGACGCACGGCGGTCAGGGAAGCCGGTCGAGAGCGGGGTGGACTATAGGCACTGGATGGAAGCCGAAAGCGGTGGTCGGAGAGCACGGGAGGGAAGAGGGTGGCTCGGGCTGGAGATTGGGTGATCATGATCGGGTCCCGGCACCGACGGATCTGCGACAGCAGCGACGCCACATCTAGGTGTGGAGGTTCGCCTGCAGTGTCCATCGGCTAGGGTTAGAGCTCTTCTTCTATTATTTTTCTGAATTTTTTGTTGTATTGGATTTGGGATGTGTCCGATGTTGGACTTGAAAATAGGACTCTATGGATGTAACCATTGATGACACGGATACGGACGCACGGTTCCGGACACAATGATGAGGTATTGATGATGATCGTGGCGGCAGTATTGGTGATGTGGTTACAGGTGATGGTGGTGGTGGTGATGATGTCTGTGGCGACGATGGTGTTTGTGGTTTGGTCAGGCAAGGTGGGGCACGGGATTTGGGTTGCTGGTCGGGGAAGTTGGAAGTCTGGAGGAGTTCGAGGAGGAGGCGTGAAATGGTTGGTGATGACGATTGCATGGTCGGTAGGGGTTGTGGGATGGATTTCGGCTAGATGGATGGAATTTGTTTGGTATGATAGCATGGAAAATTTTTCCTTAAATAGGGGGTTAACCTCCTCTAGTTGGATAAGGAATAAGATTTGAGTAGATAAAACATTCTCTTTAAATTAAATCAAATAAACATTTAAATACAAATTAATCCAATCAAAAACCTATTAATGATAAATATAACATTTATTCAAATCGTCATTTACATTATCAAAATGGTTTAAATCTTACGAATTTAAATCCAAGTCGAATAAGCGATCAACATTATAATTTTGAAATAATATTTATTGCTATCACATAATTTAAATCATATAATTCAAATCAAATCAAATAACTGATTACTATTACAATTCAAAATAAGATTCGGGAGCATATTTTCATTAGTCAAAATCATATTAGAAATGTTTTAATAAAACCTTTTAGTCGATAAAGATAATTTATGATACCCGAAACCACTTCCCAAAATAAGTATTTGAAATCCCGGTAATTACTACAGAATATTTTTGTAATGCTAATAATAAGAAATGAATATTTCTACGAAAGGTGAATGGTAATCGCAATCATCAATTTAATTAGTTTTGGAAGCACAAAATAATGGCAAATATCTTACACTAAATTTTTAGGGAAAATTCATTTTAAATCACACGAAGCAAAATAAACTAAATTTAGAAAATTACTTTCAACATAATATTTGGAAATAAATTGGCAAATTCTTTTGTCTGTAAAATATTTATCATTCTAAAATCCATTTTCGAAATTAAATCATTTGGATGTCAAAAATAATGATCAAAACATCTTCTATAATTTTAAGACTAAAATACGAAAATTATTAAAATAAATTAGTACCTTTAAACTATGATTTTTGGAAAGCCGACAACAAAAAAATATCTTTTTAGAAAAATCTCAACGAACATCACCTTTAAAATCAAAAAAAATAATTTTGAAAATTCGGGAAGAGGAGTTACAGTACTACCTGACCATTGCAATTACTTCATATGTACTTATTTGGTCCTAGTAGAGTAGCCAGTCTTGGCGAAAAACTCTACGCTTTTGTCATTGTAGATGATTTTTCAATATTTACTTGGGTTTTCTTTCTTACAAACAAAAGTGATACAATTTCTGTTTTCAAAGTATTTGCTAAAAAGGTCCAAAACGAAAAAGGCTACACGATTACTCGTATCCAAAGTGATCATGGTGACGAATTCAAAAATTCTGATTTTGAAAAGTTTTGTGATTCAAATGGTTTTAGTCATAAATTTTCGTGTCCAAGAACTCCTTAACAAAATGGTGTTGTGGAGCGAAAGAATAGAACTCTTGGCGATATGGCTAGAGTTATGTTGAATTAATTCTCTCTTCCGAAATACTTTTAGACAGAAGCTATCAGCACAGCGTGCCATAGTTTGAATAGGGTGTTGATTCGACCTATTTCGAAGAAGACACCCTATGAGCTTTGGTTTGGTATGACTCCTAATGTTTCTTACTTTAGAGTGTTCGGTTGTCGCTGCTTTATCCTGAATACCAAAGACAACTTAGGCAAATTTGATGCCAAAGCTAACGAAGGTATTCTTCTTGGCTACGCGACCAAGAGTAAGGGATATAGAGTGTTCAACAAATGCTCCATGATTATTGAAGAGTCTACTAATATAACTTTTGATGAGGATAATAGTACAGCTGTCATTTTCGACGATGATGAACCATCAACCTCTACACCCATAAATACAACGTCTGAAACCAGCTCTCCGAAGGAATTACCAAAGAAGTTTCACTTCACTCCCTCTCATCCAAAGGACTTACTCGATCTTCTTTAAGAGACACTATAACTAGCGCTACATTATTTCTCAAATAGAACCTAAAAATGTTTTAGAAGCTTTTAATGATGAATTTTGGATTTTTGCGATGCAAGAAGAACTCAACCAATTTGAAAGAAGCCAAGTTTGGGAACTTGTTCCTAAACCTACTGGCCACTCAATAATTGGCACTAAATGGATCTTTTGTAACAAAGTAAATGAGGATGGTTCAGTCACTCGTAACAAAGCTCGTTTCGTAGCCCAAGGATACAACCAAGAGGAGGGCATCGACTATGATAAGACGTATGCTTCTGTTGCCCGACTTGAATCCATTCGGATGTTTTGCGCATTTGTAAATTTTTAAAACTTTAAACTTTTCCAAATGGATGTGAAAAGTGCTTTTCTAAACGATTTTTTTTATCAAAGAAGAGGGTTTTCTCAAACAACCACCTGGTTTCGAAAATCATAAATTTTCCGACCACGTTTTTAAACTTAGGAAAGCTCTCTATGGCCTCAAACAAGCTCCTCGAGCTTGGTATGATCGTCTTAGTACTTTCTTACTTGATAAAGATTTTTCAAAAGGGAAAGTCGACACTACACTGTTTATAAAATCTCTTGATGACACAATTCTTTTAGTATAAATATATGTTGATGATATTATTTTTGGGTCTACTAATGAGGGTCAATGCAAGGAATTTGCCAAGTGTATGCAGAACGAGTTCGAGATGAGCATGATGGGGGAGCTCAACTACTTCCTTGGACTGCAAATCAAACAACTATCGCAAGGCGTCTTCATCAGTCAGTCGAAATATGTAAAGGACATGCTGAAAAAGTTTGAGCTTGACAACATCAAACCAATCAGCACCCCTATGGCTACTACCACAAAGCTGGAACCTGATGAAAGCGGCAAACCGGTCGATCAACGTAAGTATCGAGGTATGATTGATAGTTTATTATATTTAACTGCTAGTCGCCCCGATATTATGTTTAGTATTTGTTTATGTGCTAGATATCAAGCCAATCCTAAGGAATCATACATGACCGCAGTTAAACGTATCCTTAGATACCTTAAAGGAACTGTTACGGTAGGCTTGTGGTATCCCAAAATGGCTTCCTTTGACTTAATCGGATATTCCGATGCTGATTTTATGGGATGTAAAGTCGATCGTAAGAGTACCAGCAACACATGTCATTTGCTAGGAACGGCGTTAGTCTTATGGTTTTGCAAGAAGCAGCACTCTGTCGCACTATCTACAACAGAAGCTGAATACATCGCAGCTGGTCGTTGTTGTGCACAAATTCTGTGGATGAAGCAAACCCTTAAAGACTATAACTTATGTTTCAAGTACATACCTATTTTCTGTGATAATACTAGTGCCATTAATCTGACCAAGAACCCAGTTTGTCCCTCACGTACTAAACACATAGAGATTAGATATCACTTTTTTGCGTGATCATCAACAACAAGGCACGATTAATTTAGAGTTCATAGACACTGAACATCAGCTAGCAAACTTCTTTACCAAACCACTGGCCGAAGAGTGCTTCAACTTTCTTTGTCATAAGTTAGGAATTTTAGATGAAACGGTCATAAAATAAATTGGACCTACGTAAATAACGATTATGACATATATCTTTATGGTGACTTTGCTATGGGTACAAGCCAAAAGGGTCCTTCTGACAACAAGGCGTAAAAGCCTAAGCGACACGGTGCAGTAGTCTTCGGACTACCGCTAGCTAGGATCCGGCCCCTACAGCTACCCCATGGCAGTTTTATAATAATGATCGATGTCTTAATCAGCATTTATTACATGGCTTAATTACGTTTATGACTTATTTTATTCAAACTTTCAAATTCTATTCATTTTTCATCAAAACTTAGCCATTTTCAAAATTTCTAGTGTTCTGTGCACATGGAGGCAGAGTTCGGGCCGAACTCTGCCTTACACAGTGTTCAGGCTAAACTCTGTGTCTATGATCATAGAATCTATTTTGGTTCTCAGCAACCCATTCTTTTGATCCGATGGTCAGGATTTAACCCGACTTGCTGCCCCCGAAGCTCATAAATCCGAAAGAAAACCCTCTCTCTTCACTTTCTTCATCTTTCACCTCCATCCAAACATAATTTTCTCAAACCCTAACCCTAGAAACTCTACTTTTAGGGCTCCTTTTCTTTCCAAACTTAAGATCTAAAGCTTTTGGGGATATCTCTTCCAACTTTTCTCCTTTGGGTGAGGTATAATTTTATATTATTCTCTATTTCCTTTTGATTTGTGCTTAGATGAGTTAGTTACTACTTCATCTATAGTTTATTTGAATGCAATACAAATGTTCTATTACAATCTAACTTTTGACGACACACAGATCTACTTCCGTATCGCTGGTATCGACATTTCGTTTGATGACTTTGAGCTTGCGGAATATCTTGAGATTCCGGAACCCAATTCTTGGGAGAAACCTGTCGATGCCCGACAGTTTCAATTTTCTGATGGATCTTCGCTTGAGAGCTTCAAGGATGACTTGTTTACCCCTAATACTCCTCCCCGCAAGCTACGGGCTAAATGTTTTAACCCATACTTTTATGAACTTCATCGAATTATTTTCTCAACGATCTTGCCCAAAGCGGGATCGACCGATAAAGTATCCTACCTTGAGATTTCTGCTCTTTACCATCTCCACTTCCATGTCCCATTCAACTTTTCGTGCACGATGATGGACTGGATGATTCGTGCACGGACGAGACTCCGATCATTGGTCTACGCCCTATATTTGCCGATGATCTTTCGTGCGTTCCATATTCCACTCGATGAGTGTCAGTTTCTTCCTACCCTTGCCTATCTGTCTAAGGTACAGAGGCTTCTAGCTGCTGTTGAATCCCCTGCTGAGTCTGAGCACTCCGAGTCTGATGCTCGTGCTGATCCTCCTGTTCTTGGCCACCTAGAGCCCGAGCCACCTGCTACCCTTGAGTCCATTCAGACTATGCTGCGAGATCGTTTCCGTTTGGAGGACGATCGCTGGATTAAGATGGATTACCGTACTACCCTACAGATGATGGCCATCAGCAATACCCTGCATGACATCCAGTACTCCCTGGCTACCCATCCTACAGTGTCATACCCCATGGTACGGGACCCTTCTCGCGAAGGTTTCCGTATCGATGACACTTGGATAAGGCGGTACCTGGATCCGGATGCAGCGTTTGTTGATCCACGTCGCTCTGCCAGCGGCCCATCTGATTCTGCTGAACCTTTTCGTGCTTCGTGACGACCGTGGTCCCTTTTATGATGCTGTTGCTGATGCTTGGATTTACATTGTTTATGCACTTTGTAGTTTTCTTCAGTTGTAATGTAGTTGAACTCTTTGCTTTGTACTACTTTATGCTTATGTAGCTTCTGTTTAGATTATTTGCTAGCTATCTTTTACTTTGGATTTCAGCCCTGGTTGTGTGGTTGCATATTTTCTTCGTGGTTATTTTTTATGGGGGAGCTAATATTTCATTTTGTTAAATGCCAAAGGGGGAGAATATGTGATATTTGCTTGAGCATTTTGGACAATACTTGTGATATAAGTTATATTGTTTGGACTAGTACTTGTATCAGGACTTCTCTATTTACGGATGAGCCGAAATATCCATCTACGGGGGAGCTATATATGTATCTAGGTATGAATGTTGCGACACGCAAATATCGCAATTTTGTCAATTATCAAAATGGGGGAGATTGTTGACCCAAACTGGATTGCAGTCAACCTAATCTTGATAATTAACAAAGTGATATTTGGCATGATCCAACTCGACACATAAATCTTCATCAAGCTACAAATCAGACGACTATCACATATCAAGTCAGACAATCATTACCGACGACTGCTCGACAAATACTGTTGTAACTTGTAATCGAAATTCTGTATTTTTACACTTTTATTGAGTCTAGTTGATTGTACGTTGAGTCGCACTGAGTACCTCAACCATAGACTAGATAACCAAAAGCTCCACAAACAAAAAGCCAAACTGCCAAAGCCCTACAACTGCCCATTAGCATTCTGTCTCCAAGGAGGCAGAGTTCGGGCCGAACTCTGCCCCCACACAGAGTTCGGATCGAACTCTGTCCCCTGATTTCCATGAGCTAATTTTTAGGGATTGCTCATTGCAAGTTGTCCAACAGCCAAAATTTTGAATATTTTGGACAGAGTTATGGCCGAACTCTGCCTCCCAGAACTAGTATATATAGGCACCCATTTCTCTCATTTCAAATCATCCAATCTTCTCTTCTCTTCTACTCCTATAACATATACATCCAAAAGAGCTATACTCTTCTCATGTACTAGCCACAAAACTTCCCAAGCCTATAAGGTGCTCAGTGCGAGTCGATTAGAAGTTTGTGTGCAAGAGTCTTGAAGAAGTCACTTGGAAAATTCTAAATTTTGCCTCAACGATTTTTCAAGAAGTTGGCATACTCTTCTGAGTAAAGGCACGTGATTGTAAAGCTATTTCAAAAATAGTGGATTTCAATCCTGAGCTAGAGTTCTCAAGCCTGGACTAGTCCTTCACGAGGGAAACCAGGTTAAAAACTGTTATGTCTGCATATGCTCTCTGATCTTCATTTACTTTTCGCAATTATACTCTGATTAATCATTTGATAGTTGGGATTGAATAGAGTTAATTTTTTAATTGATTATTATTGACACACGTACTTTATTCACCCCCCTCTAGAGTTGCCTACACGTACTTCATAACAATTTTATAACGAGTGCACGTGAGAAATCGTGCAACAATTTATTAAAAATAAGCATTCGTGTTCTTGCATATTCAACTAACATTTTATTGATTGATCTAGAAAATAAGAGGGTCAAGGGGGAGGAAGGGTCCAACCATTCACCTTGATTTGATTTGAGGCGAGAAAAAGAGGGTTTGTTGCGCTAGACAGTGCCTACATGATCACCTGAAATTGCATAAGCAACGAATCAATATGCTACCCTTCTCTATTGAGTTCGATATGAAATGCAAGGTTCGAAGAATGCAAACAATAAAAATTCATCAAAAATATTCACGAAGACACATTCATAAAATTAAAGCCAAAGAATCAAGTACGGCATGAAAAACAGAGCAACGGGAGGTCTCTTCCGACTCAACCACGAAGTCTTTCCTCGAACGCAATATGCTGAATATGGGACTTGATTCCGAATAAGTCGATCCATAACGAGAAAATGATCTTGATTCAATCGGCTCGACCAATCGATAGAAATAATGTTTCTTAACCGTCCTTCCCACGTCGCGAACGAGGAATGGGGCACAATGTTGAGACGGGACACTTCAATATAACCAGCTAAGAAAAAATTTCATCCTTGAACTTAAGAATATAACCTACCTCTAAGAAAATAATGAATAAAACTTCTCATTCATCTCAGATTCAAGTTTCTAGGTTGACTCCTTGAACGCGTGGTTCCTTTAGAGTATATGAACGAGAAGGATCATACGATTTTGAAGAAATTTAACCTTGCGCTCCAAGACATGCACAGGTTCTTCCACGTACAACAAGTCTACCTTCAGGTTCTGTCATGACCCGCACCCCCTTTTCGGAATGTGAGTGCGTGTCCAAGTCCAGCCTACGCTGTGTTATCGGCGGTAGTATACAGTCTAGATCTCAACGTCAATCAAAATCACATCTATTGTAACCACCACTTTTTCGGAACAGGGATATTTTTGATTTTTTTTCTAATTATTATTATGAGTGTGATTTCACATTATATCTTGAGTGACAAATAACTTTTCAAAACTAGAATTTATATTTTGATTAATTATTTAAATAATTAATATGGTGCATGTGTTATTTTTGAATATGACTAATGGTTAGTCTTTGACTAGAATAGTGGTTAGTGATCCTAGAGGACCTAAACTAACTTATCATGACCATCCAACTAGATGATTATGACTAGCCTAAATGAACTTTAGTTAGTCTCTGGCTAGATTAGAAGATTTAGTTAGAAAACTTGACTAAACAACTAATTAGGAAGGGAGGTTCAATCCCTAACTTGTCATAACTAAAGGGAGGGGTGTAGTGGATCTTTCCTAATTAACCAAACCCTAAGTTTAACACCATATGGCAGCCGACCTTCCTATTAAAGCCCCACTTCATCTTCTTCCCCTTTCTATTTTCATTTTAAGCCCTGATTTAGGAGCTTTTTTCCCAAATTACTCATACACCCAAATTTTCTCCAAAGTGAGCCAAATTCATTTCATTCTCTTCCCCTTGGAGAGAAGAAGCCTCTATTTGCTAGCTAAGAAGGGATTGGAAGGATTCAGAACCTTGAAGCTTGGTGGAGATCAAGATCTAAGAATTTTACATTGGAAATCCATCTACCTTTTGGTATGAGCTCTCTAAACCCTTCCATTTCATTTCATTAGTGTAACTACATTCATTTAAGACCCTATTTGCATTAGGGTACCATTAGAGAGGAGTTGAGGATCTCCTCTTCCTATTTGAAGGTTTTTCTCATTTTATTTGATACAAATTGGGAGAAATCGAATTTGTGACCACAAAGTGTTCGATACGTGTCCCCAAAGGAACTTTTGTGTCCTTTTTGAGTCGAGATTGGGTGTATGTGTCCTAAATAGGATACGTGATATTGTGTCATGATATCTCATGATATACATGGTTAGATTTGGGTATATACATGTGTTTTTTTGTCCAAAATAACCCAAATTTGTCATAATATTCATCCACATTTTTAGTAGCTATAGCAACTTAGAAATGTCAGAACTCCTAGCTCAAGACTCCGATTAATCTCCCATTTTTTTAAAAGAACCATATCGAAGTTAGCTTTCCAAATATATATATTAATAGGCCAAATTCGTTCTAAAACTTTTTGTAAAATGGTTTGAGTGTCAGCTGTCCGAAAGACGAACGCGTTTCGTTGTTTTCGTGATTCCAGGAGCTTTCAGACACGAAAATACGATCCGTTTGAAGTTTCGGAAGGCTAATACGAAGGGATATGACATACATTTATCCTAGAATTTAGTGAATAGGTCTAACAGGTGCTGTATTGATTTTTAAGAAGAAAATTGACAATACGACATAGGCATTTTGTGTATCCTATGAGCCTATGTAGTATGGATATTAAGTGAATGTAGGTATCATAAATTGTCAAGTATATGTATGATATATCACATATTTTTTTTTAAATTTTTTTAAGGAACCGAAACTTTATTGAAGTAATAGGCGCAAAATGCCGAAGCCTATACAAGTAAGCGCGCTCATCGCGACAAGAGCAAAAGAAAACAAACTGCGCAGGACGCGCACAAAAAGGAACCGGATCTCGACGACCACTGACAGGAGAAGCGCGAAAACCCGGAAAGTAGCCTAAGCAAGGGCCTCCCAAAAAGCGTTGGGGCATGAGAGCAGCACCTCCTAGCTTTGAGAATTTGTCTGATAACCTCTCTGTACAATTGAGGAGGGAGGAGTTGACGGCCTTCATATCTGAATTTGTTCATGTTCTTCCATAAGACCCAAATACCAGCGGCTACGACGATCTGATGTCCGTGGGAGCAGCTCCATCTTGTCAGGAGATCGTGGAAGCCCCCAGTCAGGGGGACAAGATTAAGTCTATTGTGTAGATTTAACCAAATCTGAGTCGCCAGCTCACCAAAAAGAAGGACGTTCTCTACCGATTCCGAAATGTGCTCCACGCAGCAGTGGCATCTGGACGCGAGGCTAAATCCGATTGATCTGATTGAGTCATCCGTTGGTAGCTTCCGGCGTAATGCGCGCCAGATAAGGATAGACCATTTGGTAGAAAAGCAAGAATGCCAAAACTTAGCGTACGTGGTATTCGACACGCTACTTCCTCTAGCAACGATTCTGGCAGAAGCCAGCGTAAAGGTCCCACACGGGTTAGGGGATCATCTCCACGTGTTGGGTGTGTCAGTGACCCGTAAGTTAGCTACAAAAAGACCGTCGACCGCAGGCTGCCCGAGCCAATCTCTGACCCTCTCCCAATTCCATCCGAAACTATCCTCCCAAAGATCCCTAATTTTGTACCCCTGCGGTGTTCGAACGTTGGGATGGATGGTGTCTGCACCAAGCCACCATTCCAAACAAGTCGATGAGCGCCCGTCGCCCAACAGAAGACGAATTAAAGGTTATGTGAGGTTGTGTCCCCGAGTTATGCGATGCCACGACGCTGAAGATCTGTTGTTAGTGACCGCCTCCGACATATGAGAGAATCTGGAGTATCTAGCTCCCATAAACTTCGTCCACAACGAGCTCTCCGATCGCAACTTCCACCACAGCTTCATGGAGCATGCGTCCACGATGTGGGCTAGTCTGTTGAATCCCAGACCTCCTTCTTCAGTGGATTTGGCCATGGTATCCCAACTGGCCCAGTGGTGTTTGTCCTTACCGTCGCTACGACCCCCGAAGAACTTGGCGAATAGGTATTCGAGAGAGTGAAGGACCTTCTTGGGAGGGAAGCAGATGGCTAGGGTGTACAACGGGATAGAAGAGAGAACATGTTTGATAAGGATCATCTTGCCCCCAAGAGAAAGTGTTGCGTTGTACCATCCCGCGATCAGTTTGCGGATCTTGTCTACAAGGTGCTCGTATATTCTCGAGTTCGTCTTCCCGTACACCAGCGGGCAACCCAGGTACAAGAAAGGCGGGTAGGCCGTGGCGAACAAGGTCATATTGGAGAGCACAGCTGAGCGGGATCTGTCAGCTTTGTGATGGGTATAGATGACACTCTTGTTGTTATTGACGCACTGTCCGAAGCATCTGGTGTAACGTGTGAGCGTTCTTAGAACCACCTCGAGATCGGAAGTCTCTAGAGGAAAAGATGAGTACGTCATCCGCGTACGCCAGGTGAGTGAAAAGCGGGCAGCCTGTGGTGGTATGGAAGTGGTAGAAACCGGAAATTTTGGACATGCTATTGAGGCTTCTGCTGAGAGCTTCTGCCACAATGATGAAAATGGTGGAAGGGAGGGGGTCCTCCTGTCTAACCCCGCGAGTGGATCGGAAGAACCCCGCTGCCTGGCCATTGATGACAGTAGAAAACCAAGCATTGTTGATGGATCTAAAAATGATGTTAATCCAGGATTCGGAGAAGCCGAAAGCCCTGAGGACCCAGATCATGAATTGCCAGTCCAGATGGTCGTAAGCCTTCTCCATGTCCAGTTTGATGGCAACGTTCCACCCTCTGGACGGAAACTTCATACATGTGATCATCTCTTGTACGAGGAGAATGTTGTCAGTGATATTCCAGCCTTTAACAAAACCAATTTTCTCATTGAAGATGATCTTGGGGAGGAGATTGGACATCCGGTTTGCGACGATCTTCGATATGATCTTGTTGGTGAAGGTGCATAAGCTGATAGGACGAAAGTCTTTGAAGGTTTCCGGGTTGTCTTTCTTGGGAATAAGGATGATATTGGCACAAGAAATGGAATTGGGATATCTTGCCCCTTGAAAAAAGGCTATGGTGGCCTCCAATAAGTCGGATTTTATGATGTCCCAACAGTTTCGAAAGAAGACGCCATTGAAGCCATCAGGCCCCGGAGCACTGTGTTCATTAATGGACCAGACAGCCTCCTTGACCTCCTCCGAAGGAGTAGCCAACAGGATCTCATTCTCGCTGTCGCTGATGAGGGATGGGATCTCGGACAGGAGCGCAACATCTTTAACGACCGGCTCTTTAGTGAAAAGGTTACAGTAGAAGTTTTTCACTGTCGCCTGAATGCCATCTTGGTCGTCCACCAGGGCGCCATTGTCGTCATATATCCGGTGTAATTTTAATTTGTTTCTGCGGCATTTGACACATGCATGAAAGAAACTAGTATTCCGGTCACGATCGGTGTCCCAGGTCAATCTGGCTTTTTGCCTCCAGAATTTCGTTTCCACTTTAAGTCTGGATTTGAGAAGAGCTCTGGCAAGTTTGAGCGAAGCGCGGACAGTCAGAGAACTGTGAATGGCGAACGCAGTCTCAGTGCGAGTGACATCGTCCTCCGCCGCCTTGATAGCCTGGAAGATGTCACCAAAAGCCTGCTTGCTCCAGGACGTTAAGGCCTTACGAGTGGCTTTCAGTTTAGCCGCCATCCGAACCATTGGATCAAGGATCGAAACAGAGTTCCAAACGGCATTTACGACGTTCTGGAATTGAGGATGATGACACCAGAAGTCGAGGAAGCGGAAAGCTTTTTTAGTACTGGTGTGGTTGTCGCTGATCCTAATAAGCAGAGGGGAGTGGTCCGATTCTGTGGAGTTCAAATGAGAGAGGTTAGTGATCAGGCCCATGTCAGACCAGCTGTCATTGACCATCGCCTGATCTAAACGGGAGTATTACCGTCGATGGCCCTCCTGCATATTGCACCAGGTGATGCACTACCGTGGAAGGGGATGGGGGTTAGGTTTCTGAGGAAGATGAAGTTGTTGAAATTGTCCATCGCAGGCTGGAGGGGGCGTGCGACCTCCGAATTTCTCCTCTCTGCAGGACACCGTGTTGAAATCTCCGATGCAGAGCCACAGGAGACCTTGATAGGGTAAGGTGGCTTCCAACAGGTCATCCCAAAGAAAACGTCGTTCGGGGATGTCACAACTTCCATGAACAGCGGATAAGATGAAGCGGTACTTGAGGGTCGGATGCTTGACCCAACAAGATAAAGCATGAGGCGAATATTTTATGATGCCAAATCTGAATTCCGGCGCGAAGAAGATCCAGATGTCTTTATATCCTGAGATGGCATAGGGGAATCCAAGCTTGAGTTGAGTGGCTTTGATTCTTCTTTGGGGGATTTTTGGTTCGATAATGATTAAGAGGTCGATTCGATTAGTTTTCTTGAGGCTGAATTCAGCGTCGGTTTATTCCCAAGCCCTCTAACGTTCCAGGAGATGATGTTAAGCATTTGATGAGGTAGTGGGAGGGGGGAGATTAAGCTTCATGGCGGACCTTATTTTTATGGTCGTTTGCTGCTTTTGTTTGTTTTTGTTTTTGTTCTTTTTGTATGAGGTTTTTTAGTGGGTGTGATAGTGGACCCGTTGACTCCGATAGCACTGTTAGTCCCGTTACTGATCTCTAGCCAGGAGGTAATAGACTCATTATCATGTTCTACCATGGCGCATAGGGGATTGCCACGGTCCAAGAAACCCGCTTCCTTGGCTTGCCAGAACCTGTCGGTGAAAGCGGGATCTTGTATGATATATTACATATATATAATATATATATATATATATATATATATATATATATATATATATATATATATATATATAATTGTTAGGTAATATGGGTTAGTTAGTGTGTGTTAATGTTGATACAAATGGTTATCAAGTAAGCCAAATATAGATAAGTTGTGTGTCAAGGTATTAAAGTTGTGGGCAAGGTACTAGTGTAATACTTGGATACCATGAGAATATTGGTATCATTACACTCAAGTATCATGAGTAAGGATAAGTGAGTAGTGGAACTTGAGTAAGGTATCCTATTTGGTATCAAGTATTAGTATTAGAGTTAATTGGATAAGTATATGCGAGAATAAGGTATTGGTCAAGATACTAAGATATTGGATATTAGAATTAGGTAATAGATCATATCAAGATGTCAAGTACTAACAGTAGGATGAGTGAGTCCATGTTGTGATTGGTAGAGTATGGTAAGCATAGGATATCCTGGGTGATTTTGACAAGTAACGAAATAGAAGGGTATGTTGATATATTGATATATTGATATATAGGTAAACATATTGCTATAATCTATAGCTATACATATCATAGGTTAAGGATATAGATATCTTGATATCAATTGTAGGTAATCTAGGATACATATTTATGCATATATGTATCAAAAATCAAAGGTAGATATCTATAGGTATACATACATATATAAATAAGATACTAGAATACATGTTACGTTACATAGGGTATAGGTAAGGTAGCCAAGGCATGGTGTAAAATGTGAGATACTTAATGAATTAAGGTATCATGACATATCATGGTATATGATATGTCAAGTATTAGGTAGAACATATGTTATCCTAAGGATATGCTATATATACGTATATATAAGTGTATATGTATAGGTGGTTAAGTAATTCTAATGGTAAAAGTAAATAGCAAGGTAAGTAATGGGTATGCATAGATTAGTAAGGATACAATATCATATATGTATTTTATATAGGTATCATATAGATACCAATATTATAGGATACATAGGGATATAGATGTATATTTATACGTATAGTATAAGGGGTATATTATGCCATGGTATATGGGAATCTTGGTGTACTATGACATGTAAGGTGGATATATATATATAGTATATGAGTAAGGAAGTAACCTAGCACCATAGGTAAGTATAGACAAACATGTATGGGGGTATAGTAATGGATAAATGGTTAGCGATATGGGTCTATATGAGGATATATGGATATATGTATATAATATAGGTAAAAGGTAAATGTTTAGATATGGGTAAAAGGTATATTTCTATATGTTATGGGTAGGTAAAGGTAATGGTATATGTAATAGGCATTGGGTACATCCATGTATATATAAAGGATAAATTGGCTAAAGTAGTCATAGATAGTAGGTAACTAGTAGAGATGTAAGATATATGTATTGATACTTGGTAATATTAGCTATTATGGCTAATACCTTCAAGGTATAGACCTAGAAACGAGGTATTGACTAGCATGGACTAGAAAATCTAGTTTACGCAAGGTATTGACCCTAGAACTAAGGTATTAACTAATAGTTAAGGTATTTGAGATATGGGCTAAGGGTAAGTGGATAGTATATATAGATGATATATGTGATTTGGGATACCATAGTATACGTAGCTTATTGAGAATTCATGCATGATATATATGTATATGATATCGTACTATAAGGTATCCTAGAGTATGTGGATCTATGGTTAGAATTATAACTAGCTTAGATAGAGTTGACCCTTTTGACTAGACAGTTGACCAAACCCTAGATGTTGACTTAGTTTGACTAATAGTTGATCAAGGGTTGACTTTTGACCTAGAGAGGCCTAGTATCATGTAGATTACATTTTACACTTTAATTATTATTTATGAACTCATTATAACCTGTACGGCTCTAAATAGGACTCTGTGACTCCAGTTTGGACATCTATATATATCAGTGGCTCAAGGTATCATGCGAGTACATTCTTTGATAGTTTTTATTGTCTTGATATCGGCTATATCCGATTCAGTTGTAGTATTTTACTTGATTCCCGACACGATGGTACACGGGCTAGTATACGTCGGATCCTGTCATAAGATATTATTTCTGGACTTTTCTGGTATATTGGTACATTGTTCGATCTTTTTTTTGTACTTGTATAGACACCGATTTGGGAGTGGGCTGGCCCCCTGCTTTTGAATCCTGTGTCATGACGTGTCATGTCCGGATACATTATACTATTCGGGGATGGGGAGTTATTAGTGGTTATGTGGTCAATACCCCTCATGCATTCCTATTACTTTCTTGCATCAAAGCTCCACCCTCACCGCACGTAGGGTGTAGTCTGACCTGATACTGCTTGCCTCATAGCTTTCCATTATGGCTGGCCTGATCCAGTTTGCTTGCATTTCCTAATTCATAGTCGGTCAAATGGAACAGCCTGATCCTGACCCAAGCCAATCACATAACGCACTAATATCTCAAGGCACCGTTTATGTTTACATTATACATCAGATATTCCTGTACTGTTCTATATTCTAGTATTTCATACCCTGACATGATCTCCAATTTTACATATCATGTTTATATTCCAGTCTTAATATTTTGTCTTGTATTTTATTATAATTGTCTCTTAAAGAATTTGTCAATTCATATGGAACTGTTGGTAGCGTTTGTACTTGCTCATATCCTGACAGGATAACCCCGTTGATGTTTACATAAGATTTAGATGCTGACTGCTCGACCTTCTATGGGTTTGGCACAGACGGAGACTTTGACCAGGATCTACCTTTGGTGACAGTACCTATAGAGGATGTACCTTCTATAGTGACCTAGTCTATTAGGTTGACTGGACTGCGTTCCAGCTAGATATTTGAGACTTGTAGTATACTTTATATCCGGAATCTTGTGTTATATCTTAATTTCTGAACTTCTGTCCGTGACTTGCATCTATTTCAGTTTATCTATTTCCATCATATTTTTATGATATTCGTGCTTATCTTCCTTAGATGTCTTGTGATTGAGTTGAGATTATATACCTCCGTGCGGAGATGACATGTTTATATACTTTGTGTCTAGATATTATATTTCTAGTTGACCTATACAGCCTTCTACCGCCGACATTGCGGCTTAGGCTGGACGTACCCACGTTTTCGTGCCTCTAAACATGGTGCGGGTCGTGACATCTATTGCTCATTCACATAGCTAAATCAAGTACAAAAAATATAAGATTTATATTTAATCAAAATACAATGTCTCACAAAATCTAACACACCAAATTTAAACTATCTAACTAAAATCTATGTTTGACCTCCAAGATTTCTCTAACTCCACTCGAATGAACCTAAAGCAAGAAGCAAGTCATCAAGAATCTGTCAACTAAAAAATATATCCAGTCAAGATTAAAACAAGTTCATCATAACACCACACTACACAATATAATATACATCATGAAGGAAACAATAATAAGAAAAAAAAAGTATATGCATAAAACGAAAGAGTATAGCTATAACATAAAGACAACATGACAATTGACTCGATGGAAAGGAAATAAATATAGCAACAAGAGGTCATGGGTACTATGTGTTTTAGAATACCAATGTTCAATATGTGGTTGGGTTAGGAATCATACAGTCAACACGTGAGGTGTATTGACTGAACAAACAATGTCAAACGGTCCCCTGACCGAATAAACTTTGGGCTACACTGGGGTACCACATGTCTACTAATTGTATTCTCCCACCCATCTCACAATTACATGTCCAACACGATTAACATTAACAACACGATAAACGAGAATCATGATAAACTTGAAATTAGGCATGAACATGTACATTACTATACAATTCTAACTCTCGTATACAAGCAGTAATCATGGTCAGTCAAGAACAGTGACAACATGAAATATAAATATGTAGCAGTGAAAAGACAACGTAAGGATACATGCAGTACAAAATAAAGTTAATATAATGCCATAGTAAAACTTGCCTTGAGTTGGTTGCAGTTGACGCGTAGTATGATTGTGTTAGCACAGAATAGTCATAGATGCCAAAAGTGCACAAGATCATCTCAATCGTTGGGACGGACCGTGCCATTGAGTCCAGAACATTCAATTTAGTTAGGGACGATATGAAGGAGTCTAAATTCGGAAAGAAACAGAAATTGATACGATTGGTCATGGACAGAATTCGATAATCGAAAAAAATTGGGTGTAAAATATTTTTTTATATATTTCTAGAAAATATTTATAGCATTTAAAAACTATTTAAAATAAGTTATAATATTTAGAACTATATTTGGAAGTTAATTATAATTAAAAACTATATATTTCTTTTTATACAAAATTTTATGAAGAGACACTTGAAAATATAGGAAATCATATTTTATGTCCAAAAATTATAATTAAAATAATACAATAACATACCAATAATAGGTAATAATTTTAATAGTAGTAAACCAAGGTTAATATCGATAATCAATTAATAAAAAATAATATTGGAAATAATAATAACAATATATATATATATATATATATATATATATATATATATATATATATATATATATATATATATATATATATATATATATATATATATATATATATATATATATATATATATATATATATATATATATATAAGAGACACTTGAAAATATAGAAAATCATATTTTATGTCCAAAATTATAATTAAAATAATACAATAACATACCAATAATAGGTAATAATTTTAATAGTAGTAAACCAAGGTTAATATCGATAATCAATTAATAAAAAATAATATTGGAAATAATAATAACAATATATATATATATATATATATATATATATATATATATATATATATTACAAAATAATAATAGACATTATAATACTAAATATTTCCAGAATATACATATTTATATATATACAGTTCGAAGTACAGTACTTTATACTAAGAATAAAATAAAAAAAATTTGAATTGCACCCCACATTATTTAACCATATTCAAGGTGCACCACACAGTTTTATCATAATATATAAGGCCCCTACTTTCGTAAAAAACTGACGGTAAACTCCGTTGACCGTTAAGTTTTAACCGAAATATCCCTTTCCATTTTTGAAGCTGACGAGGGGGAACTAGTAATAATGGTGATTTGTTAGGGATATTTCGGTCAAAAATTAACATTCAACGGAGTTGACCGTTACTTTTTGACGAAAGTGGAAGGTATTATTAGGGGTGCAACTTGGGCGGGCTAAACCCGAGCCCGATAGGATAAACCCGCTAATGGGTTGGGTTATGATTGAAGATATTCGGACTCGGGCTTGGGTTTGGATCGAAATATTTGAACCCGATCAAAAATTGAGTTGGGCTTGGATTCATGTGTCGGGTTACCCGAAGAACCCGACTTATATATATATATATTTTTCACTCAAACTCTTGAACTCCTTATCATAAATCTTATTTCATTTTGTACTTTAAAATTATCAAAACTTAATTGCTACTTAATTATGTGTTTAATATTACTTATGTTTAAACTTATTTTAAATATTATATTATAGCCCGATAAACCCGATGGATCCAACCCAACCCGAGTACAACCCGATCCTCCGGCTTAGTCTTGGGCTTCATCTGTTGAACCCGAGGTCGGCTTGGGCTTGGGCTCGGGCTAGACTTATGATTCATCGAGTTGGGCTCGGGTTGACCTCAAGTCCGACCCAACCCGCCCGTGTTGCACCCTTAGGTATTATATATTATGGTAAAACAATGTAGTGCACCTTAAATATGGTTAAATAATGTAAGCTGCAACTCAAGATTTCTTAATAAAATATTAACATATTATAATTTACTACTTCCATTGTTTCCAATGCAGCTTATGGAAAAGGGGAGATAATAATGAAGCAAACATTTGGAAAACAAGCATTCAATGCTCTCAGCAGCATTTGATTGCTATTAGCAATGAAAAAATTTATAAGTGAGTGAAATTTTCTATCTCCATTTATTATAGAGAAAGAGGAAGAGAGAGAGAGAGAGAGAGAGCAGATGAAAAGAAGAAGAAGCTGTCGAAGGAGAAGCGAGAGCTTTGAGGGCGACACAGAGGGTCTGACAGCAGCACAGAAGGTCTGGCCGCGGACATGTCGATGCACGGTGCAAGAGAAGCGGCGTCTCTGCAGGTGGTGGGCGGTCCAGTCGGCGGCCGCGTAGGAAAGGTTCGACCCAAAGTTGGCCGGCAGATGAGGGGAACGGCGCAGAGGCACGACGAGGTGGCTCGGCAACCAGGAGGTAGGTGTGGTTTATTGATTTAGATTTCGGTTGCTGGTGGCTATGGGGGCGGTCATTGCCAGAGTTAGGGTTTGTTGGCAGCGAGAAATTGGGCGGTGGAGAGAATAGTGGAGGTCGGAGGCTTATGGATGCAACGGTTGATAAGGATGTTGGTGGTGGAGACGTGGCCGTGGCGGTTCAGGTGGCGGTGGATCTTGTTGTTTTGACTAATAAAACAAGTGGTCGAGGTCAAAGCAGCCACGGGTGGCGGCTCACCGGAGAGGGTGGTGTTGTGGCTGCCACGGTAGGTGGTGGCACGGGGAGAAGCGAGGCGGTCGGGACGACTGTAGCAGCAGGGGTCGGGTGGTGCCACTGGGTACTTCGCCACGCTTCTTCCGGCTTTGCCAGAGCCCTCCGGTGACCAGGAGCTCTCGCCGCCAGCCAAGCCAGCACCTTCGCGATGACGAGCCGATGCCATCCACCTCCAGCTGCGCCCAGCAAATGCTAGCGTTGACCAGAGTTCAAGTGAACTCTTTCCTCTTCGTTTCCTTCTTCCTTGAAGTTCTTTTTCTTTTTTAGAAAAGCTGCTCCCCCTCTTGCTCTCAAAATCTCTCTCTCTCTCTCTCTCTCATGTTTTCAATATGCTTGACTTTGCTGTGGGAAGAGTAATGATAAGTTTTACTCTTTATTTTATTATAAATGCCACGGGAACAGAGGACTGAAAAGACTAATAAATTGAGTATATTAATATTCTATTATTAGTAGTAGTATAGTATTTGATTTAGTATTTATAGTCATTGTTAAGTTTTTGTTAGTATTATTTTAATTATTATTATTATTGATATTGTTAATGTTATTTTTATCATTAAGTGTTACTGGTTTTAATTAAATATTTCTAACTTATATTTTTACAAATATAGATGTAACCTAAATATAGATGTAACCTAAATTTTATTTTTTACAGTATTTAAATATAGATGTAACCTAAATTATATTATTGTATTATTTTCTAGAAGTAAATATGCTTGTAATACTTCCTACCTAAGTAAATTATAGTTTTGATATAAAAATAATTTTTTTTGTGACTTTCAAATATTTACCTAAAGCTATGTTTTCTAATATTAAATTATGATTTTAAAACTTTTATTTCAGAATTAAAGGATATTTTCTATAATAGTTATCGATTGTTAGGATCAACTTGTTTAGCTACTTTTGTAGAATCTAACTTGTTAAATTTATGTGTCGGGGTAGATCGGATAACGTCTTGAATCGCAACTTCATCCTTTTCCGGAGCAAGGCAAGTATCACTATAGCCTATATTACCTTTATTCTATGCTTCATGTGTTCTATTCCTTGACATGGTTGGTTTACCTTTTTTATTTTGATACACAAGAGTCATACCTGTTATTATCATACATGATCACCTAATAAGTTTTGTCAATGTTCAATGCTCCAAGTTCAATGTTCAATGTTTATTATTCAATGTTCAAGTTTAAAGTTAATGTTAAAGTGATCATGTTTACTTGTGAGAGAATCGGTAGGAGAAATACGACTAGTATGCATGTGGTCTACGCAATGTACAAATTTTTTCAATGTCAATGTTAGTAGAAGCCGTTGCACCGCACGTACCGACTGCCAGCCCGTTCATATGCGGAACACTTGTATTCTAAAATACACAATACGCGTGACTTGATTCGTGTTGACATATTGTATGGTGGTTTGTCTAATATTAGTTGTGCTCTCATATTGTTTTCTTCTCTTAGTTGTACCTTCAATATATAGTGGTACTCTTTTCCAAGATATAGTGGTACTCTTACGTATCATATTATATTCATTTTTTTTTTACTGTTATTCTGCATGCTTTTATATTATATTGTGTAGTGTTATGGTGACTTGCTCCATTCTTGACTGGAAACTTATTTTTCAGATTAGTCGCTTGCTATGCATTGGATCCTTGGGAGGGATATGGACATATTTTGAAGACCAATCCTAAAGACTAGTTAGATAGATGAGTTGATCAATTAGTTGCTTTCTATTTTGTGAGATATTCTATTTTAATCAAATGTAATCTTGGAAGTTGTAAATAATTTAGTTATTGTGAATGAGCAAAAGCAGATCTGGCGCATGGCAATAGCTGATGGAACTGGAGATTCCCAAGACCCTTCATTTGGTGTGCGTATTGATCGATAGAAAGTTAAACAGATCTAATACGTGTTCTAACCCTTCATAGGCGGAAACTAGGGTTCACGAATTATACCTGCGACGAAAAGGAGACAAGTAATTCCTGGCAATCTCGAGCGGACGACCCCAAGATCTTCTGCACGTATTCCTTTCTCGAGTTGGACGTCGTGTGGGCGACGTCTCCCAACCTTTTCTTCTCCTTGGCAGCCCTCTCTTTCTCTCCTTACGTGAATCACGAATTTAGAGAAAGTTTCAGATTTCTGATCGGTAATTTTGCGGCCAGAGAATAGAGGATATATATAGGCTACGGCAGGGACCATGAGAAGAAATTAGGGTTAGGCCTCCTAACGGATCTGGATATCCCGTGTTCAGCTCGAACACACAATCCAGGCCCATTAACAATAGCTCGATCCACTAATGAGCTATTGTTGCACTACCTTCATAATCCTAAATTATGTTTGTGGGCTCCTTTTATTATATGCTCGTTTGGCTCCCCATGTTAAGATATCGTATGTCCGTCGATCAAATTAAGTTACTGACAACTATATTGATTCGACATCTTTTATCCTTAAGTAATACCGCTCAACTTTATTTGTCATGTCGGATATAATCCACCTGCAGGGTTTACATGACAATCCCTATGAGCTCTTAAGGGGACATCATCAACCCGATGTATCGGGACATGGATTCCATTTATAATCAACAGCCCATCATACATACAATGTTATTACCCAATTCATAGAGGTTGTTGATCCATAATGAATCTCACTCTTTTATGAGTCAAAATAATACACACTGCATATGCATGTCCATTATTATATCCAGGTTAAGAGCACAAGCATCCATAATAACAGAGGTGTTTGTTCTCTTATGTAGTCAGTACAAAGAGAACAACCTCAAGTGATCCTGTTCAATACACACAAAGTGTACTAGTGTAAACCTATAGTCAAGATAGACTAATACCAGATTACACTATAACATTTCCAATAGATTGGCCAAGTCCATATAGGTTGTGAACTATTTATATACTCCATAGGGAACTGATAATATGATCTTCTGTGTGACACCACACACCATATTATCTACAATATAGAATATCAGACATTTGCATTAACACTTGCAACAAATACAATATGCAAACATTTGCCGATATGATTCTCATTCAAAATTTAAGGAAATAAGGTTACTAAAAAAGTGATGCTTTTAGTATATAACCCTAACAATCTCCCACTTGTACTCAAAGCATTACTTTTCAGTATACTGTTACAAATCTCCCACTTATACTTAAAGCCATGCTGCTACACATCTGACTCTCGTTCCCTCAACATGACTTTCAAAAGCCTTAGCTGGTAAGCTCTTTGTAAAGGGATCAGCTAGGTTCTCGGCTGATGCTATCTTGATCACAGCAACTTTTTCTTTCTTTACGAAATCTCGTATCAGGTGGTACTTGCGCTCAATGTGTTTGCCAGTCTTATGGGCTCGTGGTTCCTTCGAGTTTGTAACTGTACCACTATTATCACAATAAAGTGTAATAGATTTAGGCAAACTAGGTACCACATCCAAGTCCAACAGAAAGTTTCTGAGCCAAACCGCTTCTTTGGCTGCCTCAGAGGCTGCCACATACTCGGCTTCCATGGTGGAATCAACAATACATTTTTGCTTGATACTCCTCCACACAATGGCTCCACCTCCCAAAGTAAACACATAACCTGAGGTAGATTTCCTGGAATCCCTATCTGACTGAAAATCTGAGTCTGTATACCCCAAGGGAACTAAACTATCTGCCTGGTAAACTAGCATATACTCTTTAGTCCTTTTCAGGTACTTCAAAATATGCTTTACGGCAGTCCAGTGCTCTTGTCCTGGGTTAGACTGATATCTGCTGACCATGCCTACGGCAAAGCAGATGTCTGGTCTCATACATAGCATTGCATACATTAAGCTTCCTACTGCTGAAGCATATGCTTTCATGTTCTCTATCTCTTTAGGTGTCCTCGGACACTGCTCCTTTGATAGAGCAATTCCATGTCTAAAAGGTAAGAAACCTTTCTTAGAATTTTGCATACTAAAACGAGTTAGTACAGTATCGATATAGGAAGCTTGGGATAAGCCCAACATCCTTTTCTTGCGATCTCGTAGAACTTTGATCCCAAGGATGTGACCTACTTCTCCCAAGTCCTTTATATCAAACTGTTTGGATAACCATACCCTTACATCAGATAACACCTTCACATTGTTTCCAATAAGCAAGATGTTATCCACATAAAGTACTAGGAACACCACCATGTTTCCGTCACACTTTCTGAATACACATGATTCATCCTGACATTGATCAAATCCATAAGATTTTATCACCTGATCAAAACATATGTTCCAAGATCTGGAAGCTTGCTTAAGTCCATAAATGGACTTCTTGAGCTTACAAACAAGATGCTCCTGGCCCTTTTCAATGAACCCATCTGGTTGCTTCATATAGATGTCTTCCTCAAGACTTCCATTAAGGAAAGCTGTCTTGACATCCATTTGCCAAATCTCATAATTGAGATGAGCTGTAATAGATAAAAGAATCCGGATAGACTTAAGCATGGCTACAGGAGAAAATGTTTCCTCATAATTGATACCCTCTCTTTGAGTAAAACCTTTTGCTACAAGCCGGGCTTTAAAGGTTTCAACCTTACCGTCTGATCCTTTTTTTCTCTTATAGACCCACTTGCATCCAATGGCTTTTACACCAACGGGTGGTTCTACAAGCTCCCAGACCTGATTAGAATCCATAGATTCTATTTCAGATATCATTGCTTTTTGCCAAGACTCTGCATCTTTATCTTGGAGTGCTTCATTGTAGGTACAGGGATCAAAATCTTGTTCCTCAGGGACGAAGTCTGACGACTCTCCCAAGAACATATATCTATCAGGTTGTATCACAACCCTCCCACTACGACGAGGCACTATCGGTTGTGGTGTAACATTTGTGACACGTTGTGCAGTTATTTGTGGTTCATCTTCTTGTACTGTTGGTACTGAAGTACTTGGTGTCTCACATCTCAGTTCTTCTAGAACAACTCTACTTGTGGGTTTATGGTTCATCACATATTCTTCCTCTAAGAATCGAACATTGGTGCTAACAATGACCTTCTGATCCTTAGGACTATAAAATAAACCTCCTTTCATTCCTCTTGGATAGCCTACAAACAAGCGTACTTCTGTACGAGATTCCAACTTATCTGTTTTTCCATTCAGCACATGTGCTGGACTACCCCATATGCGAACATGTTTCAGACTAGGCTTACGCCCAATCCACAGCTCTGTGGGAGTAAGAGGTACTGACTTAGAAGGAACCAAGTTCAAAATATAAGCTGCAGTCTCTAAGGCATATCCCAAAAATGAATCTGGCAAATCCGAATAACTCATCATTGATCTAACCATCTCCATAAGAGTTCTATTCCTTCTTTCGGCTACACCATTCTGCTGGGGCGTTCCAGGTGCAGTCAATTGGGATACAATCCCAGCCTCTGATAAATAATTCCTAAACTCTCCAAAGAGGTACTTGCCACCACAATCTGATCGTAATGACTTGATATATTTTCCATGACGTTTCTCCGTTTCAGCCTTGTACTCTTTGAATTTCTCAAAGCACTCAGACTTACGGCGCATCAAATAAATGTATCCATACCTTGAATAATCGTCAATAAATGTGACAAAATATTCAAAGCCACCTCTAGCTTGGATAGTCATGGGTCCACACAAATCAGAATGAACCAATTCCAACACATCTTTGGCCCTATACCCCTTTGCCGTAAAAGGCCTTTTGGTCATTTTACCTTCAGGATTCACAGACTGGTAGTGCCTCCACTTCCAATGAACTCAAAGGTCCATCTTCAACCAGTCTTTGAATCCTTCTTAGGTTAATATACCCCAATCGCAAGTGCCAAAGATATGTTTGGTTCATACAAGAAGGTTCTTTTCTCTTATTTAAGTTAGATGACATATTATTCATTTCCATAAGTTGCATTGTGGGCGAAATAGGATTAATGACATACAAATTATCAACCAATGCACGAGAACAAATAAAATGTTTATTCTTTCTAATAACAATATTGTCATTAAAATAAACTGAATATCCATCCTTAACTAACATAGAAACCGAAACTAAATTCCTTCTAAGTGAAAATGCATAAAGACAATCTCTCAATGTCAAAGACTTATTTCTACCAAAAGATAAAGTAACATCTCCTAATGCAATGACCGATACTTTTGTAGCATTATCCATGAACAAGCATATCTCTCCATTACTGAGCCGTCTGGTTTCCTGGAACCCCTGCAATGTATTGCAGACATGATTAGTCGCTCCTGTATCTACACACCAGGTGCCGGTAGATAACACCGCTAAACATGTTTCAACTACTAGTAAATGAGATATACCTTTTTTTGATCCCTTGTTTGAGAAGTGGACAATCAGTCTTCCAATGTCCTGACCCTTTGCACTTGAAATATTTGTCTTTCAGCTTTCTCACCGCGTCTTGAGGTTCCATGCCCTTCTTTGCTGAGTTTGCCTGTTTCTGAATGTTATTCTTCTTTTTACCGTCTTTTGGCTTAGAAGTAGAAGCATTTTCAGAAACAAAAACATGACCACTCTGCCTAAAGAGAGATTCAGCATCCTGTAGCTCTTTTGCAAGTTCTGCCAAACTATACAACCTTTTGTTCATATTGTAATTAAGACAGAAATTGTCAAAACTTTTAGGCAGAGTCTGAGAATGATATCGACTTGGGATTCCCCATCGATTTCAGCTCCAAGGATCTCTATCTCATTCAGATGACCCATCATCTTGAGAACATGATCCCTTACTGGTGTACCCTCAGCCATTTTTGTATTCATCAAATATTTCATAGCAAACTGTCTAGCTGCTCTACTCTGATGTCCGAAGAGTTCCTTGAGGTTATACATCATGTCATAAGAAGTGGACATGGCCTGATGCTGATGTTGCAATACATTTGACATAGATGCCAGAATGTAACACCGCGCTATCTCATCTGCCTTTTTCTACTTCTTATAAGCCTCTTTGACCTCTTTATCAGAGTTAGCATCAGGCTTAGGTGGGTATTCCTCAACAAGTACATATTTGTACTCCTCAGCAGTCAGAACAATATCCAAATTACTTTCCAGTTAATATAATTAGGTCCAGTAAGTTTGTTTTCTTTAAGAATCACCATAAGTGGACTGAAAGAACCCATTTTTGAAATCCTGAGAATCACATAAATAAAATTATGTAGGGCAAAAAAAACTTTTTGAATTAACTAAATATTGATTCCCTCAAAACAATAATAAGAAATTCACCAACACCTTGAACACCATGAATTTTGCATGCCACGATAGTGTAGACATATACAAATTCAACTTTGTTCAAGTAGATTTTTCTTATTAATTTTACTATCCTGTCAACATAACTTTATGACAAATAAAATTAATATGCTGGTCTTGCTCTGGTCATACAAATAATAGCAGTGACTCCGATGAGGAGGATACCATTATTTGTATCTAAGTGTATACCATTACTTAATACTAAGTCCATTACCTTGTAATGAGTTCCTTCAGATGGAGAAGTGAACACATACTAGGTAACTTTCTATAATTATCCCTAAGGAAGTTTGTACTGGTGATCCATAATTATACTCATCCGATATGGAGGAAAGCACTACAGCCAACACGCAAGTATAATTACATCACCTACAAACCAGTAATGGAGACCATAGGATTTAAACTAAATAATATCCTCTCCCACTTAGTTATTTAACAATGAGGGTTTTTCTACTAGTTGATATTATGTCCATGTTGTCCATTATTAATGTAGGCTTGGTTTTTCAAAAAAAACAACCACACAATAATAAACATGCATAATCAGAAAAAGCAAAATGACAAAAATAGGAGAAAATATCCAACTATTATGGTCATATTTGATGCTCCGTCCTCAACTATCCGAATCCAAAATCTGGCGCTGCGTAGATCTATTCGGGGTTCAAAAATCATCGAAAATCATCTGTCTGCCTCTGGACTGCTTAAAACCAGCATCTCGTTCGACGTCAGAAACAGCCACTGCCACCATCACGATTGACCAAAAATAGTTAAAATTACATCAATCCTATGCCTCCCGAAGGAGTTCACACATAATCTAGATTGTAAAATTAAAATAATAAGCATGATCAACCCTCGTAATTTTAATTACATCCACAGCAACAACAACATCCACGACATGTCCGTGGTTTAAACAACACAATCAAAAATATGCATTGGACCATAATAGTTGGATCTAAGATGCCTGCAAAACCGAGTTAGAACAGATCTACATCTACCGACTATTACACAGCGCAGGTTTTATTGGACAACATGGACGTATCAATCAATATGTAGATCCAAAGTGGCTCTGATACCAATTGATGGAACTGGGGATTCCCAGGCCCTTCCTTTGGTGTGCGTATTGATCGATAGAAAGTTAAACATATCTAATACGTGTTCTAACCCTTCATAGGCAGAAACTAGGTTTCATGAATTATACCTGCGGCGGAAAGGAGACAAGTAATTCCTGGCAATCTCGAGCGGACGATTCCAAGATCTTCTGCACGTATTCCTTCCTCGAGTTGGACGTCGTGTGGGCGACGATCTCCCAACCTTTTCTTCTCCTTGGCAGCCCTCTCTTTCTCTCCTTACATGAACCACGAATTTAGAGAAAGTTTCAGATTTCTGATCGGTAATTTGGCGGCCAGAGAATATAGGATATATATATAGACTACGGCAGGGACCATGAGAAGAAATTAGGGTTAGGCCTCCTAACGGATCTGGATATCCCGTATTCAGTCCGAACACACAATCCAGGCCCATTAACAATAGCTCGGTTCACTAATGAACTATTGTTGCACTACCTCCCTAATCCCAAATTATGTTTGTGAGCTCATTTTATTATATGCTCGTTTGGCTCCCCATGTTAAGATATCGTATGTCCGTCGATCAAATTAAGTTACTGACAACTATATTGATTCGACATCTTTTATCCTTACGTAGTACCGCTCAACTTTATTTGTCATGTCGAATATAATCCACCTGCAGGGTTTACATGACAATCCTTATGAGCTCCTTAAGGGGACATCATCAACCCGATGTATCGGGACATGGATTCCATTTATAATCAATAGCCCATCATACATACAATGTTATTACCCAATTCATAGAGGTTATTGATCCATAATGAATCTCACTCTTTTATGAGTCAAAATAATGCACATTGCATATGTATGTCCGTTATTATATCCGGGTTAAGAGCACAAGCATCCATAATAACAGAGGTATTTGTTCTCTTATGTAGTCAGTACAAAGAGAACAACCTCAAGTGGTTCTGTTCAATACACACAAAGTGTACTAGTGTAAACCTATAGTCAAGATAGACTAATACCAGATTACACTATAACCTTTCCAATAGATTGTCCAAGTCCATCTAGGTTGTGAACTATTTATATACTCCATAGGGAACTGATAATATGATCTTCTGTGTGATACCACACACCATATTATCTACAATATAGAATATCAGACATTTGCATTAACACTTGCAACAAATACAATATGCAAATATTTACCCATATAATTCTCATTCAAAATTTAAGGAAATAAGGTTACTAAAAAAGTGATGCTTTTAGTATATAACCCTAACAATTGCTTGGTGCCAGCGGCTATACAGTACAATGGGACAGCTCCGAGAAGCTGCAAGGAGGTCAGATCTGGGCACGCGCGAAGGAGAAGGCCTGGGCACAGGCACGACGGTCGACCATACGGTGGTGCAACGTCGGAACGAGAAGGAAATTAGGTTTTAGCATTTGTATCTGGTTGATTTGAGTACTGTATGTGTCCGATTTGGTGTCGGATATGAAGATGGAAAGGGTTCTGGGTAGGGCTGCAAACGAGCCAAGCCGAGCCAAGCTTTTGTAAGCTTGAGCTTAGCTTGACTAGAATTAATCGAGCTCGAGCTTGATAAAAATTTATTTTGGAGCTTGAGCTTGGCTCGAGCTTGTTTATTTTAAGCTTGAGCTTGGCTTGGTTTGAGCTCGAGCTTGGCTTGATAAGTAAGCTTGATTCAAGCTTGATAAGCACAAAATCTAAATCGTTAAGCTTGATTTCAAGCTCGCTCAACTTTATTTCAAGCTCATTAAGCTTGATTTCAAGCTTAACGAGCTCGATTTCAATTTAGTTAGGTTTGAATTCAAGTACCTGTAATATTAACAATTTATTTATAAAAAATTAATTTAAAAAGTTCATTAATATCAATTATTAAGGACATATAAATATATAATGCAAACGAATTGAGCTCAAACGAGCTTTTATCGAGCCGAGCTTCGAGCAGCTCGCGATCGGCTTGGCTCATTTGCGGCCCTAGCTCTGGGTATGGTGTGATGGGGTTTGGGTTGACCGGAATCGGCACCGAGGTGGTGTTGTTGGTTCCAGTGACGGTGGTGAACGATGATGATGGTGGTAGTCATGTGATTGTGATGGTGATCGGGGCTGTTGGTGGTAAGAGTGCTGACGGTGGTTGCAACTGAGAAGGTTCGGCCAAGGGGCAGCCAGGGACTGGTCGGGTTAGGGTTAGGGTTAGATGAGTTTTGTTTGTATGTGTCATGGTTGGGTATGAAGTGTCGAGGTGTGTTCGACACGGTGTGGAAAAATATATATGTAATAATAATGGAAGGAAATTTGGTTGGAGGTGCACTTTGATGAATTGTAGGGATGTTAGAAAAAGTGGAAGAAGCTCTCCTTATATAGGAGATTAATCTCCTTGTTCGATAAGGATTATCAATCCTTGTAGATAAGCCTTCTCCCTTTTGATTTAGAATCAAATAAACTTTTAAAACAAATTAATTAAATCAAAATCTACTAGTAGATAATAATATTTAATTTAAATCAACAATCGATATTATTGAATAATTTGAATTATATGAATTCAAATAAACGATCAACATAAAAATTAAAATTACTTGATATTTATCAAGAAATTTTAAACATACAAGTTCAAATATCCAATAATTTATTAGATAATATTATATGTCATATAATTTAAAACATATTTTTATAATCCAAAATTCTATTTAAAATATTTTAGCAATTTTTTTATTCATAGGAAACGTTTATGTTTTCCAAAACCATTTTTGAAGCCAATATCTTGAAAGTCAAAAAAATTAATAACCAAACATCTTTTGAAATACATAACAAAATTCAATAATAAATATTTTTTATTAAAACCAAATAGTAATTTTAAACTAGTTTTCGATAACATAAATAATCACAAAATATCTTTCATAGAGCCTCGATGAAAAATTACCTTTAAATCCAATAATTAAAAAAATTAAAAATTTGCGAAGAGGAGTTACATAAGACATCGTGCACATCGACAGTGTTGTCGGCAATGTAATTTTATAAGGTACTGGGCGACTCGCTTGAGTATTTCGAAAGGACCAACAAATCTCGGACTCAACTTGCCTTTTGGTCCAATCCTGGTGACTCCTCGCATGTGCGTCGCCTTCAGAAATACGTGATCATCTTCCAAGAATTGTAACTACCACTTTTCTAAAATGAGAGTATTTTTGACTTTTTGTGTGAATTTAATAATTATATTATTTTAATGTATTTATTTGTGTTAGTGATATTAATTGAGAAACTTAGAGCCACTCTAACTATATGTTAGACATGACCATGGTAGATTAATTAATGAGTTTAGACAATCCTTAAATCCATTTTTATTTAGTTAGTAGTCTCTAATCTAACTAGAATCATTAATTAGAAAATTAGGCAAAAACACTAAGTTAGAATGGGCTACCTAAAAGGCTTCACATGACAATTAGGAAGGGCCTCTTAGGCATTGTCCATAAACCAAACCCTAACAAATATACACGGCCGGCCACACATGGCCCTCCCCCCTGCTATTAATAGCAAGCACTCCTCCTTCTTCCCCCTTTCATTGAAACCCTAACCCTAAATTGTAGTTCTTCCCCAAAATTTCCCCTACTCCCAAATTGAGTCCAAATTCCTTCAAACCAATTACATTCTCTTCCCCTTAAAGAGGAGAAGGCTATATTGGCTAGCTTGGGAGCATTTGGAGCACTTGAACCCTTGGAGCTTTGAGGAGATCTAGATATAGGGATTTGTGCATTGGGAATCCATCTTCCAATAGGTATGAGCTCTCTAAACCTCTAATTATCATTCAATTAGTGTAGATGCATTCAATTAGGACCCCATTGCATTAAGGTGCCATTAGAGAGGAGCTGAGGCTCTCCTCTTCCTATTTGAGGATTTTTTTTCCCTTTTGATTTTGATTCAATTTAGGGGAAATCCGAGAATGAGATTTCTAGTATTTGTGAAATAGGTTTGTTAGGCTCTATTGATGATTTAGGACATGTGTGTGAGCTTGGGGTCAAGTTTGAATCCATTTAGAGTGCGTATCATGGATGTATCTGATACGCATGCCAAATGTTTGAGAAAATAACTCTTAGAGCATTCAATACTTAAATTTCAGTTTGAACTATGTCTCTATTTTGGCAATATCATGAGTTATCTATATAGGATTTATCTTATGATATTGGAATGGTTTGGATAGGTTAAATGGATTTGGGGATGTGGTTGGCAGCTATGACTGTGTGTGAACCTGTTTTGGTATGGTGTGTTATACATAATAGGTCTTGCAAAATATTCCTATTCTGCCCTGCTTTTAGATATTTTGTTCAGTCCATTTTGTTGTACTGTTCAGTACACAATAGATTCATGTCCATTCAATATTCAGTCGAGTCCCCTGCATAAATCCTTATTGTTCAGTCCCTATGTTTGATTTGGATCATGAGCACATACATTCAGTCCACTCTATATATTTTGTTCAGTCCTCTTATTGTTGTTATCAGTCTCCTTGGTATCATTCAGGCCTATTAGCTCAATGGTAGAGCATCAACCCTTACTTGGTTAATTCACATTTGATATCAGTCTAGATTACTCCATTTCATCAATCCATAGGATACTGTTCACTCCACTATACATATGCCCTGTCCACTTTAGATTTGGTTCAGTCTTCATATTCTTGATGTTCAGTTTGGACATCCATATTGTTCAGTCATGAACATCTATTATGCTCAGTTTTGAACATCTATAATGTTCAGTCTTGAACATCTCTAGCCGAGTCCTAAATCTCATTTAGCATTTGCCTCTTCTTTACTTTGTTCTGCCTATTGGTCCAGTCCCCATGTTATGTGGGTTCATACCCTTACTTGTTTAGTCATCGAGTTCACCTGGGTTATTCACAGAGCAGTCCCATTAGTGATCCTTGTTCAGTCTTGACATTACTTCTTGTCCACTGTTGCCTTTTATCTTCAGTCCATATATGGACAAGGGATTGGCTATATTAGTTCACTGCATTTGGTCATGATCAGTCCCACCTTGCATTCTCATCTGCCCTCTATTTTATACTAGTGGATAACCCGTGCCATAATGGCACGGACACGAACCCGGCCTTCTCGACGTAGGCATGCAGGCACCGGGCCAGCGCCAGGGAATTCCGGACGGAGACGCGGCCTCCGAACCCAGCCTTCTCGACGTAGGCGTGCAGGCACCGAGCCAGTGCCAGGGACCCGAGCCCGGCGGAGGCGGACACGGCAAAGACCATGGTGGCGGCATTCGGGGCGGCGTGGGGCCTCATGGAGGCGAAGACGCGCAGGGCCGTCGCGGGGCATCCGAGGGCAGCGAGGCCCGAGACGGCGGCGGTCCAGGAGACGACGTCTCTGTGCGACATTCCGTCGAACACCCGCAGGGCGTGGTCGACGGAGCCGCATCGGGAGTAGGCAGTGAGCAGGATGGTCTGTACGAAAGGGTCGGGCCGGAATCCGAGGAGGAGGGCGTGTGCATGGCGCGACGTGGTGGTGGCGGCGGCGGTGGTGGTGTTGAGCATGGAAGAAAAGGTGTGGGAGTCGTTAGGGATGCGACGATAGAGCATTTGGGAGTAGATGGAGAGTGGGTCAGCGAAGATGGCGATGGCGATGTTGAAGGAGAAGGGGTTGGGGTTAGTCATGGCGGAGAAGAGGGAGGCGGCGATGGAAGGGTCTGCGTCGACGGCGCGGTGGAGGAGGCTGCTTGCGACGATGGGGTTGCGGAAGAAGCCGGCAACGACGGCGTGGACGAGGATGGAGCGGAGGCGGCGGGGGGAGGGACGATGCAAGAGAAGCTGGAGGCGGGGTGCCGTTGGAACAACCGGTTGCTCCGCACCCAACATGGGACCTCCTCCTCTCTTATAGAGAGAGGGGCAATTTAGTCCTTTCATCATCGTTGAACCAAAGCACATGGGTCGGACCAAAAATCCACTGTGCTTTATATTATAGATACCAGTCCTTAGTTGATATATCTATCCTTTGAACATTGGGAACAACCCAATACATTCTCCATTCAGTCCACCCATTTGATGTCCAATCTCTAAGTTGGTTCAGTCCAGATTACCTAGAGTACCAGTCCTTTACATTAGTTTGTCCATTCCATGTCTTATCCTAAAGTATGTATCAGTCCTCTTCACTGAGGTATCAGACCACATTACTTATATTGTTCAATTGAGCCATAAATTGTCCTTTCCTATTACTTTTGATTCAGTCCCTATATCACTATACATGTTCTGTCCACTGTATTTGAGGTCATTCACTGCATTAACCTTCATGTTCATTCATAAACTCATATGTATGTCATATCATCATATCTTAATATCAATCATCCCATATATCACAGATACCTTGAGTATTAGTACACATCCATTTAAGTTCAGCCCTTATTTTTACTGTAGCATCAGTCCCCGTGTATTATCAGTCCCCTACAGATGTTCAAATCTCCATTTGGTTATTGCAGTATGAGTTATCATTCAGTCCCAGTTTTGGGGATGAGCAAATACTTTCAGTCCACTCTTCATTTTGAGACTACAGTCTTTGTTTCAGTCCTAGAACCAAATTGAATGTTCAGTCCCTTAACTGGGATTATCCCACATTATCCAAATTGCTCAGTCCCTATATTTGAAGTTCATCATTAGGTATCAGTTGTGAATCCCCTTAGTGTCAGTAATGAGTTAAGAAAGGGACTCGGGTATGGGATGATTAGTATAGGATTTGTTGTCAGTCCACCCTATATAGATGATCGGTCCTACTCTTCTTAATGATGTCCATATTAGATGTCCTGTTTCCTCCTTTTATTGTTCAATCCTGGTCATTCCTAATGACCAGTCCAATTTAGTTCTATAGTGTCCAGTCCCTTTAGCTTTAGAGATGTGCCCTGCATTCTTGGATATTAGTCCATGAACCATAGAGTATCAGCCCACCTACACTTTATAAAGTCCTTGATCTCTTTTGATCAGTTCACAATACATGTACCCACTGTCCAATTATGCCTACATGTATACTTTGTATTTATATATATGTAGTTGGTAAGGGTTATAAGAATTATATATATATATATATATATATATATATATATATATATATAGGATATTAGAGCCCGCTCCCGAAGAGCTGCCGCCCCTGAAACCCTAGTTTTCTCCTCTTCCCAACGCCGGCGTGGCCTTTGGCCGGGCCGGGGTTCCTCTCCAGCCACCACAACCTCTTGGTGGGTGGCTTCCCCTGTGTTTGACTTCTGTTAGGGTATGGCGGCCAAGTCATTCGCGGAGGCCGTGAGGGGGTCGGTGCCCTCGATCCCTATCATCGCGCCGCGAACGATTGCTTCCTTTAAGGGCTCCCCGTCAATCTCCTTCACGGAGGAGGAAGAGGCTCTTCTTGCAGATCCCCTCAAATTCGCTTTGATCGGAAAATTTTCCCACTCTAGGCCTCCAATCGATTTGATTCGGAAGGCGCTGTCTGGATTTGAATTCGTCGGATCCATCTCGGCGGGAGTCATCGATGAGAAGCACATCCTCATACGTCCTTCAAGTGAGCTTGATTTCCTTAGACTTCGTTCTAAGGAGTTGTGGTACGTTGCTAGGGCTCCAATGCGGATCTTTAAATGGGATCCTGATTTCTCGCCTGCTCATGAATCTTCTAAAATCCCTGTATGGGTAACTTTGCCGAATCTTCCGCATCATCTGTATGCAAAAGAGGCACTCTTCGCTATTGCGGCTGCAATTGGGAACCCTCTCAAAATAGACAAGGCCACGTCGGAGCTGTCTCGTCCTAGCATGGCTCGTATATTTCTGGAGATTGATGCTTCGAAGCCACTTCAAAATCGTATTCGCATTAATCTTCCAAGTGGCGGTTTCTGGCAGTTGATCGAGTATGAATCGACACCCCTTTATTGTAGTCACTGCCGTCACCAAGGCCATTTAATTGCTTCATGCAAAATTAAGCATAGAGAAAAAGGAAAGGAACCTCAAATTCCTGTATCTATTACTGCTCCTGCAAACAATCCTTCGACAAGTGTACCACAAATTCCTGTATCTACTAATGCTCCTGCAAACCATCCTTCGACAAGTGTGCCACAAAATGAAACAGTAGTTACGCACATAATTCAAAGGGAAGATGCGGCTCTTCCTTCGACGAATGTCATCTCCAGTTTGCAGACATCTCTTCCTCCGGATAATAACCATAGGTTATTAGTCCAGGAACAAGCCCAAGACCCAGATCCGGCGATTGTTACTGCTGATGATGGAACGGCAGTGTTGTCTCCTAGCAATGAAGGAGTCTCAACTGCTATTGATCCATTGGTTGCTGCTCAACAACTTTCTGTTCAAGACACTGTTGTTCCAAACCTGGATGGAGAAGTTCATACCGATGAAGACAGTGAGGAGGAAGGTGAACTTCGGAGCTGGGCGGATGAAGTTGATGAAGAAAATGGGGAGAAGGCAGCGCCAAAAAAAACGCTCGAAGCGTCTTCCTGAACCAACAGATCGAGTCACCCGTTCCGTCTCCGCAATCTCTAAATATGGTAACCCCCAACCCTCAAATAATGTTTAACATCATGGTATGGAATATTAGGGGGGTCGCCAATAAGATGGCTCTTAAAAGAATTAGAACATTGTGTCGGGTTCACAAAGTTCAGCTTTTGGCTATTCTGGAGCCAAAGGTTGATAACACAAAATTGCTCAATTTTCAACTAAAGCTTGGTTTTGAAAGGGGTTATTCCAACGAGAAGGGTAACATTTGGGTATTGGCGAAGTCGGGTTGCACTTTAACATTGTTGGACTCATTTGATCAGGCTGTCACAGTTGCTTTCAAGAATGAATTTTTCATGTCATCCGTTATGTTCTCTTTTGTTCATGGGCACAATAAAAAGGAGGGTCGTCGGGTTTTGTGGGATAGACTATTACATCTACGGACTCTATATGATTACCCTTGGGCAGTAGGAGGAGATTTTAATGCGATCTCTGGGACAGATGAGAAGGTTGGGGGGCGTCCACCTTGCCAAATCTCTATTCAAGAATTTTTAAATTTCAAAACTGCTGCAGGCTTATCTGATCTTCCTATAATTGGGAGTAAGTTTACATGGTTCAAATCCAAATATGGTGAAAGATTGGGTTCAAGACTGGATAGAATGATGGCGTCACAGGAGCTGCTTGCTATTGCCCCACTGTCGAAGGAGGAACATCTCAACAGAACTGAGTCGGATCATGCTCCATTATTGATCAAACTGGCGTCAAAACAGGAAGGTGGTAAACGTCCATTTCGTTTTCTTGACTTCTGGATTAAGCAAGAGGGCTTCATGCAGTTGATACAGGAGGCGTGGCATTCAACTAATCACATCAATAGTTTGGTTCGTGTGTGTCATAGACTTGCTGCGTGCCGTTCAGCTCTCTCAAAATGGAGTCATGATAAGTTCGGGGACATTTTCAAGGAGGTCCAAATTGCGGAAGACCAAGTTCTTGCTGATGAAGTTGCATTTGAAATGGATAGGACGGTGGACAATCGAATGAAGCTGGATAGATCAACTGCTCTTCTAAAACAAAGACACTCTTACGTGGATTCATTTTGGAAGCAGAAAGCTCGCCTTCGGTGGGATATTGAAGGTGATCGAAATACTAAGTATTTCCATGAGTGTGTTAATAGCAAACAACGTAAGTTGCACATCCACCATATCATTGATGATGAAGGCAATACTAAAACTGAGCTAAAGGAGATACAGCAAGTTGCCAACACTTATTATAAAGAGCAGTATAAGAGTATTAAAACTGACGAGGACAGTGGTCTCTTGGCGGCAATACCGCAGCTATTATCCGAAGAGGACAATGAAACCCTAACAGCTGAGCCAACGAAGGAAGAAGTGCTTCTTACTATCAAGAGTATGGATACAAACAGTGCAGGGGGTCCTGATGGTTTCACTGTTGCTTTCTTTCTGGCGTGCTGGCCAATAATTGCTGGTGACATTGTCGAGGCAATCTCTTTATTCATGTCAGGATTCGAACTGCCGAAGGCTATTACGAGCACTGCATTGGTCTTGATCCCCAAGCATAATAATCCCAGGTATATGACTGATTTTCGCCCTATCAGTTTATGTACGGTTTTCAACAAGATTATTTCTAAATTATTGGCTAATCGCCTATCTCCAATACTTCCTCGAATTATATCACAAGAGCAAAGTGGTTTTGTAAAGGGAAGAGACTGTTACTGGATTCGGCGGGAGCTCCTCAGAAATGTTCTCATGTGTGGAAGAGACTGTTACTAGGGAGGACGATGGCAAACCATTACATCATCTCCCTAGCTACGGGTGACTGGAGCTGGTCCCCTACTACTACTGGTACGTTCTCGGTCTCTTCTGCTTGGAAGGTTACGCGTGTCCCATCTCCTGTGCGTCCAGTATTTAAACACATATGGAACACGTGTATTCCTCATAAGTGGTCTGTTTTGCTTTGGAGATATCTTCATAATAAGCTTCCAACTGATGACAATGTACAAGCAATGGGGTATCAATTGGTGTCGAAGTGCAATTGTTGTATTCATCCATGTATGGAGACGTCTCACCATGTCCTTAGAGATGGAGAGTTGGCAACCAAAGTGTGGCGACATCTGAAAAATGACTTTCGTATATTATCAGCGAGGTCTAATTTTGCAATATGGTGGAGAAGACCAAATATGCATCTAAAGGAGATAGTGGTAGCAGCTGTATGCTGGGTGCTTTGGAAGAATAGGAATAAAAATCGTTACGAGGAATATTCATTCTCAGAGACTCAGCTAGTACAAGAGGTTCGTCGACAGATTGATAAAGCCTTAAAGAGATGCCGTCATCATACATCAATCCCCGCTTCTTGGCTTAATTCGGGAATTGGATAGATCTTTCTTTGTACTAGACTCTTTCTTACTTTCTCAATAAAAGTTGCTGGTTTAAAAAAAAAAAAAAAAAAAAAAAAAAAAAATATATATATATATATATATATATATAGACACACACAAAAAAAATATATATATATATATATATATATATATATATATATATATATATATATATATATATATATATATAGACACACACACACACACACACACACACACACACACACACTACATTATCACCTATAGAGAATATACACACATGTATTGTGTATACACATATTATATGTTTATGGAAAATTGGTGGTTTGATATAGAGTTTGGGTTATAGATAAGATTACTCTATAATTGGAATATGGTTTTTACCACATTAGCCTAGCTCTATAATAGCCTAACATAGCCAAGAACCCTAGATTAGACTAAAAAACCAAGTTGACTCAGTTTGACCCAAATTGACTTTACTGACCTAGATGTGGCCTAGCAACATGTAAATATCATATTTAAATCAACTGTTTAATCTAGAACACTCTGTAACCCTAAATTCTCATCATAGGTATCTGTGACTCCAATTCGGATACCAATACACATCCGTTGCTTAGGATATCAGGCGAGTACATTCTCTGATTGTTTTCATCATGATAGTATCTATATTGCATGCTCTAAACTACTTTACTTATATATATATATATATATATATATATATATATATATATATATATATATATATATATATATATATATATATAGACACACACACACACACACACACACACACACTACATTATCACCTATAGAGAATATACACACATGTATTGTGTATACACATATTATATGTTTATAGAAAATTGGTGGTTTGATATAGAGTTTGGGTTATAGATAAGATTACTCTATAATTGGAATATGGTTTTTACCACATTAGCCTAGCTCTATAGTAGCCTAACATAGCCAAGAACCTTAGATTAGACTAAAAAACCAAGTTGACTCAGTTTGATCCAAATTGACTTTACTGACCTAGATGTGGCCTAGCAACATGTAAATATCATATTTAAATCAACTGTTTAATCTAGAACACTCTGTAACCCTAAATTCTCATCATAGGTATCTGTGACTCCAGTTCGGATACCGATACACATCCGTTGCTTAGGATATCAGGCGAGTACATTCTCTGATTGTTTTCATCATGATAGTATCTATATTGCATGCTCTAAACTACTTTACTTAATGTTGACACATTGTTAACACAGATTGGTACTATATGGATCTTGTCATGCGATGTTATCCCCTTACTGGGTACATCGGATATTTCATGTTCATATACTTTATCATGTACATCATGTACTCCTTGTATTCGTATTATTCATGTACTCTCATATGCTCTCATGTACTCTCATGTACTCTCATGTGCTTCATGTTCAAACTAACAATTATGTACGTAACGTAATATGATCAGATCCTTGTGTGTTGATTGGGGTGGGGGAGTAGAAGTAGTTATGTGATTAAATCTCTCTAGTGTACTTATATATGTCGATTATACCTTCACGTATAATGGAGTTACCGTAGAATACTCATGTACAACCTAAACCAATCACATAACTGTCTTGTGCTCTGAATCACTTATATTTATTATAGTTCATAGATTCTCGATTTTATTCATGTATTCAGTTTCTTTATTCATATTCATGTATTCTTGTATTTCTATTACAGCACGTCATGTATTTTATTCGATTTCTAGTTCTATACTTCCTACCATGCAATGAAACTACTTTCAGAGTTATGTATTTTGCTCCAATCCTGACTGGATATGTTGACAAAATTTTACCAAAAACTTGGAGGACTTTTGCACCACTTGCTATGGCGCAGACTTAGACAACACATGTGACCCGGATCACCAAGAGGATCCTGCTAGTTTAGAGGAGACATTAGTAGTGCCTAAATTAGACTGTTAGGACTTATGTCTGGAATTTATCTCCAGTATTTTTTGAGATGTTGTATTATTTCGTATATACTTTGAATTATTTGTTGATACTTAGAATTATCTCTTTTGGGTTGTATTGTACTTTGACATTCTATCTAATCTATATCGTGTTGTTATTTCCTCATTAGCTTTTGTGATTGAATTGTATATTCTGAGTTTGTCCTCCGTATGGAGAGACAGGTACTTTATACTGTTTTTAGTAGTTGTTGAAACCTAGGACAGGGTTCTACCGTCAATACTGCGACGTAGGCTGGACGTACATACGGTCTCGTGCTCTTACACTGGGTGCAGCTCGTGACAAGAATTCAAGAAATCGTTGATGGGTGTCGATGTAGCTTTTTTGTCGACTCTGTGCCAACTTCAGTCTCTCCCGTGTTAGCCTGAACTTTCGTACGTTCCGTTCCACCAGCTCCGAACCAATAATTTGTCGCTTCCCGATTTTATCCCAGCAAATAGGTGATCTGCACTTCTGCCCGTATAAAGCTTCGTACGGCGCATCTAGATGCTGGACTAATAACTAGTGTTATATACAAATTCGGCCAAAGGCAAATGGACGTCCCAACTCGACTTCAAGTCAATTGCTCAATAGTAGCATGCCTTCGAGAATTTGATTCACAAGTTCTATTTAAACGTCAGTTTGAGGATAGTAAGGGGTGCTAAACTTCAATTTTAGTCCCCATAGCCGACTGAAGACTACTCCAGAAGCATGACAAGAATCGCCCATACCGATATGAGATAATGGATACCGAAACTTCGTACAGTCGCACTACATTATCAAGGTAAATCTCAGCCAGACGCTCAACGCTCCAAGTAACTTTGATTGCAATGAAATATGCTGAATTGGTTAATCGATCGACGATGACCCAGATGGCATAGTTCTCCCAGGCGTCTTTGACAAACCAACAATAAAGTCCATAGTGATGTGCTCCCACTTTCACTCCAGAATGGCAAAGTTATGTATCTCCCCGCCAGATCTCTGGTGCTCAGCTTTTACCTGTTGACATGCCATACATTAAGACACGAAAAGTGTCACATCTCTTTTCATTTCATGCCGCCAAAATGTTGTGCGGGGGTTCTTCTACATCTTGGTGTTGCTTGGATGGATGAAATATTTTACATAGTGTGCCGCTAACAATATCTCCTTTCGGAGTTCTGAGACATCTGTAATGCATAGCCGACAATTCATCCTTAACACACCGGTCTCGTCTTCTACAAGGTTGGTCTTCTTACTCGTAGAGATAAGCTCTCGTATCTTCTTCATACATAGGTCGTCCTTCTGAGCGGTCTTAATCTTTTCTAACAAGCTCAGCTCCACTTGCAATTAAGCTAGCTGTACGCCCACGAATATAACCCAGAGTTTAATACCCATTTCTTCTAGGTCGTGTAGTAGCTTGTCGTTGATGGATAGAAAAACCAAGTACTTTCGGCTCAGTGTGTCTACCACAACATTTCTTTTGTCCCGTGTGTAGTCGATCGTCAAGTCATAGTCTTTGATCATCTACATCCATTGCCTCTATTGTATGTTCAGTTCTTTTTGGGTGAAAATGTAGTGCCCCGTCCCAACACCGTGTCCCGTTACTTGTTCGTGGGAGCACAGTTAAGAAATAATTTTGTTGTTGATTGATCGAGAACGATTGAATTAAGATCCTTTCCTCATTATGGAATGGCTTCTCCGGAATCAAGTCCCATGTTCAGCGGGTTGCGCCTCGAGGATGGACTATGCTGTTGAGTCGGGAGAAACCTTATATTGCTCTTCTTTTAATATCGCACTTGTTTATTTGGCTTTGGTTTTATGAATTGCATTTTCGTGAATGTTTTCGATGGATTTTATTACTTGCGTCCTTCGAACTTCGTATTTCATATCGAATTCAGAATAGAAGGGAAGAGTGCTAATTCGTTGCTTGTGCGATTTTAGGTGATCGTGTTGGCGCAGTCTAGCGCAACCGTCCACTTTTCTCTCACCTTAAGTAAATTTAGGTGAGTGGCTTGACCATTTTTTTCCTTGAACCGACGATACCTATATATAAAAATGTTAGATAAAGATGCAAGGAAATGAATGCTTATTTCAATGAACTGTTGCATGATTCCTCACGTACACTTACTATAGAACTGTTATGCCATAATTTGCTACATGTTTACTTATGTTATACTCATTATGAAATGTGTTATGAAAGGATGAATCGATGAATGTTGCCACGATAAGGCATAACATACTTAATTGGTTATGTTTCTATGAAGTCGTAGATCGTGCTTGAATAACTAGATTAGTCTAGCGCAGTCATTGTACAACTTGTGCACAAGGTAGAGTTTCCTCGAATAGTAACCGAGGGGGCCACGGAACCGATTCGACCTAGGGGAAACAAGAAGATGTGCTGAATCCTAGCACGAGTGATTCAAAAACTTTCAGCGGGCTCGCAACCGTGCTGAAAGGGTTGCCGTCTAACCAAGGCTATAGTCCAGGATGGTTTGTTATACCAGTGACCTTCACATAAATATACATTGTATAGTAATTGATATATTGAACAAGGAAGAACATGGTAAGTTTGTACTGGCAACGACATGCTCTGCCGTAGGTAAGTTGCAATGTAGTTTATGTTATTATGTCTATCAAATGTTTACATGCAATTCACTAGGGTGGTTAGAAAGATCACTAAAATTATTGCTTGCTTCAAAATAATTTCTTGAACCAAATGAGAGCACAAAATTTAATTAGCCACCCACCAGTTGACATCAATGTACCGATCCTCGCTCTCCACAAGTTCTCCGAACTGTTAAAGTGTGCCAAAGAATTGAAGGCGACGCTTAGAATATTTTGAAGCCTTGCTCGTGTGCTCAAAGGCTTGAATTTACTCTTTTGAAGACTCTATACATCAGTCCAAGGAATGCTCTACTTCCAGCGAAACCAGGTGGTTTGAATATTTGTTTGTAAAAGAGGGATGTCATGTATGGAACGACTATCTCATTAGCGTTCATTTTGTAATCGAGTCAAGTTGCAAGCCCCCGTGATAACTATTGTAATAGAGTCTTAAATGATGTTCATTATCAATGAAGTAAAATTTTCTTCTGTTCTAAATTGTTATTCAATTTGTCTACAAACTCTATTAGATATTGTGTTTCGGATAACCTTCAAAGAATTGTCTTGTGCGAGTGCAACTTAGGCTCGTACGACATCACGTCCGGTGGACGACTATCGATTCTTCGAAATTAGGGCGTGACTTAATGGTAGCAGAGCACGGCTTTACATCCTTTGGCTTTCTGTCTTGAGTCTCGAAACCTTTGATCTCGTGTCGATGAGATGAGTTGTTCCATATAATGAGTCTGTAATATCTTCTGAGACAAATATGAGTTTCCTTCTTCATTCAAAAGTAGCAAAACTTGTGGCCGTGAACAATTCGAGTGTTTCGAATGGCTCTAGCATCTCGAAGGCCGAACTAGCGATTGACCCAATAGAGCGGATATTGTGCATGTTGGAAGCGCAACAACAACATGCTGATGCCCGACAGACATAGTTGGTGAATAGGTTCGTGGATCAATTCAAGGTGCAAAAGAAGCAACATGACACCTTATAGCAAATCGTTCAAATGATCGCGACCAATAACAATCATTCCGTGACCACGCATGTCGTAACATAGTCGACGAACTAACACAACAAAGTCGACCCTGACGAGCCTCAGCCTGAACCTACGAAGTATGTCTCCTCCAAAATCTAAGAGTTTAAGAAGGTGTGCAATACTTTGTTCAACGGAACCGAAGATCCTTCTATAGTTCTCGATTGGCTGACATAATTGGAAGATCACTTCAAAGCACTCGGCATTGACAAGTCAAAGCGAGTTTTCTGCGCTCAACTTCAACTTCGTTGAACGTGCATGACTGGTGAGATGTGCAAAAACGAGCGATCCTCTAAGAGGATAAGACGATGAAGATCAAGTGGCTACATTCCACAAAGCATTCGAAGAAGAATTCCTTCCTCTGGCTATTCGTCAAGAAAAGGAGAACGAGTTCATGAAACTGGGGCATGAGAACATGACATTTCGCTAATATGCGTTTGTGTTCAACAAGCTCGCTAAGTTTGCGAGTGCGCTTATGCCTGATGTCGCGAGTAGAACTCGACGTTTCGAAGTGGGTTTGAGGCCTTCTATCGTCGTACACGTGACTATTCTAGAGTATTAAATGGTACGGGCGGCTCTAAATCATGTTATCTACCTCGAGCTATAATATCATCCAGCCGCTGTCGACGCTATGCATAATTTTCATCACAAACACCCTAGCTTTGCAGGAGGCAATGCGTCTAAGTATCCCAACATAGGCAACCAAGGCGGCTATTAAGGACATGACCAAGGACCACAGTGTACCCGTTGTAACAATAGAGGACACGTGGCTAACGATGGTCGAGTTCTAGATAGGGGATGTTGTAAGTGCGGCCAAATAGTCCACTCCGTGTGCTTCTGCCATGGTAGAAGGCCAAGTCAGCCTCTGCGTCCTCCATAACATCAACATCAACATCAACAGAATGGAGGTCCATCACCTCGAGCTTCCCAGCCTGCACAAAAAAATATCCAAGACCATCGCCCCAATGCTCAAGGGTGCATCTATGCCTTGACTCGAGATGCGACATTCACTTCAGATATAGTTGTGACATATATACTACTCTTCAATAATAAGCCTGCTCACATACTGTTTGATTCAGGTACCACACATAGCTCTATATTGGCGGAATTCGTCGTAGAATACAAATTTTCAATGACACCTCTAGGCCTTAATCTTAGTGTTAACATACAGTCAGGCACGCCACTACATGCACACTCAGGTTGCAGAGGCAGGATCATTTGTATCGGAAGTAAGAAGGTGTATCTTAATGCAAGAGTTCTAGATATTAAGGACTACAACATCATTCTGAAAATGGATTAACTCGGTGCTTGCAATGCTACTATTGATTACACAAGAAAGAAGGTCACTTTCCATCTACCCGAAGAGACCGAATTCTACTATTTGTGTGGTGAAGCGTCGACGGCATGCATGGTGATCTCAGTAATTTTTGCTCGAAGGATGTTGTATTCCGGCTATCAAGGATACTTAGCGTACGTTCGCGACACGAGACATAATGGTGCAAATGCGATCAAACCGACGTTCTGGCAAAATTCTGCGACGTGTTCCCGAACGAGTTACCCGGTATGCCACCCGATCATGAAATCGAATTCACCATCGATACCTTTCCCGACACCCGACGATTTCTAAGGCTCCAGACAGAATGGCCCCTGCATGGCTGAAGGAACTAAATGTCCAATTGTAAGAATTGCTCGACAAGGGATTCATTCGACCTAGTATTTCGCCATGGGGATCGCTCGTACTGTTCCCAAAGAAAAAAGGATTAGTCGATGCTTCTATCTATTGACTACCGAGAACTGAACAAAGCCACCATCCGAAACAATTATCTACTACCCCTCATAGACGACTTGTTCAATCAGTTACAAGGTGCCTCGGTATTTTTGAAGATGTTCTTCACTTTGTTTACCATCAACTCAAGATCAAGCCTAACAATGTGTGAAAGTCAGCCTTCCGCACTCGATACAGCCATTATGAGTTCCTGGTAATGCTGTTCAACTAACAAGTGTCTCCGCTGCCTTCATGGATCTAATGAATCGGGTGTTTCAGTCCTTTCTCGATAAATTCGTAGTAGTCCTCATCGACAATATTCTCGTCTACTCGAAGGACAAGACGCTATACATGGAACATTTACGGACCGTACTCCAGACTCTTTAAGATAATCGGTTGTATACAAAACAGAGAAAGTGTAAATTCTGGCTAAGCAGCGTGTCATTCCCTGGGCACATCATTTTTTCATAAGGCATTACAGTCGACCCGAAAAAGTTGAAGCTGTTGTTGATTGAAAATGGCCAACATTAGTTAGTGACATTCAAAGCTTCCTCGACTTGGTAGGATAGTACAGACGATTCATGAAGGACTTCGCGAAGATCGCCTTACCTTTGACTCTCCTCACTCAAAAAGGAGTCGCATATGGGTGGTCAGACGACTATAAAGCTTCCTTCTAGGAACTAAAGCAGCAGATCATTTCGGCCCCTATACCCGCTCTTCCAAATGGGATTTCAAATATTCAACGATGCTTCAGACCAGGGCTTGAAATGTGTGCTCATGCAGCGAGACAATGTGATATCTTTCACCTTAAGACAGTTGAAGTCGCACGAGAAGAACTATCCTACGCACGACTTGGGGTTAAAGGTAATTGTGTTCGTGTTGAAATTATGGTAGCACTACCTCTATGGCGTGGCGTACAGCATCCATACCGATACAAAAGCCTTAAGTATCTCTTCATCCAGAAAGAACTGAAGTTACGATAAAGATGTTGGCTAGAACTAACAAAGACTATGACTTAACGATCGACTATACGCCGGGTAAAGGAAATATTGTAGCAGATGCTCTGAGTCAAAAATATATTGCCTCACTATCCATCAATAACATGCTACTACAGGACCTAGAAGAGATGGGCATCGACCTTTGGGTTCGATTCAAGGGAGTGCAGTTGGCACAACTACACCTAGAGCCAAGCTTGCGAGAAAAGATCAAGACCGCTCAAAGGGACCAGTCATACTTGAAGAAGATGCGAGAGCTGATTTCAATAGGTAGGGTAACCGACTTTGCGGAAGATGAGATCGACATGCTATGATTGAAGAGTCGACTATGTGTTCCGGATGACTCAGAACTCAGAAAGAAAATAATGTTAGAGACGCATTTTGCGAAGTATCTCTTGCATCCTGGTAGCACAAAGATGTATAAGGATCTCCGCACGACCTTTTGGTAGCACAGGATGTGGCACTTTTTGTGTCGTGATGCACGTCTTGTCAGTAGATAAAAGCTGAACATCAGAGGCCGGGCAAGAAGATGTAGAACCTGGACATTCTAGAATGGAAGTGGGAACACATGAGCATGGATTTTGTTGTTAGCTTGCGAAAGATGCCATGGAGGAACGATGTCGTCTGGGTCATCGTCACCAACTAACCAAGTCAACGCAATTTCTTGCCAACAAGGTTACTTGAAGCATCGATTGCTTGCCTCAGTTATACCTTGAAGAGATAGTGCGACTGCACGGGGTTCCAATATCCATCGACTCAGATCGAAATAGACGATTTTTATTGCATTTTTGGAGTAGCCTTCATTCGGCTCTGGGTACTAAGTTAAAGTTTAGCACGGGTTACCATCCCCAGACCGACGGCCAAACAGGACGCACGAATCAAATTTTCGAAGACATGCTACGGCTCTACAAAATCGACTTGAAGTCATGTTGGGACGTCCATTTACCTTTGGCCGAATTTGCATATAATAACAGCTATCAATCCAGCATCCAGATGGTATCGTATAAAGTTTTGTATAGGCGTAAGTGCAGACCTCATATTTGCTGGGATGAAGGCGAGGAGCGGCAGATTCTTGGTCCGGAGCTGATGGAGCAAACCGTGCAGAAGGTCAAGCTTATTCAAAAAAAGACTAAAGGTAGCACAGAATCGACAGAAAAGCTACGTCGAAACTCGACGATGACCCCTTGAGTTCCTGGAAGGCGGTCACGTGTTTCTGAAGGTAATGCCAAAGTGAGGAGTCACCAGATTCGGAGCAAAGGGAAAGATGAGTCCAAGATTTGTTGGTTCGTTCGAAATATTGAAACAAGTCACCCAAATAGCTTACCGAATCGCATTACTGCCAACACTGTCGGATATACACAATGTCTTCTATGTCTCTCAGTTGCAGAAATACGTACACGATCTGAGCCACATGGTAGATTTTGATCAGCTAGAACTGAAGGTAGACTTTTTATATATGGAAGAACCTGTGCAGATCTTAGAACGTAAGGATAAGTTGCTACGTAATCGTATGATCCCTCTTGTTCACGTGCTTTGGAGTAACCATTTGGTCGATGAGTCGACCTGGAAACTCGAATCAGATATGAAGAAGAAGTTTCCTTCATTGTTCTCTTAGTGGTAGGTTATATTTTTTTTTAGTTTCGAGGACGAAACAATTTCTTAGTTGGTTAAGATATAGTTGTAACACCCACTTTTCTAAAATGAGGGTAATTTTGAACTTTTATAATTTTGATTAATCGATAATAAGATTTAACTCATGTTGTGATTTTTGGTAATTTTTTAATCAATTTAAAACTATTTAAAATATTAAATTGTGATTTTGATGGTTAACTAGTTAATCCCTAGTTTTTCTAAGCTTAGAGACTAACCATGGGGACCTAACCATGTGATTAGAATGACTATTTACAACTTTTTAGGCTAAGGGTATTTTGGTCATTTTGTGACTTTTGAATTATTTAGGATTTTGATTAATTGGTGAATTTTAGATTATTTTAATAATATTTAAATTGATGTATTATGATTTTGGTCATTTTTCATATTTTAATATTTTAGGAAAATTTTATATTTTTAATATTGTTTTTATTGGATTTGTTTAGTCGGGTTTGAGTTTCGTCTCGTTCCGACTTGTATTGTGACCCGGGTAGCTTGAACTCTAGATGGGACCCAATATTAAGTTAAGCATGGCTCACAAGACCCAACATTAAGTTAGTTAATTAAACTAATTTTTATCATGTGAATGGTTAAGTTAGAGACTCAAAACTAGATCATTTTGACCCCAAACTTGAACCTAGTCTAGACTTAACCATATGAGACTAGAGAGGGGCAATTAGGACATTTCCCGTTAGCCCTAATGGACTCTTTATGGCAGCCACCTTTAGGAGAGAATGATTCATTTCATTCATTACAATCTTGCCTCTTTTATTTTTCTTTTGTTCTTTCCCAATTTTAGAGAGCCTTCCCATTGATTTGATCTCCAAATCAAATCATTCCTTCACCAAACCTTTCCTCAATCATTCCCATTCTCCAAGAGAAGGGTTCTACCAAGGATTGGAAGAGGAGTGCAAGGAGGAGTATCTACTTTGAGGGATCTTCGTATCGGAGCCGTGTCCTAAAGGATTTCATTAGAATTCCACTCCCAATAGGTAAAACCCATCCTCTAAATCGATTTCCTTTGCATATAAATTAGTTTTGAATCCGTAGGATCCATCCTCATGCATGTGTCTCATTTAGATTCAAATTTGAGGCCATTTGGAGCTCTCTTGAGGATTTTAGATATGTGTCGTGTGTCCTACTTGATAGATCCCAAATTATGACACCCCATGTGTATGTATGTATGATAATAGTTTAAATAGATATTTAAATTCAGTTTTATAATGGTTAGAGAGTGGATTGATCTTAGTTAGGATGGTTAGAATGAGTTTTATTTGGATACCTATGTTTGTATCCAAGTATCTTGGCCTATATGTGTTCTTTTGTCAAATCCATCATAATTTTCATCCACGTTTTTATTAACCATAGCAACTTAGAAATGTCATAACTTTTAGCTTAGAACTCCGATTTATCTCCCATTTTTTTAAAAGAACCGTATCGAAATTAGTTTTCCAAATATATATTTTAATAAGCCAAATCCTTTGTGTAACTTTCTGTAGAATTATTTGAGTGTCAGCTGTACGAAAGACGAACGTGTTTCGATATTTTCGCGATTTCGGGAGCTTCCGGACACGAAAATGCGATCCGTTTAAAGTTTCGGAAAGCTAACACAAAGGGCTACGACATACTTTAATCCTAGAATTTAGTGAATACCCAATTGGTATAGTATTGGTTTTAAGTAGAAGAGTGACTATACGATATATGCATTTTGTGTAACCTATGAGCCTATGTAGTATGGATATTAAATGAATATAGAGAATATAATGCATGATATGTTAGATGAATAAAATGATATATATATGATATATATTCTCTTTACATTAATGTATATATGGTTGAATGCAAGCATGTAGGAATGCAATTAATATAATGCATATAAGCAATGCATGAATGAAAGAATGATATACAATGTATGCATGAAAGTATATAATGAATGCTAGATATGAATGCAAGATATATATGTAATGATAGATATGAATGCATAATGTATAAATATTGTAATACAATATATAATGATAACATGTATGGTAATTTAGAGTATATGATGCAAGCATGAATGAATGAAGGAAATACATATATATAGGTAATATAGAATGTAATATATGAATGCAAGCATGCAAGATAATGTAATATATGAAAGGAATGAATGATAATATATAACATGATATGTAAGGTAATACAAGGTATGAAATATATGATGTGTGCATGTTTGTATGTCTCTATGTTAATGTATGAAATGATATGAATATAAAATGTATGCATATGTATAAAATATGTAGGTAATACATAGATGCATGAATGAAATGAATGTTTGCAATATGTTAATATAAATACAAGTATCTAATATGCATGAATGTAAGTATAATATAATACAAGTATACATGTATATATCATGTAAATGTAATATACATGATATGTATGTATACATGTATACAAGGTAAGTAGGTATGTATATATTTCTATAAACTGAGTTAACCTATAACCTTTTACACACATGCATTCATACACCCTTTGACATCATGTATCTCATGTCACATACACCTACCTATCACTAAATTTTAGAACATTAACATATATCCTTTCACACACATACCAAACACACACATACTCACTTACTCTTTTACCTCTCTTTCTCTCTCTACATATATATGTATGTGCCTATATATATAGCTTTCCTATATATATCTATGTATATGAATATGTGAATAGTGATGCATATATATATATATATATATATATATATATATATATATATATATATATATATATATAGGATGTACATATAGGTAGCCTATATGTTATGAGTGTACTACAATATATTAGATATATATATTGTTATGTGTATATGTGTTTGTGGTTTGGCTTAGGCATGATATAGCCTATAGCCTAGGGCTCTTAGCCTATGGTGTGTCTATTTGCCTAGTAAGAGTTTCGTTAGACTTGTTTAGTCTTGATTAGGCCTAGAATAGACTAGTTAGACTAGTATAGACTTGTTTGGTTTAGGTTTGACCTAGTTAACCTAGTTTGACTAGTCTAGTTGACTAGAGTTGACCAAAGGTTGACTTTAGCCTAGATTGACCCCAAACTTCATGTAGATGTATTGTAGCAGTCTATTTCCTTATTTTAGACTTGTTGTGACTTGTGCTGTTCTAATAGGAGCCATACACCACTCCTCGGACAGTACTTTCATCTTGGACATTCAGATAGCAGGCGAGTACATTCTCTGATAGTTTTCTCATTTATTTGTCAATTACTGTACTTCAGTTATAGTTAGTTTTATGTGATTTTCTCTTACAATATGTATGGATATATCTTCATGTATGCGACACACATACCATACTTATCTGGCCTCTATTACTGGAATCATTCCGGAATCTATTTCTGGAATCATCATATTTTGGCTAGACTTATCTCGATTCTCGTGTCGTATTCTGGATTCACTTGTACTTGCTGGAAGGGAAAATACTTGAGTAAGACATGTAGACATACCCCAATCTGGAATCTCCCAACTGGAATCTACTGGAATAATAGCCATCTCACACCCGGCCAGGTGTGTGATGTGCCGTATTACCTACAGCCGTTTACATGTCGATCTCGGTATTTTAAAACACACTGTTAGAGTATAGGCTGGACTCACCCTGGAATGTAATGCCTGTAATTCGTATTACGTATCTTGGAATACGTGTACGTATTTTATTTTGTATTGCATATATCTTGGCTTGGCTCGATTTGTTTTGGGTTGGTTCGGCTAGGCTTGGGTTGCCTTGGTTCATCATGAACCAAAGGGAGAACCCCTACCTACCACCACCATCCCCATTTATTAACCCCTCCTCTTTCTCTCTCTTCATTATTCTTCTTCTTCTCCACATTTACTTCTACACCTACCAGGAAGAGAGAGCTTAGGCAAGTGCAAACTTGCTTCATGATGGATCTCATGTTTTATTGTTCCATTCTCTTCCTTACTAGATTCTAAGCCTCTTTAGAACTGGAAGTTTTCGGTTTTGATGGTTATATTTTTGTAGATCTAAGTTTTAAGTTCCTTCTTGTTTATTTTTCTTGGTTTTGATCTCTAAAACTTGGTTATTTTTGAAAACTAATGGTTCTATGTTGTAGAGAATTCAATTTTATTCAGTTTTGGCTTTTGTTTCGCTTGATTTCGACTCCGGATGAGTAAGTTATGACCATTACAAGTTTTCGGAACTTTCATGGCTGAACTTGCTGTTTGGGGACGATGAATCCCATGCGCCGGGAACCTCATGCGCCCGGGAGGCCATGCGCCGGGAGGCCATGCGCCGTGAAGTCCCGGCAACGCATTCCTTAACTCCGAGCGTGTCATGCGCGTAGGTTTCTTACGCGCATGTATTGAAGATGCAACGTGAGTTTCCCATGCGCCGATTCGTGCAGGAATCCCATGCGCCGATTCGTGCAGGAATCTCATGCGCCGATTCGTGCAGGAATCTCATGCGCCGATTCGTGCAGGAATCTCATGCGCCGATTCGTGCAGGAATCCCATACGCCGATTCGTGCAGGAATCTCATGCGCCGATTTGTGCAGGAATCCATGCGCCGATTCGCGCAGGAATCCCATGCGCCGATTCGTGCAGGAATTTCATGCGCCGATTTGTGCAGGAATCCCATGCGCCGATTCGCGCAGGAATCCCATGCGCCGATTCGTGCAGGAATCTCATGCGCCGATTTGTGCAGGAATCCCATGCGCCGATTCGTGCAGGAATCCCATGCGCCGATTCGTGCAGGAATCTCATGCGCCGATTCGTGCAGGAATCTCATGCGCCGATTTGTGCAGAAATCCCATGCGCCGATTCGTGCAGGAATCTCATGCGCTGATTCGTGCAGGAATCCCATGCGCCGATTCGTGCAGGAATCTCATGCGCCGATTTGTGCAGGAATCCCATGCGCCGATTGTGCAAGAATTTACTGTTTTTGCCTGTTTAAGTTGTTTTGTAGCTAGAATCTTGAAAAACTCAAAACATAAAAGTTGTAGATCTTTTCCTTGGCTTCAAGAATATGTTATTAGTTATTTTATACAATCTTTCTCATTCATGATAATGTAAGAATAGAACACGATAGTGGCCCGCTATGGCGCACTCTTGACAAGTAAACTGATATGACAAGTATGAAAGGTCTGGACACCGTGGGCGATTGCGTTTGTACAAATAAACCAGTACTGTCTTGCATCATGTCTAGGATGGGGATCCCTGAGTACCACGGTCAGGGTTACCTACTGAAATTGATTAAGGCTAATTAACTAGAATGGTTCAGTAGTCATGAAGAGATTCCCAGCTACAGGCAATCCCGTTATCTGGGCGCATTCATTAAGTGGACTTGTAGCCTACCGACGAGTAGGGCACATTTCCAGCACACAGTCATGCGTTGCATTCTTCCTAAACGGACATTCGACCTGGATAACCGGATGGTCTGCAGGGCTTGTGGCTGTCGGGATAATCTCATTGCATCTTGCTAGTAACTATGCTCGTGATAACCCTAGTTAGTTAAAAGTATTAAGCCGTACTCTTGATTGGCCGTGATTGATTGGATGAAGTTTATTCCAGCTTAGTCTTATCCTGATCCTGTACAAGATTGTATCAGGACATGATTTCTTGTATCGATAAATGATGGGATACCAAGTTCTGTTCAGGTGAAGGGTTACAACCCCGGTCCTTGTTTGGTTTAAGGGTTGTAACTTGGCTATCTGAATAGTTCCATGGTTATCCTATCATATATCGTCCTGCTTATTGTGCCTGCCTTAACAATAACGACCGGGGGTCCAGTTCTGTTCAGGCGAAGGGTTACAACCCCGGTCCTTGTTTGGTTTAAGGGTTGTAACCTGGCTCCCGGAGCAGTTCTGTGTCCTCTCCTCGTTTATTGTCTTATTGCAACCCCGTGCCATGCTCGTCATATTTTACCTTACTTCAAGCATGATTAATTATTTATACCGGCATTAACAATAAAGATCAGGGGTCCAGTTCTGTTCAGGCGAAGGGTTACAACCCCGGTCCTTGTTTGGTTTAAGGGTTGTAACCTGGCTTCCAGAGCAGTTCTGTGTCCTCTCTTTATTTATTGTCTTGTTACCTTATCAATAGTAATTGAGGCGGGTTTCTATTCAGGCGAAGGATTGCAACCCCGGTCCTTGTTTGGTTTAAGGGTTGCAGTCTGGCTACTTGAATAGTTTCTCCGTGCTCAATATATTATTGATTATCTCAGTTATTATCAGTATCTTTTAATTACCTTAACTATTTATTTGTGATATGCTGGTCTTAGTTCCTAAGTGAAGCCTCCTTTGTGGCACTTGCTCTTTCTGGGGTCTGACCCAGCTGGTTTTGTATGGCCAGATATCGGAGCAGCACCAGAGGATCCACCTGTCTTCCAGCCCGATGGTGACCACCAGGCGTAACCAGGGCAACGAGTGGGTTTCTTTTGTCCTTCCACTCTATTTGTAAAATTATCCTTTTGAGGCGTTTAGCCGGCGAGCATGTGTTAGCTCGTATTGCACCTCTAATTACTGTCTGCCTACGGGCTGTAACATGATTGACAAATCCTAGGGTTGATCATGTATTGACTAAAACTCTTGCTAGTCCTGACATTTTGTACGACTAACTTCATGATCATCCAATATGTAATGTATGGGACGCCTTACTATTGTATATTGATGCTCTAATATCTTGTGACTGTTACTATTTGCTTGTGATTGAGACAATAGGCTTGTTCTTGACCATAAGAGACTGATGGATTGTAGTTAAACCCTTATATATCTAGACAGCCGTGACCGTATAGTGACGTGGATTCTATTTCATTATACGTAGCTGGCTATGTCTGCCCCCCGCTCTCCAGTATTCTGGTTCTGGGGCGTGACATGGAATCATTGATCACTATGACTGGAATCATCTTATACTGGACTCATCTTGTACTAGAATCACCTGGTATCAGATTCATGTTGTCTGGATTTACTTGGGTTTTGCACTTGTTTACATTTACTACATGGACTTATTATGTTACCTTAGTTCAGCTAGATTTATTTTACAGTCTTCATTGCCATCATTCTTCTCTTGTTTTAGTTACTTTACTTTCCTTGTATCTTACTGCTTCTCTATACTATCACCTAAATATAAACTGCCATATTCATCAATAAAACTACTTATAACTGCTTTATAGTTCTCTGTCATTACTTGGGTTTTCTTGATGAGATATACTCGTTCCCGTCCTGATTGGACCTGTTGAAAATTTTACAGAAGACGAGGAGAAGGCCTGCCTAGATACTTTCTATGGGACAGCCTTAGAGGACACTTGCGATCCGGACTTCCAGTCGGATCCCTTAGCTGTAGAGACTGTTGCTCTATAGATTTCTTTATCATATTTCATAGTACGGGAGTTTGAGTTGTATATTTGGATCTGTATTATTTCTGGATGTTAGTGGAGTTTATCTAGACACTTAGCTTTCTCTCTATTGTATTTCCTGTGGATTTAGATCTTGTATCTTTTATATCATTATATCTTTATCCTATTATACCTTAGATGTGATTGAGATATATTCTGTTATGTCACCCCCATTCGGGGAGTATAACTGTTTAATACCTTAAACTGTTAGATGTTGTGACCTAGGACACCGTTCTATCGCCGACACTGCGGCGTAGGCTGGACGTACCCACATCCTGCGCCCTTACTCTAGGGTGCGGGTCGTGACAATAGTCATCGTCCCAACACCGTGCCCCATTCCTTGTTTGCGGGGAGCGCGATTAATAAACACTGTCACTATTAATTGATCAGAAAAGATTGTATTACGATCCTTTTCTCGTTATGGAATGGCTTCGGAATCAAATCCCATATTCAGTAGGTTAAGCCTCGAGGATGGACTCTGTGACTGAGTCGGAAAAGACCTTTCGTTGCTCTATTTTTCATGCCACACTTGCTTTTTTGGCTTTCGTTTTATTAATTGTGTTTTGGTGAATGTTTTCGATGGATTTTATTGCTTCCGTTCTTTGAACTTCGAATTTCATATCGAACTCGAAATAGAAAGAAAGAGTGCTAATTCGTTACGTATGCGATTTTAGGTGATCGTGTAGGCACAGTGTAGCACAACCGTCCTCTATCCTCTCGCCTCAAGTAAATTTAGGTGAGGGACTTGACCCTTCTTCCCCTTAACCCTCTTCTTCTTCGATCAATCGAAGATACCTGTATATATAAATGTTAGATGAAGATGTAAGGATATGAATGCTTATTTCAAATGAACTGTTGCACGATTTCTCACGTACACTTACTATAGAACTGCTATGCCATAATTTGCTACATATTTACTTATATTATACTCATTATAGAATTGTGTTATGCAAGGATAAATCGATGAATGTTGCCACGATAAGGCAGAACAAACTGAATTGGTTAAGTTTCTATGAAGTCGTAGACCGTGCCTGAATAACTAGATTAGTTTAGCACGGTCATTGGACAACTTGTGCACAAGGTAGAGTTTCATTGAACGGTAACCTGGGGGGCCGATTCGACCTAGGGGAAAACAAGATAGATGTGATGAATCCTAGCACGAGTGATTCAGAAACTTTCAGCGGGCTCGCAACCATGCTGAAAGGGTAGCCGTCTAACCAAGGCTATAGTCCAGGATGGTTTGTTATACCAGTAATCTTCATGTAAATATACACTATATAGTGATTGATATATTGAACATTGAAGAACATGGTAAGTTTGTACTGGCAACAACATGCTCTACCGTTGGTAAGTTCTGCAATGTACTGATCCTCGCTCTTCACAGCTGCTCCAAACCATGAAAGCGTGCCAAGGAACATAAGGTGACGCATGGAATATTTTAAGGCCTTTCTCAGGTGCTCGAAGGCTTGAGTCTACTCTTTTGAAGACTCTACTACATCAGTCCAAGGAATATGGCTTGACTTCCCACGATACCAGGTGGTTTGAATATTTTATTTGTAAATGGGGGATATAATGTATGTAATGACTTTCTCATCAGCGTTTATTTTGTAATCAAATCAAGTTGTAAGCCTACGCAGAAACTATTATAATAGTCTTTTAAATGATGTTCATTATAAATGATGTTCATTATAAATGAAATAAAATTTTCTTTTGTCTAAATGTGTTGTTCAATTTCTTTGTATACTCTACGTTGTTTTTCGGATAACCTTATGAGAATTGCCTTGTGTGAGTGCAACATAGGCTCGCACGACATCACGTTCGGGGACGACTATCGATTCTTCAGAATTGGGACGTGACAGAAGAGATATTTGAGGCTCTTATGATCCGTACAAATCATGCATATCACACCATAAAGGTAGTATGGCCACAATTTTAACGCGAACACAATCGTCGCTAATTCTAGGTTGTATGTGGGATAGTTCTTCTCGTGTGGCTTCAACTGTCTTGAGGCAAGGAGATCACCTTGTCCCGCTGTATGAGCACAAATCCCAAGCCATTGTCTGAAGCATCACTGAAGATTTGAAATCCCTCAGTCCCTTCCGGAAGTGCAGGAGCCGCTGCTTCACCTCCTGGAAGTAAGTTTCGCAGTTGTCTGACCACTCGAATGCAACTCCATTTTGAGTGAGGCCAGTCAAAGGCGATACGATCTTTACGAAGTCTTTCATAAGGCGTCGATAGTATCCCACCAAGCCGATGAATCTTTGAATCTCACTAGCTGACTTTGGTCGTTTCCAATCAACAATGGCTTCAACTTTCTTCGGGTCGACTGCAATGCCTTCTACGGAGATGATGTGCCTAATAAATAACTCGTTGTTCAGCCAGAATTCACATTTGCTCAACTTTGCATACAACTGCTTATCTCAAAGGATTTGGACTACGGTCTGCAGATGCTTTGCGTATTATGCCCTATCCTTCGAGTAGACGAGAATGTCATCGATGAAGACTGCTATGAACTTGTTAACGAACGGTAAGAACACCCGGTTTATTAGGTCCATTAAGGAAGCATTTGCCTTCCTCAGGCCAAACGATATTACCAAAAACTCATAGTGGTTGTAACAAGTGCAGAAGGTCGACATGTCATTTGGCTTGATCTTGGTGATGGTAACCTGAGCGATGGTCAATCTTCGAAAATATGGAGGCACCTTGTAGCTGATCGAACAAGTCGTCGATGCGGGGTAGTGGGTATTTGTTCTGGACGGTAGCTTTATATAGTTCTCAATAGTTCGATGCACAAGTGCATTGATCAATTTTTCTTCTTCACGAACAGCACTGGTGTACCCTATGATGACTAGGCCAAATGAATCACTTCTCGAGCATTCTTGTAACTAGACCATCAGTTCCTTCAATTCTACAGGGGCCATTCTAATGGAGCCTTAAAAATTGGCCGGGTGTCAAAAAATGTGTCGATGGTGAACTCGATTTCTTGATTGGGTGTCATACCGGGTAGCTCGTCAAGAAACACATCGGAGAATTCTGCCACAATATCAGTTTGATTTGTATTTGTACCATCCTAATGTGTGACTCGAACAGACGCCAAGTATCCCTCACAGCTGAAATGTAGCATCCTTCGAGCAGAAATTACCGAGATCACCATATAGGTCGTCAATGCTTAACCATACGAGTAGTAAAATTCGGTCTCCTCCAGGTAAACAAAAGTTGACCTTCTTTTATGTGCAGTCTATAGTGGCTGAGCAAGCGCCGAGCCAATCCATTCCCATAATAATGTCATAGTCCTTAAGATCTAGGACTATCATATCTAGAGATAATTTTCTACATATGATACAAATAATTCCATCTCAATAGCCGAAGTGTACAGATAGTTGGGTGCCCGACGATGTGCTAACACCAAGGTTAAGGCCTAACGGTGTCATAGATAATTTGTGTTCTGTGGCGAAGTCTGCCGATATGAAACTATGGGCGACACCAGAATCAAACATTACACGTGTAGGCTAATTATTGAAAAGTAGTATACCTGTCATGATTGTATCTGAGGCGAAGGCCTTGTCTCGAGTCATGGCGTAGACAAGTCCCTGGGCATTGGAGGGATAATCTTGGCCATTTTATGGCATGACTTGGGGAGGTCTGGGCTCATGGCCATGGTTTTTTTGATGGTAGTGCTGATGTTGTGGCAGGACATTTTTATTCTATCTTCGGGCAAAGCAGTCTCGAGCTTGGTGACCCCTTCTTCCACAAAAAAAGCATTCCCCATCCAAGATACTGCAGTTGTTGGCATGTGTCCGAAGTGGTTGCACTTGGTGCAACGAGATCCCGGGTTCAGCCCTTGGTATCCGTCATTATTTGGACGCTTTGGAGCTTTTTTTGCCTCCCGCAAAGCTAGGACGTTTGTGATGAGAATGATGCACAGCGGCGACAACGGTTGGAGGATATTGGCGCTCAATGCAGAGAGCGTGATTCAGAGACTCGCCCGTGGTCTTCTATTCTGGCACCGATACATAGGAAGAGGTAGTGGACCGCAAACCCATGTCGAACCGTCGAGCATGACTCCCCTCTCTAAGCAAAAGTGTAGCAGCAAATTTGGACAACTTGTTGAACTCTGTGGCATACTGTTGCACGGACATATTCCTTTGCCTCAGCTGCATGAATTCGTTTTCTTTCTCTTGACGAACAGCTAAGGGAAGGTACTCGACTTCGAAGGCTTTGTGGAACATAGCCTAAGAGATCGACGCTGATTTATTATTGCGTTAGATCACTCATCTGTATACGGCCCGCCATTCGTGTGCATTCATATGTAAAATGAAGTTGTGCGCAGGCGACTTTCTTGGATTCTTCAAACCGAGGAGCTCGAAGTTGAATGCCCCGTCCTGCTCAGTTCAATCGGAGGAATCGAAACACAATGGCATTTGGACTTAGCCATACAACGACTTGCTCGAAGCCCCGTACGATTGAGACGACTCCTCATTCAGGTAGGTGGCTTTGGTGAACTTGCCTTTGCTTGGCCTTCATACTAATAAAATAGTATTTTCATACACTGAGTAGGCTTTATAATAAAAGAGACGAACCCATATAGCTAAGAAAATAATCCCGTGGTCTTGAGTCGGTGATATAGAACTTGAAATGGTTTAGTTGATGCTTAGAATTCTCTCCACGATGGATTTTCAAAGTTGGCACTGGGCCTTTTGACCAAACATGAATTGGGTTAAGTTGAATTATGCCACGGGCTATCGACTCGATGTCATAGCAGGCATGTCCCACGATCTCACTGCTTGTCATAGCAAAATTGTCTTATGGTCTCACAGTTAGTCCCATAGAAGATGCCACGAGTTAAGGCGCTCACATAACTCGGTTGTTCAAGATGAGCACATACAAGGTCCTACGATTCTACAACTTCATATAGCCGTATGTTCCTACGGTATCAAGGCTCACCATATAGAGTATGACTTGGGAGGTAGTATCGCACCAAACATAATTGGTTTAAGGCACAAAACATGATTGTTTAGATGATAAGTATGCCACGATCTACGTCACATAATGGAACACGTTTTGTTCAAGCTAAGTAGGAAGGCTATGCAGTATTCGTTTCTTGGGTTTAAAAGAATGGAAAGTTTATGCGACCATTTGTCGCCGAGGCGGTCCCTCGTTTGGGAGTCTCTAATGATGCACTTTTTTGCATAGCATGGTTCCAATGCACATTTTGCAAAGTATGAGGCGGTACCTCGTTTGGGAGTCTCATGGTTCTGATACATGTTTTGCCAAGTATGGTTCGAGTATTACCACAAATTAGTTCATGCATTTACGTGAGTCTAGATGTTCTCGTAGGTCCGTGGTCTTGGACAACTTGTGCACAATGATTTCTTTCTCGATAGATTTACGTCGGGGCTCCAGGGTTAGGTCGACCTAGGAGGAAGACGTTATAGCACTGATGGATTGTACCACAACAGGATAGTCGAGGGCTTTCCTTGGGGCTTGCTACCTTGCATTGAAGGACCCGTCGTCTATCCGAGCTATGTCCATGATGGCTTGTCATGCCGTGACCTTTCATATAGATAAGTGGTGTGTAGAGCGACAATTCGTATGCACGGAGTCGGTCGAATCAAAGGAAGTGCAAGCACAACACGAATGAGCCAAGAAATGTGTGCACAATTTGCACTACAAGTTTTATGAAGCCTAAGATTTGGCTATAGTAAAGACACGTGCTTCGGCACGAGATGTGGCATCGTATTTGAGTCATGAATACAAGTTCCACAAGTTGGGATAGTTGTTTCGAGTTTAAGTCAGGAAGGAACGTAAGGCAAAGTTGGGTAAAGTCATGTTGAGTTGTGAGATACGGCCTCGATGTTGAAGCACGAACAGAATTTATAGCACAACCATGTTGTTGCGTCCCAGAGTATGAGCCAAAAGGTAAGCACGAGTCGACACACTGATGTTGTTGGAAAAAGAATGGTCTAGAGGTACAAGAATAAGTAAGTTATCAGTGCGAGGCACGGTGATGGTATAGAGAAAAAATAGGCCGGAAGTCTGTCCTAAAACTGATCTTAAGGCAAGATTAGAAAGACAATCGAAGGAATATGTTGCACAAATTAAATAAACGTGTTGGTTTTTGTTTGGGCTTGCGAAATGCTAGTCCACAAGTACGGTTGTGTACTGATACTCTACCAGTTTATATGCAGGTGACAGGTACATGCATGCTCGATGTAGAGCCCTCTTGGATGCGCTGACGTATGGAGTTCCTTGGTATTTTAAGGTGAGACCGTGTGGAAGTCTTCACTTATACGGGATATAATGTATGGACATCGCCTTCTGAATCACTTTCACGTTGCAAGCCGAAGGGGCACCTATGTTTCTGAATTGAGAGATGAGAGAAAGCTAAGCAATTGTATTGTGAAAAAGATTAAAACTGAGTATTATAATCTTGGCCTCGTGCCATATTTGTAAACTTTGTTTCAATATCAATAAAGAGCTTTTTGTACGGTGTTATTCAATGTTTCTACTTGGGACTTCTGTGTGATGACCCCGTCGCTTAGCCTGTAATCGGACGTTATGGAATTAACTTCTGCGGGCGCAACCTAGCCTCGTGCGGCATCACGTCCTAGCAAGGACGAACGGTCCTTTGGGATCGGAGCGTGACATAGTGGTATCAGAGCACGGCTTTACGTCCTTGGACTCTCGATTGAATTCTTTAACTCTGATGTCTTCGTACTAAATGTTATTTCCATAAATCAATATCATCAGTGCACTCTCTCTCATTTTTCCATGGGATGTTCCATACAATAAGTCTATATATTTTTTAAAAATCTCATGAGGAAAAATTCTTTGGAACAAAAGATGGTTCAATGTAATACATGGTTGGCTAAGTCGGGCTGGACATATACACCAAGATTTGCATCAATAATAGCAAGTTGTGTGTGGGATTCAAATTATTTTGAAATGAGAATGAGTTTGACTTGACTCATAGAAATCAGGATGACTATCTATAGAGGTGCTATCGGACGATGTTATCGTCAATGCTATATAGATAAACGTGCTTAGAAATTGAGAAATGGTTTGAACAGAGATTCGAAGTATCAGTTGTGATTGAATAATCATTTTGAGGAATTATCGAGTAACTTCATCCATGACTGGTGTATGGGATAGCCTCGTGGATGTCGATCGATTAAGGATGCTGGATGCCAACGAGTCTATTAGCAAGCACGGTGATAAACACAAAGCCTTAGGAGTGTTTCAAAGTTAGTCATGACTTGGTAGCTAGTATGAGTTTGATTTGAACGAACGAAGAAAATGATGTGCATTGGATTGTGATTGCACTAAGTATGAAATATAAAGTGATAAGAATGGATAGATTGACTCGAAGAAAAGTTTAGACGTGACGAACGGATGACTCAGTCAATGAATCCATATGAATTGAATACGACAAGATAGCATGATTGAAGGATAGCGTGCATGGAAACGTTGATTTGAAGCGACAAAAATGAGTCTATTGATTTGGATAAAATTTGCTCGATGATTTGAGTAAGCATAGAATAATGCGATTTGGGATAGATTTTGCTTGATGACTTAATATAGACAGATGAACATATATGATTTTAGGTTTGAATAAATTGATCATGAAACTAGTTTGAGGGATAATGATCGAGATCTTGAATGTCGAGGAGATTATGGCATATCCAGTTTGGAAGATAACATCAATTGCACAACTCGGAGTTCGTTCCAAAAGAAGATCGTCAGGTTATGTATATCATCGATGGTATTGAGGCGTATCAAAGATCGATGTGTGATAACTCGGGGCTAATCTGATTCGAGGAATGACGATCGTGTAAAATATTATTGTTCAAATAGATGCTATGCTTGGGATTTTGATAATAATGAATGTTTGGAATACTTGATTAGGTGAACTTGAAGCATACATGAATAAATGATAGTCGAACTATGCGGAAAAAAAATATTGACAGAGTTGGTGTTCATTAATTTGAGAACTATTATGACTTAAGGAAATGATAAAATGTTTGAGAATGGATTGATATACTGCTTGGATGAAAATGAAAGTGTCTTGATTATTTCGATGATAACCACAACGTTGACGTTCTTATCTTGTGCGAGCGCAACTCCAGCCTCACACATGCGTCATGCCTGATTTGGGCGATCATTCTATGGGAGCACTGGCATAGTGATTCATGGCTAGCAGGAATGATCGAACTTGCGGAAGATCAGGGTATGGCAATTGGATTATGTTAACTTATGGTTTGATGCGAAGGGAAATTCGAGGATTTTTTGGATTGGTGATTGATGATAAAGTAAGTTTAAGGATTGAGTAGATCCAATGTGCGTATCAAGAATAAATTAGTTTAGACTCAAAGCAAGAGTTATGCCCCGATAAGGATGATTATCATGCGGAAGCATTGGCATGGTAATTTCATGGCCAACATGGATAATCGGACTTACGGAAGATTGGAGCGTAACATATTGTTATGCTAGATGACCTTGTGATCGAATACATGAATTGTGTTAAATGACTTAGAGAATATGGTATCAAAATTATGGTTTAGTGACAAATAATGTCGTGATGTGCTTGACTTGGATAGGTGGATTATATCGAACATGTTTGGAAAGATGCACTATGTGAATTGCGAGTTTGTATGTGCAATATTGATATATAGAGGAATTGGTTTTGTAGAACTTACCGTTGGATGGCTTTGGTGAACAGCTTGGACCCCTGGGATTGAATACTGCAAATACGAATAGGAGAAATTTATGCTCGAAGTTTAGAAATCAGAGTGATGCAAGCTTGGGTAGAAAGTCCCATACTATCAACTTTGCTTAGATTGGGATCAGTGTTGATATTATTATTTGGGAATGGTGATTCCAACACTGACGTTGACTTTAGCTTGGAGAGATGGCCTAGCGGTTAGGTAAGATGTCCCTATTTTGAGAGGTATCATCGGTATGATTGATTTCATAATTGATAGGATGAATCAAATATGTGGAATTGGATTCACTATCACGAGGCTTGGCTGAAATACATATATTTCGGGGACGCCTTAAATATGTGCACGATCCAACTAAGTGATACATTGAACTTAAGTAAGACTAAAGAAACGGAACGGTATTGAGGATTTTGAAATCGTGGGTTTCAAAAAAATATTGATGGTAATGCAATCGTTGGATTTGAAATAAACTTGAATATTGATCGAGACATTGATGCAAGTCAGGTTTTGGAGATTGGTTAAGGATGGGTAACACTGGATTTTGACTAGAAGGTAGCGAATGATCGGTTGGGTTATATTGGAATCAAAATATACTAAGGATACTGCTCGGGTGGTTTGCCCTAGAACTAAGTTGTCCGTATGTGCGTTGAGCATAACTTACCCATGTTTGAGATAAGTAGTTGAGTGTTTACTCAGTAAGTTTCGAGGATGAAACTTTTTCAGAGTAGTGTATAATGTAATGCCATGTCCCGCAATTGAACCGGAGGAATCAAAACGCAACGGCGTTTGGACTTAGCCATACAACAGCTTGCTCGAAGCCCCGACCGTTCGAGATGACACCTCGTTCAGGTGGACGGCTTCGGTGAACTTGTCTTTACTTAGACTTCACATTAATAAAATATTGTTTTCATGCACTGAGAAGGCTGGATAATAAAAAAGACGAACCCACATAGTAAAGGGAATCATCTTGTGGTCTTGAGTAGGTGAAATGGAACTTGAATGGTTGAGTTGATACTGAGAATTCACTCCATGATGGCTTTTCAAAGTTTGCCCTGGGCCTTTTGACCAAACACGAATTGGTTTAAATTGAGTTATGCCACGGGCTATCGACTCGATGTCATAGCAAGCATGTCCCACGATCTCACTGCTTGTCATAACAAAATTGTGTTATGGTCTCATAGTTAGTCCTATAGAAGATGCCATGAGTTAAGGCGCTCACATAACTCGGTTGTTCAAGATGAGCACATGCAAGGTCCCACGGTTCTACGGCTTCATATAGCCATATGTTCCTACGGTATCAAGGCTTATCATATAGAGTATGACTTGGGAGGTAGTGTCTGTAGAGCCTAAAAATCAAGTTGCACCTTCAATATACTGATCAGTGATCAAGTTGTGCCCCAAAAGTCAACTTGCGCCACTGATATGAAGCAGACTGCGCCATCGATCAGATTGCACCTGATATCAGACTGCGCCCAATCTTTTTGCGCCAAAGCCTACGTGGCATCTGACACTTAATGGTCATTATTACCTGACCATACTGACGACTGACACAACAGAGAACGAGGAAAATCTCTTCGAATCCCGTGAAGTGTGCCGCTCAAAGAAAAGTTGGTGGACAGTTGTCCTGTATATTTCATGAGTTGCGCCCAGGCACAATCTAAACAAAATCCTTAGTTGCGCCTGGGCACAACCTGAACGACTTTCTACTCAGAAGCTGCCACGTGTGTAGGCGCAGCTCAAATCAAGCGCAGGTTGACTTGTTGACTGAAGCTCGCGCAACCTAATAAAGTTGAGACAACTTACATTCTAAAGCAGGATGACGTGGCGCACATGCCACTAATCTCTCAAGACGTGTCTACTATCATGTACACAACCACGCGCATCTCAATCATACGATGCCACGCGTCTAAATACAATTAGTACACGATTGACAACGGAATGGAAGTTGGCGCAACAGGAGGTTGTGCAATCCAATGTGGCGCAATCCAGCCCCGCGCACATCAGAATAACTACTAAAACAGTTATTTCCTGAACTCTATAAATAGAATTTCCAATCATCATCAAGAAAGATCAAGAACTCTTGCAAAATTGCTGCTGCATTCTCCAGAGGCTACAGTCTTCAAGTTCACATAGTCCAAGAGATAAAGTGATCGTCTTCTGATCAGATTCCTAAAGTTGTACTTTCCCAGAATTCATTGTACTTTGTACTCTTTTACAAGTTTGGAATAAAACAAATTTTTGTTTTTGCAAACAAAATGGCGACTCTACTGGGGACGACTTTTTCCTCCGACGAAAAAGTGATAACTCAATGTGACATTGTGTCGATAGACAAGACGCAGAAAACTCTGGTTGTTCAAGTCAACCAGACAGCCTACGAGAACATGATCAACACCAAGAGCAACAAGCGCACGGTGGCTATTGCCAAGAACAGGGCTGTGTGGACTCCTAAATCCCCCATACTCGCTGTTGCCCATGCGCAACTTGAGTGCTCAATGACCAAGCCGCAATCCGCCTCAGTGGCTCCAGTACAGCATGTTTCTGTTGCTAAAGCACAATCTGCTCCCTCTGCTGCCCATGCACAGTCTACTAAAGTTGCTGCCAAGGCGCTACCAGTAGTCCGTAGGACTATGGCGCAACCCAAGCAATCTGCTACTCCGACGCAACTTAAGGGAACTAGTCTTTTGGCGATACCCACTTCTGATTCTCAAGTTCTGAACTTAGAGAATTCATGTCCTAGTGCTAACACTAGACAGAACAAAGAAAAAAGTCCTATGGCATTTTTTCAGTTGGCGCAATCTATGCCTCAAATGATCACACAACAGAACAAAGGGAAACGCTTCTTAGCTATCCCTGTTCAAAATAAAGGGAAGCACCCTTTGGTCTTTCCTCAAACTTTCCTGGTCTATGACTCAAAGGAAGATGTATCAGATTCTATTCCTGTAAACAGAGGTCCTCGGATCTCTGATATTGGAAAGAATACTGATCACAGAGGTATCTTGCCTACTCCTATGGGGTCTGGCCAAGATCTTCCTACCTTGCAAATTTTAAGATCCAAACAACGAAAATTAAAGGTATCACAAACAGAGACACCATGAGCAGAATTTTTAGATTTACGTGCTTATTTCAATAGGCGTCAACCAATGTCAGCTTTGGCAAAACATAAGAACCCTATGCCAAAGGCCAATCTGCATCAAAAGCCAAAGTTTGAAAAGAAAGACCCTTCTACCTATGTTAATGAGTTGAGTACATCTTTGTACACTCAAGGAACCAAACACCTGAAGAATAGGAGACATGTTCCTAACATCATTAAGGAATATGTCCCTCCGACTTCTTTTCGTCCTGTGGTTGTAACTAATCTCCGGTAACGTCTTATACAAAGACGGGAAACTACGGGAATGCTTTCCTCACATCCAAATCGTGCTTCAAATCGCCATTGCCTACATGAAGTTGCCATCAACTGTTGCTGCCAATCGGCTCGATGATCTGTCTTCGATCGTCTGAACTATGCTTCAACTCCTGAGCATATAATAGAAGACGAAGATGAACTATTATATGCTTCTGTTAACATGACTTCTCAAGGCACTGGGGGTGGGAAACGGCCAAGACGTTGCATCCCGTAGTCCTAGTCAACAATACTTAGACCGGATCCATGCATCCAGTGAAGGTGTCTTTCAATACACAAGATCAAAAAATCGACATTTGATCCAAGGTGTCTTTAATCAAGAAGATCCCCCTATCACCCATATGGGAGAGGACTCTCTTTCAGAGTTTGATGCAGATAGTGAAAGTTCTGAACAAACTATCTCGTCAATAGCTGCAACAGAAGTGACGGCATATACCATTTCAGAAGATCAAGATGCCTCTATATCAACCAGCCAAGAGCAACGAATTGTTGTATTAGAAGACAAATTGAAAACCATGGCAGAAATGGTTGCAAGCATGCACACCATAATGGTGGCTCAACATACAGTGCCTTCGATTGGAAACCCTGTTACAAACCCGGAGCTTATAGCATCTTCTGTACCTGTTAGTCTGGGGGTACCGGCCCCTCAGGTCGCTTCTGTGCCAACTCAAGCTGATCCAAGTCAGTCTGGTACTGGGGGTGGTAATTACCATGTTGTTCCTCCTTCTAACACTCCTAACCAGCCCACCAATTCTCAAACATCAGGGGATGCAAATGAGGCTGTGAAACTCCTGCGTACTCAGTTTGAGGCCTTCAAGCAGAAGGATGGCCTACAAAGATTGGACATAAAGCAACCATATCCTACATAGTGGAAGGAAGTTCCATTTCCTCCTAAGTATAAACTCCCAACCATTATGCTGTTTGATGGTAGCACTTTTCCAAGTCAGTACATCAATCATTTCGAAGTGATGACTGATCAATTACAGCCAAATGATGCTCTCCTTACCAGAGTGTTCGTCGGTTGTTTAGTCGGTACAACATATGACTGGTATCGTAGCTTACCTGATGGTTGTATCACTTCTTTTGCCGGTTTCAAACAAATATTCTTGGAACGATTTTATGAGGGAGTCAACGACATGACAATGTCTGCCCTCATTAAAATTAAACAGAGGGACAATGAATCCTCAGAGAGTTTCATTGAAAGATTCCGTCGAGAGGCACTCAAAATGCCTTTAGGTACTCTATCTGCTGTAACAATAGACACTTGCAAACCAAACTTGTTGTCTATTATCAGTATGTGGACGGGATCTACACAATTCCAGGATTGGCCTTCTTTCATTGTTAATGCAAAGACGACAGAAGTGAGTGCCGAAAAGCTAAGCAGTTAGGAGTCCAGATGACTCACCCTAACCAAGATGAACATTCTACACCTGGGGGTAGTAATCGCAAGAATAAAGAAACATTGGCCATCAATCTTAAAGGCAAAGAGTCTTTAGCTGTCAATGTTACTCAGACGGCATCCACCCTATCAGCACCACTGCAAAAGTTAACTCGTCCAAAAGAAGAGTATTCTTTCGACGAAGATGATACGTTGAGCATCTTCGATTGCTTGATCAAAAGCAATAAGCTTCAGCTTCCAGAGGCAAAGCGACCAGAAGAAGTTGGTAAAACTGATCACCCTAAATACTGTGTTTATCACATATTCATAAGGCATCCAACCAGAGCATGTTATGTGCTCAAGGGCAAAATCCAAGAGTTGGTCAACTCTGGAGCAATTACTCTACAACAGGACGAGAAAATAATGACTGCTAATGTTGTTTCTCTCCAATTTGGCGATTTTCCACCACAACTCGTACAAGATGGAGCTGTCCCCATTCCAAAGACTACTCTAGAAATTGTGAATATCCCTCCTCCTCAAAACGAAGGTCTTGTTCCGATGACAACTGACAAAGGAGAGATTATGTGGATTCATCCAGATCTGGTTGCAGAATTTGAAATGCCTTCCTCTTCTAAACAAAAGAAGCATTCCAAGTCTAAATCAAAGAACTGCAATATGATATCCTTTGAACCATTAACAGAAGAAAAAACCTAATGAGCACTAGATCTGGGAAACCTTATCTTCGGGAGTATTCCGAAAATCAAGAAAACCATGCTCTATCCCCGGATGATCTTCCTCCATCATCTTCTCCTGCTGAAGATGCACCGTCTACATCTGAGCCAGTGGTCGAACCATCTCCTCCTAAACCAACATCAGCAGACAAGGGAAAGCAACTTGTTCGCTTTGATAAAGCATTGAAAAAGTCATCATCTCTTGGACTTGAAAAGCCTTACAATTTTGACATATTGGCTCAATTGGCCATTATTCCAGAAAGATTGTCAATCTTTGAACTTTTACGTCTCTCGAAAGAAACTCGCGAGACGTTAAGTAAAGCTTTGATGCAGGCTGACACCTGCTTAACTCTTCTCAAGAAGCCTGAAAAGGAGCCAGTCAGCTGTGCACATTATCATAGTGTATTTGAATTAATGCCTAATATCACTTTTACACAAGATGACATGTTGTTAGAAGACAATTGTCTTGATCGTCCTCTCTATTTCATGGGATATGTGGATACCATGAAAGTCGACCGTATTCTGATTGATCCTGGGTCTGCACTTAGCATCATGCCAAAGTCCTTATTGGACGCTTTAAAAATCCCAGTACATAATCTTTCTACAACTATTACTACCATACTGGGATTCAATCAAGGAAGAAGTGAACCTTTGGGGAAGATACGCCTAAAACTTCAAATTGGCAATCTTCGTACAAAGGTAACTTTCTATGTTATTAACAATCATGGCTCATACAATGCTTTATTGGGAAGGTCATTCCTCCATGAACACAATATTGTACCTTCTACACTCCACCAATGCTTCAAATATGTGGATAGTAATGGAGAAGTCCAAAAAGAGGTTGCAGATCTGAATCCTTTCAAAGGAGTTGAAGCATATTGCAACGATTCTCGTATGTACAAAGAGGAATTCATGAAGGTGGTACTACCAATGGACACAGATGAAGAACAGAAGAGTATACCTAATGATACTCTGGTGATTCCAGTCAAGGGACGTACCTCCTGTCCTCAGTCTTCCCAACCACTGACTATTTATCTACCTTCCCATAAGAAGCGACCTAAAGGTGATAGTCAGGAACAAAGAGAGCTCACCTCTTCTGAGCCGCTTGTAATCGATCTTCGTCGCAAGAAGCTCCCTCTTCCTTCTCGTTCTTCTTCTCCCCCTCTTGTCATCAATCTGACTAAGCCTATTAAGGCTAAAGTCCATGTTGTAAATAATGGTGTAAAGATCAATAAAACATCTCCTTTGCAGTATAATGATGTCTTTTACTATACTCAGTGTTATTTGCATATGCTATATAACTTTAAGCCACTTACAATAGAAGTTGTATCATCTCGACAAAATTTAGTATCACTGGATTCAATACAAGAGTCGTACTTCTTAGTACCGTCTCGAAAGAAAGATAAAAAGCCTATATTCTTCAACAAGAAAGAAGAACCAAAAATCATGCTCTATAATGATGATAGAGATGATACAGGAAGGCTACAATTACGACGCTATAGTCCACAATCTAAAGCCATCATCCGTAAAATGGGCTATGATTTCAGAACAGGTCTCAACAATGGTAAAGGAAGGCGAACCCCTCTTCGTATTGCTGTTCTAAAAGGAAAATCACAACAATACCACAGTAAAATGAAACGAGGACTAGGTTATATGTCACCACTTCCAACTCCAGAACCTTCTGAATCTGATGAAGAAGAACGTTCAAATTCTTCTGATTCTATCTCATGGGACTCTGATACCAGCGTCGGTCATATTCATAAGACGATAGTATCTTCTAATATGGTGTCCGCCGAATTCTCAGAAAATGACGAAAGTGACAATGAAGAAGCTACTGAAATGGATCCTTGGGTTCAAATGATGGACAATCAGTGGAAACTTCATTTTGAACAACAAGAACCACCTACTGAAGATCAACTGGTCCTAGTTGATATTGGAGAGAAAGGTGTATCACGACCAATCTTCATCAGCAAGAATCTCTCAGAAGATGATAAACAAGAGTTACTTCACCTTATTCGTGAATACATTGACGTCTTCGCCTGGAGTTGCGAAGACATGCCGGGATTAGATCCTCAAATTGCAACTCACAAGCTTAACATCTTGCCGAACGTCAAATCGGTCAAACAACAACAACGGCGATTCGAGCCTGAAATGATGGATGCAATTGATGATGAAGTCAAAAATCTTATAGCTTGTGGCTTTATCAGGGAAGAACAACATCCTGACTGGGTGGCCAATATCGTCCATGTCCTGAAGAAGACCGGAAAGGTTCGAGTTTGTATAGACTTTCGGGATCTCAATAATGCTTGCCCCAAAGACGAATTCTCTCTCCCAATTACTGATGTTATGATTGACAATACATGTGGATTCGAACGAATTTCTTTCATGGATTAGTTTTCTGGATATAATCAAATCCGGATGAATCCTGAAGATGAAAAACATACTTCGTTTCGTACTCTTCGGGGTGTGTACTGTTATACGGTCATGCCATTTGGCCTTAAGAACGCAGGTGCAACTTACCAGCGGGCTATGAGCACTATCTTTCGAGATCATTTGCGAAAGACTGTCGAATGCTATGTTGACGATATTGCTGTCAAAAGTCGTCTCAAAGAAGATCACATTCAAGATTTAATGAGCCGACATCTTTTCTTTGAAAATTGAAGTGACTATTAGCTCATTCACTTTCTTTGATTTATCATTAATTGGACATTTATTGTCTCTTATTCAAATAATTTGAATTTACGTCCTTTTACACCTCTGAATTTCGATTATTTATATCAGCAACTTGTCATGTCCTTATTACCTCTGATAAAGTTGTCCATTGAAATAACAATATTGCTAAATTTTATATTCTGTCATGTCCACATTACCTCTGAGCAGATATAATGAATATTGTTATTTTCCAAAATCTTGAAATATATCACGTCCAGTACCTCTGAATATATTTTCTATTCTATTACTTATATCTATAACAAGATATGCAACAAGTAATGGAACCACATAAAAGTTTTTACTATTTCTTTTCTGCAAAAGAAGAAAAAGAGTACATTGAAGGAAAAAAAAAGAGAACAACAGCATTTGCCCATTTTTCACTCTGAAGGATAGATGATAAATTCTGCAATTTGTTTCTTCAGAATTTGAATTCTTCCCTCACGAGAATCTAGCACTCTCTGCCTAGCTTCAATTCGTCCTGATTCTGGATCGAAAGGTTGCAGAGCAGCAGTTCGGCGTTTTAGCTCTTCATTCTGAAGATGTTCGAATTCCTTCTTTCGATCCTTCAAAGTATCCACCTGTTCAACAGCAGATCGATACAACTGATTTTCTTGTTCTATGTTCTGCTCAGTATTTTGGAGTTCTGCCTGAAGTCGAGCAATTTCGGCTTTTAGATCAGCAGCCTTTTCTCTTCTTCTATAGCCTTAGTCTTATGACGCTCAGCAACAACAGTTACGTCAGAGATTTGAACATCTAGCTCATAAGACTGTCTAGTGAAAGCCAGCAGGAATGTCTCAAAATCAGCTTTACTAATCTCTGCTTTTTGAACCATGGTTTCATATTCCGTGTTTACAAGCAGCTCGATATCTTCTCCTTTCAGCTCCTTGTAAGCCTTAATTGAACTCTCTAGTTCATCCAAAATATGTTCTAAAAATGAAGCTTGAGCTTCGTCTCCTTGACTCCGAATGCCTTCAATTAAGAATGTGGTGGGAGTTCTAACAGTACTAAAAGGGACATCTTCTCTTTCCATAACTCTATGAACTAGAGGCTCCAGAGACGTAAAGAAGACTCTTGTGAAAGAGGGCACTACAAATTTGTTAGTCACCAGGGCCCCTGGAGTGGCTACTATATTTGAAGAAGTCTTCACATCTTTAGCAGGAGGGGGTATTTCATCCGGAGCACTAATATGAGAAGAGCTTCCTTTCCCGGCTACAGTCCTCGTGGGTGCTGCTACAAATTACGTATGTTATGACTCATAATGTTGAATATGCAATAACAAATCATTTATAGTGGGGAAACTTACTTAGGATGAGTACATCATGAGGAGTTTCAATCATCTTAGCTGTCTCAGACTAAAGTTTAGACAGAGTCTCTGTAGACATGGCGGCCTGACTACTCCATGCTCCTGATTCAGTCGAAGGTGGTAGAGTTACTGGAGTTTCATTTATTTCAATTGTCTCCTTAAGCACTTCAGGTAGCTCAGTGGTTGCGGATTCCTTAACTCCAGGAAGATTGACAGGTTCCGCATCCCCCTCGTCTGCAATAGGCGAAGGATTTTTATCTGGGATTTCTTGCGATGGTGAAACATTCGCTAAAGTTTGTTTTTCTTTAGCAATGTTATCCCAATCTTCATCATAAATCTTATCATCGAAATCACAACCATTCAATGCATAAATCACTGCTTCTCCTGAATGAGTAAATATTTGAGCTTGAGAAGTATCTTGTGGATGTAGATCTTATTTCAGAAAGGAAGCTTTTGGACTCATAGGAGTTGGAGAGGGAACCGTTATCCCTGCTGCAGCAAGTACATTGGTCGAAACATTTATTGTCACAATGGCAGAAGAAGGACACATTATTTAAGCAATCAAGAAAAAGCAATTTAGAGATACATATCTCTAGTAAAAGTTAAAACAGGAAGATATTTCACAGCTTCGATATTACCTTCTTGAGATGGTTCCTCTTCAGCAATGTCCAACCTTCTTCTAACTTCTTTGAGTATCGGTGCGCTTAGCCCTGCAACAGCCCCGATATGAGTACCTTCTGGATCAATCAAGGAAGCAGAAGTTCCTCTTTCAGTAATCGTCCCTTATTTCTGAATAGAAGAAGGAGTAATATCCTTCTCTCTTGATGAAGAACTGAGAAGTAGCTATTTTGATTGAGAACGAGTTGTTCTCATGGTCACTGGTTCATTGATAACCAGTGATGTTCTTTTCTTCTTCTCTGGAGCCCTTGGATAATTAGGAAGATTATCCCGTTGAGGAGAGACTGTTGTCTCCTTAGTCTTTCTCTTCTTCGGACCTTTGACAGGGGATTTGTTTTTTCGCATCTTTAGAGATATATCTAAAGGATCTTGAACCGGGTCAGCAAAGTTCATTAAAATTGATGCTTTCAGGGGTTCATCAGCAGGTTCCCTGTCTTCTATATCTCAGAAAGACTGAAGAGCGCATTTTCCTTGTTTAATTCTCTTTTCAGTTGTAAAGCTATGTGAGGGATAGAAGTTTTCAGTAAATGTGTTTACTGAAGTGTAAAAGTTTGCATATGAATATAACATACGCGGACCTTGAGGAAGTTTGTAAGGCATAGAAAAAATAGCCTTTGTGCCCCGAGCATTATAATAATTCCAAGCTCTAGCCCCATCAATGAGATAGCCTTAGCTTGGAGGCAAGTGGTCGCATTTCCTACATGAAGTTGATCATACCCGAATTGTCGTACAAATTGACTCGGCAAATACGGCTCCAAACAGCATTCTTCCTCAAATCGATAAACCAAGTGGGACGGTCGGATTATTTTAAGCCAGAAAAAGATGTTTGGACTTAAACGGAGTGTTTCTTCGGGTAAATCCATCATCTGTGGAGGCATGGTATCATACCATGTAGGAGGCCCAACACACTGAAAGAACCATCTTGATCCATGGTTCAGAGCAAGTCGGCATTCTGTAGGAGCAGTTTATTTCCAGTGGGCATTAGCAAAACGTCCAATGAAATCTCCATCAGGAGGTCCCATATCCGGGTCCATCAAGCAGGGATGGTGTAGTAGTAACCATCCAAACAAATAAGTGAATGGCATTTCTGTACGGAGAAAATCCGACCAATTATCATTTTCTTTCAGCATAGTATCCACAAAAGAACGTAATCCTGTGTTCAGGCGACGGGTCATGGCCGAAAGCAGATCCATTTTGCATCCAAATACAAGACGTGTCGCAGTGAATAGGACACCCCGATGAAACCTGTCAACTGTACTAGCCCCTGGAACTACAAAGCGTCGGAGCCATAAAGATAAAAAGCCAGCCAACTAGGCTTCTGGAGACATAGGTCTGTAACCTTGTCGAATATAACTTTGAAGAACGTCGCGAGCCTTGAACTGACCCGAGTCCTCAGTCAGAGTGATATCCCCATGATTATGCTTCTCCATCAATAATTGTATATCACTCCTATCAAAAGGTTCAAATAAACGGGGCGTACAAGCTTGACTGTCTAGTGGCTTGTCCTCCCACACATGACCCAGGAACAGATATGGCATCCATTTTGTAATATAACAAGTACCCGCAGTGGCACTTTCGTAATAGAGCGAGCAGATTTTATAGTGGCACAACAGCTCTTCAAAAACTGTGATCATCTGGGGATTCTCCTTTGCTAGAGCATCTAATTCATCATTTGTGGGTACATATTCTTCATATGGGTTGTCACCCATCAGCAGATGAGAGATATATTCCATCTCGTTAAGAGCAAACCTCATTTCTCCATGAGGTGTCATGAAAGTCCCAGTGCTTTTGTTATATCTCTCTACCAGAGCCAAGAACATGTGAGAATTTGGATGAATACCATATACCGTAGTACATATGGGATTGTATAGGCCCGGATCAATGAGCCTGTCTTTGAATTCCTCTAAAATCCATATGGACAAGATACTCCAACGTTTCATTCCAGGGTTTACCATGCCTGTCATTCGCAGAGCACGGTCTGGATATCTTCCCTCAGCTTTTGCAAATGTATTTGCAAAAATGGGTACTCTGACAGGAAGGAGCAGCGAGGAATCCTCAGGAGGAATACAGCTCGGTCTTAAACCTCTCAAGTGTGTGCTATATTTCTCAGAAGTACTATAAAAAGGTCTCTGTTCTGTGGACCCACTTTATAACAGATTCGGCCGACTCTTTCTTGTTGAAGAGGAGTCAAATCCCACGCCATCCTCCTGGGATAGCTAGCAAAAGCATACTGAGATAATGCCATGGACCTGGATATTTTTGTCAGATGTATGGCATTATTTCCTTTTAAGAAGTATCTTGTCTCTTTTCTTGCCTTAGATTGGGAAGTCTTCTTGATTGCATCTCCAAATAAAAAGGCAGGTTTCTTGTGAACTGTAGTATCCAAGCTCTGCAGAGGTTCACCGTTCATTAAGTTCAAGAGGGTTTGATTGTCCCGATTTACGAGCAGACTCTTTCGTGCTTCAGGGCCATCGTAATGAGGAAAAGTGACGTGAGATAAATTCCCTCTGTATTCTGGGACATTAAAAGTTGAAGCAAACTTCTCTGCATCCGGATCTTCCCTGAGATTGATTGCAGAGAGATGCATAAATATAAATTATTAGAAACAAAAATGAAGATGTATGATTTCTTATATCACACAGATTTTTTGAGTTGCGCCATGAGATGTATTGCGCGAGACTTAAGTTACGCGATATATCGAGTTGCGCGACAACCCAAGTTGCGCCACATAGTATGTTGTACGAAACTCAAGTTGTGCCACACCTCAGGTTGCGCCACAATTTTTATTGTGCGTAAACGATATTCATAAAAACGAACACTGTTTAAAGAGAGAGCGATCACACCCTAAGAAGGGGTGACGCAAGGTTTATGATGCACCACACTCTAAAAGGAGGGGCACAGATCAATTACTGATGAAATCACAAAAATCGAATCTACTCGTCCTTAATCACCTTCCATTGCTGGATTAGTTGTCTCTCGACGAGATGAAGGTGGCACATATTGTGGCACATGGGTTGGTGGAACACGAGTTGAAAAAGTGGCGATGGCTTTTCCCTTGTCAGCAGCAGTCCTTTTTGGGGCCATGTCATCAAGAAGATGATCGGAGAAGAGGGTTGCAAAAGTTTTCTCAGAAGATTAAAACTGAAAGTAAAGAATGACAGTGAAATAAACGGGGATTATTTATAGCCAAAAAATTAGAGTCCTAACAGTCATCCTGAATCGTGTATAACAGATAGCATGAGATCGGCGCAACCTGACTTAGTCAAAACTTTTATAAAATTCAAAGTATTCCAAAATTTTACAATGTCTTTAAGTTTTGAAAACTTTGAAGGGGGTCTTGTAGAGCCTAAAAATCAAGTTGCGCCTTCAATATACTGATCAGTGATCAAGTTGTGCCCCAAAAGTCAACTTGCGCCACTGATATGAAGCAGACTGCGCCATCGATCAGATTGCGCCTGATATCAGACTGTGTCCAATATTTTTGCGCCAAAGCCTACGTGGCATCTGACAGTTAATGGTCGTCATTACCTGACCATACTGACGACTGACACAACAGAGAACGAAAAAAATCTCTTCGAATCCCGTGAAGTGTGCCGCTCAAGGAAAAGTTGGTGGACAGCTGTCATGTACATTTCGTGAGTTACGTCCAGGCGCAATCTAAACAAAATCCTTAGTTGCGCCTGGGCGCAACCTGAACGACTTTTACTCAGAAGCTGCCACGTGTGTAGGCGCAGCTCAAATCAAGCGCAGGTTGACTTGTTGACTGAAGCTCGTACAACCTGATAAAGTTGAGACAACTTACATTCTAAAGCAGGATGACGTGGCGCACATGCCACTAATCTCTCAAGACGTGTCTACTATCCTATACACGACCACGCGTATCTCAATCATACGATGCCATGCATCCAAATATAGTTAGTACACGATTGACAACGGAATGGAAGTTGGCGCAACAGGAGGTTGGCGCAATCCAGTGTGGCACAATCTAACCTCGCGCACATCGGAATAACTGCTAAAACAGTTATTTCCTGAACTCTATAAATAGACTTTCCAATCATCATCAAGAAAGATCAAGAACTCTTGCAAAATTGCTGTTGCATTCTCCAGAGGCTACAGTATTCAAGTTCACATAGTCCAAGGGATAAAGTGATCGTCTTCTGATCAGATTCCTAAAGTTGTACTTTTCCAGAATTCAGTATGCTTTGTACTCTTTTACAAGTTTGGAATAAAACAAAATTTTGTTTTTGCAAACAGTGTCGTACCGAACATAATTGGTTTAAGGCACGAAATATGATTGTTTAGATGATATGTATGCCACGGTCTATGTCACATAATGGAATGCGTTTTGTTCAATCTAAGTAGGAAGGCTATGCAGTAGTCATTCCTTGGATTTTAAAGAATGGAAAGTTCATGCAACCGTTTGTCGTCGAGGCGGTCCCTCGTTTGGGAGTCTCCAACGATGCATGTTTTGCATAGTATGGTTCTAATGCACATTTTGTAAAGTATGAGGTGGTCCCTCGTTTGGGATTCTCATGGTTCTGACGCACGTTTTGCCAAGTTTGGTTCGAGTCATACCGTATATTAGGCAATGCATTTACGTGAGTCTAGATGTTCTCGTAGGTGAGCGGTTATGGACAACTTATGCACAAGGGTTTCTTCCTCGGCTGATTTATGTCGTGGCGTCGGTGGGTCAGGTCGACCTAGGGGGAGACGTTATAGCAGTGCTGGATTGTACCGCACCAGAATAGTTGGATACTTTCCTTGGGGCTTGCTACCTTGCATTGAAGGACCCGACGTCTATCCGAGCTATGTCTACGATGGCTTATCATGCCACTAACCTTTTATATAGATAACTGATGTGCTAAGCGGCAATCCGCATACACAGAGTCGATCGAATCAATGAAAGTGCAAGCACGACACGAATGAGCCTACAAAATGTGTGCACGGTCTGCACCACAAGTTTTATGAAGCCTAAGATTTGGCTATAGCAAAGACACGTGCTTCGACACGAGATGTGGCGTCGTATTTGAGTCATGAACACAAGTTCCACAAGTTGGGATAGTTGTTTCGAGTTTAAGTCAGGAAGGACTGTAAGGCAAAGTTGGGTTAAGTCATGTTGAATTGTGAGGCATGGCCTCGATGTTGAAGCACGAACAGAGTTTATGGCACGACTATGTTGTTGCATCCTAGAGTATGAGCCAAAAGGAAAGAACGAGTCGACATGCTGATGTTTGTTGGCACGAGAATGGTCTAGAGGTACAAGAATAAGTAAGGTACCGGTGCGAGGCACGGTGATGGTCTAGAGACACAAAATAGGCTAGAAGTTTATGTCCTAAAACTGATCTTAAGGCAAGATTAGAAAGACAATCGAAGGAATATGTTGCACAAATTAAATGAATATGTTGATCTTTGTTTGGGCTTGCGATATGCTAATCCACCAGTACGGTTGTGTACTAACACCCCACCAGTTTATGTGCAAGTGACAGGTACCTACCCACTCGAGACGAAGCTCGCTTGGATGTGCTGAGGCATGGAGTTCCTTGGCATTTTGAGGCATGCGGTCGGGTGGAAGTCTTCACTTATATGGGACATAATGTATGGAAATTTCCTTCTGAAGCACCTTCAAGTTGCAAGTCGAAGGGGCACCTACGTTTCTGAATTGAGAGATGAGAGAGAGAGATGGACATAGGGAGATCTGAGCGATTGTATTGTGAGAAAGAGTGAAATTGAGTGTTGTAATCTTAGACTCATTCCACATTTGTAATCTTTGTTTCAATATCAATAAAGAGCTTTTGTATGACTAGCGTTCGTTTCAACTTTCCATTGGTGTTATTCAATGTTTTTGCTTGAGACTTCTGTACGACAACCCTGTTGCTTAGCCTGTAATCGACCATTATGGAAGTGCCTTATGCGGGCACAACCTAGCCTCTCGCGGCATCGCGCTCTAACGAGGAAGAACGGTCCTTCGAGACAGGGGCGTGACATAGTGGTATCAGAGCACGGCTTTACGACCTTGGTCTCTCAATTAAATTCTTTCACTATGATATCTTCGTACTAAAGTTGTTTTTGCAAATCGAAATCATTGGTGCGCTCTCTCTCTCTCGCTCTCTCATTGTTCCATGAGATGTTCCATACAATAAGTCTATATTTTTTAAAATCTCACGAGGAAAAAAAATTTGGTGGAACAAAATATGGTTCCACGTAAGACACGGTTGGCTAAGTCAGGCTGGGAATATACACCATGATTTGTGTCGATAATAGCAAGTTGTGTGCGGGATTCGAATCATTTTTAAATGAGAATGAGTTTGACTTGAATCATAGAATTCAGGATGACTATCGATAGAGGTGCCATCGGACGATGTTATCGTCAATGCGATATAGATAAACGTGCTTAGAAATTGAGAAATGTTTTGAACGGAGATTCGAAGTATCAGTTGTGATTGAATAATCATTTTGAGGAATTATCGAGTAACTTCATCCGTGAGTTGTGTATGGGATAGCCTCGTGGATGTTGATCGATTGAGGATGCGAGGTGCCAATGAGTTTATTAGCAAGCACGACGCTAAACCCAAAGCCTTACAAGGAGTGTTTCGAAGTTGGTCGTGACTTGGTAGCTAGTATGAGTTTTATTCGAATGGACGAAGAAAACGATGTGCATCAAATTGGGATTACGCTGAGTATGAAATACAGAGTAATAAGAATAGATAGATTGACTCAAAAAAGTTAAGGCGTGACGAACGGATGAATCAGTCGATGAATCGATCTGAATCGAATACGAAAAGATAGCATGATTGAAGGATAACGTGTATAGAAACATTAATTTGAAGAGACAAAAATGACTCTAAGGATTTAGATAAAATTTGCTCGATGATTTGACTAGGCATAGGATAATACGATTTGGGATATATGTTACTTGATAACGTAAGGTAGATAGATGAACATACGTGATTTTGGGTTTGAACGAATTGATCATGAAATTAGTTTGACGGATAATGATCGAATTTGATCTTGAATGTCGAGAAGATTATGGTATATCCAGTTTGGATGATAGAATCAGTTATATGACTCAAAGTTCGTTGCAAAAGTAAGATCGTCAGGTTATGTATATCATCGATGGTATTAAGGCATATCAAAGATCGATGTGCGATAACTCGGGAGTACTCTGATTCGAGAAATGACGATCTTGTAAAATATTATTGTTCAAATGGATGTTATACTTGGAATTTTGATAATAATGAATGTTTGGATTACTTGATTAGGTGAACTTGAAGCATACATGAATAAATGATAGTCGGACTATGCGAAACGAAAATGTTGATAGAGTTGATGATCGTTGATTTGAGAAAAATATTTGAGAATGGATTGATATACTGCTTGGATAAAAACGAAAGAGTCTTGATGGTTTCGATGATAACCACAACATTGACGTTCTTATCTTGTGCGAGCGCAACTCCAGCCTTATACATGCGTCACATCGGATTAGGGCGATCATTCTGGAGGAGTACTGGCATGGTGATTCATGTCCAGCGGGGATGATCGAACTTGCAGGAGATCAGGGCATGGCAATTGGATTATGTTAACTTGTGGTTTGATACGAAGGTAAATTCGAAGATTTTTTGGATTTATGATTGGCGATAAAATAAGTTTGAGGATTGAGTAGATCTAATGTGCGTATCGAGAATGAATTGGTCTATATTCAAAATAAAAGTTATGCCCCGATGAGGACGATTATCCTGTGAAAGCATTGGCATGGTAATTTCATGTCCAACGTGGATAATTAGACTTACGAGGGATTGGGACGTGACATATTATTATGCTAGATGACTTTGTAATCGAATACGTAAATTGTGTTAAATGACTTAGAGAATATGGTAAGAGAATTATGTGTTTGCCATTGATTATAAAAGTACAGAACAATTATATAGGAGGACTGAACTTAAACTCACAATACAAACTCACTCGTACAAAGAAAGCCTAGGGACGAAAACCTAGGTACAGCAGTCTAAGTACGATTGTTTATTTTTGATTCTGGGGGGTAACGATAGAGGCTCGGGAAAGTGACGGCAGCTCTGCATTACTCCTTGGACGATCGGACGTAGCCTTGGCTCTGACGAAGAAATGCTCTCCTTTTTCTCTCTGTATATGCTCCTCTGTGTATCTCTCTTTGTATGCGTCTGTCTCCGTCCTGTCTGTCTTGTCCATTTGCAAGGGAATAGCACCTTGCTATTTATAGGAGTGGGGGTGATCATTAGGGTTTGCAATGATCACCCATTTTGAAAAGTCGGCGGCTTAAGAGTTATCAATCTGGACCGTTCATCTTGAATATAATAAATTTGAGCAATTAATGTGATTGCATCAAATCTCTATGGGCAATAAATGTTGATTACCATAAATATTCGTGATTTGTGATAGCCTGCCACGTGTCCAATTTGTTTGATTTGATTTGATCTGGGCAATTATGATGATCGCAACAAATCTGATTTTGTTAGGATTTGTTAGCACCCATAATTCCAAAGAAGATAAGACTGCCACGCGTCTCAATTATCGCAAAGAGCGCCACGTGTCTCAATTGGACCGTCCTGGCAGAGCCGCATATGGGTGGTCCTCTCAGCCGCATGAGGATGGGCAGCCGCATGGGGATAGGCAGCCGCATGGGGATAGGCAGCCGCATGCAGGATACAGCCGCATGAAGTGGGCGGCCGCATAAATGCAGCAGCCATATGAAGTGACCTAGGGACTTGGTGGATCTTGCCAGCTGTCAGAAGATTTTTTCCTCTTCCCTATGAACACGCCATCATGTCAGAGTCATTATTACGTCTTTATGTCAGAGCTGTCATAGCTGTCATTTGTCAGAGCAGTCGTTAGGGCATTAAATACAGCCGAATGTAGAGAAGAACTGTTGAAGGCCACGTGGCTTCTTTCTGGGCCGCTTGGAACTATCCGAGCCGTATGGACCCTTGATCCGCATGAACTCCTGAGCCGCATGGACTTCTGAGCCGCATAGGGATCCTGTGCTGTATGGGGATCCTTCTATTGGAGCTGCATAGGCCTTTCTTTATTCTTTTCCATGCTTCTACATTATGGTTTAGTGATAAATCGTGTCGTGATGTACTTGATTTGGATGGGATGGATAGGTGGATCATATCGAACATGTTTGAAGAGATGGACTATGCAAATTGCTAGTTTGGACGTACGATATTGATATGTCGAAGAATTGGTTGAGCAGAACTTACTGTAGGATGGCTTTGATTAACGACTCGGACCCCTGGGATTACTGCGAATACGAATGTGAGAAAGCTATGCTCGAAGTTTAGAAATCGGAGTGATGCGAGCTTCGGTAGAAAGTCCCGTACTATCAACTTTGGTTTGACCTTAGGATTGGGGTCAGTGTTGATATTATTATTTGGGAACGGTGATTCCAATACTGACATTGACTTAAGCCTAGAGAAAAGGCCTAATGGTTAGGCAAGACGTCCTTGTTTTGAGAGGTAGCATCGGTATGATTGATTTCAGAATTGATAGGATGAATCAAATATGTGGAATTGGATTCACTATCACGAGGCTTGGCTGAAATATATATATTTCGGAGATGCCTTAAATATATGCACGATCCAACTAAGTGATACATTGAATTCAAGTAAGACTAAAGCAACGGAACGATATTGAGGATTTTGAAATCATGGGTTTCAAAGAAAATATTGATGGTAGTGCAATCGTTGGATTTGAAATAAACTTGAATATTGATCGAGACATTGATGCAAGTCAAGTTTCGGAGATTGGTTAAGGATGAGTAACACTAGGTTTCAACTAGAAGATAGTGAATGCTCAGTTGGGTTATATTGGATTCAAAATGTACTAAGGATACTGCTCAGGTGGTTTGCCCTAGAACTAAGTTGTCCGTGTTCGCGACGAGCATAACTTACCCATGTTTGAGATAAGTCGATGAGTGTTTCCTTAGTTAGTTTCGAGGATGAAACGTTTCTTAGTGGTGTATAATGTAATGTCCTATTCCGCTCAGTTCAACCGGAGGAATCGAAACGCAATGATGTTTGGACTTAGCCATACAACGGCTTGCTCGAAGCCCCGACGGTCGAGACGACTCCTCGTTTAGGTGGGCGGCTTCGGTGAACTTGCCTTTGCTTGGCCTTCACTCTAACAAAATGATGTTTTCATACACTGAGTAGGCTTGATAATAAAAGAGACAAACCCACATAGCTAAGAGAATAATCGTGTAGTCTTGAGTCGGTAATATAGAACTTGAAATGGTTTAGTTGATGCTTTGAATTCACTCTACGATGGCTTTTCAAAGTTGGCACTAGACCTTTTGACCAAACACGAATTGGGTTGAGTTGAGTTATGCCACAGACTATGTCATAGCATGCATGTCCTACGATCTCACTGCTTGTCATAGTAAAAATGTCTCACGGTCTCAGAGTTACTCCCATAGAAGATGCCACAAGTTAAGGCACTCATAGAATTCGGTTGTTCAAGTTGAGCACATGCACGTAGTAGAAGCATGGAATTTCACAACCAGAAAGCCCATGCGCCAGACACTACATGCGTCAGAACTCAGATGAAGAACTTCACAGCAAAGTCAATAACTATAGACATTTGAAGAAGGACTTTTTATTTATATATAAAAGTCTATTACATGTCTAGAAAAGGTTGTACAAAGGAGAATTCCTACAAAGGAAAGAGCCTAAGTCTACAGCCAGCGGCCATCATGCGCCTTCAGATAAGCGCAGCAACCACCACCAGATAGGCGCAGCATCACTATGCGCCACCAATGAGGCGCAGCAGATATCATGCGCCTCCATCCAGGCGCATCCCATCATCTCTTCAGCACCTCAGTTATGTGCATCCCTTCAGCCAAATTCTTCCAGCCAGGCTCACCTGGCCGAGCAGAGCCCAGTTATGTGCCGCTCTTCCAACCAGGCTCGCCCGATAAATGCTTCGACACAAAGCATTTAACCCTCTGGCTGGAACCAAGGAAGAGAAGAGCACCGCAAATGCTGTGGCCAGGGGAGGCTTCGAAAGATCCTCCAAAGCCGAAGGAAGACCGTGATCGAAACCATGGCTAAAGGAGCAGCTTTCGACACGATCAAAGTGGGGAAACCCCACTTTGCAGGAAGAGAGAGCCTTGCACCGCCATTCCGATCTACGGCTCTTCCGGAATAACGGAGACGAGGCTCGAGCATCCTTATCTTTGGATGCAACAGGCACCTTCCGCCTGCCTCAGAAGCCCTCGACTCCGTCTTTTGGATGTAACAGTCACCTTCAAGTGCATCAAAGATAACACAGCGTCTCATCTTCACCCTCGGGAGCACTTCGTCAGCAGAATGCACCCGTATGTTCAAATTCATATTGGAAGTACGTGAGGGAATGAGAAGCAAATCTTCTCTCCATGCCACTATTTATAGGCCGGGCAGATCAAACCCACGCGCCAAGTGGATGGCCCTCCGAATTCCGTGCAATGAATTTACATTAAATGGATGAACCGGACGCCTCGAATTCAGCCAAACGGCTATTTATAGCATTCGAAGAGCGAGACAGCCGCATCATTAAAAGACATGTCCGATGTGCCAGCCAGACAGCGCATCACACGGACGCGCCCTTCGGCGTCAGGCGCATCACACAGACGCGCCCTACAGTACTCGGCGCATTACAGAGGGTGCGCCCTCACACATCTCCATACCGAGTGGAACGCCAACCGACGCGCCCACTCAGCTGTCCATCGAACGTCACCAACATTAAATACTGAACTGACAGAGTTGGCAGCACGCCTCCCAAAGTCTGAACAGTTGACAGCTTTTCAGAAAACGAAGCGTCGGCAACGTCAGCATCATCATGACCTTGTTCCGACGGCTACTGCCACGTGGCCACTCCACCATCAGCATGCGCCTCTACGGCCATGCGTCCAAATCAGCATGCGCCTCTACGGCCATGCGTCCAAATCAGCATGCGCCTCAAAAGCCATGCGCCTCAGACTGCTCTCTGATCCCGAAAGACAGAAGGAAAGTCGCCTGCATGCGCCTCAAAAGCCATGCGCCCCAAATGGTTTGTAACTCCTAAAGGTTATGAGCCGCAGCCTCCTCCTGCGCCCAATCCAAGGCGCAGCCCACCAGATCACTCCTCTCCACCAAATCCGAGATCTTCGAACCATGAGTCGACGACACGTGTCTTTTGACTCAACTCGTCCAAGATTTCAGCAACGGAAAGATCTTCTCTCTGCTACGTGCCGGCTCACAACAGCAGTATGAAGAGTTCTCCCCCTCGATCAGGGCGCAGCATCCATGCGCCTCCATCAGCAACCTCCACGTGGCGTTCCCACACCGGCGCATCCTACATGCGCGCATGAGCAGCCAGCCTGCAAAACTATAAATAGAAGGGTCATCTCCTTCACACACACACACAGAGACTCAGAACAGAAGACTCACAACACAGAGAGAATCACCGAGAGGCAGTTCTAGACACTCAACGTCTTCCTCCTCTCAGCAAGCTCCAGCACCCAGAGCAATCCACACCTTCAGAGAACCGATAACCGTCGTCAGCCGGTCAACGGAGTCAACGCATTACCACTCGCTCCATTGGCACTAAGGACCCAGCTTAAACAAAAGTGTACTCCTAGGACTACATCTAAGTCCTATATTGTATCACTGTTCTGTTTATATTAAGATTTCAATCAAAACAATTTTAATGGCAAACAAGCTGGCGACTCTGCTGGGGACCTCTTTCTCCTCTACCGAGAAAGTCGTGTCACAGGCCGACGACGTGAAGGTGGGCTCCTCCCACAAGACGCTGGTAGTGCGCCTCAATCAACAGGCGTACGAGGAGTTCATTTCTGAAGGAAGTGCGAGTCCTTCGAAGCGGCTGTCGAAGCCGAAGAAGACCCGCGCAGTCTGGGTGCGCAAAGTCGACGCCTCGGGCACCACCGTTGAAGGGGATGCGCCCGTCCAGCCTTCCCTTCCTGTTGACGTCCTCAGCAGTCAAGGGGCGCCCGCTGATGCAGCGCATCTCTCGGGGAAGCGTGCGGCTGACCACGTTCCCCAGCCATCTTCCTCTCAGGCGAGAAAGATACGTCGACGGAGCAGGGGCGCAGCCAATGCCCCGCGCATTACTTCTGATGCGCCACAAAGAGCCTCTGTCTTTGACAGACTCACTCGCTGTAACGGCGAGGAGAATTTGGATGCTGAGTACTATGCGCCCCAGCGGGCTGGTACGAAGAAATCCAATACGGCACGGGCCATGCGCCACAAACGTGCTATGCCAGCAGCCGGCCAGAGGCACGCGCTTACAATCACGCACGCTGCCGATGGCAAGCTGTACAAGGTTGACTCAAGTGCTCCTGCACCGACAACGAGTCGACCTTCAAAGTCCTCATCTCACTTGGGCGCATTCACTGCGTGCACAACCAAGCCGAGAGAGGCAAACTCAGTGGTCTTGAACTCCCGCGCCTCCTCTGGTTGTGCGTTTGAGGTCCGTTCAAGTCACTTCAAATGCTGTGGTTCCCCCACTATCGTGATGCCTGATTGGTATTAGATCAGGGGGCGCAGCACTCACCCGACCACCCCGGCGCTTGGCCCTGCCATGCGCCTGAGAGGGGTGTGAGGGTAGCACTCTCCTCCGACGACTTGCGCAACGTGATCACTCACAAGCGCCGGTCAGGAGAGCTGACCAACAAGCACGATGCGCCTCTCACGGGGCACACTTGTGCAGTGGTCACCATCAACTGCTGTTGCAAGACGGCAGTACCGCCAAAGCAGTCGGTCTTCCAACGGCTACAATCATCGACACCCCTCCGACATCGCCTTGGGACAAAGGTGTCAGCAGAAGAGGAACTAAAGATTGCGTCATGCAACGTGATCTCCAATTCCTCATCTGTCCGGAAGACGACTGCCAATTCCTCGTCTTCATCTAAAAGCCAGTCGAGGAAAACCAAGGCAGCTGTCACAACCTCTGGGGTGTTCGAAGGCACTCGGTCATGGAAGAAGTCCTTGAAGGAAGCTGGGGGTAGCCAGACCCTTGTTCAGCCTCCTTCCGAAGACGAAGATGTCCAAAGCACAGCTGCGGCGGATCTTCATCAAGGCGAAGATGGCCTCCCTGAAGCCCCTCAAAATGACGATGTCCTCCAGGACACCGCCGGGGGTAGTGCTGAAAACGAAGAGGCCCTTCAAGACAGAGCTGAGGGCAGTCAGGCCCTTGCAGATGCGCCTGTCGAAGACGAACTCCAGAATATGGCTGGGGGTGGCCAAACACCAGGAGAAGTAACTCCCCCACATGAGAGTGAGGCTGAGAGCGAAGCCTCAACTAATCCATCCACTTCCGGCCGTGTCATGACAGTATACATGACCGGGGGTGATCTTGAGGCTGATGCGCCGCCACAGGACATTGTCCAGCGCATAGACTCGTTAGAGGGAGGACTCAAAACGCTCTCTGCCTCAATGCAAGCACTGACTCAAGCAGTGTTTGAGATGCGGTCGGCCTTGATCAGGACACCTTCAAATGGTCCCGACCCAGGAGCTAATGGAGAGTCGAGTGTGCCCCTCCAGCGGACACCCTCAGACACAGAAGCACCCCGGACATCGGAGCCCTCAAACGCTCCACTCCAGGTGGTACCTCCTTCCCCGGCTCCTAGCTCCACGGAGGACGTGGTCGAAATGATCAAAGATCTGCGGGAGCGCTTCGAGTCCAAGAACAGGCAGGAGGAACGCCAGAAGATGGGCATTCCCCAGCCTTATCCACTTGAGTGGAACAAGGTGGTTTATCCCCCAAAGTATAAACCACAGACACTCACGCCGTATGACGGGAAGGACTCTCCACGACGGTACTTGACGTACTTCCAGTCGCAGACAGGGCATCTTCCGAAGGAGGACGCGCTCCTCACCAGCATCTTTGTTGGGGCCCTGAAAGGGGTGGCGTATGACTGGTACTGCAGCCTCCCCGATAATTCCATATCGTCCTTCGACGACCTGACACGCCTCTTCCTCGACCGCTTCTACGACGGTGGGAAGGACATGACGATGGCGTCTCTCATTGAGATACGCCAGAAGGACAAGGAAACGGTTCGGGCATTCATCGAACGCTTCCGTCAGGCCTGCTTCAGGTTACCTCCAGGCATGCCAGAACATGCGCTTCTCGCCGCTTGCAGTATGAACATGCTACCTGCAGTAAAGCTCTGGCTTAACTCTACTCCCCCTCCCGATTGGAGCTCCCTAATCATTGAAGCTGAAGCTGCAGAGAAGAAGGCGGCCAATGCACGTCTTCTGGGTGTTAGCTTCCCCGCCTTTGACGATAAGGGGAAAAAGTCCGCAACCAACATTTCCGGACGAGAAACAAAGGGGAAACAGGCATTGACAGTTAATGCCTCGAAGGGCGCATCGGCGCCTACTCAAAAGCCTCCATTGGCACCGAGACCCAAGGAGGTTTATTCATTCAATGATGACGACACCCTGCAACTCTTTGAGATACTGAAGCAGGGTGACAAGATCAAGCTTCCGGACCCGAAGCGGCCCGATGAAGTCGGGAAGGTGGACAACCCAAGGTACTGTCACTACCATCGGTTTGTCGGACACCCGACTAAGGACTGCTACGTCCTCAAAAATTACATCCAGCGCATGATCAATGCGGATGTAATTTCCGTCGATTACGAAGAGAAGACGGTGTCAGCTAATGTGGTGTCACTACAGTTCGGCACCTTGCCGCCGACTACCACACAAGATGGCGTCGTCCCCATCCCTAAGGCGACAATGGAGGTGGTGAATTTGCCACCCACCCGTGACAATGTGAGTGGACTTGTCCCACTCACCACATCTCGAGGAGATGTCCTCTGGGTTCACCCCGACCTCGTCTCCGAGGTAACTCAACCGGAGGTACGCCCTACCTCCAAAGCAAAAGGCAGGAAGATCAAGTCTTGCCGCACGGTCTCTTCTTCAGCGGAAGAGGCGCTTCCTGTGCAGACGCGTGCACAACAGAACTCCCAGCCCGGTGAAGCTGCCGCCGAAGGGGTGCCTCCTGGCACCATCCCTGAGGAGGGTCCATCCAAGCCCTCAGCAGCCAATAAACAAAAGCAAGTGGAGGCCCGTTTCGACAGACCTCTGCGGAAAGAAAATGCTTCGGGGCTAGCCAAGCCCCACAATTTTGACATTCTGGCACAACTGGCCAGTACTCCTGCACGCCTGTCTTTGTTCGAGCTCCTGCGTCTCTCTAAGGACTCCCGAGAAGCTCTCTGCGAAGCTCTGAAGGATGCCGAATCCTTTCTCAGTCAGGTCAAGCAGCCTGAAGACCTCCCAACTACTTGTGCACACTGTCATTGTGCGGATGAAGTTATCCCAAACATAACCTTCACCCAACAAGACATGCTGCTCAAGCATCACCGACATAATCGACCGTTGTATTACACAGGGTACATCGGTTCGGTAAAGGTGAGCAGGATTCAGATCGATCCGGGGTCTTCCCTAAGCATCATTCCAAAGGCGCTGCTATCAAAGCTGGGGATCCCAATGTACCGGCTGGCGCCCTCCAATACGACCATCAGTGGCTTCAACGCCAGCAAGAGCGAGCCACTGGGCAAGATCCGGCTGAAGTGTCACATCGGCAGCCTCAAAACTGAGGTAACTTGTTATGTGGTGGATGCCGAGGTCAACTACAACATCTTACTCGGACGACCATGGTTACATGAGTACATGGTGGTGCCCTCCACGCTCCACCAATGCATGAAATATGTATCCACCAACGGCGTCATCCGGACGGAGTTTGCAGATATCGATCCCTTCAAAGGGATTGAGGCCTACTTCACCGACTCCGACTTGTACAAGCCACTTGACGAGGAGGAAGCCAACGACGCCGATGATGAAGCAGAGACGGCAACAGAGCCGGACTTGGAACCCGAAGCGACTCCTGACGCCCCCTTGAAAATCCGTCTGAAAGGAAGACCACCCCAGAAGGCGCCTCCAATGAGCATCAAGCTATCAGGAAAAGCGCCAGCTCGCGAAGCCCCCCTGAAGATACGCCTCAAGGGGAAGCCACCACAAACAGCGGCTCCCCTAGCGGTAAAATTACAAGGGAAGGCGCCACTCATCGAAGGCGCAACCGAGGCACCCCTCAAGGTGCGTCTTAAAGGCAAGCCGCCGCAGTCATCCAAGATGCCGGAGAGGGCTCACATAACCCTCTCAGACCCCAAAGTCAGAGCGGTGGAGGACTCTCCTGATCCGGCCCCAGTGCTTACAGATGAGGAGCTTGGCGAATATATCTCTGCCGATGTAGACGCACCCTCCTTCGACAATGTAATCCCACGGGATAAAATCTCGTACTTTATCAATAATAGAGTGTCTTTCAATTATTCTTGTCTTCCACACTGGAATGCCATGTATACATTAGACAACGCTCTACGGTCGTTGCAAACACAAGTAACGACCGTCTACCATAATCAAATAGTCCCGTCTCAAGGAGTCTTCATAGTCCCTCCACGAAGCCGAGACGAAGGCACCATCATCTCGGGCAAAATCGAGCGTCGTCGGAACCTCCCGTCGATCGAGCCCGAACCTGATACCGGCAGGGTACAAGTATATCGATACACAGATGCGGCTAAGCACATCATCCAAAAGATGGGCTACGACCTGAAAAGCAACAAAGGCCTAAACTACGGCAAGGGTCGGCATCTCCCTGTCCGGCTTTCGATGCCCAATGGAAAGCCACAGGATTACTATAATCGGACTCGACGGGGGTTAGACTATGTCACGCCGCCATCAACTCCAGAGAGTTCAGACGCAGAAGACATAGAACATTCCCACTCATCAGAAGCATCGACGTGGGATTCTGATACCAGTATTGGATCAGTCTTCAGAAAAGTGCTGTCAGCTAACATGACATCGGCGCAGCCTCAGAAAGATGAAGGCGAAGACCAACCGCCGGAACCCTTCGAAGAGGAACCCTGGGCTCAACGCCTAGGAGAGCAATGGGAGTCTCGTTTTGAGTTACGAGAACCTCCCACCGAAGACGAAGTCGAGCAAATCGACCTCGGGGATGGGTCTTCTTCTAAATCCATCTTTATCAGCAAAAGCTTGGAAGGAGAAGACCGAGAATCTTTAGTCCAACTCGCTAAGGAGTATATCGACGTCTTCGCCTGGAGCTACGAAGACATGCCGGGTCTCGATCCACAGATCGCGATGCATAGGTTGAACATCTTACCAGATGCCAAACCTATCAAACAACAACAGCGACGCTTCCGCCCGGACATCATGAACGCTATCGATCAGGAGGTAGACAAACTCTTGACCAGTGGCTTCATCCGTGAGGAACAACACCCAGACTGGGTAGCCAACGTCGTCCCTGTCACCAAGAAGAACGGGAAGATACGAGTCTGTATCGACTTCAGGGATCTCAACTCCGCTTGCCCGAAGGATGAATTCCCGCTCCCAATCACCGATGTAATGATCGACAACACATGTGGCTTTGAACGCATGTCCTTCATGGACGGGTATTCAGGCTACAATCAAATCAAGATGTTCCCCGATGACGCAAAACACACGTCATTCAGGACTCCAAAGGGTGTTTTCTGCTACACCGTAATGCCCTTCGGCTTGAAGAACGCCGGTGCAACGTATCAGCGAGCTATGAGCACCATCTTCCGTCAACATCTTCGCAAGACAGTTGAGTGCTATGTTGACGACATCGCAGTCAAGAGCCGCCTCAAAAGAGATCACCTACAGGACCTGAAGACGGTCTTCGATCTCATGCGGGCGCATCAACTCAAAATGAACCCCGCTAAATCCTTTCTGGGGGTTTCTAGCGGCAAATTCTTGGGCTTCGTCATCACAGCGAAAGGCATTCATGTTGATCCTGAGAAGACCAAAGCCATCCTTAACATGGACCCTCCGAAGAACCTTCGAGAACTTCGGGGCCTACAGGGACGTTTGGCATACATCCGGAGGTTCATAGCAAACCTCTCCGGTAAATGTCAACCCTTTACTCAGCTCATGAAGAAGGGAGTCTCTTATGTCTGGTCAGAGGAGTGCCAAAAGGCTTTCGACGACATCAAGGCTTACTTAACAAGCCCGCCAGTCCTAGTGGCACCTGTCGCCGGCAAACCATTCCTCCTCTACGTCCGTGCCATGGATCATTCCCTCGGCGCTTTGCTAGCTCAAAACAGCGATGCAGGCTACGAGCAAGCAATCTACTACCTCAGTCGAACACTCATCGGGGCCGAACACCGGTACAACCCCGTTGAAAAGGAGTGCTTGGCTTTGGTGTTTGCCATTCAGAAGACTCGTCATTACGTCTCGGGCCAGACAATTCACGTCATCTCCCGAGTCAATCCGCTCAGAGTTCTCATGACAAAGCCAGGGTCATTAAACTCCCGGCTGGCTACATGGGCGATCCTACTAACACCATACAACATGGTGTTTGTCCCGCAGAAGGCAGTCAAGGGTCAGGCTCTGGCTGACTTTTTAGCTGCACACCCCATCCCAGAATCTTCAAAACTCTATGAAGACATCCCGGATGAAGTTCAAGAATCAAATGTCACTGAAGGAAGCCCCATTTGGCGGATGTTCTTCGATGGCGCTTCAAGAACGGGCCCCAATGGCCAAATTATCGCAGGAGTGGGGGTAGTCTTAGTCTCCCCCGATCAGCTGGTCATCCAGCGCGCATACTCCCTTTCGAAGCCGTGCTCCAACAATGTTGCTGAGTACAATGCACTCGTCATGGGACTCCAGCTAGCACAACAGCTGGGGGTGGATCATCTGGAAGCCTACGGCGACTCGAAACTCGTCGTAAACCAGATTCGGGGGCAATACGAGGTTCGCCATGAAGATTTGATCCCTTACCATGAAGTTGCATTGAACATCATTTCAACCTTCACTGGGTTCTTCATCGAACATGTACCCCGCCTACAAAACTTGGAGGCTGACGCTCTAGCTGGCCTCGCAGCCTCATTGGCCGCGCCCCTTGGGACTCAACACTATGTCACGGTAACTGGCCGAGACTTGATTTGTCCCAGAAACAACCTTTGTTTGCAAATGGCTCACGCCATGCCGACAAACAATGGGGTTAATGTCCGAGACTGGAGGTTCCCGTTCATCGACTTCGCTGTCTACGGAATCCTTCCAGAGGACCCGAAGGAAGCCGTCTCAGTCAGGAGACGCTCTCTTCGATTCTACTACGATACAGCCAGTAAAACGCTGTACCGACGCTCCTTCGACGGGCTTCTCCTTCGATGCCTGTCTAACGAAGAAGCGGCCGAAGCTCTTCGAGAAGCTCATGACGGAACTTGCGGAGCTCACCAACCAGGGCCTAAGTTGCAAGATCGACTGCGACGTATGGGCTACTACTGGCCAACCATGGTTGCCGACGCAGTGGAATATGCTAAGAAGTGCCATGCATGCCAACTTCATGCAGACTTCATACATACACCATCTGAACCTCTACATCCTACAGTCGCCTCCTGGCCATTCGAAGCCTGGGGCATGGACATTGTAGGGTCAATCACCCCTCCTTCATCGAGAGGACACCGCTTCATCCTGGCCATCACCGATTACTTCTCCAAATGGGCGGAAGCAGTCCCACTAGCAGAAGTAAAAAGCTCCAGGGTGGTCAGCTTTATCAAACACCATGTCATTTACCGTTTCGGGGTACCCCGGCGAATCATCCATGACAATGGTCCTCAGTTTATCAGCCACATTTTCAGCAGGTTCTGTGACAAGAATCGCATTCAAAACGTGGCCTCAACCGCCTACAATCCGGCAGCAAACGGATTGGCCGAGGCATTCAACAAAACTATCGTCAGACTACTCAAAAAGGTCGTGTCATCCAACAAACGCGACTGGGACGAAAAGCTTGGCGAATGCCTTTGGGCCTACCGCACAACGGTACGGACCCCAACAGGCAACACTCCATTCTCCCTGGTCTACGGGAGCGAAGCAGTACTGCCTCTCGAGATACAGATACCTTCGCTCCGCGTGGCCATCACAAACGATCTCACAGAAGAAGACAATCAACGTCGTCGTCTGCGGGAATTGGAGGCACTTGACGAAAAGCGTCTCCTAGCTCAACAACGCATCGAACTTTACCAAGCCCGTATATCACAGGCTTTCAACAAGAAGGTCAAGCAAAGAACTTTCCAAGTTGGCGACCTGGTTTTAGCAGTCAGAAGGCCAATGGTGTTAACTCACAAGACACCAGGGAAGTTCGAGCCCAAATGGGAAGGACCTTTCATCATCGAGACGGTATACTCAAACGGTGCTTACCGGCTCGCCAAACCCAATGGGGACTTGTTCATGATGCCCATCAACGGCAAGTTCCTAAAGAAGTACTACTCTTGACATCCTCCAAGACATGTATTTCCCCAAATAACCTCTTTTCACAAAATCAATCGCTTCCGGAACCCAGCTGTTCCGTGGCATCCTTCCGTAGAAAGATAACCACGTCCACATTACCTCTGAGTTGTCTCTCTACATCCTACAAAGCGGAACCTTACACTTCGTGAGCTTACGCTATCCTTCATGTTTACCACGTCCACATTACCTCTGAGTAAACATCCCGTACAAGCAACTCCTACGTTGTCGTACATTTGATCGCAGAACTTCCACGTCCACATTACCTCTGAGTTGTTCAGCGTATCCCACAGGATCATTCCTACCACGTCCATAAACACCTCTGAGTAGGAAGATTCTATCATTTGAACCTAATGATTGCCATGTCCACATTACCTCTGAGCAAACATGTTGGTTCCTTTATACTTATTATCTGTACCTAAAAACCAAGGTGCGCAAAAGATAATAGGTCCACATAAATCATCAAGTTCATGAAATTAAAAATGAACACATCAAAGAGATAGTGTATTTCTTTATTTTTAAAAAGGGAGTACAGAAATACGCTATTTCCCTAGCAAGAGTCGCAAAAACACACCAAAAAGAAGAGAAGCTACAATCCCCGATCCTCCCCAGGGTGGGATGAGAGTTCTCTGACTCGACGTCTCAGGTCGGCAGTGCGAGTTTCCACAGTCGCCTGGACTCGCAGCTCGGCTTCTTGACGCATTAACCCGACAGCCTCAGCAGAAGTTTTACTCTCATACTTCTCATCAAGCTGTCGTCGCTGTTGAGCCAAAGCAAGGGTCCGCTGAGTAAGAGTCGTTTCCTTCCGTTTGAATGCCACGTGTTCAGCCAGGACGCGCTCAGCCTCTAGTTGAAGTTGGGCCCGCTGGTCTTCAAGACGGCGCATCTGAGCATCAACTTCTGCGATGTTAGCATCCACCGCAGCTCGCTTCTCCGTCGTCTTCTTCATAGATTGAGACAGCTGCTCCGCCGCAGCCTCAGTCCCAGCCACTTCACGCTCCCAACTGCTCACCTCGGCTCGATGGGAAGCCTCGATCTCAGCCATCGACTTTCCTATCTCTGCATCTACCAAGACCGAGAGGTCATTTCGTTGGATGCGCTGCAGTTCCGCGAGCCGCTCGTCCAGCTCCATCACCGAAACCTCCAGAATTTCGGCCATATGGTCATGGCCCTGGTGAATGCGGATCAGCTCGATACAAGGCATTGCCAAAGCTTTTGCCGCCGCAAAGCTCCCCTTGGCATCTACCACTGCAGATACACCTTTCTCCAGCATTTTGTACACTCCCTCGACGAGGAATTTCACATACCCGTCGGCTTCCGCCAGCACCTGCGGCGTCATAGCAGGAGTTGAGGGAGCTACTACAGTTTGCGGACCGGAGGAAGATCCGCCGACCTCGATCTGAGAGGTTTGAATCTCGGCAGCAATAGGCTCTTCATCAACAGGGCCCAGACTGCTGGCCCGAGGAGTCAAAGGAACAGAAGGAGCAGGCATATGCGTCGTGATAGTACCCCAAGTGGAAGGAGCAACAGAGGGTTCCACACCCTTACCCTTCTCAAGACTGGAGAAATCACCGACGTCAACGGCTACCTCTTCCCCCGACATTCTATCAGCATCAGCCACCTCCCCCGGCAAAACGGGGAGGTCAACATTTATCTCTTGGCCAGCCCCAGGAGACAAGACTGGCAGAAGAGTCTCATTCTTCTCAAGTCCCTCTACAGGGACAGAATCTGTCGCTACCACCTGATCGGTAGCCATCTCTATGTCCATGGTTGAAGCCAAGGAAGGATTCGGCAATGATTCAGCCGACCTCCCTTCATCATGACCAGGAGGGGAATCAACCCTCTCCTCTATCCCCACTACTTCTGCTGCCCCCGCAACAGACTCCTGCAGCTCCGGAGCGGTGTCATCGGAAGATGATGAACTCCATTCCTCTTCATCACCAGGAAGCTGCGCACTTGCTAAACCATGTGAAGCCTCCGCTGTGGCCTTCGCCACCTCGGAAGCTGCTGCACCCTCAGATTCCCTCCTGACCAGAACCTCCACAGTATCCTCCGGATCTTCCTCCATGAGAGACATCATTGTCGGCGGGATACGCACTTCAGACGAGCTCACCATCTCTTCTCGCCTACTCCCACCCGACTTTGGGGTACGAGGTTTTCTTTTTAGCGGCTCCTACAAAAGAAGGTGAGGCCTCGTAAGTGGCGGAACCAAAATCAGATTTAGTAGGATAACCTTACCTCTTCGGACGCCGAATCTGATGACACCGTCGGTAACGGTGCCTTCTTCTGCTTCTTCGATACAAAAGATTCAGCTCCTGTATCTGCACATCGTTTCGATCGATCGCCAGAGGGTTCTGCTTGTGATGCGGAGGCGGCACTCCGTTGACTCACCCCTGACGGACGATTCGGTCGGGCCTTCACTGGCGTATCCCCAGTCGCTGCTAACTGGGTGCCGCCGATAAGGCTGGTCTTCCTGTCATATCCGGAGGGCGGGGCAGCCATAACGCAGTAAAATTTGGCGGCCGAGTAAAATGGGCGGCCGCGGATCGGGGACGGGCAACGTAAAACGAGCTCCGGTACATCTGGCATTATAGTAATGCCAAGCTCGTGCACCATCCAACAAACTTCCAACATACCCTAGGGTATTACTGGGGTTATCCAACATCATCTGAGCATAACCAAATTGCCGCGCAAAGCGGCTCGGCAAGTATGATTCCAGGTAGCACTGATTCCTGTTCCGGTACACCAGATGGGACGGCCGGATACTTTGCAACCAGTGGAATCCCTATTGAGGCAGAGTGGTGGTACCTTCGCCCAGGTCCCTTAAATCCTCGTTGGCCTCAAAACCCAAATAGATGGGACCAACTTTGGTGATCTCCCAACCCTGAAGACGGGATAAAACCTTTCTACAAACCGGGACACCATTATGCGACCAGCTCCTCCGATGGAAACGACGAAGGAATGCATCTCCAGCCCTATAATCTCCTTCCGAGCCTGGGCTCATCACACTGGGATGATGCAAAATCAGCCATCCCATCAAATAGTGAAACGGCAGTTCGGCGCACGGGAAGTTATTGTTTCGGCCTCTGTCATGAATCACATTTCCAGCAAACTCTCTCAAACCTCGCTGCAGGTTACATACCATTGCGGGGAGAAGAGCCAAACGCCGACCGAAAACCAGCTTCACGGCTGGCAGGATTAAGTTTCGGGTTACCCTCTCTACGGCACCGGATCCGCCCGCAAATACGCAATCCCGGAGCCATATCATCAGGTAGGATGCCAACACCGCCTTGGGTGACATCCGATAAGCAAGATGCCAGAAGCAGCTGTAGGAGCGTGCATCTGACTGCTGGTCCTCACTTCCTCGGGGATTTTTCTCCCCTAACCTGCTCATTTCGGACAACACTTCGCTACGAGAGAGCGCCGGTGGAGTGGAAAATTGTGAGGGATCCTCCTTGTCTTGTCTAAAGACATGATCTCTCCAAGCGGTCACATGAGGCTGCGTCCCGTTCCTATCCCGTCTCTGCATATAGTAATGATGACTCGCCACTTCCTTGAAGACGGCCGTCATCTCCTCAGCCCTGTCCCCCAGGACTTGAAATTCCTCATTGGTTGGAAAGTACTCTTCATAGGGTTCCGACCCCCAAGGGAGTTTTGACACCTCGTACATCTCATGAAGTGCGAACCCTAATTCCCCCACCGGGGTAAAGAAGGTCCCGGTATGGATATCAAACATCTCCAGGAGTGCGAGGAACATGTGCCTATTAAGGTCAACACCTGCCTGGGTAGCACGGATCGCGGCAGTCAACCCGATCTCTCGGAGCTCAGTCTGAAACCGCGACAAGATCCAGAGCGTCAGTTTATCCCATTTGGAGATGTAATGGCACCAACCCTCCACCCGAAACTCTCCTGTCGGGTAGGAACGTTCCATCAAAAACATACGATGTGTAAAAGTCGAAGCACTATAAGCAAACATATCAATGGGTACATCACTGAAGAGGCTCCCAGGACGTAAAGTCCGCCAAGTGTAAGAAGACCCAGACCGTACAACGGTCAAAGCATCCCTTTGGTCGGAAGTAGAATCAATTTGGATGACACCAGTCATCGCTCCCCCCTGAGAAGGGGTAAGCTCCCAAGACATTCTCCTCTGGGAAACGAGGCGACAGAAGGACGTCAAAGGCCACTGACGTTCAAGTTGCTTAACAGTCATATGCACTCCATTCGCAGTAAAGAACCAGTCCTCCTTGGTCAGAAGAGAACACACAAATGTGTCTAAAGGAGAAAACTGCGGCGCATCATCAGGGTTTGAACCCATGCGCGTCAGCAGTATAGCCTTGGCGCATCTTCAGGGTTTGAACCTATGCGCGTCAGCAGTATGCCTCGGCACATCTTCAGGGTTTGAACCCATGCGCGTCAGCGGAATAGCCTCGGCGCATCTTCAGGGTTTTGAACCCATGCGCGTCAGCGGAATAGCCTCGGCGCATCCAAGGTTTAAACCCATGCGCGTTGGCGGACAAAGACCACGGCACATCATTAAAGACTCAAGGCCTATGTGCGTTGGCGGGACAATGAGACTTACCAACCACCTCCGGCCGAACTTCGACAGGCCGACGGGGAACGACCGCCGCCGCAACATCCGCGGACTCTTTCGCTTTCTCCTTCCCCTTGCCGGCAGCGCCGCGAGGAGTCTTGGGAGCCATTCTCTCGAAGAAGGAGAAGTTAGGGTTTTGAAGAAGAAACTCTAAAGAAGCAGAGGCACAGAGAAGAAGAACTCTTTCTCTCTCCGACTCTTACCTATTTATAGGGCATGGTCGCACGCGTGAACAGATGACGTGTGATCTCAGCCGTCGCCTCGGGTTCTGTGCAAGGATAGCAGCAAATAAAACCAAAAGATCATCATTAATCTTTTCGGTTACCGAGGCACCATCATCATTAACTGAGAAGAGCATGCGCCCGAACAGGCATGCGCCCAGAAATCATGCGCCCTGACCTCCATGCTCCTTATTCAAAGTATTCCAAAACTTACTCAAAAGTTTTGAAAACATTTAAGGGGGTCTTGTAGAAGCATGGAATTTCACAACCAGAAAGCCCATGCGCCAGACACTACATGCGCCAGAACTCAGATGAAGAACTTCACAGCAAAGTCAATAACTATAGACATTTGAAGAAGGACTTTTTATTTATATATAAAAGTCTATTACATGTCTAGAAAAGGTTGTACAAAGGAGAATTCCTACAAAGGAAAGAGCCTAAGTCTACAGCCAGCGGCCATCATGCGCCTTCAGATAAGCGCAGCAACCACCACCAGATAGGCACAGCATCACTATGCGCCACCAATGAGGCGCAGCAGATATCATGCGCCTCCATCCAGGCACATCCCATCATCTCTTCAGCACCTCAGTTATGTGCATCCCTTCAGCCAAATTCTTCCAGCCAGGCTCACCTGGCCGAGCAGAGCCCAGTTATGTGCCGCTCTTCCAACCAGGCTCGCCCGATAAATGCTTCGACACAAAGCATTTAACCCTCTGGTTGGAACCAAGGAAGAGAAGAGCACCGCAAATGCTGTGGCCAGGGGAGGCTTCGAAAGATCCTCCAAAGCCGAAGGAAGACCGTGATCGAAACCATGGCTAAAGGAGCAGCTTTCGACACGATCAAAGTGGGAAAACCCCACTTTGCAGGAAGAGAGAGCCTTGCACCGCCATTCCGATCTACGGCTCTTCCGGAATAACGGAGACGAGGCTCGAGCATCCTTATCTTTGGATGCAACAGGCACCTTCCGCCTGCCTCAGAAGCCCTCGACTCCGTCTTTTGGATGTAACAGTCACCTTCAAGTGCATCAAAGATAACACAGCGTCTCATCTTCACCCTCGGGAGCACTTCGTCAGCAGAATGCACCCGTATGTTCAAATTCATATTGGAAGTACGTGAGGGAATGAGAAGCAAATCTTCTCTCCATGCTACTATTTATAGGCCGGGCAGATCAAACCCACGCGCCAAGTGGATGGCCCTCCGAATTCCGTGCAATGAATTTACATTAAATGGATGAACCGGACGCCTCGAATTCAGCCAAACGGCTATTTATAGCACTCGAAGAGCGAGACAGCCGCATCATTAAAAGACATGTCCGATGCGCCAGCCAGACAGCGCATCACACGGACGCGCCCTTCGGCGTCAGGCGCATCACACAGACGCGCCCTACAGTACTCGGCGCATTACAGAGGGTGCGCCCTCACACATCTCCATACCGAGTAGAACGCCAACCGACGCGCCTACTCAGCTGTCCATCGAACGTCACCAACATTAAATGCTGAACTGACAGAGTTGGCAGCACGCCTCCCAAAGTCTGAACAGTTGACATCTTTTCAGAAAACGAAGCGTCGGCAACGTCAGCATCATCATGACCTTGTTCCGACGGCTACTGCCACGTGGCCACTCCACCATCAGCATGCGCCTCTACGGCCATGCGTCCAAATCAGCATGCGCCTCTACGACCATGCGTCCAAATCAGCATGCGCCTCAAAAGCCATGCGCCTCAGACTGCTCTCTGATCCCGAAAGACAGAAGAAAAGTCGCCTGCATGCGCCTCAAAAGCCATGCGCCCCAAATGGTTTGTAACTCCTAAAGGTTATGAGCCGCAGCCTCCTCCTGCGTCCAATCCAAGGCGCAGCCCACCAGATCACTCCTCTCCACCAAATCCGAGATCTTCGAACCATGAGTCGACGACATGTGTCTTTTGACTCAACTCGTCCAAGATTTCAGCAACGGAAAGATCTTCTCTCTGCTACGTGCCGGCTCACAACAGCAGTATGAAGAGTTCTCCCCCTCGATCAGGGCACAGCATCCATGCGCCTCCATCAGCAACCTCCACGTGGCGTTCCCACACCGGCGCATCCTACATGCGCGCATGAGCAGCCAGCCTGCAAAACTATAAATAGAAGGGTCATCTCCTTCACACACACACACAGAGACTCAGAACAGAAGACTCACAACACAGAGAGAATCACCGAGAGGCAGTTCTAGACACTCAACGTCTTCCTCCTCTCAGCAAGCTCCAGCACCCAGAGCAATCCACACCTTCAGAGAACCGATAACCGTCGTCAGCCGGTCAACGGAGTCAACGCATTACCACTCGCTCCATTGGCACTAAGGACCCAGCTTAAACAAAAGTGTACTCCTAGGACTACATCTAAGTCCTATATTGTATCACTGTTCTGTTTGTATTAAGATTTCAATCAAAACAATTTTAATGGCAAACACACGTTCCCATGGTTCTACTGCTTCATATAGCCATAAGTTCCTACGGTATCAAGGCTCATCATATAGAGTATGACTTGGGAGGTAGTGTCGTACCGAACATAAATGGTTTAAGACACGGCTATTTCGATGATAAGTATGCCACGGTCTATGTCACATAATGGAACACGTTTTGTTCAAGCTAAGTAGGAAGGCTATGCAGTAGCCATTTCCTGGGTTTCAAAGAATCGAAAGTTCATGCGACCGTTTGTCGCCGAGGCACGTATAGGAGTAATCATGCATGTTTTTTATAGTATGGTTCCAATGCACATTTTGTAAAGTATGAGACGGTCCCTCGTTTGGGAGTCTCATGGTTCCGATGCATATTTTGCCCAAGTATGGTTCGAGTCGTAATGCAAATTAGGCCATACATTTACACAAGTCTAGATGTTCTCGTAGGTGCATGGCCATAGACAACTTGTGCACAAGGATTTCTTCTTCGACTGATTTATGTCGGGGCACCGGGGTCAGGTCACCTAGGGGGAAGTTGTTATAGTAGTGCTGGATTGTACCATACCAGGATAGTCGGAGGCTTTCCTTAGGGCTCACTACCTTGCATTAAAGGACCCGACGTCTATCCGAGCTATATCCATGATGACTTGTCATGCTAATGACCTTTTATATAAATAATGGTGTGTTGAGCGGCAATTCGCATGCACGGAGTCGGTCCAATCAAAGGAAGTGCAAGCACGGCACGAATGAGCTAAAAAATATGTACACGGTCTACACCACATGTTTGATGAAGCCTAAATTTGGCCATAGTAAAGACACGTGCTTCGACACAAGATGTGGCATCGTATTTGAGTCATGAACACAAGTTCCACAAGTTAGGATAGTCGTTTAAGTCAGGAAGGAACATAAGGCAATGTTGGATTAAGTTATGTTGAGTTATGAGGCACGGCCTCGACGTTGTAGCACGAACAGAGTTTATGGCATGACCATGTTGTTGCGTCCCAGAATATGAGCAAAAGGCAAACACGAGTCGACACACTAGTATTGTTGGCAAGAGAATGGTCTAGAGGTACAAGAATAAGTAAGTTATCGGTGCGAGGCACGGTGATGGTCTAGAGACACAAAATAGGTCGGAAATCTATGTCCTAAAACTGATCTTTAGGTAAGATTAGAAAGACAATCGAAGGAATATATTTCATAAATTAAATGAACGTGTTGGTTTTTGTTTGGGCTTGCGAAATGCTAGTCTACCGGTATGGTTGTGTACTAACACCCTACCAGTTTATATGTAGGTGACAGGTACCTGCCCGCGCGAGGCGGAGCCAGCTTGGATGCGCTAAGACATGGAGTTCATTGGCATTTTGAGACGTGTGGCTGCGTGGAAGTCTTCACTTATACGGGACATAATGTTTGAACATCGCCTTCTGAAGCACCTTCAAGTTGCAAGCCGAATGGGCACCTATGTTTCTGAATTGAGAGATGAGAGAGAGAGAGAGAGAGAGAGCTAAGTGATTGTATTTTGAGAAAGAGTGAAATTGAGTGTTGTAATCTTGGCCTCGTGCCATATTTGTAATCTTTGTTTCAATATCAATAAAGAGCTTTTTGTATGACTTGCGTTCTTTTAACTTTTCGCTAGTGTTATTCAAAATTTCTGCTTGGGACTTCTGCGCGACGACCTCGTTGCTAAGCCTGTAATCGACCATTATAGAATTGCCTTGTGCGGGCGCAACCTAGCCTTGCGCGACATCATGCCCTAGCAAGAACGAACGGTCCTTCGGGATCAAGGCGTGACAGAAGTGGTCTTCCGGCCCTTTCAACCAATCGATTCCCGTAGAAGGGCCTTCTGTACCGCTGAAGGAAGCGTGATATGCTTTCTTAAATTCTGACACCTCAAAGTTGTAAGTACTCGGTGCTGTAGGTTGGGGTACGGGCTCCTCTGGATCGACTTTAATGGGTCGGGCCGTAGGCTCAATGGCAGCATACGTCTTGGCAAAGTTGTCGTTAGCCACAACTCTCTGGACGATCTATTGTAGAGTATCAAGCTACTTTTGTTGCACCTTAAATTGTGCCTCGAACCTAGCTTCAAATTGGGCCCATGCGCCTCTGTTTGTCGATGCTGGTTTTTAGTTTGTTTCTATTGTGCCTTCATCATGCGTAGCATCCTCTCCGTAGCATTGGCAGAAGGTTCGGCCCTCGAACTACTTGAGCCACTTAAAGCGCTTGTCTCATTCTCGGTCACTGCTCTCCAACTTCTGAAAATATAAGGCAACTCACATTAGTCTTATAAAATATTACGGACTCATTGTATGGAACAACTCATCTCATCGTGATGTCAAGGGTTCGAGACTCAAGGACAGAAGGCCAAGGACGTAATCCGTGCTCTTATACCATTATGTCATGCCCTAATTTTCGTATAATCGATAGTTATCTCCCGGGTATGACGTCGTGCGTGCCTAAGTTACACTTACAAAGAATTTGAATACTTGTATAAAAGGAAACTTATGCTTTATTGATAATGAACATCATATTATAGACTCGATTACAAAAGCTGTCGTACAGGCTTATAACTTGACTTCAAAACAAACGATGATGAGATAGTCGTTCCAATATTACATCCCCTTTTTATATAATAAAAATTTCAAAACACCTGCTATCGAGGGGAGTCAAGCCATCTTCTTTAGCCTGAAGCAGAGTCTTCAAAAGGATTGAAACAAGCCTTTGAAAAACAAACAAGGCTTCAAAACACACGAACGTCGCCTTGCTAGATGGCACGTCCTTCCTGGTTTGGGGTACCTGTAGAGAGCAAGGATCAATACATTATCGTGTACTGGTAGGTGACTAATTAAATACCACCCTCTCATTTGGTTTTAGAAGTTATGTGATACATGTTATATATTTAGTGGTTTTTCTAGCCATCCTAGTGAATTGCTTGTAACCATTTGATAGGCATAACAAAATAAACTACCTGAACTTACCCACGACAGAGCGTGCCATTGCAACGTGATACTTACCATGTTCTTTCTTGTCAATTGTTATCATTTACTAGCATAGTGTGTGTAAATGTATATGTAAAGGTCACTGACACAACAAGCCATCCCAGACTATTGCTTGGATAGAAGGTGACCCTTTTAGCGCAAGTAGCGAGCCCCGCTAAAAGCTCTCTAATTACCTGTACTAGTATCCAGCACAGCTATCATGTTTCCTCCTAGGTCGATTCGGTCCCGCGGCCCCGGGTTGCCGTTCGAGAAAACTATACCTTGTGCACAAGTTGTCCATGACCGTGTGAGATTAAACTAGTTACTCAAGCATGGTCTAACATAAGTACTTAACCATTTTCATCATGTTATATCTTATCGTGGCAATATTTACTCAATGAATCAATCTTTTGCTTAACACAGTTCTATAATAGGAATAACATAACAAGCAAGTAGCAATATCATAGCGCAGTTTTATAGCGAGTGTATGTGAGAAATCGTACAACAGTTCATTGAAAATAAGCATTCTTGTTCTTGCATCTTCAACTAACATTTTATCGAATGGTTTGGAGAACAAGAGGGTTAAGGGGGGAGAAGGCTCCTGTCACTCACCTTGATTTGATTTGAGGCGAGGGGAAGTAGGCTGTTGTGCTAGACGACGCTTATGCGTTCATCTAAAATTGCATAAGAAATGGATCAGCATGCTACCCTTCTCTACTGAGTTCGATATGAAATGTGAAGTTCGAAAAACACAAACAATAAAAATCCATCAAAAACATTCATGAAAACACATTCATAAAACCAAAACCAAAGAAGTAAGCGTAACATAAAAAAACAGAGCAACGCGAGTTCTCTTCCGATTCTGTTGCAGAGTCTTTTGTCGAAACGCAACTAGGACTTGATTTCGAAGAAACCGATCCATAACGAGGAAAGGGTTTTCATTCAATCGTTCCCGACCAATCGATAGCGATAGTGTTTCTAGCCGTGCTCCCCATGTCGCAAGCGAGCAACGGGACACGATGTTGGGATGAGGCATTACAATGTTGCTCATCACCATGGGGGTATAAATTCTATAGTAAAAAAAATTGACATTAACTAAATATTCATGAATGTGCTTCACATTACCAAAAATCATCTAATACCTTATTTAAATCGGCCATGTAGTCATGATTTTGGAGCATGCTTGTGAAAGAAATATTAGGTTGGTAATACTGAAAAGCAAGACCGCAATGCTGAAAATTTAAATATGTGAGTGAAATAAAATAACATTATAAAAATCCAAAAGTAAATAATAAAATAGGCAATGGCAAATTTGAGTACGACTATTGTTGTCATATATTTTCATGATAAAAGATGAAAAATGAGAAAGAAAAAATTAATCAAAGAGGGTAAAACATTCCGAATGAAACATTTTTTTATTATTCCTCTCATGAGAAAATACAACATAAGTAAAACAAGTCCCCTCCCCCATGATTCAAAGAGGGGGATGCTGGAACCAGAAGACCACCCCCCTTGACAACACCCAAATTGGCAAAAAGTAATCCTAAAAACATCAACATAACGAGAAAGGAAGCAACAACAATAAATACTAGTAAATGGGTTACAATAGCAAAAGCCTAAGAAAGTAAGAACACAAGAACAAGAATGACTCATGGGAGCCAAAGTAATCAAAACCAAGGAAAATATCAATAACAGAACAACACCATTGTGTAGTGCAATTCTTCAGTGTCTTTTTATTCAGTAGTGAGAACCAAAGGACATAACTGCTAAAAGATATTTCATCTTTATGATATTTCATATAAATAACAAAAATTATATTAAATTTATCTAGTTTCATATAATAAATAACAAACATTTATAATCTTATTACAAACAAACCTGATAGTTAAAGTTTACACTTAAAGGTAACGATCCAGGAAGATAATTACTAAAATCTTGAAACGATTGAAATGATGTATGAGGGTCTTCACCACTGTGTTTGTTTTTCTCTAAGAACATACATAAAACTTCATCAAATATTACAAATACTGATAGCTACATGTTAAACAGATACATAAAAATTAAGAACAAGCCAAAGCATTGAAGATTAAACTGACTTACTTAATGAGACTACATTGTTGGGTGCCTTCTTTTTACATTTTTCCAATGAACTTTTCGACCTAGCATTGCTTATCCCTTTTGGTCTCACGCATGGTGGATTCAATACTTGTATCCATGCATTCAATATTTCATTATTTTCTTCACAGACAACTTCCCATCCTTTCGACTTCAACATGTGTTTCGCAGCAATTCTTCTATTTTTGCTAAATTTTGCATCACAATCATATTTACACTTTCTGTTTCTGTCCATAACTCAATATAATATAAGCTTTTTTGCATTGTGGCATTTCTTCGTAATGTCACAGTTGATTTATCTTTCACATGTTCACCTTGACAATAGTTCACATTCATTCATTTCTTTGCTTCTTTAGTCCATCGCTTCAATTTGTAATCGGCAGGAACATAAGCAATATTTTTCACATTTATTACCCTCAATGCATGTCGGCACAAGAAGCCCATGGATTCAAACTTGCTACAACTACATGAGATGTTCAAGTTTGAAGAGTCAAGTTCGACAATATAAATTCGTTTATGGCATTCCTCATTAAGCTCAAATGTATGGACTGCTCCTTCACGTTCAATTTCTTCCATCCTTACTGCCAAGTTAGAAACAAACTCTTGTAAAAATAAAGAAAATATTTTTTGAGTGTAGACAATAGCAGCATGTTTTAGAATTCCACTACTTTTGGAAACTCTAGATGGTAAACCCTGCTTGCAAAAATAGTTTCCTCCAATTCACTTGTACGCATATTTTTGGCTTGATTATCATAGTGATGCACAAAATCTGTAAGACTCATCGTCTTAATAAACATGCGAGGAAAAATATTATTTGTACTCCCACTCCTTTGTGTAGATCTTATGTGACGTCCCGATTCCGAAGAATCAACAGTCGTCCCCCGGACGTGATGTCGTATGAGCATAAGTTGCACTCGCACAAAAAAAATTTATAAGGTTATCCGAAACACAACATATAATAGAGTATGCAGAGAAAATGAATAATACATTTGAAACAGAAGAAAACTTTACTTCATTAGTAATGAACATCATTTACAATACTCTATTACAATAGTTGTCGTGCGAACTTAAAACTTGACTCAAATGCAAAATAAACGCTGATGAGATAGTCGTCTCATAGATTACATTCCTTTTTTATAATCAAAATATTCAAAACACCTACTATCGATGGATGTTGAACCATCTCTTTTGGACTGAATGCAGAATCTTTAAAAGGTTTGAAACAAGCCTTCGGTACACAGACGATGCTTCAAAACATGGCGCGTCCTTGCTAATTCGTAGCACCTGTGGAGAGCAAGGATAAGTACATTGTCGTGTACTGGTGAGTGGATAATTAAATTCATGCTCTCATTTGGTTCAAGAAAATTATACGAATACTTTGTGATCTTTATAACCATCCTAGTAAATTTCATATAAGCAACTGATAAGGCATGAGCAACGTAAACTACTATGAAACTTGCCCATGGCAGAGCATAGCATTGCAGTATAAACTTACTATGTTCTTCCATGTCAACTTGTTATCATAGCTAAAAGAACTGTGTGTGTATATGTGAAGGTCACTGGCATGTCTAGCCATCCTGGACATTATAGCTTGGTTTAGACGATGACCCTTCCAGCAAGGTTGTGAGCCCACTGACCCGAAAGACCCATGCTAACACCCAACGTAGCTATCCAGGTTCCTCCTAGGTCGTATCGGTCCCGGGATACCATTCGAAGAACCTAACCCTTGTGCACAAGTTGTCCATGACCGTGCAAGACTAAGTTACTTACTCAAGCATGGTTGATAACTTCTTGAGAACTTAACCAATTTCAATGTTTCCACCTTATCATTGTAACATTTATTCATAGCTTCAATCTTTGCTTAACACAGTTCTATGGCATATATGTAAAGTAAGCATGTAACAGTTATAATGCATGGGTATGCAAAAAATGCACGCAACAGTTATAATGCATGTGTATGCTAGTAAAGCACGCAACAGTTATATGAAAATAAGCCTTTGATCTAACAATTCATTTGTATAGATATTATTGGTTGATTTTAGAATGAGAGGGTCAAAGGAGAGAAGGGTCAGCCACTCACCTTGATTTACTTGAGGCGAGAGGAAAGAAGTCGGTCGTGTTAGACGGCGCCTACGCGATCACCTGAAATCTCATAAGCAACAAATCAACAATCTACCCTTCTATTTTGAGTTCGATATGAAATGCGAAGTTCGAAGAACACAAACAATAAAATCCAACGAAAACATTTACGAAAATGAATTCACAAAAGCAAACCCAAAGAAGTAATGTAGCAAGGAAAACCAAGCAGCTGAGAGGTCCCTCGAGTCTCAGCCATGGAGTATTTTCTCGAGAAGCAACCCGTTGATGTGGGACTTGATTCCGAAGAAGCCGGTCCATAATGAGAAAAGGATCTTAATTCAATCTGTTGTGATCAATCGATAGCAACAGTGTTTCTTAACAGTGCTTTTTGTGAATGAGGAACGGGGCACGACGTTGGGATGCAACACTACATCTTATATCGATAGAGAATGTATCTTGACTAAAGACTGCACACCATTTTTTACGAAGATTATATAGAATCTTCAACCACTTATATGCTTTCTTGTTGAAGTTGAACATTATAATTAACTCATTTCATGTGGATTGAAATTCGAATTCCGTTGCACATCCTCCTTCTAGATATTTGTTGAATAGCCTTTTAAATTCAGGAATGACATAATAACTCCCTATGTTGTGTGTTATATTATTTGATATGTGCCACATGCATAGACAACGTTATGTATTAAGAAAAACTATCGCAAGTGCATTTGCCATTGCTTGACATTGATCTGTAAAATTGTCTTCGGTTTCTAGCTTACCATTTATTCTAAGAATGTCTCCAATAATTAATAAAATGTACCCGTTGTCTCATCTAACAAAAAAGCACAGCCAAAGGACACATTTTTCCAATGTTAATTAACCCCAACAAAAGGAGCACAAATGTTATACCTATTAGTGCAATAGGTAGTATCAAATACTATTACATCTTATAAACACTCGTAATCGATTCTTAAATTCTCATCCCTCCAGAAAAATTCGTCATTCGATTTTCTTGATCCACTTGCACACTGTAAAATAACATTGAATCTTTAGGTTGCTTCTTCTTGAAAAGGTTTATCGAACTTTGAGCATCTCATGCCTCAATCAACACCATTTTCTTCTTATTCACAAAGTTGTAGCAATCTCTTTTCGTAAACCCGTCATATGGAGATCCACCAACTTCTTCGGCTAAATATGAATATGCATTTGTGGTTCGTATACCTGCACTTGCCATGGATTTAATCACACCCTTGTGAGCTTCACTAATTTTTCTGTATGATCCTAAAAAATTTATTTCTTCTGGATTTGCAAGCTCATGGTTGTGTTTACTAACAAAGTAGGTGACTTTCCACACACCATCTTCCAATGAAAATTGAATTCCACCTTTGCATCCAGTTCTAGTAACTTGCTTGTTGGACTTTTTTTCTCCTCTATCTTCTTGAAAACCTTCTTTTGAGCATAGAAAATTAATTTGATGCAATTCTTTGTTTAAATTATACCTATTTCCCCCCTTTGAACACTAAATCCATTACGTGTAGCATATTCATTGTAGACTTCACAAGCTTCATCCACATTGCACACAATGATCCCATTCAGATCTTCAATAACATTTTTTTCTGAATTAATATCGTTGGATCTTTTTGTTTGTACATTTCATAATTATCTTCATGTAGGTCATAAAACAAACACAAACATACACAAAAAGATCAAAATGGCTATCAACTTGAACATACCAAGAATTCAACAATAATAAATAATTATTATCGATTGCAGCTAAAACATTACACTATTCAATACAACCAAAATGTTCTCTAAAAAAACATTACACTTGAGTACTGACATCAAAGCTCAAAGGATAGCAAGCTCAAAGGATAGTTAACAAAACTATGGATAAGAAAACTACGACATTTGTCATCCATGTTAACTCGCTGCTAGAAGGATAAGGCCAGCTCATCACTGAATAATTTTCTCTGTTGGAAGGGAGGGAAGAGGACAAATTGGAAGATGAAAAGGTTAGACGATATATTGCAGTGGTGAATGGGTTAACATATCTCTTAGCTTTTTCGTTTCCTTTTCCTATCTAATATGAGGTGGAGTTAATTTGTTATGGAACAAATCAGTTGCCAAGTGTCAATGATTCATTGGACCGGGCTTACCATTCACCACAGCCAGGTGGTACCGGACCACCTAATAAGAAGGTATACGAACCACAAATGCATATTCATATTTAGCCGAAGAAGTTGGTGGAACTCAATATATCGGGTTTACGAAAAGAGATTGCTACAACTTTGTGAATTTGGAGAAAATGATGTTGAATGAGGCAGGAGATGCTCAATTTTTTATCAACCTTTTCAAGAAGAAGCAAGCTGAAGATCCAATATTCTTTTACAGTGTGCAAGTGGATCAAGAAAATTGAATGACGAATTTTTCTGCAGGGATGAGAATTCAAGAATCGATTACGAGTGTTTAGGAGATGTAATAGTATTTGATACTACCTATCGCACTAATAGGTATAACATTTGTGCTCCTTTTGTTGGGGTTAATCAATATTGGAAAAATGACTTCTTTGGTTGTGTTTTTTTGTCAGATGAGAAGACAAGTACATTTTATTGGTTATTTGTGACATTCTTAGAATCAATGGGAAGTCAGAAACTGAAGATAATGTTTACCAGATCAATGTCAAGCAATGAAATGCAGTCGTTTATATACGTGGCACATATCAAAGAATGCAGCATGCAACATAGGGATTATGCCATTCCTGAATTTAAAAAGGCTATTAAACAAATGTCTAGAAGGAGGATGTGCAACGGAATTAGAATTTCAATCCACATGGGATGAGTTAAATATAGTGTTCAGCTTCAACGAGCAAGCATATAAGTGGTTGAAAATTCTATATAATCTTCGTAAAAAAATGGTGTCCAATCTTCAGTCAAGATATTAACTCTCTCGATATAAGATCTACAAAGGAGTGAGAGCACAAATAATATTTTTCACCGCATGTATACTAAGACGATAAGTCTTACAGGGTTTGTGCATCACTGTGATAATCAAACCAAAAATATGCGTTCAAGTGAATTGCAGGAAACCTTTTTTTTGCAAGCAAGGTTCATCATCTAGAGTTTCCAAAGTAGTGGAATTCTAAAACATGTTGCTATTGCCTACACTCGAAAAATGTTTTCTTTATTTTCGCAAGAGTCTGTTTCTAGCTTGGCAGTAAGGTTTGAAGAAATTGGAAGTGAATGAGCCGTCAATACATTTGAGCTTAATGAGGAAGGCCATTAGCGAGTTTATATTGTCGAACTTGACTCTTCAAACTTGAACATCTCATATAGTTGTAGAAAGTATGAATCCATGTGCTTCTTGTGCCGGCATGCATTGAGGGTAATAAATGTGAAAATATTACTTATATTCCAGCCAAGTACAAATTGAAGCAACGGACTAAAGAAGCAAAGAAAGGAATGAATGTGAACTAATGTCAAGATGAACATGGGAAAGATAAATCAACCATGACATTACGAAGGAATGCCACAATGCGAAGAGCTTATAGTATATTGAGTTATAGGGCAAAAACAGAAAGTGAAATTATGATTGTGACGCAAAAGTTAGCAGAAATGGAAGAATTGCTTGAGAAACACATGTTGAAGTCGAAAGGATTGGAAGTTGTCTGTGAAGAAAATAATGAAATATTGAATGCATAGATACAAGTATCGAATCCACCATGTGTGCGACCAAAAGGGATAAGCAATGCTAGGTTGAAAAGTTCAATGGAAAAACTTAAAAAGAAGGCACCCAACAATGTAGTCTCAATGAAATCATCTGTTGTTTTGGTGTAGAATTTTCTGCATCAATGGAATTGTTTGGATTTGATGCATGGGATTGTTTGGATTTGGAATGTTGGGTTGTTTTAATTTGGTGTGCTGCATCAATGGGATTGTTTGGATTTGGTTTTGGTACATAATGAATTTTCTGTATCAGTGGGATTTGGAATTGTTTGGATTTGGTGTGTGGAATTGTTTGGATTTTGTGTGATGCATCAATGTTTGGATTGGATGATGTATTTGGGAGAAAACAATGTTGTGTCGAATGATCACAACCGGCTTTGATACCAAGAAGATGAAACGAAATGGAAAAACAGGTAGATGGAAATAAATCTCATAATCAACATATGGAGGTGGGTTAAAAACCTCAACCATGCAGATTACATTGACAGCTTTCTTATTTATAAAAAATTTACTAACAACAAAGATAGAACAAAATAAATCTAAGATAAAAATAATATAATCAAGAAATATACTTCTTATCCATAATGATTGATATGGATTTGTTGGAGGTTTGAATTGATAAGTTTAAATCTTGAATTTGTAATTTGTTTGATTCTCTAACAGCAGCTTACTTTTCGTCGATGAAGGTGAGGAAAAGTATGGTTCTTTTTTTGTTGAACTTTGGGAAAAACTTTGGAACTGGTATTTTCTTAGTGACATTAATCTTTTACTTCATGCTTGCTCTACTAGTTGCAGCATGTAAATTGCCTTTGTTCACGATGGTGGTGCACTGGTCCTCTAATGTAGCTTGATAAAAACAATACCGCAAAGTGGCAAAGTGGAAGAATTTATAATCCATTTGCATGGAATGTTCATATATATGAATTCGCTTTTCATATAACAAAGGGCATATAGAAATTGTGACTTACAAGGTACAAAATACAATTGATAACACTTAAACTTCATTTACATAAACAATCATTTTTGCTACATTTCATAGCTCTAGCAATCCGTAATGTAAATTCATAAGCTATATCTTCATTCCAACAAAAGGCCAACGCCAGTAAATTGCTCCAACTGCCTGGACAATATATATTAAAGCAAAACAAATGTTTAAGGGAAATGAAAGTTTGTTGTAAGCAAAGAATTCTAATCCATTGCCAACCATGACTCCTTATACTCCACAATCAATTTGGTAAATCCGTAGGTTGTGGACGGGCTCCATTTTCTTTGGTTATTGTTTTTTAGAAGAGGAGAAAAGATTAGGTGATATAATGCAGTAGTGAATGGGAAGTTAACATCACAGTTAACTTTTCTGTTTCCTTTTCTGTTGTAGAGTTAATTTGTCATGGAACAAATCAGTTGCCAAGTGTCAATGATACATTGGACTGGGCTCACCATTCACCACAGCCAGTGTGAGCCCGTACCACATAATAATTTCTCTACATAAGATTAAGCAATGCGACTGGACAACTGGAATGAGAAGATATAAACATATAATCCATAAACTTGGGCTAACAACTTTTGGGGTAGTAGCATAGACTCAATAAAGAGGATGGTGACACATTAAAAATTGCAGGCCAGAATCGTAAGCTTGCCACATTGATCTATTTATGTATGTTAAAGAACTATTGGTTTCATAAAACAGAAGTAAAAATAAATAAAGTAGTCTTGGGATCAAAAAGGAAATTCAAATACATTAATAACTTGGAAGATGATAATTTTGCTATTGGCATTAATTTCTTATAGAATTGCCGATATCATATTCTCCTATACTATTATCAGGATGAGCAATAAGTGATTAGATAGGGACAATAATCCATAGTACTATAGCAGCAGGTCATGCATGTAGTGCCGGACTTTAGATTTTTGATACCTGAGGCAAACTATAAAAATGGTGCCATCAAAACTTAATGTTCATACTATATTATTTTTTATCGATAATAATACAATAGTATTTCAACCCAAAATTTAAGAAATAAAACAATATACAAATTTTAATATCCCAAAGAATATATGTTATAATAAAATACTAATAAAACTAAAGATGTTCCAAAGCCATAAAAATAAAATTGATGTTCCAGATAATTAACTAAAAAATGCTAGATAATGTTTGGAGTGGTTCATAATGGTAATAGTAATAACTAGGCCATTGAATACTTTCTCAGTGCATTACATAGTCACTTAAATATTACTCATCTTGCTGTCTTCGAGGCAAAAGTACTGATTAAGTTTGCATAATCTATTTTCTTAACCATTTTTTTCTCGATGGATAACATAGCCAAGCCATCCAACCTCCCTTGTGACATAGTTGACCGGAGATAAGTTTTGACAACTTTAACTTAGAAAACTTCTTTCTGCAGATGCAGCTGTAACTAGAATAAAGAGGAAGTAATTAACTTTGAAAGATTCTTTAGCTGATTGGGTTACCTCTTTACTGTTCGTCCCATCAAATTGTCTCTTTCTTCGAATGATGTGCTTTTCTCGAAATACAACTTCAATTCTCATTTCACTTGCACTTTTTCAGCTTCAATTATGGCCTGATCAAACCCGAATTCTCTGTACACTTGAAGAGAAAAAAATAAGCCCTTGTAACAGTCTGATAGCAACATCAATATCCATAACTTCTGTGAAGAAATTTACTAACAGCGTTAATACCATATAACAACTTGTACCATATTACCATTCCGAGCAAGAACTCAAAATTTTCAAGTTTATATGCTGCTAAAGCCTCAGCTTCACTCTTTAATTTTGGGTCTTCACAAGTATTTGCCAAATCAACTAAAGCATCTCTTATTTGTGAAGTCTGCTTTTTTATGGGCTTAACACTATTGACATGTCTTTCCCAAAGTGTTTTTGATTACGGCTTAACTGTAAGACCTTGCACATTATCTTTGAAAATTTTCCAACGCTTGGTAGAAGAAGAGAATAATTTATATATGCGTTGTATTATTCCAAAAAAAAAGACATTGCTTTAGGACAATAATTCACCATATCACATAACGTCAGGTTAAGGCTGTGACATCCACATGGAGTGTAGAAAGCTCTTGGATTGATTTCAAGTAATCTACTCTGAACACCTTTGTGCTTCCCTTTCATATTGAATCCGTCATATCCTTGACCTTTTATATTGTCAATGTCAAGTTCAAGGTTTTTTAATATATTTTTAAGCTCAATAAAAAGTCTAAGCTCTGATGTGTCATCAGCCTTTAAAAACCCAACCCAAAATTCTTCTACCGTTACAATATTTGTTGAATCATCCACACATCTTATTACAATGGACATTTGCTCCTCGTGACTTGCATCTGGAGTGCAATCAAGTATGACTGTGAAATACTTTGCATGTTTAATCTTTGTAACAATAGAACTTCTCACATAAGCTGCCAACATTTGTATCAATTCATTTTAAATTTTGGGCCCAAGGTATGTGAAATAAATCGGTTGTGCTTAAATACGTCAAAGGTGCTCTTCCAGTACTTGATCAAACTCAGCAATCATCTCAATTAGTTGCAAAAAGTTTCCATTGTTCCCAACATAAAGCTTCTTACAACCTCCTCGAAATGCCAAGTTATTTTTTGCAAGTCTTTGCACAATACAATTATTCTCTTTAACACCTACTTCCAATGCTCTCTCTTTGTTGACTGCTACTTGTACGCTTCCATAAATTGTCTTATTCTTTTAAATTCTTCTTTCTAATTCAATCCAACTAGTCATGCAACCAATATGCTCTTTACTCGTTTCATGAAGTCTGAGATTCCGATTGAGATTTTTTCCAATCTTTGGATCCTTCATTAGCCAATAGACCAAGTTTAGCCATGGTCCTCTGCGTCTTGAACAACTTGCAACAAAACAAAAAAAATCTTGTCCATAGAAACAGAATATACAAGTCATCTTCTTTCATTCATTCCACCCACTACAAAAATTTGTCAGATTAGCGACATTCCAAAACGTCGCTAAACTCGGCCAAAACGTCGGTAATTTAATTTAGCGACGTTTTCAGCGACGTTTCATAAACGACGAAAAAAAGCGTGTCGCTAATCGAGAAAATGTCGCAAAACGTCGCTACGGCGACGTTATTTAGCGACGTTTATAACGTTGCTAATTTGTGGCGTTATTTGTGACATTTTTAAGTGGTCGCCGATTAGCGACACATTAGCGACGTTCTTGCGACGATGAGGTGGCATCAGATTGTTTGCTACGTCAACAATTTAGCGACGTTTTTAGCGACCTTTATTTTCGTCGCTACATTTTAGCGACGAATATAAATGTCGCTAAATTGAAAAAAATTATAAAAAAAAAAGGAATCCAGAATGCAAATGTACAATCCAAAATACAGAATCTAATCCCTGGGTTCGCCGACCCCTTCGGTGGAACACTCAACACCGGCCCGCACAATACACTCAACACGTCGCCAGTCCATCGGTAGCTGGGAAATTTTTTTAAAAAAATTGCATAAAATTGGGCATTCCCAATATACACAATTCCAATATACAAAACACAATTCCAAAAAAATAGCATAAAACTGGGCATTCCCAATAAAACTGGGCATTCCCAGTCAGACGATGAATCCTCACAGCCAGGGATCATAGTTGCGTTAAGGCATGTACCATTCTCTCAGCCACTTTGCATACGAAGGCTCAATCTGGTTGAGGTCTTCTGTAGGGACAGGAGGGTCAGTCCAGATGCTACTACTCTCTGACGGTGGCTCCTCCTTAACTTCAACCTTGGGAGCAATCTCTTCCCTGATGGTCATCGGTTCTTCCTTGATCTCGACCTTTGGTAACACCTCCTCCTTAACAGTCATCGGCTCTTGTTTGACGACGGGGACTTCTTCCGTGTCGAAATTATAATCAGAGTAATGAAACGACATTGGAGATACAAATACCGCTCGAGTGAGCCAAAGGCATGCAGCCACTTCTCTCCCTCCATTCTCCCTCTCCCTCTCTCATGCTATCAACGTCACAACTTTTCCAGTGCTGCTCCCTCTAATGATGATGAAAGCAAAAATCAAAGACCCCCTCTCCTTTCTAACTCTTCACAGTTCTCACAACAGGAAGGATCAGTGCTTTCTAGTTCTCTTCCATCCATCCATTCCTCCGTTCTGATCAAGCCTCTTCCTTCTCCTCTCCTCCACCATGGCTCTGGACCCATCTGCTCCTCTCTACTTCCCTTCTTCTTATTTAACTCTCTCAGCCACATATGATATCCAGCTCAAGTGTAGAGTCGGGAGAGAAGAAGTGGGCAGGAAGAGGAGGGGAAGCAGCACAGCCGGCGGCATGACCTGGAGGAAGTACAGAGGGTTTTTTCAACATCCGTAGAAGAACTATAAGGATATATCTTTTCACAATATGTCACCTTGTTAAAGACCCTTAATGTGACAACCATGTTACCACGGTGTCGGAAGACTAACTTGTTACAGCTTTGATCTCCTCCTTTTCGTGCGTCAGTTCATGTAAGTCTGTACTTTCTGCAGTAACGACCACAAGTTTTATGTTCTTCAACGATATATTTTACATGCTTAATTGCCAAGTATGGGGACGAATGGCTCAAAACACAACCCAAAATTCATTCTAGCATATATTAGTGTGAATCATCTATGTTCTGTACATGTGGTGTAGTATATGTTCTTATCGTATCTAGTATCTGAAGAATGTAACAGAATCAAGATGAACTCACATAATGTAATACTAAGACATCATCTACTACTATATAAGATATAGTGATAGGTTGTCATATCATCATTGCCGAGTGATGAGAGTCGGATAATAGTCAACTTTATCTACGGCTACATAGTTTCTGTCTCGCCAGTCGAATGGCTGCAGGGACTATGTCCTGATCACCATGCCATAGTCCAATACAATCCAGAGATTGACACAGTACTAATTTATATATGTAGATCCAATACAAATAGTCTAATACAATAAAAACCCAATACAAATAGTCCAATACAAATAAGTATTAATAGCTAATGAGAACCACGCAGCTCACACAAACACTCAGTGATACGATCACGCAACCACCTCGAATAAGTGGGATCGACGGCGGCAAGAGAGATGTAGTCCATTGCAAGTGCTGCATGAATAGAACTCCCGGTCTCACTAGCTACCGGTGCTGGATGAATAGAACTTCCGATCTCACTAGCTACCGGTGCCACTTCCTCCTTAACAGTAGGAGGAGCCACCTCAGCATTCACTATTTTCCTCAAACGACGTGTCGCTCCTTGGGTCATGGATGCCATCTGGTAAGATCGATATTCACAAATAATATAATTGTAACATAAGCAAGCTAACTAAAGGAACCATCATGTAATTTGAGTACATTTTCAAAAGCAGATAAAGTATAAAAAATTTGATTTTTTGCCAAGTGTGAGAACGGATGGCTCAGAACACAACCCAAAATTTATTCTAGCATACATTAGTGTGAATCATCTATGTTCTGTACATATGGTGTAGTATACGTTCTTATCGTATCTAGTATCTGAAGAATGTAACAGAATCAAGATGAACTCACATAATGTAATACTAAGACATCATCTACCACTATACAAGATATAGTGATAGGTTGTCATATCATCATTGTCGAGGGATGAGGGTCAGAAGACAGTCAACTTTATCTACGGCTATATAGTTTCTGCCTTGCCAGTCGAATGGCTGCAGTGACTATGTCCTGGTCACCATGTCATACCATACTTTCTGCCTCGCCAGTCAAATGGCTGCAGGAACTATATGTCCCGATCACCATGTTACCAATTAACCAACCAACAAAATTACTTATTACAAATATCGGCACTATCGGTGCGTTCAAATCGGAGTATCACATTTTTCGGTGTCGGAAAACAAATAATTATTACTAAATTATCAGATTTTTTGGCACTATCGGTGCCCCTGACCAAGCCCCCTCTCCCCCCTACACCACAACTAACCCTAACCCGAACCCTAACACTCCCCTCCCCCAGCCGCCCCCACCCCCACTGCTCCCCTCCTCTAACCCGAACCCTAACCCTAGCTCCCCTCCCCCAGCCGTCCCCACACCCATGCTCCCCTCCCCCCTAACCCTAGCTCCCCTCCCTCAGCCGCCCCCACCCCCCTGCTCCCCTCCCCCAGCCGCCCCCACCCCCACTGCTCCTCTCCCCTAACCCGAACCCTAACCCTAGCTCCCCTCCCCCAGCCGCCTCATCCCCCCTGCCCCACCCCCCAGCCACCCCACTCACCCCTCCTCCCAACCACCTGCACCCCCCCTGTCCCTCCCCCCGAGCCACCCGCACCCCCCAACCACCAACAACCAAAACAGCTGGAGAGAGAGAGAGAGGGAGGAGAGTCACGTACCGGAGAGGGAGGAGAGTCGCCGAAGAGGGTGAGAGTCGCCGGAGAGAGTGAGAGCGCCGGAGAGAGTGAGAGAGTAAAATAGAGGAAAATGAATCGTTGGGGGGAATATAATTAGAATTTAGCGACGTTAATAGCGTCGTCGCTAAATTAGTCGCTATTAGCGACGTCAGAGCGACGTTTCGCGACGACTAGCTCATGTAATTAGTATACGTCGTTGTCACATCGCTTATTTCGTCGCTAATAGCGAGTATTAGCGGCGATTCAATAAAACGTCGCTAATGAACACAATTTAGCGACGTTCATTGAACGTCGCTAAATTTACGTCGCCAATTGAGCAGATTTTAGTAGTGACCATTTGGCAACTGTCTCTTAAAATGCGATGATTTAAAACGTCTTCCAGAGCTATCATGGGGAAACAAGATACCATCATCTCTTCTAGGCCCTCTTTCAACTAGAAAGTTCCTAATATTTTGTCCAATTTTATCCCAATTTCCTGGATCATCAACATTTAGTGGAAACAAGTTCTCTTGAATTAAATCTTCATCAAGATTTACAATTATATTAGCATCTGCTTCATCATTCTCAGGCTGCTTTGGAACTTCATTGTGAGTCTCAGTCAATTCAACATCGACAAGTTGATCCAAATCTTTATTATCATTCTCATTCATAGGGATCATGCAGTTCATTGTTACTATCATTCTGATTTTTTTGTTCCGCATTCACCAAAAATTTAACTGGTTTTGTGACTTCTATCATTTCTGCCTCTTGGTTGCTAGTAAAATACTTATTAAGACTCCTTGCATGACTTTGAATTAATGCTTCTTCCTTTTGCTTTATTTTTCTTTTTTTCGCTCCAGACAATTATTTTCTTATAGGAGGCATGTTTGCTTCTCTAATGTAAAAGTGCTATGCAAACGGAAAAAAAAAAAAATTCACCAAATTCTTTCTTGTTGGAGGCATGTTTGCTTCTCTAAGAAATAAATGAATAAGAGATGAGAGAGGCCAAATTGGTTTTAGACTTTTTATAATAATAAGTACGGGTGCCAACAGTTTTGACAAATTGAAGTTCTTGTTTTCCAAAATGAAATAATATATTTAATATATTTAAACATAAATTTATATATTATTTGTTATTTTTTATTAATTTTGAGATAAAAAATTTGTGTTTTTATTGTTATTGCATAAAAAAATTGAAACTTATTATAATAACTAGTCACGTTCACGTGCGTTGCACGTAATTTTAAAAAATTAATGATATTATTAATAAAGTATATAAAAGTTTAAATTATATAGAATATTTTAAAGATAATTTAATATTATGATTTGTTATGATTATTTTTTTAAATTCTGGATATGGATATGTATTTAATTAGATAATATTATGTAATTAGTTTAAACATAATTTTAATTTTAAATATATTATAGTATCGGGTGATTTTTAATTTTTTACGTGAGGAAGGAGGGTTCGATTATCCACAGAAGATTAAAAAAAAGTTAGTTAATTTTGAACTTTTATTTTCCATTTTTTTTAAATTTAATGATTGATGATATACACGGCTTAGACGGCTTAATTTGGAGTCATTTTGAAGCCCCTTTATATTAGTAGAGATATATCACATGAAATTTTAGTTTGATAATATAGATACGAATACTATGCAATCAAAGACATAATCATAATCTTTTCAACAAATAATAATAACTAATGAAAATTAAATAGTCAACAATAAATATAAAAATATTTTCTTTCTCAGTTTCTCTGTTGGTTGATTTCAATTTTAGTATGAATAACTATATAATCAAATTGCTAAAATATTTTTTTTAATAAATTTGTCAACCACAAATAAAGAATTAAAGATAATAAAAAACCAATTTATATAAAAAAAATATTAACAAATTATAAAGCTCACCTTATGTAGAGGGACTGATTCCAGTAGAACTGTAGATCTTTTAGGAACTCCAGGAGCCGGCCAAAGGAGTTTTCTCTATAAAAAAAAAAACCTACAAAAAATACAATTAGAACACACCTTTGGAGGAAAAATATATTAATAAATTACAAAAAACAAACAATTAGAACACACCTAGATCATCAATATTATAAATAAAAAAAGGTACATCAATAAATTATAAATCTCATCATAAAAATAAAAATAATAAAATATAAAAGACTTAATTGTAACTTGATACCCTCAACTATGTCGATTTTTTAACTTATACCTTCAACTTTTTTTTGGGACAACTTAATACCTTGAAAAAAAAAAAAAGATAAAAATGTCCTTATCCTCCCCTACCACCTGTCCTCCTGCTGCTGCTGCCGCCCACCACCAAACTATACAAACATCCAAAATCTAGAAAAATTAAACTACATCATGAAATTTATAACTCGATCAAAGAAGACTCCAATATAATAGAACTGACCCAATTGATAATAGCAACTAAATCAAACTAAGCTGACAGTTCATCCAATACAATTTAGCTATAAAAAAATTAACAACAAAATTCTCAAATCTATCCGGATTAAATAATCAACTAAAAACTAATCAAAAAATTTCCAGTAAAGATGAAATAAACCTGAATTTAGCCGATCGACCTGCGGAGGGACCATCGGCTTCTCCTCCCTCCTACAGTCGTCCACCCTCCCATTGCTCGGGTTCAGCTTCTCTTCCTCCTTTGAATCGAAACAGTGGGAAGCAACCCATGCCCGTCTCTTAAATCGATCCAAACCCCACGAGAATAGCAGAAAGATGCCACTTGTGCGCCGCCGCGGTGTCCCCCGCACGCCGCCACTGTGGCCGCTGCACCCCCTCCCAGCACAACCATCCCGCGCACGGTGACTGCAACAGTAACCGCAGGCTGCTGTGCGCTGCACGCGGCCACACCGCGCGGCCTGCGCCGCCGTCCCCGCTGGCCGCCCCCGTTCGGCCTACGCCGGAGAGAGAAGGAGGGAGCGGGGGTGGGTCAGCCGGGGGGGTTGTGGACTTGGGTGGCTGGAGGGTGGCCAGAGGGGGTGGGCGGGGTGGCCGGAGGGAGGGGGCTGTGTGGGGGTGGGCAAGGATAATTTGGGTTTTTTTTAATTATAGGGCATAAAATTAAAAATATTTACTAGTTGATAGTACTAAGTTGTTGAGTAAAAAAAGTTTAGAATATTAAATTAAAAAATTGACATAGTCAAGGGTATTAAATTGTAATTAAGCCGATATAAATTATAAAACCTACAATATTTTTCTATATACAAAAATAAATAAAGAAAAACTCGCATGTACCCATATGATGTGGAGAAAAAAAAAGAAGATGATTCACTTCCTAACTTTAGTTGCTTCAAAAAGGAAAAGTTGATCCTGCGTAGAACTTGTGACTTGAGTTTGGAATAAAAAAGAACAAAAACTCCAAAGTCTCCCGCCGGCCACCACATACTCTAAAAAATCTTTTAAAAAATTCCTTACCTAGAAAACATTGTGGATCCGTTGGACTTCCTTTGGATCATTTACTACTATGCACTACAGCGGGTGAAAAGTCGGGCCAGGATCAACTATAGTAGAATAAGCTATATTATATATACTAAAATAAATAAATTTTTGGTGCCCTCTAAAATTTTGGGCCTAAGTTCATTACCTCATGGGCCTCATTTAGTCTGAGCCTACATGCATGGGTAGGTGACCCTTATACATCAACCTTTGGAAGTTGACGTTTGAAAATATCAGATTTATTGGAGCATGTATGCATCATATTTATATAATGCATATATTAATAATAGGCTAAACTATAATTTTATATCCTCAACTTTGATAAGTATCAACTTGATATCATAAATTTTAAAAATGACGAAATTACCATTTCTCTTCCTCCCTCCTCTATCGGTTGTCACCACCCCGCCCCACCACCCTCCCGCAGCTGCACCAACCCCGCACCATCCTAGCCAGCCAGCCCCCCCCCCCCCCCTCTCTCCGCGGCCCCCTCCGCAGCCGTTGCCCCCTCTCTTCGCAGGCCACCGCCGTCCGGCTATCATCACCCCGCCGCACCCCCTAGCAGCTACACCATCCCCTCGTGTCATCGTGTCCCGGCTCCCTCTCTCTCTCTCTCTCTCTCTCTCCACCCACGGCTGTGGCCTGCGCGCGACGGCGAGATAGAGGAGGGCGCGGGGGTGGTGCATCCGCGGGGTGGGGGCAGCGGGGGTAGTGACAGCCATGAAGGGGACGGAGGAGAGGGAAAGAGGAGAGGTAATTTCGTCATGTTTGAAATATCAAGTTAATACCTATTAAATTGAGGGCATCAAGTTGAAAAACTCGAATAGTTGAAGGTATTAAGCTGTAATTTAGCCTTAATAATAAGATATTGTCCAAAGGATATATAAGACCTGAAGCAATAGCACAAGGTTGTGATAGTGATGAGCTGGTAATAGGGGCCACACTAAGTACCCTTTTATCTATACTAGTAATGTGCACTGCTTTATAAAATTGTCATTTCTAGAATTTGAACTCAAACAATGTCTCCCACTTTAACCACTTAATTTAGAGTCATCTTTTATATATATATATATATATATATATATATATATGCTCGATTAAGTTTTTTTTTTAATTAGTGGAGTATTTAGGTAGTATTTACTTGTCTAACTTTTTAATTCATTTAAATGATGATATACATGCGGCTTAGACGGCTCATTTTTTAGCCATTTCTAAGCTGCATTATAAGACCTCGTTTGGTTCACGGAAGGGAAATTGATTCCCTTGTACTTTCCATGGGAATGGAAAAGTAGAATTCCAGTCACATTTCCTTCCCATTGTTTGGTAAAACAAGGAAACCACCTAGGAAAGACTATTTGATTTCTTTTCAAGTGTTTGGTTGGTGCAGGAAAGGAAAGCAAAAATATATCAATATTCCAATAATATCCTTACCTTTTAAAATAAAAATGACATTATAAAAATCCGAAGGGACCCAGAATACGAGAAATTAATGGTAAAATAAGCAATAACACATGGTTAGTTTTGTCATAATTTTTTGTAATAAATGTTAGAAAAAGAGGAGGAAAAATCAATCTCATGGGTCATGAATGGAACCATATTCCCTTCCATTTTCTCTCTTGTCAGGAAATTGATTCCCAAGTTTGTGGCTACCAAACAAAAAACAAAGGAAAAGAACAACTTTGCTTTCTTGGTTCCTTAAATCCGTGAACCATTTCCTGGTTCCTTAAATCCGTGAACCAAACGAGGCCTAATAGTAGAGATCAAGCCGGGAATTTGGATAATGCCATGCATTCTACAATTACATCGTACCAGATGATTCCTTCTACCTTTGCAGCAAGCAGAAAATGGTCATGAGCAATAGTATGAATGGGCAATAAACATAGGGAAATAAATCAAGTTGAAAAAACAGATCAACCAATATATGAATGGGCAGCACTTGCAGTTGTTTGTGTAATTTAAATCAGACACTTTGGTAAAATCCCCCTGCAGTGCACACCACCTACTTCCAGTGTGAAATTAGAAGCCAAACCAATTTAAATTATGTCACCAAATGTCCAAATCAAAATTGAAGAGTTTAAGCATAACTTCATCCATTATTTAGTTTCCATTAAAAAAACTGAAACATGACCTCAATTTCATTGAAGAAACAAGACATTAGGAAGCGAGTCTATTGCGGCTTCAGAGAACCTCAGGAATTTCTCACCGGACGTGATTTTATTCATGATCCAGTCACGAGTCACGACAGAAATTTCAGTAATAAAACATATATTTTCTAGGTTATTAAAACATTAATCTAGAAGAAAAAATGGGGACCAAAAAATTTAAAATCCCAAACACCTCTACGAGGTATTATGGAGAACGGTATAGGATATCTTCAATGGGTTGCCATGTATCAAAGTATGAATAGGCAGCACTACAAATTCTTTCTGAATTAATCTTGGTGAAGGATCAAATGCCAACCAGCAAAAACTGGCAGAGCTTAGGAATTGTTCATTCGATCACTTTGGAAACAACCCCAGCACCAACAGTCCTCCCTCCTTCTCGCAATGCAAATCTTTGCCCTGCCAAAGCAAATAGAAAAAAAAAAAAAAAAAAAAGGAAAAAGAAGGGAATCAAATGACGCTCCTTCCACGCAATGGTAATCCAAATTACATATGTGCATATGGATCAACTAAGCAAACTAAAGCCTATGCAAATAGTAGCACGGAAACACGAGGATTTCTACCAGGCATACATACATATTTGCATGAACCATTAGCAAAATCAGATGTTAAAAAGCTTGGAAAACTGTCAACATATATTTTAACTATCAAAGCATGAGCAGTCACAGAATGGTCCATTCGTGGAGCCCTTTGGTTGCTTTCATCTTCCCATTCATACAAACCACCAGTAAAGCAAGGGGGAGAGTGATCATAGGGCTATGATAAGCGTAGTAGTTGCCAAGTAGCCAGATTGACAAGCACCAGCAGCAGTGATGGTAACACATTCTTATACCGATTCCTATTCCCAACAAGAGAAGGCTCCACAAGACCTTGTTGTCTTCATGCTTCTGATCCTACTCCAGCTACAGTTCTTATTCCTAACACGACAACCTCCTACTATCTACTACCAGCAACCAATATTTCCAGGCATCAAATTGAAAAGTTGTCGAATCATCAGAAAAATTGAAGCAAGTAGATTATCTAATTATAAAATATCTCAACATTGAATGAGGCTTCTGGTTGTCACATAAAATCATTAACAAATTCAATCAGTTCTATTTGTGTGTTATATTCCTTCTTCCATACCACCTTTGAATTGCTCAAGACTTTTTCCAAAACAATCACAGTAATTATTGCATAATTAATTAGTGAACTTTCACCAAGGTACTAGCCACCTAGCAACCCCTTGATTTACAATGGGCTTTTGATACTCAATTGAAAGGGTTCAACAATACAGAAAACCATACTTTTGGACTTTGTGCAAAGTAAAGAGGTTATAATCAGTGTTCTAGATGGCGGTCGAGGCGGCCGCTCTCCGTATCGTTTTTGCCGTTGGCTGTGCTACAAGTGGCCAGCGGAGGTTTGGCGGTGTAGGCGGAGGTGAGGCGTCGTAAGTGGGCGCCTAGGCGGAGCAATACCTAACTAGATGTTTTGGCAAAACAATTTTGCAAGCATTATGGACCTATGGTTCGCTTTTACAAGATTGAAACTTCATAAATCTTTGTTCTACAACTTAGTTATGCATAAAACACCCTCAAAATATACATATTATGCAAAAAAAAAGTAAAATAGTAAAAAATGCCAAAGATGTATCAAGCGCCTAGGCAGTGCGTAGGCAGCCTATGCGGCAGACGGACTCTCTCAGCCGCGCACCTGCGCACCACCTTTTAGAACCTTGGTTATAATGAAAATTATTTCGGAATTGAATTTATATTTGAGTCTATTTAAAACCATATTTCTGAATTACCTTCCCGGTCTCTTTAGAAATAGAAATGATAGTGATTGATATCTTGGCTTCTATTTACGTGTTAAAGGGCACACGAAGTTTACTTCTCTCAAGGCAGCAGCATATGGGATCTAAATTTCAATCTGATGTCAAAAGAAGATGCTCGGTGTTAAGCAATAAGTCATAACTGACACAATTTCATTTGTTTGCATCATCAAGGATTCTTTAAAAGCAATAGCAGGCTTAAATTGGACACTGTACAAGTATAATGGAATTTCCTTAAAGGGACTTGCATCCTATTATATTGGATATTACTAGTGTGGAGAAGCTCCATCGAATGGGTTATATATTGAAGGTCTCATTTCAATTATGACTGAGCATAAGGCAATCCTCCCCCATAATGCTTCCTGACAAACGATGCAATGACCAATCCATCATGGAAGCCACCTCTTGTATTGGTCATTTGGTCTATGAAGAAGCATTTTTTCTGAAGAAACTTTTTGAAGTGCTTCGGCGTTCTCTTACGGGTAACCAATAGATCCTACGTTATAAAATACTAATACCTCACCTTAAAACTTGGCATACTACGGGGTATTACCTGCGTCGAGCGGAACAGGAGATATGAGCTCAAAAACAGCAGTAACATTATCACCAGGCATCACCATCTTTACATTTTCCGGCAATTCCACTTTCCCTGTAATATCTGCTGTCCTCATGTAGAATTGAGGCCTGTAATTTGAGAAGAAAGCAGTATGGCGACCACCTTCATCTTTTGTGAGCACATAAATTTCTGCCTCAAACTTCTTGTACGTCTTTAGACTGCCAGGCTTGCAAACAACCTGCATATAGTGAGCATAATTTGTCAGCACATTGATTTCTGCTAAAATTCCCCATGTATCTTCAGACTGCCAGGTTAATTAAACTACATTTTGACAGCGAAAACCAATAAACATTGGAGGCCTAGTGGTAAAGGGAAGGTGAAAGTTACTAAATGGTAAAGCAATTATGCTTATAAACTGGAAACAGTGCTGCGACTAATGCTTTCTTGAAGAAAATATAGTTTCATGTCATCTTATAAACAACTCTGATGACAGCAAGTTGCAGGAACACTTTAATATACTTTTTAATGGTACAAGCCACAAAACCAAAGTATAATGGCAGACATAGAAAGTTGATCAATTTTTCACGTAAACATTCTCTTCGGTATTACTTACCTGTCCTCTTTGTACATCTCCACGTTTCAAACCACGCAAAAGGAGGCCAACATTATCACCAGCCTGCAGACAAGTTATAAAATATAATTTTTGATATCTAAAACTTAAAGGCACCTGTAGTCTATTTACAGTTTATACTTCTCCATGATCCAAGATCTTCTTGAACATCTCAACACCAGTTACGGTAGTCTTCAATGGACCACCCTGTCAAGGAAAAGATACATGAGAAAATTTAAGGTATTTTCTCTACCTGCCCATTTGCATAGTTTAAAATCCATTAGTTATATACAAATGCATGCTGGCCGAACAGAAGTTATGAACATGATCAATAACTTGACCGATAAAGGGTCTCTCTTACGTCTACGTTGATAAGACCCGTATCAAATTGTGGCTAGGAAAAAGCAAAGAAATGTCAAAACTGAACATTTTTAATAAGAGCCAGTTAGGAAAACTAAGAGAACTCAAGAGACTCAATTCTTAACAGCCTCAGTCCAAATCCTAGTGCTGACAATACTCTTTATAAAGCAAAGGAGAAACCTAACCTCCTCAGTGCTATCCTAAGTGATTTTTAAACTTGTCCCAAAGAAAAAAGATTTTTTAATACAATGATAAGATTCCTTTTAGGCTAAATTGCACTTAAACCCCCTCGATTATTCAATTTTAGCAATTTAATACCCTTACTATTTTTACTGGCAAGTTGAAACCGTGAACTTGTTTTTTCACTTTTTTACTGGCAAGTACGGAAAGAACATAATGCCCTAACCCTAATCCCAACCATAATAATTGATTATTTGTTCAAATGCTTAATCAAAAATCTTAATTAAATATTAATTATTAACTAATTCTTAATCTAACCCTAAATCCTAAGCCTAATCCAATCCTCCCCAACCTCCAACCGTCGCACGGAGGGGTGTGGGGGATGTAGGGGAGGGGGGTTTGTGGCTGTGGGTGCCGGCAGAGACAGGAAAACACTGGTGGCCGAGGGAGGAGTTAGGGTTTTCTTTTCTTTTTTGACGTTTTTATTATCATTGTAATTTAGAAATCAAAAGAGTAATTTATCTTTGATTCAGGGGTAAAAAGATCAAAAATGGTCACATAATTTGCGTGTGATTATTAAGTAGGACGACTGACTAACGGATGGGGTAACTCGAAAAACTAAAAAAATAGGGTATTAAAGTGCCAAACAAGTTCAAGGTATTAAAATGCCAAAACATAATATTTGAATTCTGTGGCAATTTTAGACTCTTTTAATATGACAATCAGGAGGCAGATGTATTGAGGATCAAACATGAGCGAGCTGCACTATTTTAGGTTTCCTCTATTCTAACTTGTCAATGCATCGGCTTGCCCTCCATGATTTGGTGACACGTTGAAGAAATATAAGATGAACCAGGTCCACCTGTGCACATAAAGAGAATCCAGCCAAAAAAACACGAGTACATGACATGTTTTGGGTGCCCACCCAAAGGCGTGAGTACCCGACACATGTCCCCACCAATATTAACTATGGCATGAATGTTTTGTACTTCCAAGTTTTCCTAACAAGAGGTGTAGATCGTGGGACCCATAATGGGAATAAGTGTCATGTTTTGGGTGGCCAAGTCCACCAAATATGTAAAATAAATATGTAAAATGAGATGGACCTGATCCATCTAATAATTTCTTGAGATATTGGGTATGAAAACATGTTCAACATATTTATGAGAAAACGAGGATGGTTTTGAGGCTATGCTTCCTAGCTACGTAAATATCGTACACAATCATGAGATCATAATACTCCTGATGATCCATAGTAAAGTAAATAACTAATATTTTGTGTTATAATTGAGGTTAGGTACCCATTTAGATCTAAACCAATACAATTATCAAGTGACTTCCATGATTCTACCAAATTCTGCAATTAGTAATATTTTACAATCCGCTGTTACTATCCTAAGAGCAATTAAACCTAATTTCAGAAAAAAAATACAAACAATCAGAGGAACTTAGTTCGTGATCTGAACTATAAAATCAATGTGGCAGCACATTATATAGAATAGAATAGAAAAAGCATCTACAACTATCACTTATTCTAGCCACACAATAATATAATCTTGTAAAAAAATATGGGTAATCACAAAATGGCAGATATAACTTTAAATTAACAACTTACTTGCATCAAGCCCAAAATCTCAACATCTTCTCCAGTTTTGATTGTTCCTTGTTCCACTCGTCCAGTTACAACAGTTCCACGGCCCTGAAAAGGCAATTCGTCAAACTTCCACCTCAAATAATTAGCATACTCTATCTATAGGGGTGTACATCAGTTGATTAACCGATCGATATACAAGTTTGGCGGTGAACCAACTTATTATGCAAATCATATAACCGAACCCGACCTACATATCCTTAATAACCGAGCGACTAGACATGTCGGTCGGTTTCATTCGGTTAAAACAGATAGGTACTTTAACTCAAGGGATATAACATTAACAAATTTTTGGGGCTTAAGAACATTCACAATTTAGTTTAATATAGTTGATATAATAAAATATTTGAAGTTTGTTACAATTGAATCTACCTTTCAAAATCCAATAACATTCAAATTTTTATCCAACATGAATGTAACAATGCAAGTTGATGGCCAAAGGAAATACCCAACTTGGTCACCAGTTGTGAAAGCATAACCGAACCGACAAAGTTTATTGGACTAAACCGAACCGATTGCCAATCGGTTCGGTCAGTTAACCGTATTTTAGGTTAATCACGAACACACATAAGAGTCATGCCTTTGGTAAGTAGTACTTCAATCCAAGAAGGCAGTGGAATCAAATTGCAAAGTCACGGCACCATGAATTCAGTAATTATATTTGTCGTGTTATACCTTTAGAATCATGATTTTTAAAAGGCTTGCTTGAGGCACGCGTCAGGCTCCAGACATCCTAGTGCCTCACGATCAAAGAGGCGTAGCTCCTTACCACAGGCACAGAAAAATCCTTGAGGTGCACGCCTTGGACCAAGGCGCAAGGCCCTCTAGGCGCGCACCTGTATGAATGGGCGTCCATTGTGTCCTGCTTTTTAAGTAAAAGAAACCCTAACCTCTCTCTCTCTCTCTCTCTCTCTTCCGTCGCTGCCGGTGTCAGACGCCGTCCACCACAGCCCACATCAAACGCCTCCAGGTAATATAAGATTATATGTATTTAATCTTATATATATATATATATATATATATATATATATATATATATATATATATATATATATATATCTTCCGTCGCTGCCGGTTTCAGACGCCGTCCACCACAGCCCACATCCAACGCCTCCAGGTAATATAAGATTATATGTATTTAATTTGTTTTGTGTTTTTGTTTTGGCTTTATTATTTCTGTTTTTGCTGTTCAATTATTTCTGTTTTTGCTGTTCAATTATTTCTGTTTTTTCTGTTCTTGTTTCTGTTTTCGTGCAGATTTATCGACAGTTTCTCGATGCCAAGAATTGGTGAACGTATAATGCCAAGTGTTGCAGCAAATTGTAGTTCTTAACGGATTATAGTGTCTCGACTGTGATTGAAGCCTTCTTACAACTATTGTTTAATCATCTCTGTAGAGATTAGGCAGCTTTTCTATTTCTTATAATATGAATATCCACTTGGTATTGCCTGGTGAAACTATGCTCATGAGTCATGACATTAGAAAATATTTGTAAATTGTAGTTTGCTAACTTGTAAGCATAAATCACTGCGTTAGGCACTATGTAAATATAAATTCGTATTGCTAATATGGTGGTGTTATGAGTTTGTTTATATATATATATATATATATATATATATATATATATATATATATTGTCTACACAATTTTGTGAGAATGTTCACCTAACTTCGTTGAAGCCCACGCCTCGCCATGCGCCTCAAGCGCACCTCGCACTTTCTAAAACCTTGTTTAGAAGTAGATCCTATTTAAACACATTATTAAGCACTTTCTAGCATTTATGATACTTGTAAAAAGATTCTAAATTTTTGAAACTTTAGTGAGCCAAGATTTAGCTTTAGGAGGTAAACTAAAGATCTAGCATATAAACAATACTGCATAAATTATATCGAGTTTGCCTCCTAAAATACTGCATACACAAAAAACACGTGTAGCTGGCTGTTTATAAGTAAACACCAATACTGTAAAGGCAAAATGACATCGACTACAAAAAGAAATAGAAGCATCATGAATACCTATTCATTTATAACAAACACAAATGTATTTTATTATGTAACAAATTGCAAAGATATGTTGCAAGTTCCTAATATGTAATAGTATTCACAAATTTTTGTATGAGTTTTGAGACAAAATGAAGTGAATATGTCTTCTCAAATGATGTGTTTCTGCCATAGAGATTACAGCTCCTTAAGAAGTTCTTGGTATTAGGGGAAAAATAAAGTCAGAAAAGACCATCAACAACTGTGTATTCCAATTAACACAGCAGACAAATTTTTTCTGTTAACTTGGATACCCACCAAAAGAAGAGAGGAGATGATAGAAAGCTTTAGCAGCCTCTATCATATAACTTGAATTATTCAGCGAGGCCAAAATTGGTGAAACTGTTTTTTTAAGTAAAAGATCATTGATTACAAATTATATAGAATTCTCTTGGTGCCTAGGTTGACCAGAACAGTTTAGCACCCCATGCATTAGCATATAGTTGGACTAATCTTCTTTATTTATGAGGTCATAAATATCCACCAACATCTCACTTATTTTCCCTATAGTTCCTATTTCTTAACATGGTCACAAGCTCAGCATTTCGGAATAATTAGGTGAGGCTAAGTTCAGAGTTCAGCAAAAGTTCAAATTTTCGGAAATTGTTTGACAAAGATTCCGAAAATTCGGTAATTGGTCAACAAAGATTTTGAAAATTCGGTAATTGTTCAGCAAAAGTTCGGATAAAAATATATAAAAATAAAGATATCATAATCACCTTTTTAAACATTTAGAAACACAATTATAAGTGCGACTTGTCGATTTATGTTTAATGTTTAAAGTGCGATTTTTAATTCTTATTGTTTAAAACGTGTGTTGGAATCGTCTTTCCTTCACTCTTTGGTGTAATATGTCATAGAGATATAATGCATATTCCTATGCCAGATTGTACATCTCCATCTAGACTCATAATAGTCTAGGGAAAGTTGCAAGGAGCTCCCTAGTTGTTACCTCATCGTCTAGACTATTTATAGTCTAGAGGAACTAGGAGGAAGCTCCTTGGCTCCATGAGCTTAAAATGCAATCCAAAAGGCATGTCTACCTAACAATCAACTGAATTTTATCGCATGGCACTCAAATGTTGATAACTACCTTGGCTAGGAATTTGTAACAACATAGAGGGTTGACGTCAAATCGACAACTAGTCATAAAATTTGTCAAATCTTGTATGGAGCTTTCTTATGGTCAAGGTTCTAAACAGCGGTAGGCGGGTGCGCGGCGGAGAGAGTCCGCCTACCACCTAGGCGCCGCCTAGGCGGTCGATACATTTTGAATACTTTTTACTATTTTATCACTGTTTTTTGCATAATATGCATATTCTAAGAGTGTTCCATGCATAACTAAGTTGTAGAACGAAGATTTATAGAGCTTTAGTTTTGTAAAAGTGAACCATAGGCCCATAATGCTTACAGAACCTTTTTGGCCAAAATATCTTGTTAGGTATTGAAGCACAAGAATGCTTATAGAGCTTTAGTTTTGTAAAAGTGAACCATAGGCCCATAATGCTTGTCCGAGATAAGATGAATCTCAACATCTATCAATTGAATTTGAAGCACATCTCTTAATCCCTCATCCATTTTGATCCTTCACTTTAATCTAATATGCTACTGACATTTAAGACTAAGTTCAAGGGACAAAAGTTGTGTTCATCTATATTTGTTAAGTGTGTTCACAATTTGGACTGTATATAAAATGCAAATACCTGAATTGAGAAAACATCTTCAATTGGCATAAGGAAAGGTTTGTCAAGTTGGCGTATGGGGTCCGGTATGTAAGAATCAACAGCGTCCATCAACTTGAGAATGGCTTTCTTCCCTATGTCCTCGTTAGTGCCCTGTAAGGCAGAAAGAGCTGAACCACGAATGATTGGTATTTCATCACCAGGAAACTTGTAGAAGCTAAGCAGCTCTGTCAAAAAAAATTCATGTCAGAGAGTATCTTTCTTGCAAATAAAATATGAAGTTTATAAATACTACATAAACAAATTAACAACAGCATACCACGCAGCTCCATCTCTACAAGTTCAAGTAATTCTGGATCATCAACAGCATCAACCTTATTCAGAAAGCAGACAAGTGATGGCACACCAACCTGAATACCAATTATAAGAAAGGGTTAATCATATCTCACATAAATGCTATAAAAGGTGACCCCAATATATTGCTTCTGGGATACCCAAATGAGTTAGCAGAACATGTTATAATATATTCTTGTCCACCTGGCGAGCAAGCAGAATATGTTCCTTTGTTTGAGGCATCGGTCCATCTGGTGCAGATACAACAAGAATCCCGCCGTCCATTTGTGCAGCTCCAGTAATCATGTTCTATAACTCAACCGAATTAATCATCTTATAACAAGAATTAGAGAACCATTGACATAAACAAAAAGCACAAGAATCACAGGCATGTACTGTAGCAAAATGTGGAGGTACATTGTACAAGAATTTCAACGAAGACTGATCAGGCATGATCCAAATGTTTTAATTTTCTAGAGCAGAAGACTGATCAGGCATGATCCAAATATTTTAATTTTCTAGAGCAGTAGCAACCACTTTTTACCCAGAAAAGGGGAAAAACTGAAAAAGAAAAGAAACCAATTAGCTGCTATAACAAGACGTGGTTTTCTCATTTAACCAATCAGTTCTGAATTAAATGATAAATTGCACTTGTCCATGGGCTATTCTTCGATAAAAGAAGAGGACAAGGGTTGGACTTTGATGTAAAAAAAATATATGCTGAAAGTCTGAAACACAATAATTATGCTTCCTAATCTGTCAAGTCTCAATCCAAATTTGAAATCCCTATGTCGCAAGGATATATGACTCGACTAACTAACATTTCACGTCGGATGATGAAAGAATTTAACGCAAAAAGGAAAAAGAAGCATGTCGGGTCTTTGACACAGTCTGAATCATTTCAAGAGTAAGAACTTTGATCTTTTTTGACCAATAAGTGATGGAAAATAGCTTCTTCTTCACTTAGTGAAATGAACACCCATCAAATTTTCCAACTGTTTCCCAACTAAGATCTTAGTTATTCATGCCTTATTGGTGTCTCAAAATATTGTGTTCTAAGCCTTTGTCTCTTAGATGCTGGAAGCCTCTTGTTTTGTTTCGTGATTTTATTAGGCCAGCAGAAAACACTCAATTTGACATCTGACATGTGCATGTATTTCCATATTATTTTCTAGGATGCTCATTGCCGATCCCAAAAGTTTGCGGTAAAGGCTCCATCACTATCCTAACCAGAACACTCTTCTTGTTTGTCACATTGATACTATTAGGAAACCAGAAAGCACTCAATTTGACGCCTGACTTGTGCATGTATTTCCATACTGTTTTCTTGGATGCTCACTGGCGATCCCAAACGTTAGGGATAAAGCTTCCAGCAATGTGACTGTTTTGCTGGATGCTCATGCTTTCTAGAACTCCCTATATAGAGGGAAACGGAGACGAATTCTTGTAGCTCATGTAGCTGATACTAAACATCAGGTTCTAGACTTGTTAATTTGTTTCTTACTTTGTTGTGGTTTATTTAAACTCTCTTTATTAACTTGGACTCTTCCCACTTCTTCATATTGTCATTTTGCATTTTGTACTGGTGCTAATACTTTGTTCATTTTGTGACACCCAACACTAGATCTAGCCGAATTATTTAGTCTACATTTATCTCAACTTTCCCAGCATGAATTACTTGCCACAAATTTATAGGCAACATCTTTCTGTTTCTTCATTGATTTATGGAACAATCAAATAAACAATGTTGTCATGCATAAACAATTTTGCAGATGTTACTATAGATATCAGGGTACCCAATATTATTTCCCAACTCACCTTTACATAGTCTGCATGTCCAGGGCAATCCACATGAGCATAATGCCTTTTAGCAGTTTCATACTCCACATGAGCCTGCAAACCAAATTTAGACCTTGTATGATAAAAGCAAAAGGAAATATCCATTGCTGTTGTTTCATTTGAAATTATCAAATTGGCGATGGTTGAACATCCAGGAAGATAGTTCTCACCGTCGCAATGGTGATTCCCCTAGCTTTCTCCTCCGGGGCCTTGTCGATTTCATCAAATGCGACAGCCTTTGCTTTTCCTTCTTCAGCTAATACCTGAAAGAAAAGGCGTACGGAAAGCATAGTTTCATCTTTCAACGATAATGTAAGCCAACAAATTAGATTATAGCTTCATGCGCAACTTGTAGACAGAAAATGGCTTACCTTTGTAATTGCTGCTGTAAGAGTAGTTTTCCCATGATCGACGTGTCCAATGGTACCAACGTTCACATGAGGTTTCCTGAGTCAACAACCAAGTCAGTCACAGTTTGATGGAAGTTCCCATTCATATCAACTCGATAAACTCAGTACAGATCAAAATCACACTTCCTACTCGTAAAAAATTTGTAAATTTTGATTCAAATCCGATGAAGTATGTAATATATAGGAGTGGATTTAAAGATTCTTATTCCTACCACGATAGAACTTTTCCTATATAGTTTAGGAGTTTGTGTCCTATTAGAATCCTAATCCACAAATGCAAACCTGAGGGGTCCCCCAATCCTACTTGAGTCAGCCTACTTAGGCTAGGCTAACCCTGTTCGGTCTTCCATATTTGTAGGAGACGGTGAAAGCACGACCTTCAAGTTTGGAGCTTTTGGTGAGTGCATGGTGTAATCTTTTGGCGAATTTGGTGAAATTTTGGTGAGCATGTTGGTGGTTTGGGATTGCCATCGTTACTCTTCTACTCTACTCTCCTAGAAATCTCTCGAGGGCCTTCATCCTTGTAAGTAGTCCAGTTCGGGAGTTCCTTGTGCATCATTTAGATCATCTCCGCGTAACAATGTTCTGCCTTGAAATAGTAATCGTTCGCAGTCGGCGGCATACTATTACAACTGTATTGTTGATGCGTACGGATGATTGATAAAGAAAACATGATAAATTATCGAAGTTCCCGTCGTAGAGAGCTAAAGGAGGCATTTTTTTCACAGATCAGCCTCAAAAGCGTGTTTTTTTTTTTCCTTTTAGGAATCACTTCAGTAGTCTGTCAGTGAAGAGTTATGCAAAAATGACCGGAGTTGATCGATGGGTTAGGAGGAGAAGCATACGTGCGAGTGAAGGTGGCCATGGAGCGCCTCCACCAGAGTCCGGCCACCGGAGCAGTGGGTTCGGCGGCCGAGTGCGATTCCAGCCCATTCGGAGAAGATCTCGATACTGATCCGCGACAGCAGGAGTGGTAGGAGGAGGAGGAGGAGGAGGAGAGGGAGGGAGAAGAAGGAGAGAGCCGGTGGAGGAGGAGCCGCCTGGAGTTAGGGTTTCTGAGGACGGCCGAGGAAGCCATAACGGCGGCGCGGACGGACGGACGCACGAAGAACAAGAAGTTGAAGTTGGGGTTTTAGAAGGATATTAGGGTTTTGGGGGAGATTGAAGAATGGCGGGTTCTTACGGGTTATTGGTCCAGATTCCAGAATCAGACTATCCGACCCGACAAATTGGAGCTGTCTAGATTCAGATACTATGAGCATGGGTGAGTGGCGGATGTAAATGGGAATTACCACAGCTGATCTCCATTTATTGGACGAGTTACAAAATTTGGAGATAGTAGTTAGGTCCCTATGTTCTGATTGGATTGTACGTTAAGAGAGTTAATTAAGAAAAAATTAAGTGACGTGGAAATAAAATTATGTTTGGTTTGGAGGTGGAGGTTTGGAAGAAAATGTTAAAGATTAAGTGAGAATTTATTTAACCCTCTTTTATCTATTTTTTTAATCCTCCAAATTGAAAAGATTAATGAAGAGGATTGAGGGACTTTATTTAAAAAATCATAAATATTGTTATTTGTACTATAAAATATCATGATTTTTTTTATTTTTTCTTGCTTCCAACATGTTGCTTCATAGCTTCCTAATTTGTGAAAATATTTTGACAATGTTCTAATTAAAATTTTAATTAAATTTAATTGTATGACATATGTAACAAGGTTATTTTGGTAATTATTATATTTTTATTAATCATATTTTCACTCAAAACTTCAAATCCAAGCAAGAGCTATAAACACCCCAACTTAACTCTTCTCCAATCAAAACAAGGTTCTATGTATTGACTCTACTCCCCCTCACTTAACTCTCCCTCATTTAACCACACTTAACTATGCTTATTTATTTCCCCCTCAATCCAAGGGTCTGCTTGGCAATTATAGGGATAGCGGCTATGATGTGTTTTTAAAGTACCGGTTATGAGCGGTTACGAGGAGTCTGATTTTGTGTGATTTTAAGTAGCGATTTTTAAACCAGATGCTTGATAATTCATTAATAAGCGGTTCTAAAAGTTTTTACACGATTATCTGTATATTCATATATAAACAAAAACGGTCCCGAGTGCGAAAACTTATAGCCAGTCCACGCCTCCCATCAGGAGATAGAAGTCCATATTTGACCAAAATAATATAAACAAATAAAATAATAGAACAATATGGTTATGGTTGAAAGTATGAGAGAGAGATTTTTAAAAAGTAAAAAAATTACCCAAAAAATAGCCATTGTTTGGAAGTAGCAGAGAAACACATATGAGAGAGAGAAAATGAGGGTAGTGTATTAGTAGTTACAAGTATAAATTTTTGATGAGGATATAAATGGAATAAAATAATAAAACCTCTCAAAATTTATCGATTTTGGGTGTTTGTAAAGCCATCTAAAACTACATTAACCGATTTTGGGGTGTTTTTGAGCCGACCAAAACAAGTGCCTTGAAAAAAATTAACAAGCAATGGTTTTCATAAACAGGCGGTTCAAAAACATCAAAAAAACCGATGTAAGCACCGTTACCATGTAGACCCTAAGGGTTGTTTGGTTCGACGAAGTGTAGTGAAGTAAGGAATCCAGAAATCGACATTTTACGTATGCATATAGTTGAATTGGAGAGAAGTAAAAAAATATTTTGTTTGAGTGCTTTGAAGAAGTAAAGGTTAGAAATAGAAAATCATAAAGTTTGGTATTTGAATGGTTGTTGAATTGAGTTGGAAAGTGTAATTTTCGTAGTTCCTTTGTTTTGGATGTTGTAATGAAGTGAAATAAATATGGGACATGGTAACCACTCTTAGAATTTGGTGAAGTTACCCCCAACAAAAAAAAATCATTAATTTTTTTGTATTGATTAAATATGTGTTTAAAATAAAAGTTAACAAATTATTTTTTAAGCTTAAATTATTTTTCACAACCAAAATAAATTTCAAATATCGAATAAATAAATAAAAATGACAAATTATAAAAAACTACGAAACAAAACCAGGCCTTTTTGCAAAAAGAGCCACATGAAAATCACATAAAGCACTCATCTCCTCTTTATTAATCTCCTTCGTTCTAGTCCAGTAATCCCTCTCCTTCCTCCTCATGATCCACTCCTGTAAAAGGCTCTTATTTGTCCTCCAATGACGGTGAAGAAAGCTTCGAAGACAAGACTTCTCCACTACCGTCCAACCTTTACCTCCAACACCCAAACCTCGACTCCGACGAAGACAACAGCCAGTCCCTCGTTGCTGACTAGTTCAACGGCGGCAGCGACGACGACCCAAACGCTTTCGGCTCCGACGGAGGTCCCATGCCGGTGATCATGATCTCATGGGAAGGGAAAATGGGGTGACAGCGGGAAATGTAAACCCCTCTTTTCAAAATAACTGTATATTATATTAATACATGTGGTATTATGTTGTAGTGATATGATAGAATATTTTTCTAAGTTTTGGGTATTGTTGAAACCTAGTTGACCCGCCTATATTTGTGTGCTGATGTAACTAGGGGTGTGCATCGGTCGGTGGTCGACCTATTTGGTCACAACCGAAGTCGAACCGAAGTTAGTCGGTTTGAAAATAATCAAAATCGAACCAAACCAACCAATTGGTCGGTTTGATTTTGAAACCGACCGACTTGGTTCGGTTTGGTTCGGTTCGACTTGGTCGGTTTTGATCACAGAAAAAAATGGACTGCTATTAATTTAGGTATTGTTGCTTATTTTGTGGTGTGGAACTTCAGTCAATCACATAGAAAAAAATGGACTTGATCTGATTTGGAAGTAACATTGTCAATCACAGAAAAAAAAAATGGACTACCATCAACTTTTGTGTGGTCTTGTATGGCTAATTTATTAACTACTGTGGAACTTCAATTGGAAAAAAAAGCAACAACCGCTGCCAAGCAACAATCCCTAGCATAAACCATTCAATTTCAAATTTCAACAGTCAGTACAATGAAGAAGATGCATATTATGGAATGAGAGTGACCTATGTCATAATTGCCATACATGAAAATATGCACAACAATTATACATAAGAATGAGAAGAAAAGTTTTCACTTTTCTTTTCATTCACTGCTGCTTAGTCCCAATTATTTAACACTAGCCTAGTAGTCTCAGTATCCCCCACCAACCGGTCCAACCCAACCCTAATAATCTAACACTCACATAGGGTTTGGTTCGGTTCGGTTCGGTTTTAATCGGTTTTCGAATAATGAAACCTTGAACCGAACCAAACCGGTCGGTTTTAAAAAATGTGTAGTCGAACCAAACCGATCGAACCATCGGTTCGGTTAAAAACCGATCAGTTCGGTTTGGTTCTGTTCGGTTTGGTCCGTTTGACTTAAATGTGCACAGCCCTAGATGTAACCCTACTTAGAGAACCCTTATGGATTAATTGTCAAATTAGAGGCTTGGTTAGTTAGTGTATTCAACTTTTTATTAGCTTAAATAATCCTCATTTAAGTCTTGACCTCCACTTGGCCTAACCCATAATCTAGGAGGAGAGACTAGAACACTTTTTTTCCTCACCCTATTATTTGCCCTTGGCCAATCATTGACCCTTGGATTAAGGTCCAAGGGGACTTAGCATCCATTCTTCTTATTCCTTTCCTCTTTAATTCCTAGCCATGGGATCAAGGATCCAATGTATAACAAGGAATCCTTAACTTGCACCTCCTTTTCTTTTGTTTTTTTTGGGCAGCCACACAAACAAATCCCTAGCCCTAACCCACTCCATCTATTATGTCCCTTAGGTCCTCATCCAAAGGCTAAGGTTAAATCCCATAATTTTTCTATTTCTTTTCCACACAAACCCATTTTCCATGTTTGGATAGCAGCCAAAATTTTACTATATCACCCTTACAAAAAATCATAACCCGAGAGCACTCCCATCTCTTTCAGACCAAAGCCCCAACCCTAACCCTAAATTCTTCTTCTTCCCCCTATCTTCTAACTTCTCCACTCTCAAAATTCCTAACCCTAAATCCCTTCTTCCTAATTTTCTTCCTCCCCTATCATCCCTCTTTCCCAAACCAAACCACCCCTTCTTTTCTCTTCCAGCCTGAGTGGTAGCCATATCGGCTCCGTCCCTCATCCCCCTCATTTGACTGTTCCTTCGGTCGACACCTATGACGATTGGAGTAGCAGCGGTGGAGGCTCGGGCTTCCTGTCCATGTCGTCGAGCCTGCCAACCACCACAATCAGTAGCTGTTGTCGATGTGTTAGAATAGCAGAGACATCGTCCTTGACGTTGCCACAACCCCACTGTCCTTCGATCCCTATTGTTCTTAATTTTCGGTCAGGTCCCCTCGGCCTCATCACTACATCGACATACCGACAAGAACTATTGCTCTTCCGTGTAGCCAATATCCTTCTTGTTGCCCAAGTTTCTATGTCATTGGGGGATAGAGGACCCTGACTTTGTCTCCGATCATTTGGAATAGGTTTGGGATCTCAGCATTCAAGATCCATCGTAGCGCCCTTACCGAAGACTGGGACCCCTGCGTATTCAAATCGACTCCTTGGTATATTTACTTCTATGTTACTTTGTTTCCTACTTCCTTGTAATATTTATTGTTGATTGGTTTACCCCAAGGACCCTGTAGATGCGCCATTGGTCGAACGTGAAGCGGATTGGAGTCTCGTTACTGAAGACGCGGTTGAGCTCTACACCCTCAGGCGAGTGGTCACTCGCAACTCGTAACAGTATAATAAACTCAAATATTGTTGGTGTTTTTGCCTTTGGACTAGGAAAGATAGTCCCACATCGGCTACACCAAATGGTGAGTATCTCAATATAATGTATTGCTTGTGTTGAGGTGTGCACATGAGGTGTGGTGAGGCACAAGTGTGTGCCATGTGGGAGTATTTTCCTAGAAGGAAAAAGGATTAATTCCAATAAGGATGCAAGTTGATTTTTGTTGTGCGGACTCGGACTCGGACGCGGACTCCAGGATATCTCGTGCATGCACGAGAGTGTTCGTGGGTAGGCGTGGACTGGCACACTTCTATGCTAATTGTAGGATGATCTAAAATATCAAACTCTATTTTTGAGTATTGGTATTTTAATCCCACATCGGATAGGAGAAGAGGTGAAGTCTCAACTCCACTCTATAAATAGAGCCCCTTGGCCTCCTTTGAAAGATGCACCAAGAAGAGAGTTAAGGGAGTCCGTAAAGTCCAGTAAGCCCGTTCAAGTCTCAAATATTGACTTACGAGCGTTCCAGAAGTTCTTCGTGAACTTGCTGGTTCCTGGAAGCAGATCGTGGTGGGACGAATCTTGCTTTGAGCAACGATGATCTTAATCACCCCAGCAAGAACCTTTCTTCTTTCTTCTTTCTTCTTTCTTTTTTCTTCTCCTTCATCTGAGTTGTAACTCGGTTCTGTCCGTCTGCAACTGCGATTGCAAGGAAAAACGTGAGATTTATTTTCTGAACTCAGTTCTGTTCGTCGACAACTGCGATTGTGAAGAAGAACGTGAGATTTACTTTCTGATTATTGTTGCTTTTGTAATCAGATTCATATTATAGTGTTCCTCTTTGATCTCGAGAATAATCAGAAGGTGAACGTTTGTTGAACCTCTGATTTCGACATCGAGTCTACTATCTTTGATCAAGCCCCAGGACTAACAATCTCAAAGCAAGATCCTTGTAGATGGAGAACTCTCGTGCTTCTCTCATCGATACCAGCTTTAACAAGTTGGAGAAATTCGACGGAGAACATTTCTAAATCTTGAAGAGGAAGGTCACCCTTAATCTTCAACTCGTGGACGTAGACCATGTGTTGATTGAGGATGAACCGACGATTCCAGAAGGAGGAACTGCCGATGCTATTGCTGCTGCACTCGTCAAGCAGAGCAAATGGAAGAGAGAAAACAGCATCTGTAAACTGCTGATTCTCAATTCCATAGAAGACTCTCTGGCAGAGTCATATTCCAAGAAGGTGAAGGCCAAAGAGATCTGGGATTCTTTGGATAAGCTATATGAAGATGATGAGAGCAGGTCCAAAATCTTCATCGTCGAGAAGTACCACAAGTGGCTCTTCGAAGACGAGATGGCGATGCTACCTCAAGTAAAGGAATTCCTGAAGTTGTGCCAGAAGTTAGATGACGAGAAGATGCCCCTCGTCGACAAGTTTATCGTTAGAGGGATAGTCTCGAAACTTTCTGCTGGTTGGAGCAGCTTCTATGCTAGAATGCATCGGAAGAAGCTGGACATTAGCTTGGAAGATCTTCTACAAGAGATCCACGTTGAGGACGAACTACGATCTCAACAGAAGATGGACTCTCTGTCCAAACAACTGGCTAAGGCCAACTTGGTGCAGACAAGAGAGTTCAAAGGAAGCAGGTGGCTTCTCATCACAAGAAGAAGGACTCCACAAATCTGAACGTAAAGGGTCCTTCGTTCAAGCAACAAAAGTCCAAGTCCCACGTGACTTGCTTCAACTGTGGCAAGAAGGGTCACTACAAGAGTGAATGCAAATGCAAGCCCAAACAAGCTGAGCAAGGTCAGCCTAGCAAGGTTTCCATGGTTTCCAATATTATTGCTCAGGTCACAGCTGTGGGGGCTGACTCTGACTGGTGGATAGACACTGGTGCGACCTGCCATGTCTGCTCTAGCAAGGAATGGTTCATCATATAGCAGCCAACTTCTGAGAAAGTTATCATGGCGAACCAAGCCCAAGCTGAAGTTCTGGGGATGGAAACTGTGGAGCTGAAACTCACATCCGGGAACACTCTGACGCTTCAAGGTGTGAAGCATGTTCCGGTGATTGTAAAGAACCTGATCTCTGGAAGCCTGCTTAGCAACGCAGGCTTGAGGATGGACATCAATGCTAGCCAAATGGTGATGTCCAAGAAGGGAACATACTTCGGAAAAACTTTTCAAACCGAAGGGATGTTCAAAATTCAGCTTGTAAACCAGTCAAATGTAATCAATGCAATCGCTCTTTCTGATTATTCTCTTGAGTTGTGGCATAAGAGGCTAGGACATGTTCACTGTAAAAGAATTAACAAAATGTCCAGTCTAGGACTTATCTCCAAATGTAGGGGTAAGGTAAAGAAGTGTGAAGTATGTGCTCAGACAAAGATCACAAGGAAACCCTTTCATCGGGTCAGTCGAAGCACAGATCTTCTGGAGTTGGTGCACTCTGATATCTGTGACTTCAAGCAATTCTCTACAAAAGTCGGGATGAAGTATTTCATAACCTTCATCGATGACTTCTCAAAGTACGCATTCGTCTACTTGCTCAAGTCTAAAGTCGAAGCGTTCAAAAAGTTCAAGGAGTTCAGGGCCGAGGCTGAACGACAAACTGGGCAACAACTCAAGAGGCTAAGAAGTGATCGAGGCGGAGAGTATCGGTCTCATGAATTCACATTGTTCTGCAAAGAACATGGAATCATAAACGAGACTACTGCTCCGTATTCTCCTTAATCTAACGGAGTAGCGGAGAGGAAGAACAGAACGTTGACAGAAATGATGAACTCAATGATGCTAACTGCGGGTCTTCCTAAATGCTACTGGGGAGAAGCTGCATTGACGGCCACTTTTATTCTAAATAGAGTGCCGTATGCAACTTCGGACGTAACTCTTCATGAACTCTGGTTCAAATTCAGACCTAACTTGAATATCATTCGAGTGTGGGGGTGTCTGACCTATGTGAAGCTCCCAGATCTGAAGATTCAGAAGCTGGGGACAAGGACTACGAAGACGATCTTCTTGGGGTATGCCGAGAAGAGTGATGCTCGGAGATTTCTTGATATTGAGTCAAATCATATCATCGAATCTCGCGATGCTGAATATTTTGAAGACAAGTTTGTAAGGCACAAGAACATTGTTCTAACGGACATTTCGAAGAATGATGAAGGTGCAAAGGTGACTGAGATCTTCAATAAGCCAGTTGTCCAAGATGAAGTTGTTACTGAGGAGACAACGATTGAACCAGAACTCGCTGAGCCGTCGTCGAAGCGAGCGAGGAGGCCGAAGAACTTCGGAGATGACTTCATCACCTATCATGTGGAAGCAGATCCGCTTACCTATGATGAGGCGATGAAGACCAGAGATGCTATTTTCTGGAAGGAGGCGATAGACAATAAAATTGAATCAATCACCTCCAATAACACTTGGGCGTTGGTTGATCTACCTGAAGGAGCAAAACCTATCGGATGCAAGTGGATCTTCAAGAAGAAGATGAAAGCTGATGGAACCATTGACAAGTTCAAGGCCAGGCTAGTAGCAAAGGGGTTTTCTCAGAAGCAGGGGATCGACTACTTTGACACGTATGCTCCAGTAGCCCGGATGACCACCATCAGAATGTTGATTGCTCTCGCAACGATACATAAGATGGTGATACATCAGATGGATGTAAAAACGGTATTCCTAAATGGCGAGCTGACCGAAGAGATCTACATGTAACAACCAGAAGGGTTTGTCGTCAAAGGTCTTGAAGACAAAGTTTGCAAGTTGGTAAAATCTCTGTACGGTTTAAAGCAAGCTCCCAAAATATGGCATGAGAAGTTTGACAAAGTCATAAGGTCAAATGGCTATAGGGTCAGTGAAACAGACAAGTGCGTCTATACGAAGTTTGCTGACGGAAGAGGAGTCATCGTTTGTCTATACGTGGACGACATGCTAATCCTAGGTACGGATATAAGCTGTGTCATGGAGACAAAGAAGTTTCTCTCGACGAAGTTCAGTATGAAGGACTTGGGGGATGCTGATGTTATCTTGGGACTCGAGATCATCCGGACAGACACTGGATTAGCGCTGTCACAATCTTATTATATTGAGAAGACGCTCACTCGATACGGGTATCATGATCTTGCTTTAATTGATACGCCGTACCGGGGTGATCAGAAGCTGGAGCCAAACTCGAAGAAAAGCGTCATGCAGTTGGAGTATGCTAGCGTCATCGAAAGTTTGATGTACGCTACTACTGCCACTAGGCCTGACATAGCTTTTGCTGTGGGAATGCTGCGTCGATTTACTAGCAATCCAGGCGTTGAGCATTGGAAAGCTGTGAAGCGGGTTATGAGATATCTCAAGAAGACTCAGACATATGCACTGTACTTCATTGGAGAGCCGCCGGTAGTAGAAGGCTTCAGTGATGCTAGCTGGTGCTCAGAGTTAGAGAGTGAGAGGTCCACGGGTGGATTCATTTTCACAATGGGTGGAGCTGCTATATCGTAGAAATCGAAGAAGCAGACCATGCTCTCGCGGTCATCTATAAAATCTGAGTTCTTTGTACTTGATACCGCAGCGGAGGAAGCAGAATGGCTTCGGGAGCTCATGTATGATCTCCAGTGGTTGGGGCACAAATACTGGGAATACCTATATACTGTGACAACCAGGCGACTGCGGCGGTGGCATCAAATGACCTCTTCAACGGGAAGAAGAGGACTGTGCGGTTGAAGCACAGGACAATACACGATCTCATCAAGAGGGGTGTTATTGCAGTGATTGATGTTCGGAGTCAGGAGAACCTGGCGGATCCGTTCACGAAGGGCCTCAAGCACCAGTTGGTCGATAACACAGCTTATAAAATGGGCTTGAAGGCATTATGATATTGTGTTATTACAATCCTACCATAAAGTTTTATGCTATCAGTTCAAAGAGAAATCTACTAGGCATCTACTTTTGGTTCAAGGGAGGACTATTAACCAGAAGAATATCAGGAACGGTAGGTACTTGTCCTCTATGACATGGAGAGGTTACGGACCTACAACCACTGTTGTCTACTGTTGTTTTTTGCGGAAAACAGATCATGTGGGAAGGTTGGCTTAAATGCCTTAATGAGTTCTCAGGCAGAGTGAATGCCTGGAGTGCTTTACAGGAAGCACGGTAGCGCAGCACTACAAGGAGTGTAACTCCATGCTACAGTGAGGTGACTTCACCATGAGGTTCCCAGGTAGGGGTAATGCCTCGGCTTTGCAAGCCAAGTCACAGCAGAATAGCACCGCAAATAGGTAGGTAGCCTAATGTTGTATAATAATCGTAATAAAGAGAGGTAGACAGCACTACAAAGAGGACGATGTCCTCATATTACAGTAGCATGACACCACGAAGAGGTACCAGGTAGGGTAAAGCCTCGGCTTTGCGAGCCATGTCATAGCGGCGTAACACCGCACGGAAGCGCAAAGCTTCATGCTGGGTAGTTTGGCACTAAAAGAGGCATGTGACCTCATGCTACAGTAGTATGACACTACGATGAGGAACCCAGGTGGGGTAAAGCCTCGGCTTTAAGCCATGTCATAGCGACGTAGCACCGCAAAGAAGCACAATGCTTTATGCCATGACTCTTTATAAAGAACTCACATATAGTGTATGGACAGAGATATCAGGCCGTCTCTTGAGGGTAAACTTGTAGACGCCCAAAATTATACACTGAAACCAGGCTGGCACAAGGCCTTTAATGTGCAGCCAGAAGCACATTTGATGTCATTATATGAGTAGAAAAAATTGCAGTTATGGTGCAGAATTCAAGGCTTAGTCCATTCTTGTATCATGCTGTTATTTAACCTATGCGGGAAGATTCAAGTCTTAGCGACATCTCTCCTAATGCATGATGGACAGTCACTGTGGGGAACGCTTAACCCATATATTAATATATGTGGGGGATTGTTGGTGTTTTTGCCTTTGGACTAGAAAAGATAGTCTCACATCGGCTACACCAAATGGTGAGTATCTCAATATAATGCATTGCTTGTGTTGAGGTGTGCAGATGAGGTGTGGTGGGGCACAAGTGTGTGCCATGTGGGAGTATTTTCCTAGAAGGAAAAAGGATTAATTCCAACAAGGATGCAAGTTGATTTTTGTTGTGCGGACTCGGGCTCGGACACGGACTCCAGGAAGTCTCGTGCATGCACGGGAGTATTCGGGGGTAGGCGTGGACGACTGGCACACTTCTATGCTAATTGTGGGATGATCTAAAATATCAAACTCTATTTTTGAGTATTGGTATTTTAGTCCCACATCGGATAGGAGAAGAGGTGAAGTCTCAACTCCACTCTATAAATAGAGCCCCTTGGCCTCCTTTGAAAGATGCACCAAGAAGAGAGTTAAGGGAGTCCGTAAAGTCCAGGAAGCCCGTTCAAGTATCAAATATTGACTTACGAGCGTTCCACAAGTTCTTCATGAACTTGCTGGTTCCTGGAAGCAGATCGTGGTGGGACGAATCTTGCTTTGAGCAACGGTGATCTTAATCACCCCAGCAAGAACCTTTCTTCTTTCTTCTTTCTTCTCCTTCATCTGAGTTGTAACTCAGTTCTGTCCGTCTGCAACTGCAATTGCAAGGAAGAATGTGAGATTTATTTTCTAAACTCAGTTCTGTCCGTCGGCAACTGCGATTGCGAGGAAGAACATGAGATTTACTTTCTGATTATTGTTGCTTTTGTAATCAGATTCATATTATAGTGTTCCTCTTGGATCTCGAAAATAATCAGAAGGTAAACGTTTGTTGAACCTCTGATCTCGACATCGAGTCTACCATCTTTGATCAAGCCCCGGGACTAACAAATATTACCCCTATCTTTAGCAAAAATTTGACCTAGAATTGGTTGACTAATTAAATCAATTGGTTAGCTAATCATATGAATAACCCCTCGATTACTCATGCCACAACTTAGTCCAATATACCTTACTATGCATGATAGCTATATGTCATACCGATATGTCCTTACTTGACAGTATCCTTATTGTCGTATTTTGACAATAGTTGGATCTTATTTATTAGGTATCATTGACTCTATATCATGACTCGTGTGTGCTGAGGTTATTGTTAGATTCTCTATGTTTCCTTTCAATTAGTACCTAGGCCTAATTTGTTTTCATTGAGAAAGTGTAGCTAATGCCTCTAAACACTTACTTTGCAAGCTAGTTAGATATCGCACTTGTTGTATCCTTACTCAATATATGTAGCCCAACTTGATTTCATGCATCTTACTTGCAGTCAGACTCTTATTTACCATGCATCTTTCCTTTTCTTAACAGCTCAATTCAAATATGCTTGAGATTACCAGTATAACCTTATATTCATATACTTGTGTTATTTTCACTTATTTGGACTCTGGGTATCGGCTTGTCTGTATGTCCGACGGGTTGCATCGTGACTTGATTTATTGTAGGTACGGATTTGTGAGCCTGGCGGGTTGCACCGTAGATGCGGATGGAAGATGGAAAGGTTTATAGTATTATTTGTGTGTTTGCATGTTTGGAAACATAGAAAATACAAAGGAGACTCTGCCAAATTTTTTGAATTTTTTTAGAATAAATATGGATTTGTTTTCTTCCACAATTTAGCCTTGTCTTGAATCGTACCCATAATAACTTACATTGTAGGGTCTTCTTTTATTTGTAATTAGAATTTCAGGTTTGATTGATAGTTAGAACTTGAGAGATTCTTGGTATGGAACAGTTTGCATGATTTTGTTTGGAACAATTTGCATGATTCTTGTTTTAGAACAGTTTGCTCGACTCGTATTTTGAACAGCTTGCCTGAACCATAATTCGTGATGATCTTACATGATCCCTTGATTTTGGGACAACTTGATTTCCTTTGATTGTTTCACATTGGTGCTTCATTGTGACACTTGGATGTTTCATTTATTTACATTCATTTCATTTATATGTATTATTTTTATGTAGCACACATGCAGGTACATTTGTACGCAGGTATGATCCTCAAACTAAATTTATTAACTCTCGCCTTTAGTTACATTGTACCTATTTCTTACATGTACCTTGGTGTAGCTTAGTCTTTTCATGTCTATATTGTTAGAATGGATTTACTTATATTTACATATTTGTGTTTGATGTACTGTTATGAGTGCGGCTTCCTTTGGACCCTCTCTCTTTCCGAATTGACGGGCTGGATTTGTGTATCCAGGTTTTGGAAAAGCGAGTGACATAGGATTGAGGATTTCAGCTTCGCAGGCACGGAGGAGTCAGGTTGAGGCGCGAGTACCCGAGCAACCGTGGGTACCCTCACCTCATGTCGCTTATCCTTATCTTTCGGTTTCTCTTTTAGTATCTTGTTCATGAGGAGCGACATGTGCTACCCATGCTATTTCTACTCTCATGAGTTTAGTTTTGTATGTTCATCTCCCTTATATTTCGAACATATTCGAATATAGATGCTATCGGGTGGCTAACTTTAGTATTTTATGTTCTTTCTTACTTTCATTGTTCTTGTGGATTGAGATAATAATAGGCCAACCATAGATTATGCATGCTAGAATACCCAACTACAGACAGCTTATACGTACGTTGGACAAGAGTCCACGGTAGACGTAGCTGACCGTTGTCACGTGGCTTGGTCCCATGTATTTTAGGATCGGAGTATGACATGGTTTTAGTGGTGGCCCATGTAGGTCTCGTTTTGAGGTTTGTTGGGTGTTAGGATCTCAATCCATGACTGAATTTGAAAACTTTCCTTGAAATATCTTGTCCGTTCTTGGTTTCCACAAAATCTCTTACACTAATCGCCTATCATTGAATTCTTAGAATTGTTATTGATCTTTCTCATCTCTTTCTTGTTCAGAGAGATGGATGCTCGTGCCCCAACAATAGCACACATGCAAGCTCAAACACAGGCAACATCCTCACAAGCAGCTGCACCACCCCAGCAAGCCACTGAGGGATATTTGATGGCTACGATGACGACGATGCAGAGAATAATGGAGATGCAGCAACGAAAAATTGGCCATCTACAACAAGGAATAGAGAGTTCGTGGACGACGACTATAGAAGCGATCGAGAGGATGGCCCAATGCCAGCGTCCTATTAGTGCTTTGACCTTTCAACAACTGAACCCGCCTACCTTAATGGCATTGAGGATGCACTTACAGCAGACCGTTGGATTCAGGATATGGAGATCCTATTAGAGGCAGCTCATCAGATACCTCTAGAGGAGTGTGTTTCAGTGGTTCGCATTCAGCTTAAGGATATAGCTTATGATTGGTGGGGCGCAACACAGCAAGGACTCACCCAACCTATCACTTGGGATACTTTTACGGAGAAGTTCAAGAGGAATTATTCTCCTCCACGGCCAGATGTATACTTCGAAAACAATTCATCAACCTACAGCAGGGTGACCGTACTGCGGGAGAGTATTCAGTAGAGTTTTGTCGGCTTAGTAAATTTGCACCTTCCATAACGGCAACAGAGGTAGACCGAGCAGAGCATTTTGAGGAGGGACTTAGTTTGGAGCTTCAGCCGTATATACCTTGTGAGCAAATCACTAATTTTGAAGCCGTATTGGACGTAGATGAACACCAGGAGAACATATTAAGAAAGATAAGAGCCGAAGAGTAGCAGAAGCAACTTTCTGGAGGATTATCCCTACTACCGGCAGCACAGACCACCGTGGCACCAATACCAAGGTTGGCACATTATCTCCACCAACACTAGCAGATTGCTCCCGCCTATTGCACTTTTTGTGCCAATCAGGGCACACTCAAGAGGAGTGTTCGTCACATCCTTATTTTTAAAATATGTATATTACTGTATTTTTATTTATTTATTTTGAGTGAGTTTAAATTCGTATTTGTTTAAATTTTATTTAATTTTTTATCTTGATTTGGACATGGGTGAGGGCTTATACTTAGTTATTATTGCTGCTAATAATTTGTTGTTGGCATTATTTTATTATTATTATTGGTGTAAAATGGTCATTATTCATTTTATGGTTAATCCTAATATTATTATTATTATTATCATTACAACTATCATTATTTATTATTATCTCTAATAAAACCTAACCCTAACTCTAACCTAACTCTCTCTCTCTTTCTCCCCTCACTCACTCACCAGCCGCCACCCCCTCTCCCGCTCATCTCTCTCCCTCCGGATAACCCCCTCTCTCTCCCCGAGCTCTTCCCCTTACTCTCGATCTCTCTCACTCTCCTCTCCCCTCTCTGTCTCTCTCTCTCTCTCGGCCACTCTCGACCTCCGGCCCGGCCAGCTCCGCCACGACCACCACCATCTCCACTCCCACCACTTCCAGCCACCACCATCGTCGTCGCCTTCATCTCCTCCGCCCCTTCCCGGAGTCGCACAGCCGCCTCCTCCCTCTGCTATCTCCGTCGAGCGCAGCGCTGTCGCTACTTCCGTTCGTTCTCCACCGCCAGGAGCCCGTCCTGACTTGGCCGACGGCTCCCCTACAGCTTCTCCGCCTCCCTCATTTTCTCCTCCGCCGCGGCCACCACCATCGCCATGGTTCCGCCGCGAGCACTATGTGCCAGCCTCGAGCGGCGAGACGCCCTTGGGCCTCGCGCTGCTCAGGCAGCGTGCAGCCTCGAGCTTTGTGTCGTCCTCGGGCCGCTCGAGGACCCTCGAATAGTATGTTGCCTCGAGTAGCACACCTTAGATTCGTATGCCCCCTCGTCCTCCGTGCTTCTTGGGACGCGTGCACCTCGATTTGGGTGTCGTCTTATTTTTCGTGCCATCTCGATCCACGTGCTGCCTCGGGTAGCGGGTTGCCTCGATCCTCGCACTGCTTCCGGCGTCGTGTTATCTCGGTTTGTGCACCATCTCAGTTTTTGTGCCTCGATCTTTGTGCCTACCTCATGACCCGTGCCACATCGATTTACGTGCACGCACCGATTTGCGTGCCGTACTGATTTGCGTGTCATATTGTATCTTGTCTCATCTTGATTCGCGTGTACGCCTCGATTTGCGTGTCACGTTGATTCGTGCGCCATCCTATATTCTTGATTCCTCTATCTACGTTCACATCTTGATTTACGTACACGTTTCTGTTTCTTTCGATATTCGTGTCATCTCGATTCTCGTACGTGTCTCGATGTACGTGTATGTCTCGGTTTGTATGTCCGTATCGATCTGCGTGCCTCGGTTTTCGTGCCAGATACTTGTACTGCTTGTGTGACCTACGTGGTACAACCTCCTGCCACCCTCCATGATTTTTGTCATTATTTTATCATTAATGCTAATGATTGTTTATTATGTGTTCTGAGGACTTCGATTGGCGTGCAAGCTTGGATCCAGATCGCCGAAGATTTGCTTACCTAGCCGAGCCCTCTAGGCAAGTATCTCTTGCTCATCGACGGCTCTTGCTCTCCCTTAGATTCAATTGTATTTAATTAATTTTTGCAATTGTAATTGTAAATGTGAGTAGTGTAGCATAGTAGTAGAGCTGCCATGATTAGAACCTATGATATATGTTAGTTCGATACTGGGTCAAGCCGTATCGGGCAACTCGGACGGGTCATCCACACCTCCGAGGACACGAGCATGACTCACTTTTATGGATTGTCCCTATATGTCCCGTGTCCGACTCGCGGTCGGATAACGGCTTTGGCTAACTATTTATGTGACTATGTTTATGGATTGGATAGGACTATGGACATATGCTGTGATGCGTCCTACGTGGCGATCTTGTTGTTGATTGTGTTGGTTTGGCACCCAGTACGCATCATAGTGCTGCTGAAGACCGAGATGTAGTGTTCTCGGCTAAGGTTGGTGCCCAGTACGCATCGTAGTGCTACTGGAGGTCGAAACTTAGTGTTCTCGATTCGCGATTCTGTGGCAAGTTGCGCCGAGTGGATTTAGCCCCAATTCGCAGGGAGCTATTGTTCAGAATACAGAGGAGATTCTGCCGAATTTTTCCAGAATTTCCGGTCGAAAATTTGGTTCGAAGATTTGGGCCGAACCATTCCTTTGGTTTGATGAACCAGACTCATGCACGTTTATCGTAGTATAGTATATCTGATCCCAGTTCATGCTAGGTAGACTCATGACTAGATTAGTCGCCTAGCCCTTGACCTGTCTTGTCCGTCGGATAGCGTGAGGAGCGCGGTTCCACTCGGGAGATGGTCTGCAACCCCGGTCCTTGTTTGGTTTAAGGGTTGTGGATCTGCTCCATAGTGGTTCAAGTAATCCTTGCCATTTTTTCGGCGGCATTAATTATTAGACCCTTGTCCCCTGACCATTCTTTCTAGACGGTGTTCCAGTTTAGCCTGATAGCGTTGACCGTTGACCTATGTGTCAGGATTGTGATCTTGGATATATTCGAGGATTGACTATGAGGGGAGGTATGAGCTTGAGATAGTAATTTGGTAGACTTATGCAGATTCCTGGATTTTGATAATCGTGCGAATGCTTCGCAGAACGGGGAAGATATCAAGGATATCGATATATGATTTTTACTCAACTTTCCAAGCGCCCAAAACCTGGTACCATTGCTATATCTTGGTAGTTGGGAGACTTAGTTGTTGATAGCCTGTGATCATTGACTCAGAGGATTCTTGTGAGCCAGAGAGCCCAGCATTGTCTATAGTGATTAGCCAAGTGATCGTATTTTCTTGATATGATATTTGTTCCATCGGGGACGGGAAGACTATTGACAGATTGATCCGGTGGATAGATCGACTTGATGATTAGAGCTGTAGACCCCCATGTGTACTTGAGATGCTAATATAGTAGAGATCCCGATCGTGTACTTGACTTGATACCCCTGCCACGAGGTGGACAGAGGATTTAATGCGATTGACCGATTGACCATGTTCCTGACTTGACTGCTTGTACCCTTGTTGGTACCACTCTATGTGTGCACTGAGGTGCTATTCTACGTGTGCACTGAGGTTATATTCTATGCGTGTACTGAGGTGCTACATGATTCTATGTGTTATATGACAGTACATTCATCTTCCAGCACGGACATGATAGTTGGCCTGTAGTTTTAGTGTGGTTATGACTGATTGACTGCTTGTTGCATTACACTAAGAACGAATCTAGATTTGAGACTTTGAGTATCGAGGTGGATTCGTACTTAGTGTACCCATACTGAGGTACGACATCTAGGAGGTTGAGTATGTGACCACGACATGTGATTCCAGATAAATGTAGGGTTAATCTAGGAAACTAAAGATGGTCCAAGCATTGGGAGGTGTAACACTCAGTTTTCCAAATGAGGATAATTTTGAAATTTTGTGATTATAATTATTTAATAATGATATTTAAATCATATTGTGATTTTTGGTAATTTTTAATCAATTTAAAACTATTTAAAATATTGAATTGCGATTTTGATGGTTAACTAGTTAAACTCTAGTTTTGCTAAGCCTAGAGACTAACCATGCCCAAGGGATCCTAGCCATGTGATTAGGATGACTAATTACCAATTTTTAGCCTAAGGGTATTTTGGTCATTTTGACAATTTTGTGGAATTATAATTTTAATTAATTAAATATTGTGCTAATCCTTTAGTTAAGCCTTAACCCTAGAAGTTTAACCTAACCTAGATTAGTCTTGAGGTTAGAATCATGGTTAGAACATTCCTACTAAGTACTAAGTGCCAAGGTTAGTAATATCTAGATATTCCTAGGTAGGATATTTTCCTTTTAAGATATTTATAAAAAGAAGCCTTGAACCAATAGGAAGGCTTGGAGTTGGGTGGAGGAACCTCAACCACTCATCTAAAACCCTAACCCTAATATTTTCAACAGCCATACAAGCCCCCCCCCCCTCTCCTATAAGTATCCCACTTAAGAGCCTTTGCCTCTTTTTACAAACCCTATAAAAGCCCTACTTTGTTCTTCCCTAAACTCCTCCAAATTAATCCAAATTGAGCCCAAATTGAGTCAAATCAATTGCATCATCATCCCCAACAGTAGAGGATACTTGTGGGTGCTTGCTAGCAAGTTGGGAGGACGTTTGAACCGTAGCAAATCGAGGAAGACGTCGAATCGAGGCTCTTTACATTGAGTTTGAACACTCAATAGGTAAAACCCTACAAACCCTAGTAAATTTCTAATTTCTTTACATAGATGCATTCATTTAGGGTTCCCCTAAGTGTAGCCCAAGTTTGGTAGAAAATCATGTCAATTTCGTGTCCGTATCGGACACGTATCGGTGTATTTAAGTCAACATTCGAGTCGTGTCCGTGTCCAAAACGGACACGAACTCGCTACACGAGCAGCCGCACACATGCCCTGTTGCTCGGGCTTGCTGTGGGACATGACACGGCGACTCAGGTCGTGAAACTTGGTAGACACGTTGTCCTAGTGACTGACACGACACCCATAAAGTTTCACGGCTTCTCGTTTAGTGTGCACGAAGAAAATCAACTCGTACTGTCCCACACTGTCACTGCCCGTGCGTGAAAATGCACACTGATACGCACGTTTAACTTCGACACGACGACACTGGGACACGGTGCAGGGCCATGGACACGTAGCCCTATATGGGGCGAACACGTGGGCACGAGCACGAGTCGTGTCGTCCCATGTGTCGCGAGCGGGACACGCCTGCGCACGTGCACGACGCAGCACACTGTCCTGTGCGCGTGTAAGTGTTTGTGTGTGTTTGGACACGATCGTGTCCACTTGGTGGGACACGAACGAGTGTCACGACACGTGCACGTGTTTGTTATGATTTACCAACCCTCACTTTGGTGTTTTAACATGTTTTGGTGGTTCGAATTTCAAATTCCCATGTTGACTGATACGCATGTACTGTTCTTCATTCTGAACTTTAATTTCCTAATTTAAACTGATTTGAATGTTTATTGCTATGTTTAAATTCATGTGCAAACGTATTAGTTGCTGCTAGGGTGTTTACATATGAGTTTGGGTTTCGATTGATTTTTGTTTGGATTTTCGAATGTAGAGTGGGCTGAATGAATAGACTGAAACTCTGAAATTAATTCCTGATTTAAACTAAATACTGATGTTAAATTTGTCATGATAAATTCATCACATGTTTAGTTTTGTTGAATGATTGGTTGAGTTAACTGTTAGCTAGGATTGCTTTTGATAAATGGTTTTCGAAATGGGTGATTGGGTTATTGAATTAACTATTAGTTTAATTATGAACTGTCAAATTGGTTTCCCAATTTCCTGAGATTAAACCGAATTCCTTGTTTACACTAATTTGATGATTCAATTTGTCATGATAGATTCCATTACATGTGCATTACTTGAATGTTGGGTTAGGAATTGCATTAAGGATTGATTATTCGATTTGGTGTTGAGAATGGGATTTCGAATTTGAGTTGAATTGTTTTATGTTAACTGTCATGCACTGTTTTGGGCTGTTTTAAATTTCTGGAATTAAAATGAGTTTTCAAACCATTTTCCCATGTTTAAACCACCATGTTAATTCCTATTTAAGTGTATTAGGTTACTGCAATGAGGGGTTATGATTTGTGGATGAATTTGAGATTCAATTAGCTTAGGGACTGTTATATGTAGACTGTCAACTGTGAACAGCCCCTATCCCACACACACATTACTTGATTCCCTTCACTGAACACACAAATTCCTGAGAACACCCCATTACACTATCATGTATACACCCTTCACTATGACACTAAGCTCATTCCATATACACACTACCACATGGCTAACTAAACACACACACTCGACAACCCCCTAGACTGTCATTGACACACCCTCACTGTTTTCAGACTTACACACAAACCTATTCACTGTTGACACATTACATCACTGTTATACACACACACACTGCCTAAAACTGATAACAATGTGCTCTCCTATACACACACACACATCACTAATTTCCTAACATACATGTACCATCACACACACCATTTGACACACACACATGTTAGTTGTTCACACTATGTTCTTTCACATTCCCTATATGTTTCTGTCAGTCACATTGCACTAATGTAGTTCCTATCACACTCACACATACTTTTAACCCTTGCCATGATACATACACATCATGTCTTCACATTGATACTTTATTCACTAAAATGCCTAAAACCTATTACACACACATGGCTCTCACACTTGGTCACAAATCACCCATTGGTATCACACATACACACAAACACATGCACACCCTCTCTCAATCTCTCTACTATCCATGTATGTAAATATGTATGCATGTACCAATGTACATTATAATATACATGAATGTATATATATGTAAATAAATGAAAATTGTCTATGGAGAAATGCCTATGATGAAATGAATGCAAGTTCAATAGATAATGTATGTGTAGACTAGCGTTGATTTCACATGTTACTAAACTATATGCCTAAAACTAAACCCTTGGACCTATATGTAAACTTGAGTTAAATTGGACATTGCTATATAGCATGTGCACTAGTGTAAACCCTTACCTTCACATGCCATTTACCTTGTAATGCACACACACACACTTTTTCACCTTGATGCATTGACACTCACAATTGCACTCTCTCTATAAATAGGAATGTATAATCTATTCATATATATGGTATATAATGTATGATGCTTGTGGATTGGTGACTGGTGATTGTTGCTTGGTTGTTAGTCTAGACTGGTTAGGCTTAGTGAGACTTGATGGACTAGGATCGATCTAGTTTGACTAGAGTGTTGACCATGGTTGACCCAAGTTTGACTTAGACCTAGTTTGACCTAAACAATTGACCAGGTTTGACTTAGAGTTGACTTTGACCTAGATTTGACTTAGACTCATGTAGATTTCATCGTAAATCTCATTTATCTTATTTTAAACACATTATAACCTGTACTGTTCTATTTAGGATATTGTGACTCCGGTGCAGACATCTGATATTACACTACTCTTTTCAGAGTATCAGGCGAGTACATTCTCTGATAGTTCTCTCATTTACTTGTCAATTACTGTACTTCAGTTCTAGTTAGTTTTATGTGATTCTTACAACACGTATGGATATTTCTGGATTCATGTATGCGACATACATACCATCTTGTCTGGCCTCTATTACTGGAATCATTGTTGGTATCATCATGTCTGGCATCTATTACTGGAATCTACTGGAATCATTCTGGAATCATTGTTGGTATCATCACGTTTGGCTGGACTCATCTCGATTCTCGTGTCTTGTACTGGATTCACTTGTATTGTGGGGCGGAAAAATATTGAGTAAGACATGTAGACATACCCCAAATCTGGAATCTCCCTACTGGAATCTACTGGAAGCATAGCCATCTCTCGCCTGATCAGTGAGAGATGTGCCTGATACCTACAGCCGTTTACATGTCGATCTCGGTATTTTAAAATACACTGTTAGAGTATAGTCTGGACTCACCCTGAAATCTTTGATCACTGACTGGAATCATCTTATACTGGACTCATCTTGTACTGGAATCATCTGGTATCAAATTCATGTTGTCTGGATTTACTTGGGTTTTACACTTGTTTACATTTACTGTCTGGATTTATATCATGTTACTCTGGTTCAGCTAGTTTCTATTTACATTCTTCATTGCCATGACTCTTCTCTTGTTTTACTTACCTTATTTTTCTTGTATCTTAACTGTTCTCTATACCATCACCTGAATATAAACTACCATGTTCATCAATAAAACTGTCTATAACTGCTTTAGAGTTCTCTGTCATTTACTTGGGTTTTCTAGATGAATTGTACTCGTTCATATCCTGACTGGACCTGTTGAAAATATTACAGATGATTGCCCTGAGGACATTTGCCCTACTTGCCTTGGAGCAGGAGATGGCTTAGCTACCTTTGGCCCCGACACTCAGGAGTGATCGGGAGACTAGCTAGTAAGCTTGGTTTAGTTTTCATGTTTTAGAACTTGAAGTGTAATAACTTGAGATTTGAGTTTGTTTGAGATATTATTATTTAGTAGTTTATAATTGTTGTTGTTTAGTCTTTAGTTATAAACTTCTGTGTTATCTTATCGTTCTTAGACTGTGATTGAGATTTCACTATATCTATACTTGTCCTCCGTTCGGAGTTAAGATTTGACAAGTACATTATATAATTATGAGTTGTTGATTAGATAGTAACCTAGGACAGCGTTCTACCGCCGACACTGCGGCGTAGGCTGGACGTACCCACTTCTCGTGCCCCTACACTGGGTGCGGGTCGTGACAGGAGGGAACAGAATCTCGAGATCGTACATGCCAGCCGCCACAAGTGCTATGATTACCTGTCTAGCGCAAGGCTGGCCGCCACAAATATTGTTATCATCTGTAATAGCGGATGGCAGTATCCGACTACTATATATACTACGTATTATATGATTGATCTGTTTCGCACGTTTGCCTTTGAGGGACCGGTGCTTATCCATGTGCTATGCGTTATTATTTGTCCTCGTTAGCCCTACTGGACATAGCACGATCTGAGGATTCTTATATAGCATTGTTGGGGTAACCCAACCTCCACATAGATAGCCGTAGACATTTGAGTGGCGGCTTGTTCACATAAATTGTATGGCTTGCTGCTTGCTAAGATGGCTAGTACGTAATGTTGTCCCGGTACGGTAATTCATTCCCTTGTTCTTGTTTGATGTAGGGGGTGGATTACTGTCCCGATGACAGATTACGGGTTCCAGTTGGCGATGCAGGTATTAGTGGATGATAGGGTGACTGTGATGATTGTTGGTTATTTAGCTGCATTAGTTGTGAATTGTTATCGTGCGTTGGTACCGCACGATCCTTTACCCTCATTACTGCTATCCATATATGTTATTCCTGTCATATATTATATCCTGCTGGTTTTCTTCGCCCGTCCTTGAGCCTTTCTTTCTGGTACTTGCTGCGGTTGGCCTGACCAACCCTGGATTGTTCCCAGATTGTCAGTGACCGACCCTATGGATCTTCCAGACTTGACTTGGAGGATGTGCTCCAGTTCCAGACCATGCTAGGAACTATGGAAAGGTATTCTTGTCTACATTATTATCTTGCACTATAGACTCTCGATTATCATATAAGTATTTACTGCTTTCCATATGATTAATCTCTCTTACTGTTATTTCATTGTTATTGCCAGTGGATATGAGATCGGATTTTAGGCCATAAATTGATTGCATGCTAGGATACCCAACAAGATTGACAGCCACGATCGCCGTATAACGTCTTCGTATCTTATACAGTGTAGCTGGCCTACGTCCGTCCCCGTATTTCGGTACTGGGGCGTGACAGTGTTGTCGGGCGAACAACTAGTGTTTACTCTATGGGGGTCCAGATCATATTGAAGCACAATGCTGATTTAACAAGCGACCAGTAGCACCAACCTCAGCAGAATTTCAGGAAGTCCAGTATCATCAATCACAACAATATCAGCACCGAGAGACTGTTCCATTGGTATGTGAGTATTGCGGGGCATGATCAAAAGAATTGCTATCGGTTGAACAACCAATGTTTGATATGTGGAGGAAAAGGTCATCGAGTAGACGAACAGTACATTGTTCACAGCACGATAGGGCAGCAGTAGCCCCGACATGCCAAATCGATTTACGATCTTCGACCTAGATTCTTCAGTTCTAGCAAAGTACACATTATTGGCCAAATCAGCACTACCAACAATAGTAGTCGAGACTACGGATTCTGGAAGTACAGGTAACTATTGCATTGGTATCCTCAGTATTGTATATGTTTGGTTCTTATTAGATTGCACTCTTGCATGATTGAGGTTCTTGTTGGAATTTTGTGTTTTAGGTTTTAGGGAATCTTCTAATTGATTTTTATACCAGATTTAAAAAAAAAGGGTTGATAAAATTATGATTTTCAGGTATGCTTGCATACCAAAAAAAAAAAAGGGAAAAGAAAAAAATGTAAAATATATTATATTATGGTCATTGTTTCTTTCTTTTATGAAGCTTATGCAAGACAACAACTATTCATATTGGTTGGGGATTGTATTAGCTTTAGTATATAATTATAATGATGAACATGCTTGTACATGATCATATTCTATTATCATTTTGTGATTTGTCCAAAGTTAACTTTTTAGTTCTTTGTGCTTCTTGTCACGAGCTTACTGTATGTGAGACACAGCAGATTACCCTTATAATAATATGATACCTTGCTTATCTTTCCTTTCAAAGTTACTATAATTACTCTTTATGTTGTTTAGTGTTACATCAGCTTTAAATTACTTGAAGTATTGTTGACCCTCTTAAACATGAATATTGTTGCTGGTTTTGTTGTCAATTTCAAAACTTATCAAAAGTTAAAAATTCTATTTCTTTGTGTTGTTTGTCTTCTTTTTTTTTCCTCGTCTCACATTATTTCAGAAATTTCTTGTATATTTTCATTGTATTCTTCCAATACTTGGTATGTAGATTATCATTTATTTTTCCTATTTTATTTTTAGGGCTTAAAAACTTTATTACCTTATTTTTTTTAATTTTATTCTTTTTTTTAGTAATGAGCGCATGACCATCAGCTTTATTTTATTTTATTCTTATTCTTATTTTATTCTTATTTGTATTTTATTTTCTCGTATTTTATTTCAAAACTTATCATCAGCTTTATTTTATTTTATTCGTACTTTGTTACTTTATGACATTCTAAGAGTTCAATAACAGCACCCTAAAATTATTCTTATCATCAAGATTTAAACTAAATACCTCTAAAGTGCAAGACTATTATGTTAACTATTACACCACAATTATTTATGTTAACAACTACACCACAATTATTTTTGTATAACTAACAACTTATATCTTAATTTTAGGGCCCAGTAAATATGGGATCCCGAACGGAGTACACTCGGTGCACTTGCTCACTCAGGCCCGACCCTGCATGAGCGCGTGACCATCCCTTAGATTTTGAGAGCCATAGGCTCCTTTTTTTTGTTATGTAACCATAAGTCTTTACTATTTATTTATTTAGCACTAATCCCATAAAAAAAAAAACCAAAATCCTAAAGTGTGGAACTTAAACTAATATATAAATAACAACCGGATCGATTACTAGAAGCAGCACAAGAGCATAAAAATGTACGAATACAAAGGTCTACCGTGCATATCTGGAACAAAATTATGTATGAACTCTGAAGCTGAATGTTTTAGTTCTGATTTTGCAGGTAACAATTGCTAAGTGCATACAGAACATGTTCCTGTTTCACTGTCACTACAGAAAAACTTGCAGCCTTAACACTCAGATTCGTTGCCAATTGAACACTTCTCCAATTAATTGCCACCATACATACCTCTACTTATAGTTCTTCAGGTTAGATCACTAGTGATTAGCAATCAAAACGAGCCATAAAATTAAGTCTTCTAGTTCAATACATATCACTTTAGAAGCCCAGACTTGCAGCGCCTCCATGCAACACAAGTTAGGTAATGCCACTCTAATCTGAACCCACAAACAGCACAATCTCATGATCAGTCTAATTGGCTCGCTGCAACCAAGGATAAAACATACAACAATGCAAATTATTTTAGATGCGTGAGCTTATATAAAATAAAAGCAAAGATTTGATTTGGGATATTTTAATAATCTCTAATATGCTAACATACTAGAGGCTTCCTGACACAATATAGAAATATTGATCGCTGAAAACCAATGAACCAAAACAAGGACTAAAACCCCAATTCTCAAACACGAAAATCAAAAAAGAAAAGTCTTTATTGATAAGAAAACAATACAGTCAAATTTGTTTTTGTCCTACAAATTCCTATCTAAGTTGCTTAAGAAAGCAATTCCTAAAAGATATAACTAAATAAAGAAAGAAAATGACAAACATTATCAAATTAAGCATCCAAAATCATACTAATATGCCCTATACCCACTCAGCCGCCTAGAACCGGTGTACCAGTTGCCATGCCAAAATTTTCAGAACCAAAAGTGCACAAGTGCACAAAAGTCTCCGCACTAAATATACCATCTGGGACTGGTTGCATACCCTAAATTGGGTTGTCCTCTTTATAGCGTCCGCATAAGAACCCTTCTCTTATAGAAAACTCGACATGAGTTCTTGTGTCTCTGTCTGGATCAAGTGCCCAATCAACATCATCTCATTCTGCAAGCACACCTACCAACGTTGAAAAACTAGATGAAAAACCTTCTGCTTACAGTATTGGTATGAAAATTTCTATAACTTGTTCCATCTCGCACTAGCTACAGTGGCTACTCCCGAACCTCCTCTGAATATGGTCTTGGTACTATATCCATTGTCGTGGACTTCTTCGACCCCTCCAAAACCTCTTTCAAGTGCCTATTGTCCTTCGAGCCCTCAACCTTCTTCGAGAGAAACATGTCCTCCCATTGGCATTCGCTATTATGGCAAGCTCGACAAATCCCTTCCGAAAATAAGAATGAGGTTGCACGAGATATCACACATGGTTGGTAGCCCTCCAGAAAACTCCTGCAGAAGGATACTCGATACTCGTTGAGAGCTAGTCGTACCTCTGCTGGACTCACTTCCCCTTCCATTGACTCTTCAGTCTTTACACTTTCCTTCACCACCAAATCATGCACCTCATGGGCATCCTTGAAGTCCCTTTTTGCTTCCTTCGTGGAGATCACCAATGATAGAAAAGCCTGCCCCCTCTTGTAAAAATTTTGTTCGAGCACTTTTATGCAAAGGTGTAAGTCTGTACCTCGTCCCATCCTTCACTAGACGATATATGTCGTTATGCCCATCATGCTCCACACCAACATCAAATTGTAACAGCCTCTCTCAACATGTAGCAAATGTCGAGTCCGTCCATAACACAACAATATATCTCGTCTTTATAGGCACCAATGAAGAAAGGAACTCGACAGTGGTCGCTCACCAAGACGCTTGACATATCTTGAATCCACCCAATAGAATATTGTTCCGGGTGTTTTCTAATGCGACCAATTGTCGACTGACGATATTCCCTAGATTGTCACTGCTAATCACAACTCCCAACCTTCCTCCATGGATGATACATCAAGTTTGAATAGTTTGTTCCTTTGCGAGGAATCGTCATGCCTTTCCGTATTACGCCAAGGAACGCCTTTTTCTCTTCAGATTCGTTTGGGGGACGGTTGATGTTGTCTTCGTTTGTCCCCTCATTATGATGTTTCTTGTCTTGCATAAGCCAGTTGCTTCCGTCGTGGACAATTACTCGAGCGGTGATCCAGTTGATTGCACTTGTAACATTTGCCAAGGACGAGCCTAGCATACAGGTTGTTGGGTCGGGAGGTCACCTCCTTAGGTGCTTCTTCCGGTGCTTTGGACTCTGGACGATCAACCATCTCCAATTGCCACCTACTCCATCTTTCTTGCAACAGTCGCTCGGTTGCAATGTTCGATTCCTGGCCTCCATCAGATTGAGAATGCACTAAGCTCCAATACAATCTCAAATCGCTGGCTTGAGCCAATCCATAAAGCGAGATACATGTTGCCCCTTGGTCTTGTTGAGATGAACGGACGCAAAAACCCTACATTATATTCTTGAATGCTATGTTGTCCATGTGCACACCTCTGGTATTGTCCTCGCCACCAGGATCATCATCACGACCCCGCCCGACGAAATCATCACACTCTTCGCTTGAAGTAGATGAACCTAAACGAGCATTCCGTGGACGATGCTATGGATTAGGTACTTAGTTCATCTTCTAGGAGGTCACAGGCTTTTATCGCAACGTTTCCTTATGGCCTAGCGCCTGCTTAACTCATTGGACGTATAGGGTCATATCCTGCAGAGAAACTTTCATGCAACGAACTACTACAAAGAGGCTTTCAAAACCCTGCCCTTCGTTAGGGAGTTGTTGGTCGCCGTCGTTGGTTCTGCTATGCCTCACAATACACTGGAGGCTTTAATATCACCTGACACAGCATGAAAACACCGATCGCTGAAAACGAACGACCAAATATAACATAGACTAAAACCCAAAATTCTCAAACACGAGAAACAAAAGTAAAGCTTATACTGACAAAGAGAACAATACAATCAAACTTGTTCTTCTCCTATTACAAACTCCTATATATAATAACTAAGTTGCTCAAGGCCTAAAAAACAATCTCTAAATGTATAACTAAACAAAGAAAGAAGACTACAAAAATTATCGAATTAATCATCCAAAATCATACTAAATATGCCCAATGCCGCCTCAGCCGCCACCTGGAATTAGTACATTGGTTGTTATGCCAAAATTTTCGGAACCAAACAACAACAAAACTTTATCCTAAAATTTTGGGTCGACTATTTGATTTCTCTTTTTTCCATTCGACTCTGTTAATGGTCATGCCCTTTGTAACGTTAACAAAATCCATATCCTTCTTTAACACTTAAAACCATGTTAGTCTAGGCTTACCTCTAGTCCTAACAACTCTATTAACTACACTATTATCGCTCCTTACTATGAAGGCATCCATGGGTCTGCGTGCACATGTCCAAACTACCTAAGTCGATTTTCTCTTATCTTGTCCTCAGCTGACATTACAACTTTCCATGGTATACTCATTTCTTATCTTATCATTTAATATATTGTTATTCATTTTCCATAACCAAAGTGCACAAAAATATCCACATAAACACCAACAATATGTTGTTAGTATGCTGTCGGTATATAATTCACATACCAAAAATTGGGTAGCCCCTTTATAGTGTTTGCCTCACTTCCCTACAAAGGTATTCATACTTAAAACTTGATAACCGATGAAAAGTTAATTCCATCTTCTATACTATGATAAGGTTGACTAAACTGAGAGTTCACTCATTGAGAATGTTTCAGACATCATCTTGACTTATCTAAAATTTGTTCGTCTTTTATTGAAAGCACAAGCAAAAGGACTTAACGGACAAGAAGTAGAGTCACATCCTACTATATGAAAAAGTATGAAGCAAGTACATATTGAAGAATATACTTAATATTTGGTTTCAATTGTTAACAAAGCTCTGGGAAGACAATCTGAAAATGTACACTGAAAATGTACATCTAGGTTTATGTTTGGTTTGCGAGAAAATGGAGGAAAAGAAAGGAAAAACAAAAAGAAAAGGAGAACTTTATTTTGATTATTTGGTGGGAATTTGAAGAAAGAAAATGAAAATTAAGAGAGGAAGAGGTTATATATATCTATACTAATATAGAACTCAAATAGTAGGGGTATTGTTAATATATTTTTATAAAATTTTGTTACTTACATGTTTCATTACTTATGGACAAAAAGGTAATTTAATTACCTATTAACTTAAAACTCCCAATAACTGATCTAAAACGTGCTCATACTTTTGACTTCAAATTTTCTCCATCTTCGGAAATTCTCACCACTTTCTTTTTCACACCACTTATGCAGATTTGCATATAGCAGCAAGAATAATTTACCTAATTAATCCAAGCTGTGGTTTTTTGACATCCTGTGAGTTCTTTATCATAGTACTATCGTAGTTTTCCAATAATTGATATACAATATAAGCGTTACTCTTGCTTAGCTTTTCAAGGTTAAATTGAAATTATTATATATGAGATTGGAACTATAGCTGAGAAGTCTTTAGGTAAATTATCTATATATAACAACTTACTTTCATCATATTGACTTAATCTTAGTTGATAGTTCTAGCGGTATTAGTTACTATTTTAATATGATTACAAGATAATTAAAGTAGAAAGCCAATGAAAATAATACTATAATTAAATCATTAATAATATAATAGTCGAGTTTACTGTTCGGGCTATCAACTACACCAATGTGGAAATTAAATAACATAATATTTGAATAAACGTTACTCTTGACATGGGTTGCTCTCAAATTTTTCAATGACTAAATATCCTATTAGAAATAATATATTTTAAATAAGTTTGGTTGTATGTTGTCTTTCCTACATAAAATAGTTTCAATATTTGTAAAACGCACACGCATTGCGTGTGTGTATATACACACACACACACACACACACACACACACATAGAGAGAGAGAGAGAGATAATAGTAATCACACCCAAGGTTCTAAATGGCAATAGGCAGGCGCACGGCGGAGAGGGTCCGCCCAACGTCTAGACCGTCTAGGCGTTTGATACATTTTGGACATTTTTACTATTTTACTACTTTTTTGCATAATATGTATATCTTAAGGGTGTTTTATGCATGACTAAGTTGTAAAACAAAAATTTATGAAGTTTCAGTCTTGTAAAACAGTAAAAGTGAACAATAGGTCCATAATGCTTGCAAAACTATTTTGTCAAAATATCTAGTTAGGTATTGCTCCGCCTAGGTGCCTGTCTATGCCGCCTCACCTTCGTCTACACCGCCTAACATCCGCCTACATCGTCAAACCTTCGTTGGTTGCCTATTTCACTGCCTACGCAGCCAAACCTTCGTTGGATGCCTATTTCACCGCCTACAACAAAAGCGGTACGGAGAGCGGCAGCCTAGCTCCTAGGCGCCACCTAGGCGGCCGCCTCGACCGCCATTTAGAACACTGATCACACCTATTTCGTAGAGAAAAACGTAAGAAAAATATATATTGGTTACGATTCTCCTATTTGCTATTTGCTTTTTTGCTTTAGCTTCCTTTCCTTTTTTCGTTATAACCTAACATAGCAAAACCCCTTTCATTTTCTTTTCTTTTCCCTCACTTCCCTCGAACCAAAACACCCTAAGTCGCTTCTTGCTGAATTTTATAATGATTCCTTAATCTTAGATGTTAATATAACCTCGAAGACTGTATGTGATTTGCATTTGCATGCACTTCAGAGCTTATTCTTGTTAATTTTCATTGCTATAATTTCTTAATAATCAATTAACTTGAATAATAATCATTAGGTTTCACAGTATTACTTTAGTTCCACAATTGTATCGCATTATAGCATACAAAGCCTTCACCCAAGATTTTGAGATTAGCAATTTGAATTCTTTTCTTTCATTCAGCTCTGTTAAGGGCCATGTCCTCGTAGTCCTCTCTAACATGAACAAAAACCATCCGTTTGTAATAGCATCATTGAGGTTAACGCTAGGAAAGTATAGTTTTACCACATCTGTGCGTTTGATTTAAGCCTATATGACATCTTAGAGGCCTCTTGGTTGCGTAATGTTCATATTATTAATAAATAAATATTATTCATTATTTAGGATCAATAATTCATGATGAAGAAATTGAGAAGGGTGTTGTCATACATTTGAAGCAGGATGGTCCAAATGGAAGAGCGTTTCCACAGTGCTTAACCAACCATGCTTTAAGGAATAATGTATTCATGGAAATTAGATATAAGATCAGCTAGGGAACACATTGAAAGATAAACTAAGAAATTAGTGTATTCATAGGACGTTGGAGGTGGCCCCAATTGAGAATAAGATCATAGAAAAACGTCTAAAGTGGATTAGTGTAGACTAATAGATGCAATGTTAGGAGGAGCATAAGATATTAATCAAAGGAGCTGCTAGAAGTCTAAGAACTAGGGATAGGTCTAAATCCTGAACTTCTTAAAGCTATGACGTGACCTGACTTCTTCTAAATCCTGAACTAAACATTAAGCTTCTTCTAGGATCCCTATTTGTCGGAAAAGGACGTGGCCTTTATCTTTGAGGAGGACTATGCATATTTTGTCCTTCTACCCTATCAAACGTCTCTCGAGTCTCTGTTTGAAAAACTTGGATTTCCATTTTGAAGCTAGCGAGGATATTATTTAAAGTAGCAAGTTGGTCAATTACCTTCAGTAAATTGGGATCCATGTTGTCACCCATGTTATCGCTTGAGTTGTCTAACGAATAAGAGAGACCGCTACGGTTAGGCATGCACTAGAAGATCCCAATCTATATGAAATTGAGAAAGAAATAATCCTAATGCAATCCTAGTATAAAATATACTTTATATGATGCAATCAACCTGTTTATCTTGAGTTTGTGAATGATGATTTCTTTTAATAATAACCTAAGTTGATTAGACAAACTAGACCAGCTCCTAAACTTTTTCGAAGTGAATGGCATCTCAGTGGCACGAGACTCACTGATATCAGATCGCACCACAACAACTTCCTTCAAAATCCTAATGAGCTTCGTCTAGTCGCCAACCCTGATGCACGGACACCAAAAATCCTTAAGGACAATGTTAAGTAAATTTTAAATTTAAGTCAATGTAGTTTTTGGGCTATGGATAGGTGCTGAAATCCCAACCATATCTGTAAAGATTTTGTCCTTAAAATAATTTATGCAGAATGAGCTACTAACTAAATGCACAAACCATACCCTGATACCAAAATAATGTGGTACATATTTTGTGCAGGTACATGTTCAACATTCAAATTGTAAAAAATATGTTAACTAAGAAGCATAATTAATTTCAGCAGTTGATTTTATAGAAGATAATGTAGCAGTTGATTTTATAGAAGATAATGTAGTAAATTATTGTGAGCTGATAATTAGCATGCGTGTAATTAATTCAAAGTAAAATATTCTTTTCGAAAAATACTGTAAGCCACATATTCTAAAAAGCACAATCCTAAGATTAATATTGAGATAGTTAGTTGCGTAATTTCAAGCAGAATTATTCTCTCAATATTTGTAGACAACATGAATTAATAATATATTAGAGATTTTTTTAGAGACTAATGATACCTAACAATATTTAATAAATTAAAAAGAAAACCTAGTTAATTACCTGACACTTGTTAGAAACTCGACTATTGGTGGATGTTGATGGCGAAGGAGATAGTCGATACGCGATGATAGCAAACGATGGTTGGAGTTTCGACGAAGGTGAGGGTGGCGAGGTCGACAGCGGCTTCGGACAAATGATGGTTGGATTTTTTTTTTTAGAAGAGAGAATTTTTTTTTAACTAGGGTAGGGTTCACCCTCCGTATATAGGTTGGATTGGGCTTCACATCTCAATCAGAACAAACGCACCAATAATTGCTAAAGCAAAAAAGCATGCATTTAAGATCTCAATAATTTATAATTGTCTTTTCTATAATAGACTTGCCCCCCTTATATAGGAGGAACAACTGAAAAGAAAACTACAACTTTCTATGTGAAACTAAAAGAGAGTAAAATTCAACTAAAGGATAGCCACTAAGAAGCCTAGAGCTTATCCAAATAAAATAAAATGGAATCCTCGTATCAAAGCTAAATCTGGTTGGTGTTGGAATTCACCATACCACGTCTTAGTGTCTCGTGTACACACGCCAAGGATGACAGATGTGTGTCTCAATGTCCTTATCAAGGAGTTAATGAAAATTGCCATCACCCTTTTTCTTGAGGAGCTGAAGGGTCCAAAAGTTGTTAACCAAGGGAGTTAATGTAGGAAGAGGTGACTGTGGTGGCATGTATATTTAATGTTACATTACAGTATAGGGGAAACATCAAAAAGAGTTCCTATATATATATATATATATATATATATATATATATATATATATATATATTAGTGTCGTAGTCCCCGTATCTGTTTCCAAATTTGGGATTCTTTGTAGTCGAATTTGCGTGACCTTCAATTATGAGTTTGAATGACTCGACTCTTAGATATATACCCGTACCTGACAAGTGTACCCAAGTCCAGGTAACATAGATGGCAATAAGTAACATGATATGTATATTAAATTGCATATGATTTTTGGATTAGAATGGTAGATTTTTGTGCTCGACAAAAATATGGATTATAATTTTAGGACTATTTAACTAGTGATTACATAATCTCAAGAAACAAAACTCCAAAATAAAACCTAGTACCCAAACGTCCAAAAGGTCACTCAAAGCTCCAGTTTATTAAGTGGATTTTCATAACTTGAAACTCCAGTGTTAAGTGTTAAGTGTTAAGTGCCAAGTGTCAAGCGTCAAGTCTCAAAATTCCATCCTAAAACCTAACTCCACTTTATAAACTTTGTTCCTAGACTAGGCCAACAAGGACAAATATTCGTATATTAGATCTAAAAAGATATATACAAGTCTATATGAATCTCTAGGAAAAAATAGGAAAGATTAGGGATATAGGAAAACGACCACAAAAAGAGAAATGATAGAGTGCACCTCCAAGTTTGCCAACTCCATGAGCATCTCTTTTACTATTGGTTCATAGGACTAAATCGTAAGAATGTTGATTGTTTGTCATGGTTCAAACACTCTTCTAGAATTTAGTTTTTTGTGGACCAATAATAATGGAGTTGCCAACTCTAAAATACCCCCTATATTTGAATATTTATTAAAGTGTTATATGAAATGCATCCTTTATTAACAACGAACAACCGAGTTATTAGGAAATATTTAGAGAAGATATATACTATTCATAGTTTTAATCTCCAATAGGAAATGACACATGAGATAACAGGAAATCCAATGTGCTGCAGTAGCACAGCTTACTAGTTAGTAGTTACCTATTTCATTTAAAATTTAGGTACATGCCAACCCACACCTTAATGTGGCCATGAGCACATCACAGTTAGATTTGTAACTGGGATCTTCTTATGTTGCCACTGAGCCCTTTGAACCAAATTCATGTGCCCATACATGGTTGCATATACGATAATATCAGAGGCTTAAATAAAATGGAAAACATATATCAGGATAGCATCAATTAAGAATGACATGGTGGAGAGCTAATTGAGATGGCTGAGATTGTTAGTATATATTAAGAAAGCTAGTAATTGACAAATACAATTTGAAACAGAGAAAAGGAGATAAAGTAAGTAAATGAATGTTCTAACTTTCAAGAGTCGATAGATCCATATGGCGGATCAAGTCTTTTCTCTTTCCGTGATGAGCTCAAAAATCCATCACCTTCTAGGCAACTATTATCTTCAAGATCCTGACGGTGGGAGGTGCCACTTATTTTGGCCTCTAGAAGGGTGAGAGTGGCATCTAACCGCAATATTCTCCTGTCAAAATCATATAGGTTTACCATCAAAGCACAAGAAAGCAAGAAATTAAGAAAATGGTGCTGCATGAGCATATGCTTCCAACAAATTTTTGAAAGCTAATATTTTCTTACACTTGTAAGGCATATAAACATAGTAAGTTTGTACAGACTACCCTAATAGCATTTAGCACTCATATTCTGACCAATAGATGCTCCGGTATAAGATTAAGTTAAAAGAGCTATTGGGCCAGATATGGTTTTCAATGAGTCGACCCCCAAAATTTTGAGATAAGGACTGTTTTTGTAGCATTTAGTGTTGTAGATATTCTTGACAAGTCCTTTAGACTGAACCAGAAACTGGTTAACAAACAGCAGTGCAAACTGCTAATGAAACTAAAAGTAGCAAAAACTGCTGAACAGAATTTGAGAGCATCAAAAGCCGCTATAAAGAATGTTCGCTAGAGATAGCAGAAGAGCCTGCTGGGGTGGTCAGAACCGGGCATTGCTCAAAGCGAGATTCGACCATCTTTCACGTCGATTCGCTCCTAGGAACCAAAAAGTTCTAATTGCACCATCAATCGAACTTTTGGAACGCTCAAGTAATCACCTCATTTCTCGGAGCAAACGCTGCTACGTTGATGCAAAGGCTCGAACGAGCACTGCTACACTAATGCAAAAAATACTGGTTGGTAGAGAGAAATATCTCTCTCTCTCTCTCTCTCTTTTCAGAGTACTCATTTACACAAGAGAGCTGGTGCTCTCCAATTATAGGAGACCCACCCTTGGTCAGTTACAAAATTGAAAAGCACACTAAAGAACGTGGAGCATTAATAGGAGCAACTCCTATTAAGCAGCATTCAATAGTGGTAACTGCCATACTTATCAATCCAGCCATTAGGCTACCAGCGGAGCTGCAGCGAAGCTACCACATCTGTGATGAAAATATACGCGCAACGGCAGAGCTACCATGCATTTACAACAAGGCTACACCCGAAGCTGGGCAAGCTACCTTAAGGGGCTACGCGGTGAGGCTACACCCTATGAGCCGCCCCTGCGAGCCCACTACTAGAGTAACCCATAAAGGCACCAACTTTGCATCCGATACGTATGTGTGAAGTACAAAGTGTGTCATCAAAGCGTCACTCTGCGCCCTTCGTCCATGCCCTCGTCCGAATTCGAGCCAAAGAGATTCTTCAAGAAATTGTGATAAAAACGTCGTTCGTTGTGGAATTTGAATCTAGCCCACTAGTAAAAACTATCAAAATACTAACCACTTGGGCTAACACATCATATGTGTATAACTCAATAAATGAAGAATCAAATACTGAAATACACACATATGGGATTTGTCCCAAAATAAAATAGTGGGATCGGGCCATTAATGGACTAACCCCAACAATCCCGCACATATTTATATGATTGTTTCCCACAATGATCGTATATCGTACAATGATCGTATATCGTACATTAGGATAGATGTTGCTTACATCTTGAATCTTCTTGCATGAGGTAGAACTATAGTACGATAATACATGAACTAAGTATTGAATTCAGTATCATAATAGATAGAATTCTTCCCACTACATCAAATGTGCCTCTGGTCCCACGTTAGAGGTCATGTGCCAACCTGGATTATGTATATGCATTTAGAGTGTCTACAAATTTTTCCGCAAGAGACGACCTATATCTTTCTTCTTACACATAGGTAACTTCTTTTCCTCGAGAGTTTTATCTTCCCAGTATAAGGTTACATGCCTCTTTGTGGTGCTATGTCGATGCCATGCCTCAGTCCCAAAGTATAGAGAACCGAGCTACGTGACTATGGCCAGCTACGTATCAAGCAAGCTGCAACCTAGCTTAGTACGTATAAATTGTCTAAAGACAAGCGTTCTAACTAGTAGATTTTTCTTTGAACTAATAGCAAATTATTTTATGGTAGAATTACATAAAGTGTACATCAAAATTCCTTTGAGCTTATTTTTTTGTATGTTCTTAACAAGCTGGCGCTTGAGGTCCTTGGTAAACATATTCGTCAGATTCTTGTCTCAGAACATCAATTGTTGCAATGATATCATCCGAGATGCGCTTATCCAGTGTTGTGATGTAATCTCAGAGTCCTTTTCTTTCTATTGAAGAGAGCATTTGATGCTATTGTCACAGACGTCTGATTGTTGCAATATATCGGAATCGCTGGAATCTGTGCACCAATTGGAGGGAGATCATAGATGAGTTCCCGAAGTCATCATGCTTCATCTGCTATTGTAGAGAGCGCATATAACTCAAGACTCCATTAGTGAGTGTGAGAGCATGTTTGTTTCTTCAACTTTCACGATATAGCAGCTCTGCCTATTGAAAAGATAAATCCACCAAAGGACATTTCATTCTCCTTTTCTAAGCATCAACTTACATTACTGAAGCTTTCTACTACAGTCGAATAACCATTATAGAGCAAAGGAAACTTCTGAGTCTTCTTCAAATATCTCATAATTCTCTTTACAATTTCCAGTGTTCTATACCAGGGTTGCTGGTGAATCGACTCTGCATTCCACAACAAATGTTATGTCAGGTCTAGTGCAACTCACTACATACATTACACTTCCAATGACGCTTGAATAGTCCATATGCCTGACAATCTTCCAACTCATTACATATATTACACTCATTACAATTGTTGTTGAGCAATTATCGAAAGAGCGATTGCTTCAACACTATTATTATCTAGGATTGCATGTTTTGTTTCAATCAAAACGTACTCCATTGTAGTGCCCCGTCCGTACATCGTGCCCCGTTTTCGTCTACGGGGTGCGCGAGAAAGGAACACTGTCGCTATCGATTCGGTCGGGACCGATAGGTCGGAATCGGCCGAGTCGATCGGACGAGAACGGTTGAATTAAGATCCATTCCACGTTATGGAATGGCTTCTTCGGAACCAAGTCCCATATTCAGCGGGTTGCGCCTCGAGAATTGGCTCTGCGGCTGAGTCGGGAGAGACCTCCCGTTGCTCTGATTTTTCATGCCGCACTTGATTTGGCTTGGCTTTGGTTTTCGTGAATGCGCTTTTCGTGAATGTTTTCCGAATGAGTTTTCGTGACTTGCGTTTTCGAGCTTCGCATTCATATCGAATTTCCTTGAATTATACAGTGTTCTAATCAGTTGCTTATGCGATTGCAGGTGATCGCGTAGGCGACGTCAGCGCAGCCAACCGGTCGCTCGCTTGAAGCAAGGCTAAGGCGAGTGGCTGACCTCCTTCGTCCCGTCCCTCTACTTCAAAACTCAATATATGAAGTAAAATAAATGCTTGTCATAATAGTGTAGAATCAATGAAATCGTGGCACGATACTTCACGAAACACTTGTTAACGAACTGTCGGTTTTGGAAATGGAAAACATGCTTCCCTATGCAATTATACTTGGTCTATGCCAAACCAATGAATGAATCAATTAACGCTTATCGCAACGATACGGATAAATGAGTAAATCAACTAAGTTCCAAAGAAAACGGTTATTGGACAACTTGTCGACAAGGTGTAGTTTTCTCGAACGGTTACCTAGGCCAAGGGACCGATTCGGCCCGGGAGGAACGAGTGTATAGCAAGCGCCAGCCCTTCATCGGCGCGAGTTATGCGGGAACTTTCGTACAGGACTCGCTACCCGACGCGAAAGGGTCGTCGTCTAACTCAGCTATATGTCCGCGATGGCTTGAAATTGCCAGTGGCCTTCACACCCTTCTCACTGCTTAACAAATGCACGTGGCACGGGGTGAATATGATAGTTGCTCAATGTTATACAATTTCATATGCTTGCCTCAAAACATGTTAACATGCAAATCGAGTAGGATGGTTAGAAAGATCATTGAAATAGCTAGCTAACATGTTTACGAAACTTCTTGAATCAAATGCAGAGCTTGGATTTAATTAGCCATTCGCCAGTACATGTGTTTCGTGCTGATCCTCGCTCTTTGCAGGTCCCGCGAACCAGGAAGGGCGCGCCAGCTAGCTCGGCGGCATTCGTGACTTTTGAAGCTTCGGCCGTGCGTCGAAGACTTACTCTGCGACTCCACTTTTTGAAGGCTCTCGACAGTCCAAGGAAAATGACTCAGCGTCCCTCCCATCCACGTCAGTGGAGTACTTGTGTATATTGAGGGATGTGTGCAATGTATGGAACGGCTATCTCATCGGCACTCTTTTGTAATCGAGTCATGTTGTAGCCCGTACGGCAATGAGTCTTGTATCGGAGTCTGTAATAGATGTTCATTATCAATAAAGATCAAGTTTCCTTTACTTATTGTGTGTATTAATTTGTCTGCGTACTCTCTTAGATCTCGTGTCTCGGATTACCTTATGACTAGGCCTTGTGCGATCGCAAATTAGGTTCGCAAGGCATCACGCCCGGGGGGACGACTATCGATTCGACGGAATCGGGACGTGACATAATGGTATCAGAGCACGGCTTTACGTCCTTGGCCTCTAGTGTCGAGTTCTAGTCTCCAACCGTTGACCTCGTGTCGATGAGAAGAGTTGTTCCATACGCTGAACCCAGGACATTTTCTGAAACTAACGAGAGTTGCCTTTCCTTTTCCCTGCAGTTACGGGAGCTCAGACGGAAGACGAGACGAGCGCTTCCAGCGGCTCGAGTGCTTCTAGACCCGAGCATTCCGTCAACCCAACGGGAATGACGCCTACTGTAGCCGGACCTTCCGGCGACCCGATGCAACGTATGCTGCAGATGCTTGAAATGCAGCAACGTCAAAACGAGCTCCATCGTCAGCAAGCGGAGGCTCGTCAGACTCAATTTGAGAATCGGTTCGAGGCTCAATTCAAGCTGCAGCAGCAGCAGCTGAATACCCTCCAGCAGATCGTACAGTCTGTCGTCGACAACAACAATAACTCAACGATGACACCTGCCGTGACCCAGCCTGTGGTTCGATCTAACGAAGCTGAACCAGAGGCGCCCGTGCTCTCAACTGCGGCACCGAGAAGTTCTAACTTCGACGTGTCAAAATTCACTAAAAGCTGTCGAACTTCCTTCAACGGTACAGAAGATCCCTCGGTGGCGATCGACTGGCTGGAGGAGCTGGAAGATAAGTTCGAGCTCCTGGGTGTCGAGGACTCAAAGAAAGTCGCATGTGCTCAACTTCTACTTCGAATTAACGCGCACGATTGGTGGGCTGTGCAGAAGCGGGCAATTCGACGTGAAGACGAGACGGCGGCGATCTCATGGGCGACATTCAAAAAGGCGTTCGAGACTGAATATCTTTCTGCAGCCGTACGACAGGAAAAAGAAGATGAGTTTATGCAGTTAAGGCAAGGCAATATGACTGTACGACAATATGCGGCCAAATTCAACAAACTGGCCAAGTTTGCTGGGGACTTCCTACCTACCACTGCAAGTCGAGCTCGACGATTTGAAGTGGGTCTACGTTCCACTATCCGCGCTCACGTTTCGGTGGGTGAATACCAAACTGTGGGCGAGGCACTCAACCACGCCATCCGTCTGGAGTCCGAGTATCCTCCTACTACTACCGGCGCTGTTCGCTTTAATAACAAACGCCATAGTAATGCGGGAGGCAACAACGCACTCAAGCGTCAAAACCGCGGCAACGGAGGCGGCAACCAGACGAAGGATCGAGTGGTCTGCACTTTCTGCGCCAAGGAGGGGCACTTGATCAGCGAGTGCCGATTGAAGAGCGGCGGCCGAACAGACCATATCGTAAGCAACTGTCCGGTGAAGCCAAACCAGCGCCGTCAACAATACCATCAGAACCGAGGCCAAGCACCTCGGGCTCCCCCGACCGCACAACAAAATGGCCAAGACCATCGCCCTAATGCTCAGGGCCGCGTCTACGCCATGACTCGCGACGAGGCATTCGCATCCGATACAGTCGTGACAGGTATACTGCAATTCAATAATAAACCTGCTCGTGTATTGTTTGATTCAGGTGCCACGCATAGTTTTATATCGACGGACTTTGCCACCGAGCACAAATTCTCCTTGACCCCACTGGGCCTCGATCTCTCAGTTAACGTACCGTCGGGCATGCCACTACTTGCAAATTTAGTCTGCGGAGACGGAATCATCTGTATAGGTGGTCAAAAGGTCAGTCTCGATGCGATAGTTCTAAATATTAAGGACTACGATATCATTCTGGGGATGGATTGGCTCGGTCCGTGCAACGCAACCATAGACTGCGCTGAAAAGGTCACATTTCGCATACCTGGAGTGCCTGAATTCTGCTACTCTTGTGGTGAGACGTCGCCGACCTGCATGGTGATCTCCGCAATATCTGCTCGACGGATGCTGCATTCCGGGTGCAAAGGCTATCTAGCTTCCGTTCGAGACATGCGACAGGATGGTGCAAACGCCAGTCAGACCGACGTTGTGGCAGAATTCCCCGATGTGTTCCCGGACGAGCTGCCCGGCATGCCGCCCGATCGAGAGATTGAGTTCACTATCGATACCTTCCCCGGCACTCGACCGATCTCGAATACCCCGTATAGAATGGCCCCTGCAGAGCTTAAAGAACTCAAGGTGCAGTTACAGGAATTGCTCGACAAGGGATTCATCCGACCCAGCGTCTCGCCGTGGGGAGCGCCCGTGCTGTTTGTCAAGAAGAAGGATGGCTCTATGCGTCTTTGTATCGACTACCGCGAGCTGAATAAAGCCACCGTCCGGAACAAATATCCCCTGCCCCGCATAGATGATCTGTTTGATCAGCTTCAAGGAGCCACGGTATTCTCTAAAATTGATCTGCGTTCGGGTTACCATCAACTCAAGATCAAGCCGGACGATGTGCCGAAGTCTGCCTTCCGCACTCGATACGGCCATTACGAGTTCCTGGTAATGTCGTTCGGCCTAACGAACGCCCCTGCTACTTTCATGGATTTAATGAATCGGGTGTTCCGACCATTCCTCGACAAGTTCGTAGTAGTCTTTATCGACGATATACTCGTCTACTCGAAGAATAGGCAGCAACACACTGAGCATCTGCGGACCGTGTTTCAGACCCTTCGAGAAAATCAACTATACGCGAAGCGAAGCAAATGTGAATTCTGGCTTAGCAGCGTCGCATTCCTCGGACACATCATTTTTGCTGAAGGCATCGCGGTCGACCCAAAGAAAGTTGAAGCCGTCGTTGATTGGAAGCGGCCAACGTCCGTCAGCGAGATTCGAAGTTTCCTTGGCTTAGCGGGATACTATCGACGCTTCGTGAAAGACTTCGCGAAGATCGCATCGCCTCTGACTCGCCTCAGCCAGAAAGGAGTCGCATTCGAATGGTCAGACGATTGTGAAGCTTCATTCCAAGAATTAAAGCAACGGCTCGTCTCGGTCCCGATACTCGCACTTCCAGAAGGGACCGAGGGTTTCCAGATATTCAGCGATGCGTCCGGTCAGGGCTTGGGGTGTGTGCTGATGCAGCGGAACAAGGTAATATCTTTTGCTTCCCGATAGCTAAAACCGCACGAGAAAAATTATCCCACGCACGACCTGGAGTTAGCGGCAATTGTGTTTGCGTTGAAATTGTGGCGTCACTATCTCTATGGCGTGGCGTGCACGATCTATACCGATCACAAGAGCCTCAAGTATCTATTCACGCAGAGGGAACTGAACTTGCGGCAGAGGCGCTGGCTTGAACTGATCAAGGACTACGACTTGACTATCGACTATACGCCGGGAAAGGAAAATGTTGTGGCGGACGCTTTGAGTCGGAAGTACATTGTCTCGTTATCCATCGACCCCAGATTGCTACGCAACTTAGAAGAGATGGGCATCGAGCTCCGAGTCAGATTCCGGAATGTGCAGTTGGCAAAGTTGCAGTTAGAGCCGAACTTGCTTGAAAAGATCAAGACCGCTCAGACGGACGATCCGTACCTAAAGAAAGTGCGAGAGCTAATTTCGACAGGCAGGACGACCGACTTTACGGAAGACGAAACCGGCGTGCTTCGCTTGAAGGGTAGGCTATGCGTTCCGGACGATTCAGAACTCAGAAAGGAGATCCTGTCGGAGGCGCACTATGCGAAATACACCTTGCATCCCGGTAGCACGAAGATGTACAAGGACCTCTGCACAAACTTCTGGTGGCACGGGATAAAAAGAGATGTGGCACTCTTCGTGTCGCAATGCATGGCCTGTCAGCAGGTGAAAGCTGAGCACCAGAGACCAGGCGGGGAGATGCAGAATCTGACGATTCCGGAATGGAAGTGGCAGCACGTGTGCATGGATTTTATTGTTGGTCTGCCGAAGACGCCACGGGGAAATGATGCCATCTGAGTCATCGTCGATCGATTAACCAAGTCAGCGCATTTTATTGCCATCAAAGTTACTTGGAGCGTTGATCGCCTGGCGCAGATATATCTTGATGAGATAGTACGGCTGCACGGAGTTCCAGTATCCATCGTCTCTGATCGGGATTCACGGTTCATGTCGCGATTCTGGAGTAGCCTTCAGTCGGCGCTGGGTACCAAGTTGCAGTTCAGCTCAGCTTACCATCCTCAGACCGACAGCCAAACGGAGCGCGTCAATCAGATTCTCGAAGACATGCTACGACTCTGCGCAATTGACTTCAAATCAAGCTGGGACAATCATCTACCTCTGGCCGAATTTGCGTACAACAATAGCTATCAATCCAGCATTCAAATGGCGCCGTATGAAGCCTTGTACGGGCGCAAGTGCCGATCACCCATTTGCTGGGACGAAGTCGGAGAGCGGCAGATTCTCGGCCCGAAACTGGTGGAACAGACCATGCAGAAAATTCGGCTCATTCGGGAAAGACTAAAGACTGTGCAGAGTCGTCAAAAAAGCTATGCGAACGTTCATCGTCGACCTCTCGAGTTTCAAGAAGGCGATCACGTGTTTCTCAAAGTGTCGCCCATGCGGGGAATTACTCGGTTCGGCGCAAAGGGGAAGTTGAGTCCGAGATTCGTTAGGCCGTTCGAAATACTTGAACGGGTCGCGCCAGTGGCCTACAAAATTGCCCTACTGCCGGCGCTTGAAGGTGTACACAATGTCTTCCATGTCTCTCAACTGCGGAAGTACGTGCACGACCCAAGCCACGTGGTATATTTTGGCCAGCTGGAGCTAAAGTCCGACTTATCCTACGTTGAAGAGCCAGTTCAAATTATAGAACACAAGGATAAGCTGCTACGCAATCGAGCGATCCCTCTCGTCCGCGTCCTCTGGAGGAACCACTCGGTCGAAGAGTCGACGTGGAAGCTTGAATCGGAAATGCAGGAGAAATTTCCTTCGTTATTCTCGTAGAGGTAGGTTCTATCTTTAAGTTTCGAAGACGAAACTTTTTATTAGTTGGTTATGGTGTAGTGCCCCGTTCCTACATCGTGCCCCGTTTCCGTCCACGGGGTGCGCGAGAAATGAACACTGTCGCTATCGATTCGGTCGGGACCGATAGGTCGGAATCGGCCGAGTCGATCGGACGAAAACGGTTGAATTAAGATCCATTCCACGTTATGGAATAGCTTCTTCGGAACCAAGTCCCATATTCTGCGGGTTGCGCCTCGAGGATTGGCTCTGCGGCTGAGTCGGGAGAGACCTCCCGTTGCTCTGATTTTTCATGCTGCACTTGATTTGGCTTGGCTTTGGTTTTCGTGAATGCGCTTTTCGTGAATGTTTTCCGAATGAGTTTTCGTGACTTGCGTTTTCGAGCTTCGCATTCATATCGAATTTCCTTGAATTATACAGTGTTCTAATCAGTTGCTTATGCGATTGCAGGTGATCGCGTAGGCGACGTCAGCACAGCCAACCGGTCGCTCGCTTGAAACAAGGCTAAGGCGAGTGGCTGACCTCCTTCGTCCCGTCCCTCTACTTCAAAACTCAATATATGAAGTAAAATAAATGCTTGTCATAATAGTGTAGAATCAATGAAATCGTGGCACGATACTTCACGAAACACTTGTTAACGAACTGCCGGTTTTGGAAATGGAAAACATGCTTCCCTATGCAATTATACTTGGTCTATGCCAAACCAATGAATGAATCAATTAACGCTTATCGCAACGATACGAATAAATGAGTAAATCAACTAAGTTCCAAAGAAAACGGTCATTGGACAACTTGTCGACAAGGTGTAGTTTCCTCGAACGGTTACCTAGGCCAAGGGACCGATTCGGCCCGGGAGGAACGAGTGTATAGCAAGCGCCAGCCCTTCATCGGTGCGAGTTATGCGGAAACTTTCGCACAGGGCTCGCTACCCGACGCGAAAGGGTCGCCGTCTAACTCAGCTATATGTCCGCGATGGCTTGAAATTGCCAGTGGCCTTCACACCCTTCTCACTGCTTAACAAATGCACGTGGCACGGGGTGAATATGATAGTTGCTCAATGTTATACAATTTCATATGCATGCCTCAAAACATGTTAACATGCAAATCGAGTAGGATGGTTAGAAAGATCATTGAAATAGCTAGCTAACATGTTTACGAAACTTCTTGAATCAAATGCAGAGCTTGGATTTAATTAGCCATTCGCCAGTACATGCGTTTCGTGCTGATCCTCGCTCTTTGCAGGTCCCGCGAACCAGGAAGGGCGCGCCAGCTAGCTCGGCGGCGTTCGTGACCTTTGAAGCTTCGGCCGTGCGTCGAAGACTTACTCTGCGACTCCACTTTTTGAAGGCTCTCGACAGTCCAAGGAAAATGACTCAGCGTCCCTCCCATCCAGGTCAATGGAGTACTTGTGTATATTGAGGGATGTGTGCAATGTATGGAACGGCTATCTCATCGGCACTCTTTTGTAATCGAGTCATGTTGTAGCCCGTACGACAATGAGTCTTGTATCGGAGTCTATAATAGATGTTCATTATCAATAAAGATCAAGTTTCCTTTACTTATTGTGTGTATCAATTTGTCTGCGTACTCTCTTAGATCTCGTGTCTCGAATTATCTTATGACTAGGCCTTGTGCGATCGCAAATTAGGTTCGCACGGCATCACGCCCGGGGGGGACGACTATCGATTCGACGGAATCGGGACGTGACATCCATATTCACGAGTGGGAGATTAAAGTTGATCTTCCTATCCCAGTTGTTGTATTGTTCGTTGTCAAACATCTCCAATTTGTGACAGTTGATATTCAAAGACTTGTACTTGCTTCCATATGAAGTTTTAGTAAAAGATCCTTGCAAACTTAGGATGTTACACGAATCTTGCTCTGAGATTGTTGCAGATATTCTCGAACAAGTCTTTTAGACTGAACTAGAAACTGGTTAATAAAACATTAAGAATTGCTAATGAAACTAAAAGTAGAAAATATTGTTGAACATAATAGGAGCAATGAAAACCAGTGAACAAAATTGGAGCAGTAAAACTACTAAGGAGCAGCAAAAGTTGTTATGAAACGTTCGCTAGAGATAGCAGAACAACCAGCTGGGGTGGTTAGAACAACCGTTGCTCAAAGCGAGATTCGACCGTATTTCGCATTGAATCGCTCATAGGAACAAGCAAGTTCCAATCACAACGTCAATCGAATTTCTAGAATGATCAATTAATCACCTCCCTTCTCGAAGTAAGCACTGATATACTAATGCAAAGGCTCGGACGAGCACTGTTGCGCTTATTCAAAAAGCACTAGTTGCTAGAGAGGAATCTCTCTCTCTCTCTCTCTCGTTTTCTTTTCCGAGTACTCATTTACGGAAGAGCTAGTGCTCTACTTATATAGGAGACCCACCTTGGCCAGTTACAAAACTGAATAGCTCACTATTAGAGTATTAATAGAAGTAACTCTTATTAATCAGCATTCAATAGTAGCTCCGCCGCTACGCATGTAGTTTCACCGCAGATGCATGGTAGCTTAGCCGCATCTTAGGCGAGGCTACACACGAAACTGGGCGAGGCTACCCCGTGCGAGTCGCCCCTGCATGACGACCCTACATGACGCCTCTACAGGCCACCCGCTAGGCAACCTGCTTGGCTACAACAAGGCTACTAGAGTCATCGCCAACTCCGCGCACATGCCATCAAAGTGTCACTTTGTGCCCATTCGCCATGCCCTCATCCGAGTCCGAGACTAGCTCCGAATCACGTGAGGTAGTCCCAAAATGAAATAGTTGGACCAGGTCATTAATGGACTAATCCCAACATTGAGCACTTGTATTCTCCTAAAAGTTCACCAATGCACTCGTAGGGGGGAGGGGGGGTGAATAGATCGTGTTTCTCGAGAGAAACGCGCAGATGACTGATATAGTCCCGATCAAGAAATCCGCATTCCTAAGTCTACCAATTAATTTGGGGATAGAAAGAAAAAAAAGGCAAGACAGTTATTTTGAGATATAGACCGACCGATGGAGTTGGGAGAGCTTGTCCTCGCAGATGGAGGAGAAGGAGTTGAGGAAGCGGACGGTGTTTCCGATATAGATGTTCACCTGCGAAGCATACATTTCATTAGGGTTAGGGTTAGGGTTTAAGAAGCAAGAAGAAGAGGAGAGAGAGAGAGGAAAGAGTAGAGTGATGACGAACGAGATAGAGAGTTCTCTGGTCGGAGACGGCGAGAACTTCGGCATCATTATCATCTCCTTCTTCTTCGTCCAATTGCTGGATAGGAGATTGAGGCGCGGAATGGAAGGAAGAAGAAGAAAGCCCTCCTCTCCACGCCATCATCACCCAAAAAAAACACAGGCAGCAGCTGCTTGTTTTATGCCCAGGGAGGAGAAAGGACTCGACTCTTGGCAGGCTATAAAGAAACGGAGAAATTTTATAGGGTAAATTATAAGGGCACAGCACATTTTACTCAGGGCTGTCCAAGTGTTAGTTTTTCATTATTTACAAGTTTGCCACTGAAAAAATTACTCAGGGCTATCCAAGTGGTAGGTATAAAAGATAATGAGGACTGCCAGGAATTGTGGCAGTCCTGAAAGTAATGAGGACTGCCACAATTCCTGACAGTCCTAGAAGTAATGAGGACTGCCAGAAATTGTGGCAGTCCTGAAAGGGACATACTCTACAACAGGACTGCCACAATTTCTGGCAGTCCTAGACATATTGAGGACTGCCATAAATTGAGGCAGTCCTGAAAGATACTTGCTGTACAGCAAGTTCCTTTCAGGACTGCCACAATTTCTGGCAGTCCTAAAGTCGACATTCCCGAATGAAAAAAATATATTAGGGTTTATTTCAATCTTGATAATAGAGTGAAATATGCATTTTAGGATTTATTTCCATGCATTTTTTGTGAGGAAAGAAGTATTTAACCTTTATTTTCATACATTTAGGGTTTATTTAATTTTTTGGGTGCCATCGAAATTGGAAAAGAGAAGGAAACTAGGATTTTGATGGAGATGGTGATGATGGAAACGGTGGAGAAGAAGATGATGATGATGATGAGAAAAAAAACTAGGGTTTTGATGAAGATGTGAGAATGGAAATGGTGGAGAAGAAGAAGATGGATAGAAGAAGAAGAAGAAGAAGAAGAAGAAGAAGAAGAAGAAAGCTAGGGTTTGTGAAAAGAGAGAGACTGGAGAAGAAGAAAATGGACAGCCCCTGAATAAAAAATTTGGACAGCCCGAGTAAAAGTTCCTCAAAGCCTGGCTAGCCCTAATCCTGGCTAGCCCCGAGTAAAAAAGGCTGTGCCCTTATAAATAGCCTTTTATAGGCACTTCAAACATTTCTCAAGACATCCAAAAAAAAATTTTAAAATTTTTGAGTCGCACCCCACTCAATGTACACATATGAGTGGTGCACCCCACTCGATTCACCATATGCATAAATAATCCCTCTTATGACGAAAATCGTTAGAAAAAACGATTTGTGTCGTTTGTCATATATTTATGACCGAAATACCCTTTATGAGTTAATGTCCTTTGACTCCGCGCCAAACCCCTCTCTCTTCTTCTTCCAGACGCTTCATCTTCCTTCCTCCCTTCTCAACGAACTTCCCCTCTCCCCCTCTCGTCTCGATCCCCCTGTTTCTCTCGTTCCAGCCTCCATCTCCAAAGCTTCGTGGAGACAGAGAGGTAAGAACATGACAGCAGTTTGATCTTCTTAACTTTATGCAGGATCTTGAAGACTGAAAGAAAGAAAGAAGAGCTTCCATGGCTGTGTGTCGAAAAGGGTATTGATTCGTAGTTTAGGGTTTATATTGTATGTTGCTAATTTTATGGAATTTGGGTTCGAATTTCTTAGAATTGAGTAGGAACTTAGGGTTTGTTTCCATTTAAAATAATATGATTTAGGGTTTCTCGAACACTGATTCCATTATATTTTGATAAAATTTGGTAGAAATTGTTGTGCTGTTAGTGAATTTGGGTAGAACATAGAAAGCTTTGTTAGTGAATGTTAGTGAATTTGGGTTTGTTTCCATTTTGTTCTGTTAGTGAATGTTAGTGAATTGGGTATTACATTTCTCGAACACTTAGGGTTTGTTTCCATTTTGTTCTGTTAGTGAATTTGGGTAGAACATAGAAAGCTATTAGTGAATTTATATGCTTTGTTAGTGAAGTATGAAGTCTGTTAGTGAACAAACATTTTTTTTCTGTTGATTCTATGCACTGTTAGTGAATTTATATGCTCTGTTATTGAAAGTTTAATTTTACAGGAATTATATGGTCAGATTCCATATGAAGGATACTTCAGTTGTGAATGAAGTCGACCCTGACCTAATAAGCTTGTTGGATATTCCCTATGTAGTGAAGAGTAACCATCTAGAGGCCACATTTAAGTATTATTTGATTGATAATCTAAAAGATGGGAAAACAGTAGAGTTGTTGAATGATGGTGGATTGTTGGACATGTTCAGTAAACAAATGCCTGATCATAATGGAGAGCTACACATTTACTTAGAAGATGTGGCAGTTCCTACTGAGCAAGACACTCTCTCTAAGAAGAACATGAAGAAAGTAGCACACAAACCACAGTTTGATACTAGACAGCCTGTGAAGAAAGTAGCACACAAACCACAGTTTGACACTCCCTCTAAGAAGAACATGAAGAAAGTAGAACACAAACCAACGTATTCTACTTACAGTTCTGAGGAGGAGTTGGAAAATAAAGAAGACAGAGAGGTTGGGTCACAGCCTGTGAAAGAGTTTGGTACAAAAAATGAGACTCAGTTGTGTGGAGATGAACCAATAGTTGAAGACGATGACACAGAATCTGATGAGTCTTTTGTACCAGCAGGTGAAGAAGATGACTCTTTATGTTATACTTAATTATTTGTTCTCTAACACAATTTGTAATGTTTATTTGCAGCAGATGAAGAAGATGACACAGAAATTGAGCATGTAGATGACTTCTGGGGGGAATATGTTGTGGATCCAGATAATAACAAAGAATAATGGGGGGAAGAGACAGAGTATCAAAGGTCACATGCTCAAAAGAAGAAGATGTCAATGAAGAAGCTGGCAATTGATGAAATCAATCCTGCAGATGAGTACCAAAGCCCTGACTCATCCCTTATGAGGGGGAGAAAGAAGGGTGGGAGGAAAAAGGGGGGAGTTGATGGCCTGTATAGTGATGGTGAGATGGATGAGGAGAACAGGGCTCCAGTTGTGAGTGGCCTAGTCCTATGGCAGCAATGGGCTACTCCTGGTGACTGCAGAAAGTATTTGAGAGCATGTGCCATAATAACAGGTTTGAAATAAAGTTTGTTAAAAATGATGGTACAAGAATATGGTGTGTATGCCAAGAAGAAACATGCCCTTGGATGTGTAGGGTGAGAATTAATAGTGTTGACAAGACAACATGTACACTAAGACAGTTAAATGAAGAGCACACATGTAGGCACACCTCAAACTTGCATAATAGAATGGCTAATAGCAAATTCACAGCCGAGGTATTGGAAGACGATATGAAGGCCCACCATACTTCATGGAAGGACAAGGATGTGCAAAAGCAAATGTGGTTGAAGTGTACTGTGAATGTTTCATACTGGAATGCCCACAAAGCATTGTTAAGAGTGAGGGAGAGAATGTTTGGGGGTTATGAAGAAAGATATAGGAAAGCCCCTGAGGTTGTAAAGCAAATTGTTACTACCAACCCAGGTATGTAAATGTATGTTATGCATTAGTTCATGTACTTATGTTATGTATTAGTTAATGTAGATGCATTAGTTAATGTACTTATGTTATGTATATGGGACAGGGAGTGTAGCTTTCTGTGGAAATATACTAGGGACTCTGGAGTTTGGATATTGCTGTGTTGGATATGAAGCTAGTTGGGAGGGATTTATACATGGGTGCAGACCATTAGTTGGCTTGGATGACTGTCATCTAAAAGGAAAGTACGGAGGGGTGTGTTTGTCAGCAACTGCTTCGGATGGAAATAATAGTTTATTCCCACTTGCCATCTATATATGCACGTCTGAGAGTGAGGCAACATGGGGACATTTTCTTACTCTTATTAAGGACAAGTTGCTTCAACATAGAGAAAGGGTGACCTTCATATCTGACAGACAAAAAGGCCTAGGACTAGCTGTGGAGAGAGAGTTCTATGGACACCCACATAGATTTTGTTTCGGGCACTTCTACAAGAACTTCAAAGCCCATGTGAATGGTAGCCAGCAAATGAAGCAGCTTACATGGGGTGCAGCTAGAGCCTACAGACAGGTAGACCAAGCTAAGTATATGGAAGCAATGTCCTATTGGTCACCAATACCTTATAGCAGAGAGCAGAAACAGGTATTCTACTAATTCATATGCAAATTTTCTTACTGATACATGGATACATGATACTTATCTTCTGAACTGAACTGAAGATAAGTATCAGATACATTAAGTGAAGTATCTGAACTGAAGATAAGTTCATTCATATATTAAGTTCATACATACATGCTGATACATGCTAATTCATACATTATGCTATAGTATCTGAATTTAAGTTCATACCATTTCATACCAACAGGTGGTGCAGAGCATATTTCGAGACAACAACAAAGTGTGAGCATATTACCAATAACTTTTATGAAAGTTTCAACAATTGGATTGGTGAACTAAGAAGTAAACCCATCACAATGCTTGTAGAGATGTTCCATATGATGGTAATGAAGTTGATATAAGAGAGGAAAATGACTTCAATGAAATGGAGTGACTTGGACTTGACTCCTAGAGCACAGAAAGTGATTGATCAAAGGGCAAAGCAAGTGAACAGATATCACGTTACTGGGGCTGATGAGGGCTTATTTTGTGTAACTAGTGTGTTCTCAATCGAGAACAGATGGACTGTTGATACTCGTATTGGGACTTGTGACTACTTCGTATGGGATTTAACATGGATCCCATATGTCCATGCTGTAGCTTCATTGTTACCTAGCAGGCCCACATGGACTATGTGAGTATAGAAGCAGACTTTTTAAGCTAATATCTTTATTGTGCAAATTCTTTGTTTAATATGTACAGGTACACAAGTCCCTACTATCATGCCACTACCTATAAGAGGGCTTATGCTGGGAAGATTGTTCCATTGCCAGACCAATCCTTATGGGATCCAGTAAACAATCACTACTTTGTATTACACTTTTGGTTATACTTCACTTTGTATAGTATACTTATTTGTAATGTCTACTTTGCAGCCAGCGTACGAAGTTGGCCCACCTGGTAGACATAGACAACCTGGGAGACCAAGAGGGGCAAGGAGGTTGGAGGCTGACGAGCTGCCAAGAGCATCCAATAAGCAGAGGATTTGTGGCCGTTGCAAATTACCGGCTGATCATAATGCTGGAGGGTGCCAAGGAGGACCAGTTGGAGGGAACAGCAAAAGAGCAAGGGCACCTAGGCCACCAAGGCCTCCTAAGGAACCAAAGATGAAAAACACTGTCTACAAGAGGCCGAAGGTTTCAAGGGGAAAAAAGAAGACTAAACTAGCAGGAACTCAAGTCCCGACGCCTCCAGGATGCTAGTTGAAATATGACTTGAAAACTATAGACTATGTTTGTGTTCCAGTATTTTGTTAAGGTCCACTACATCATTATTTTGTAACTCTGTTGGACATCAGTTTATATATACTCTCTTTATTTTGTAACTCTGTTGGACATCATTTTGTAACTCTGTTCCAGGATGCTCGTTGAAATAGGCTTTGTTAAGAAGCTGTTGAAAACTATGTCAATTCCAGCTTGCAATTCCAGCTAGTTGAAATATGCTTTGTTAAGAAGCTGTTGAAAACTATAGACTATATCAATTCCAGCTTGCAATTCCAGGTTTATAAGTCAAGAAGATATTTTAACAAGTAATATATAAAGTCTGAAAGTGAATGTATATTATGCAATTCCATGTTTACATAGCCACGTCTTTTCCAAATGACTTACACAACTGTTCTAGAGTTGTGTTCACTACAATTTGAACTGGAAACTTTGACTCAGAGCGGTCGTTATCACACTCGACAGCCTCATTCAACCATTTGAATGCACCGTTACATTTTTGACATTGTAAGAATCGTCTTCCATAGCTGTGGCTCCTCTTCGACACCATCACGATTCTTTTTCCTCCACAATTAGGATTAGGACAAGGGGCTTTCTCCCAAGGGCATTGTTGCTTCCAGTGACTTAAGTCACCACACGTGAAACACCCTTCTCTTCGTATTGAGGAAGATGAACTTTTGCGTATGCCTTCACAAATTGCTTCATCCAGCCACTGAAAATTCGAGCAAAGAGGACACTTCAGAAATTTTCTCCCGAGATTTGCCTTCGTATTAGACTTCGACAGGTAACGAATCCCATTGCAGTTCACAGTCTTGCAAGGTGAGCTCAAGAACGAACACTCATCTGCAAGGTGAGTGTGCTTCGAGCATATTTGACATTTTTCCTACAATAACCAAAAATTTGATGTAAAACCTAAAAATGGTGGAGCCAAAAACAGATTGTTCACACTAGTTGAGAGAAAGGAGGAAGAGAGGAAGAGAGAGTGCAAACCTTGAAGCTCTTCGAGTGGTCGACCATGGGAGCGGAGCTTCGAGTGGTCAGATTTGGGTTTTAGGGCAGAATGAAGATCTGAGGAGAAGAAAGAGGGGCGGGGGTTGTTTTAGAAGAAAGAGTAGGTGAGGATTATAAAGAGGGTGGATTGTGGACCGTTAGGAAATAAACAGAAGGGTATTTCGGTCATAAATATATGACAAACGACACGAATTGTTTTTTCTAACGATTTCCGTCATAAGAGGGATTACTTATGCATATGGTGAATCGAGTGGGGTGCACCACTCATATGTGTACATTGAGTGGGGTGCGACTCAAAAATTTTCAAAAAATTTCTTGTTTATTTATAAGGTTGTAAGTAATTTTTTTTGTTTTAGAACAGCTCAAATTTTGAGTATAAAATACAATAAAGTCATATTTTTCTATGCTCTTTCTTCTCCCTATTGTCACGGACTTAGTATTTTAGGCTACATTTCATCGCGTGCGGCACACTATCTTCCTTCTTGAAACTCGTGCAAGCCTTTCTGAACCCGCTTAGCTAGAATGCTAAGTAAATAAGAGAAGAGTGGAACAAATGAGACTCGTAAAGGATTCTTCTATTAACTTGGAGAATGCTTACAAGTTTTGGTGGTAAGGAACAAATGAGGCCTCACACTTATTTATAGTGTCCATAGGGCTTACATGAAAATATCAAGAACCATCTAGAATCGACATATTCTAGGGATTAATATATTCTAGGCACTAGATAAGTACATAGAAGCTTCTAGTACATCCACAAAGATCATGAGACATCTAGAAAAGTCTTGAGTCTTTTGGAAGATTCTTGGGTCCTTTGGAAGATTCTGAGGCCTTATGGAAGATTCTACCATCTTCTAGAACATTTTGGAAGCTTTCCGCACTTCCGTGGAAGGCTATGCAACTTTGCCTCGGACGGGACACAACTTTTTGAATGTTACATTCTCCCCCACCTAAGGCGTTGACATTCACGTCAACCATGCTCGCTGTGAAATGTCTGGACCTCGGCCTCGAACTGATGCAACGTATCAGCACGTTCCCATCTAGACTCGTCTTACGGCATGCCCTTCCATTGGATGAGGTACTCCACATACGGGGACATGCTGCGAGCACGGCTTCCACTTCCTTGTCGAAGGACGTAGTCATGGTCGTCGTGGGTCTTTCCAGAACTCCTTGCTGGGGATCCTCCAAGTCTTCATGGTACAGCTTCAGGCAACTTGCATGGAAGACTGCATGAATCTTAAACTTGGCAGGGAGCTCGAGCTTGTAGACCACCTTGCCTACTTTCTTGAGCACGAAAAAGGGCCTTCGTACTTCCGAATCAGTTCTTTGTGCACTTTTCGGAACAGTTTGAACTTTTGCAGTTGTAGCTTGACCATCACCATATCCCCCTCCTTGTACTCAATTGGCCTTCGTCTCGCGTCGGTCCATTTCTTCATCTTCCTCGCAGCCTTCTCTAGAAATGCTATGACAATGTTCGCCTTTGCCTTGAACTCTGAATTAAACTAGTTGGCCGCGGGACTTCTTATCACGACCCGTACCCTAGAGTAAGGGTACTAGACGTGGGTACGTCCAGCCTACGCCGCAGTGTCGGCGGTAAAATACTGTCCTAGGTCACAACATCTAACAATATAATGCTAAGCAGTTTATACTCCCCGAATGGGGGTGACATAGCAGAATGTAGACTCAATCACATCTAAGGTAGAGCATAATGGAAGATAGATAAAACATGAAATCCAAAAGAGATACAGTAGATAGAAGTCTAAGTGTCTAAGATACACAAACCCAGAAATACATCTCAAAGCTCAAATATAGTAATCCATAAATACAACTCAAGACAATTGAAAGTAAGTTATAAGCAAAACCCTAGCTATCTATACAACCTCTACTGTGTCTCCTCTAGGCTAGCAGGCAACCTCCAGGCTATCTGTAAAATTTATCAACAGGTCCAGTCAGGATGGAAGCGAGCACATATCTCTCAAAACAGTTCATAACAGGTTAGGAGTATAAAGCATACAATAGAGTAAAATACAGGAAATGCTGAAAAGGAAATACAGAAAAACAGAAGATATTTTGTAACTGAAAGTAAGTACATGATAAGTAAAGACTGTAAGTGGCTAAGTGATTTAGAGTACAATATGGTTATGTAAACGGCTTAGGAGCACATGAATACAACTAAGAAGCACATGAATACACTAAGAGGCACATGAATACCTACTGGGGATAATGATCACATAACCAATTCTACTCACCCCGCCCCAATCAATACACAAGGATCCATTCAAGTTACGTTATTGGCACATGAATACAGCTAAAGATACGTGAACTCATGTAATGAGTAGTACATGAGGCGCATGATAGCACATGAAAGCACATGAGAACATGTAAATACATGAACTAGTACGAGTACATGGAGTACCTGATGCACATGATAAAGTACATGAACGTGAAATACCCGATGCACCCGTAAAGGGATAACATCTTAGGAAAGGATCCATATAGTACTAATCCGTGAAGATACGTGTCAGCATCAAGTAAAGTAATCTAGAGCAAGGATATAGTCCAGACAGGTATGAAAAGATCAGAGAATGTACTCGCCTCGATTTGATTGGAGTCGACGTGCGCGACACGAACGTGTCGACACGAGGTAGGTACACTGCTATGTTCTACAGAGGGTCCCAGACGACGACACGGGCAGTCCCAATGAGTCCAGAATAGTCCAAATAGCCTAGTTTGGTATATAAAAGTCTAAAATCAGGGTTTGGTACGATAATCAATCAAGGAATAGAAAATGACTATCATAGTCACGATTTATGATTTTTAGAAAAAATGGTATAACTAATTACATATATTCTATTTATAAATCATAATATAGTTAGATATTAGTTTTGAATATATACAGAAAATATTTTGTACCAAAACTCCAATTTATCAAATATAAATATTAATACTAGTCACAACAAAATAATAATAATAATAATAATAATAATAATAATAATAATAATAATAATAATAATAATAAAATATCATCATTTTTACCACTATTATACAATATATATAAACTTATCCATAAACTAATATGTATACCATTATACATTAATACCTAACATACATATATGCAATTATATATTAATACATAACTATTATACATATATTAAACTATTATACATTATCTATAATACAATATATATAAACTATATATATATATATATATATATATATATATATATATATATATATATATATATTAATACATTACATATAAACAGAGGGGAGGGCTCTCTTCCCAAATCGGACAAAAAGGGGGAGACTCACAGCTGGGGGGTTCTCTTGGCCAAGGGCTCCGGCGAGTTTCGCCGACGGAGGGGAACGGATCCCGGCGGTAGAAGTGTGGTCGTCGGCCTCCAACGCGCTGGCTGAGCGCGGCGAAGTTCCGAACGGTGAGGACGGCGAACGCGGCAGGGCAGCACCGGCTCAGTGAGGACGATCACCGGAGCTCGAGTCGAGGCGGTGGTCGTGATCTGAGATGGCACTGGGTCTGGGTTCGGGTCTCACCGGCGGCGCGACGCGGGGAGGATGCGGGGCGGCGCCAGGTTCTCTCTCCCTCTCTCTCTCTATGTGATGGTGGTGGAGATGTTGTGCTGGTGGCGGTGGTGGCGTATTATGGTGGCGGTGGTGGGTGGTTGTGATGGCGGCGACCGGGTGGTGGTTTCTTGGTGGAGGTTGAAGGTGATGGCAGTGGTGGTTCGGTGAGGGGCGCTGGTGGTTGACGATGGTGGCGGTGGTGAGGTGTTGCGGCTAGGCCGATTGGCCGGGGTGGTGGTGGAGGTTTGACAGTGGCGGTGATGGTTTGGTCGGTCGGGAAGTCGAGGCCAGTGGGGGTGGCTCGACTTGGGTTTCCTGTGGTGATGGCGTCGGGACAAGGAAGATGGGGGTGGCGGCTATGGCTGAGTGTAGGAATTTTAGGGTTTTGGGGATTTGTACAACTATTGGGAAAAAGTGTTATTTATAGAGGAGTGGGGGAAACCCTAGAATCCAATGTACATATAATAAAATTAGGAAAAACATAGTGGAAAACTAACGCTAATAACTAACTGCTAACTACTAACCATTTGACAAATAACCAATAATTTAATTAGTTAATTACTGCCAGTAAAATCACTAGCTAATTTAACTTAGAAATTACAATAGCAAAATTTTGTAAATAAATATAAAGAAAATCAATTTCGAAAAATATCAAAAAAATATGAATTTGTTAAATAGATTATTTTTCTTTTAATTGAATTAAAAATATTCATAACTTATTGATTCAAGGAAAATGGCAGAAAATTTTCAATAGGATAAATTCGCATAAATAGTAGACAAAAAACCAACAAGGACCGATAGCAATCACGGTCAAATTTGTTTTCCCAAAAATTAGAATTTGTACGTTTTTTTGTGATTCAGAAATTTGAGAGTTTTGGAAAATACAAAAATTCAAAAATCCAAGAAATTGGTTCACGGAGGTTACAAATCTACCCTCCTTAAAGAAATTTCGTCCTCGAAATTTAAAGGTTGGGAAGGGAGTTAAAACATGATAGAAATTTAGGCAATAACTCAGACACGATCAAAAGGCAACGACCATGGCACGATCAAGATAATCAACTTGAAATTGTTTGGACACGACTATTGATTTAGCACGATAGAATCATAGAATGATCATCATTGTTTAGACACAAATCAGGAATAAATTTAGATTATTTTTAGTCATGATCTTAATCACGGCTAAGAGAAACGAATGGAGAACGAAATTCGAGTATAGAACGATCGGTAGTTAGATTTGATGAAAATCGGACTCTAGGTCATATAAGCACGATCAAGAAAATAAATTTCAAATTAACTTAGGCACGACTAGTGATTTGTCATGATCGAAAGCCTAATCAGCATGATGAATTAGGTCATGAATAGGATATGAGTTCGAACGTGATTTAAAAATTTAGAATTGATCTAGGTTTTGGCACGATTCAAGATTTGACTACAAAACCAAAACTTGGGTATTCTCTAGGAATGGAACCCTAAGCACGGTATCTATAGAATCGAATTTATGGCAAGAGCAGAAATTGGTTCAGACATAACCAAAATCCAGGTTCCGGCGTGACTAACCAATCATATAGTTGTGATCGGGTATCAAGGTTGTTTTAGGCACAATGGAAAAAAATTGTTTCGGTTATGATCACTCAGTTTTATGACAAGTTCATAATCAATCGGTTAGTCGTGATCAAGGACCAAAATTTTCAAGCACGATTTAGAGGCAAAATCGGTACGATAGTCATGGTCATTAAAATCACGGTCATGAGAATCATAGTCGTCTAGTCATGCCGGGTCATCTAGGCATGACTAATCACAAGGAGTTTAGATATAATCAGGAAGTAAATCATGGTCAGAAAAGAGTTTGGATACTAGTGTTAAAATTCAAACATGATCATAATCGTTAGTTCGACATTATCGAAGATGAAGTCAGTCTAACCCTGGGTCAAATTGTCACGCCCTGCTCCCGTAGGAGCGATCGTCCTCGCTAAGGCGTGATGCAGCACGGGCCTAGGTTGCACCCGTGCAAGGCCAAGTCCAGAAACGGCCGATTTGAGCTAGGTCACAGAGTCGCACAGAGTGTCCCCATTTGCAGCGGAAAGTAAATGAACACAAGTGGAAGCGAATTCGAACTCTTTATTGATATTCAAGAAGTTTACAAGCGGTGCTAGGCCGATATTACAAATCGCTCAAGCTCTCTCTCTCTCTGAAACATAAAAGGCATGCCAAGTGGCTTACAACATGGAATAATTCATGGCGATATTCCGATACATTATGTCCTGTATAGGGTGCTTCAGCTCCTTGCAACGCTCCAAGGCTCCAGAGATAGCTCCGCGCCTTAGCACGTTCGATGGAAGCTCCGCACCCGCCGACGATACCTGTATCCTGCAAGTAGACTGTGGGGTTATCAGTACATTGTTATGCACTGGTGGGGAGGCTAGCTCGCCCACAAAGCTATCATTACCAAACACGTATCATTTACTTTTGTGCATCTCTATCATTCATTGTCTTTCTAATCTTGCCTTAGGATCAATTTCGTGGCATATGTCATAACCTATCCCGTGTTGCCAAATTCAAGTGTCGCATGGAAATACATGCACAACTTACCCATACTTACCGTCCGGCCTTCCCTGTCCAAAGTAAACCAAGTTAGTCAACAATTTCATATGGAACAACATAATGTGATTCTTGAAAACATTCAATATCAAGGGCGTGTCCCTGCCTCAGTTACTAGCGCATCGTAGGCGTATTCTCTAACTCATTGTACGAAGTATTCATTATCATTTGGTATGATACATTTTAAGCTTATTCAGAAGGTACTTTGTTCAGATTAACTTAGACTACTTTGATTTCAATGCAAGGACTTGCACGTGGATCGCCACCAGCAAAGCCCACTTAATCTATATGCATCGGTCGCTGGCATCACAAGCCATCCTGGACATGTCTTCCCCTGTGGTAATTTCTCACCTATCATGGCGTGCGGCTTGGTACACCCTGATAGTCTTTTGAAATACCCGACCTTACGTCCCCTGGTGGCCAAGCCCGCACTCAGGCAGTCCGTAAGCCATTTCCTTTGATTCCGTCCGGACCGGAAAGTCCTTCACACTTTGATCATGCCATGGAATCCCTTTTTCTTCACGGTCACAGTATACGCCACCCCTCGCTCGTGCCGTTTGTCTACGACCATTTCGTATTAACTTATCTTTTTAACTTAACGGCTGTCTCTGAGCCGTAGGCTAACCCTTAGCCTTAATGCGTTATCGACCAGGTTGGCGTCCGTGCAGCGCGGGTAGCGAGCCCCGTTGTACGTGCCCGTCATACCTGTCGCTAACCATTTCCATCATTCTTATCTTTTATTCATTCTTTCTTTCACTTGTTCATTCATTTGTTGATTCATTCATTCACTTATTCGTTTACTCTTTCATTCATACATTACGCAACTCCTTGTGCGGGAGTCTCCTTGGCGACCCATCGGTCCCATAGCCTTTCAATGTTACTATACTCTACTCGGAACGACTATATTGATAGTCTTCCCATTTCATTGTTGTAATCCATTCATTATTTCATTGTTGAACGCATAAGGGACTTGAACGCAAGCTTGTGCCTTAGCACAAGCGTAGAGCGCGGTGCGAGAGTTCTCGTATTTTCTATGTTCTTTTCCATATTCTATACAAGCATACAAGATGGGATTATTCCCTTAGCTAGGTGCGTTGAGTCATTTATTAGCAAGTGCGGGGTTATCGCCTAGCGATTCTCGTGATAGTGTCCGCACTGTTATGTGTCTAGGCTAAGCAAAGACGGGTTCATCGGAGCCACCCACCTTAGCGATGTTCGCATCGGCCGAGCGATACTCCGAGCGCGCCTTTGAAAGTCTAAGTCTGGACTCATCTTGACGGGCCAATGTAAGCCTTGCATCGATTCTTCATCAGGTCGATGCCAACTCTTCGGGTCGATGGCTCGCTTGTGTCGTTGCACTTACCGTTTGAATCGGTATTCCACTAGGATGGAGCGGGTCATTATATAATACACCACTCAAAATAAGTCTCGTCCTCGAGACTTCCTGAGTGCAGGTCATCCTACCATTCCTTAACTCGTGTCGTCGTGTTTCTTAGACGATTTCTATCGAACGACTCTATCGTTCTATGGCGCCGAATTATACTCGATACCTTTCCAAGTTCCATGTCACATACGTTTGGTCGGTTTTATTGAATTACTTTTCATTCATTTTAGAGTTGATGGCACTTATTCAATTCAAGTGTTTCTTTGACTTGGTTGCTATTTCGACGTATCATGGGACTGAAACGGTCGCACGAGGTGCGTTGTAATTCTCAAACACGAGAGTCGTAGGCTTAGGCAACTCACTCATTCGTTCACGCGCCTCGCAACACCCACTTGCAGCTGCATTCGAGTTCATCATATCGCTGAGTTTGGATCGTGCACGTATCCAAGGCGTCCCCCGAACATGTACATTTCAACCAAGCTTAGCGATTAGCGAAGTCGGACAAGCTACTCGTGATAGTTTTGATTTGCCGATCGTTTTGCTAACTTCAATTTAGAACCGAACTCGTGTGCTTCTCACTATCGTTTATCTCGGTCATCGAGATGGTTTGATTCGTTTCTCAAGCACTCTTGTCAATGAAATCAATACGATTTCTTCTTAGCGGGGTCGACCAAATCTAAGTAATTTTCGTCCAATTCTAGATCAAGTATCGCACTATCACCGGGTACGTCTTCCAATCAATGATTCAATTTGTTATTCCAAATTTACTTGCGCATCATCCATCCCTATTATTCCCTTCGTTTGGGGCCAATCTTATTGTCGTTCACGCACACTCCCAGTTCTCCGTCCTACTCTAAGTCTTGTTTCCTCCAAGACTATCGTCCGTCCAGACGATACTTTAAATGCCATCGCACAGGTTCAATCACTCGGCATAGGGTCGTCTGCCTATCCGCTAGGTCAGCTCATAAGGTCATAGTTACATGTCAAGTCTGTCGCTCATCGTACAAGGTCGTTGCACGACGCTCGCCCCAAATCCTATGGTCAAACCATTTGTTTGCTTGTACGGGTGTTTCTACCCAAACTCGTGTCACTCAGATTTCTAAACATCGAGCACGATCACCTATTCGCATCAATGCATTCGTTGTGCATATTCGAATCCATTCAAACCGCCAACTCTAACCAATTCATGTATTCGATCACGAGGTTGTCTAGCTTTGACAATATGTTGCGCCCCAATCTCACGCAAGTCCGATTATCCATGGTGGTTCATGAATCACCATGCGATGCTCCCGCAGAATAATCATTCTCATCGGGGCGTAACTCTTGCTTGCGTCTAGACTAATTCGTTCTCGATACGCGGATTGGACCTACGCAATCCTCAATTTCAATCGTCAAGCACACAAATTCATTCCCGAGTCCACCTTCGCGTCAAACCACAAGTCAAAGCAATCAAATTATCACGCCATCCGAGCTCAATCACTCCCGCCGTATGAATCACCATATCGGCGCTCACGCGGAGTGATCGTCCTAATCCGGCACGACGCATGTGCGAGGCTGGAGTTGCGCTCGCATGAGACAAGAACGTCAACGTTGTGGTTGTCAACGAAGCAAATCCAAGCATTTCATTTTCTATCCAAACCAAGATCGATAGTCTATTTATATTTCGTTCAACTAGAAAATCCTCGAGCCAAATCTATCTTTTCCTCGACACATTTTTAACATTTCAAGTATAGCGTCCAACGGAACAATGATATTTGCACGACCGTCATTCGCCGAGTCAGAGTGCCCCCGAGTTATCGCATATCGATCTTTGATACGCCTCAATACCATTGACGATATGCGTAACCTAACGATCTTCCTTTGCAACCAATTTCGAGTCGTACTACTGATGCTATTGTCCGAGTTGGATAATCCACAATTTCCTCGATATTCAAGATCAAGTTCGATCGCTATTCCTCAAGCTCGTTTCAAGATCGTTATTCAAAACTCAAGTCACATTTCATTTGAATCAATCCCAAATCGTACGCGCGATTCTCTAAGTTTCCTCGATCAAGACCATTCACTTTCATTCATCGTTCCGAATCGTTTTCTAACATGCGTTGCCCATTCACAAGTTGTCCGAACGACATCTCGTTCGGGATATTCGAAGTCATGACCAACTAAGCATGACGCGTTCTAAGGCTTTGTACGATCGCATCGCCTCGTCGACATACCCGTTCTATACGTATATCTTGTAGTCTCGTTCGAACAATTTCTATAACATCCATACACCACTCAGGATTCGAGCCACTCGACTTGTAACACCCTGTTTTCTGAAATTAGGAATTTTTGAAAAATTATTATTTTATTAATTATTAATGGTGTATAGGGCATGATATGATTTATGGTGATTTTAGTGTACTTAGAACCATCTTCTAAGTCATGCTAAGTCATGACTTATGACTTTGTGATTTTGGTTAATATAACTTAGTGAAAACCCTAGTTTTCCTTAACCTAGAAGTTGCCATGACCATGTGAGCTTAGCCATAGGCTTAGAACATCAAATTAGTGACTTTTGGCCAAAAGGATATTTTGGTAAATTACTAGACTTTATTTGAGATTATGTGATTTTTAATATTGTTTAATCATGGTTAAGTTCCATGATTAGTCCCTAGCCTATCCTACCCTAATCTAGAGGTTAGCCACTAACCTAGAAGCTTTAGGATGGATTTTTGTTAAGGGTTAAAGTGGTATAAATATCTAGTTTACCTTTATTGATATTTTCCTTAAACCACTCCAAATATCTCACCCCTTTACACAAAGTCCATGCCTTAGCCATGAAGGAAGGGCAAGGACACCCCCCCCCATGCCATGGCCGGCCAAGGGTACCCCCCCTAGCAGCCCACACTTCTATATAATCCCATTGTATTAATTCATGGAAATTTTACATGAATTTTAATCTCACAAAATTCCCATTTCTTCAAACCTACACAACTTGAGCAATATTGTTCCAAATTCACTCTAGTCTTTTACATTGGGACCCTACAACATCAAGGGTACTAAGGGAGGATAGCAATCAAGAATTTGGAGGCTTTGGATATCATCAAGTTGAAGGACACACACCCCCCCTCTTCTTTGATTTTTATTGGATTGCACCAATAGGTAAATTCCCTCAAACATAGTTAAAATCCTGTTTTTTTCTTCATAAATGCATTCATATAGGACTACCATAACTGTGGGTAAAATTTGGTGGAAATTAGAGTCGGTTAGGTGTCCGTATCGGACACGTATCCTAAGCTAGAAACCCTTGTTTGTTGAAATGCCACATAGGATTTGTTTTGTTAAATGTAGAACAAATTACACTTTTGTGAAGCCCTAGACATGTAGGTCACATACCCAGTGGACTGAGCACGTTTTCGTGCTGTGTCCGTGTCCAAATTGGACACGAACCCACTGCACGAGACTCTCGTGCATGCCCTGCTACCCCATCCTTCGTGTGCACTGCACAGGCACCTAGGACACGTGATATTTGACACGGACACGGGGGCAATGTCTGCGAATATGCCCCCAAAGTCTCGTGTCGCGTCGTGTCGTGTCGAGTGAGAAATCTCACTCGCACTGGACACGCGCTGTCAGCGCACACGAGCGCGGGGGCGACTTTGAGCGTGTCGTGTCGCATGGACACGACACTTGGGTGTCTCGTGATGACACGGGCATGTAGCCCTATTTGTGGCGTACACGTGTGCACGACCACGAGACGTGTCGTGTCTCGTGGTGTGTCCACGAGCGTGTGTAACGCGTGCACGACGCTGTGCACGCGTTGCGTATCAGAAATTTACCCGAGTGGGGATTTTGTGTATTTTGACACATGAATTCGTGTCGTGGTGTCGTGTCAGGTACCTAGGACACTAGGGTATGTATGGGGCACCAGTTACCAACCATTAGAATCGAGCCTTAGCTCGTTTTAGTGTGTGTAAATCGGGTTATCCCAGTTTCGAGTGCACAGTGCACTGTTTCCAGGTTTTAGGATTTTCCAGTTTTGCAAAATCGATTTTCAAATCGATTTTGATTATGTTTTATTCTTTGTATTAGTGTATTTTAGTATGTATATACGTAGTATATATGTATATGTGAGTGTGGGTGAGTTTTGGGGTTAAATGGTAGTGTATAGGTGTAGTTGTGTGTGTATATACATATGTGTGTATATATGGACTGTGTGTGTGTGTGTTGGGGAGCCAATTTTGGTTCCAGAATCTGGAACCCCCCCTGCTGTTCAGCAGCAGCCCTCTCTCTCACTGTCCCTCTCTCTTTCAGTCTCTCATTCACTCTCTCTCTCACTCTATGTCCCTCTCACTTCCCTCTTTATATATATAGAGTATATATATATATAAGTTTATATATATATATATATATATATATATATATATATATATATATATATATATATATATATATATAAATATATAATATACATATATATGATATATATGTATACTTTTGTATTAGGTCTCATTATGTCATATATAGTGTATTATATGTATGTGGGTTTTGTATATATATAGTTTTAACATATTGATATTGGGTAGTGGATAGATAGTGTATATCTATATATATAGATATATATGTATATGTATGACTTCTAGTTATAGGTTATATGGAAACCCTAATGGCCCAAAACCCAACTTGTTGACCCTTGTTGACTAAGGGTTGACCAAAGTCAACCTTAAGTCAAAGTTGACCTAGTTAACCTAGAATTGACTAGGAATGACCTAAAATAACTAGTTTGACTAGTTTGACTAAACCCTAACTAGTTGACTAGTGTTGACCTAACTTTGACTAGTTTGACTTTAGAGTTGACCAAGAGTTGACTTTTGACCAAATTGACCTAGAATCATGTAGTATGCATAGTAGACTTCATTTTTACTATTTAGAACATATTGTGACTTGTGTTGCTCTGATCAGGAGCCAGACACCTCTCCTCAGACAGCATATTCTCTACAGACATTTATACAGCAGGCGAGTACATTCTCTGACCGTTTCATACTTGTTCAGGCTTTACTTCTCACTCTAGATTACTTTACTTGTTGCTGTCACGTTGGTAACACGGATTGGTACTATATGGATCTTTACATGAGATGTTATCCCCCTCGGGAGCATCGGGTACTTCATGTTATGTGTGTTTCACTTTCATCATGTACTCCTGTGCTTCCATCATGCATGTATACTCATGTGATCATGTACTCTCATGTTTACTGAGCCCTCATGTATACTATCATGTGCACCATTTCATGGGCCCCATGTGATATCATGTATAATAACGTAACTTGTATAGATCCTTGTGTATTGATTGGGGGTAACGGGGGAGTAGAAGTGGACATGTGAATAATTCCAAAGTAGTGTAATCATGTGCAAACTCAGTAGTGTAATCATGTATAAATTCTAGCCATTCACATGCCTATCTAGTACTCTACATCACTAGTCACTTATGGTTCTCTATATACAGTAGATATTTCATTACAACTATCTCTTTTACATCGTATATTTCCTTTCAGCATTTCCTGTATCTTACTCTATTGCCTGTATCGTATTTCCTAACCTGATATAAACTGTGTGAGATGTATTGTGCTCGTTCCTGTCCTGACTGGACCTGTTGAAAATATTACAGAGGATGAGGACGAGGCATGGGTGACTACATATTATGGAGCAGGACTAGATGACACTTGTGTTGAGGACCCTCAGCAGGATCCACCTGCAGCTGAGGATGTTGCTCCAGTAGTCTAGACCAGTTAGCTAGACAGTCTTTTCTATATTATATTTTGTCTCACATTCTGAGTTGTATTTTGAGATGTGGAGATGTATATACTCTTAGACTTATTGTATTAGGAGTTGACATTCTGGATGTTATGTATCCTAGACACTTAGACTTATTTCATCTATGCTATTGTTCTCTTTGAGTTACTATCTATCTATCTGTCTTTCATTCTTCTACCTTAGATGTGATTGAGACTGCATGTTGTGATGTTACCTCCTTTTGGAGTGTATAAAACTGTACAGGTACCTTTATATTGTTAGATGATTGACCTAGAACAGCGTTCTACCGCCGATACTGCGGCGTAGGCTGGACGTACCCACATCTCGTGCCCTTACTCTAGGGTGCGGGTCGTGCACATTTTTAGTGGTGGCCCATGCAGGTCCAGTTTATGTGGTGGTATTCGAACTAGAGTATCGCCACAGCCTGCAGTAGGAATAGGATGTAGTTGAGGTACTCAATCACATTAGGAAAAACTCTTATCTAAATCCCTGCTATCTAAATTCTTGCTGATATTGTCTTTCTTTTGAAATAAACTGTCTCCTTTGACTATATCGTTTCTTCTCCGTATTGATTTTCTTGTTGATCTGTCTTCAGGATGGTGGAGACACGATCGCAGCATCTCGGTCCAGGTGACACCACTGAGAGGTCTGCCACCTTTCGTCCAGCTCACCAGGACCCAGGGACCACAGTTCCCCTTACTCCAGCTCATGTGGGAGCTTCTGCCACATTTGGGGGTGTACCTCTACTTATTCGGGGGACCATCCCAGCTACCCCAGACATGCCTCCCCCGCAGTTTCGTCAGCCACAGTTTCAGCAGCACCAGCAGCACCAGCAGCAGTTTCAGCCGCCGATGCCATCTGGATTAGTGGATGCTGCACAGATGTTTTCATACTTCCAGCATTTCCTAGAGACGCAGCAGCACCAGCAGCAGCGTCAGACAGCAGAGTTTACCAGGGGCGTAGATGAGGCCCATCAGCTGGCTAGAGCAACGGTGGAGAGGTTGGCTGTCCAGCCACAGGGAGGATTGGGACAGCCGCGACAGCAGAGGATTTCGGGCATTCAGGACTTCAAGAAGATGAACCCCAGGGACTTCTTGGGGACAGAGGGGATTCTTTATGCTGATGACTGGATTGAGCACATTGAGAAGATTTTTCGACTGGCGAAGATACCAGTCGGACTCCAACTAGAGGCAGCAGCCAGCCAAATGCGGGATCTTGCCCGTACCTGGTATCAGACGGACCCGAGAGTAGGCACTCCAGGGCAGACATGGAGAGTTTTCAAGGAGCTCTTCAAGGGGAAGTTTTTCCTGGATCAGGCAGTCGGTGCTTTGGAGACCCAGTTCGAGAACCTGGTTCAGGGGAACCAGACTGTAGAGGAGTATTCCGGTGAGTTTTGCCGGTTGAGCAGATTCGTGGAGGGCCTTAGCGAGACAGCAAAGGCGAGGAGGTTCAAGAAGGGCTTGGTCAAGGAGGTCAAGTCCTTGACCAAGAGTGACAGGAACGCCACTTTTGAGAAGATCCTATCAGGAGCGATGGCGGCTGAGGATGATCTTGAGCTGAAGCTCAAGAGGGGCCGCGACACCCAGGGAGCTGGCAGCAGTGGAGGACAGGCCAAGAGGCCTCATTTTCAGCACCAGCAGCAGAGGCCATTCCAGCAGCAGAGGTCGTTCCAGCAGGTGCAGCAGCCGAGGCACCAGCAGCAGGTACCCAGGCAGCAGGTCGTCAGTTGTACTTTCTGCAAGAAGCAGGGTCATAGATAGAATGACTGCAGAAAGAGGCTTGGCAGGTGTCTATTATGTGGTTCTGGAGACCACCAGCGGAGGGAGTGTCCCATGTCTTCGGGACGACCAGTTCAGGAAGGCGGAGCCAAGGCTCCGGCAGGACAGCAGAAGGGACCTTTGCCGACTCAGCAGCAGAGGTTCACCCAGCACCAGCATCAGGCCAGGGGTGGACAGCAGGGGCGAGCCTATGCCATGGCAGCAGAGGATGCAAGGTTACTGGAGAGCTGATAGCAGGTTCTATTCTTCTCGACTCTATTCCAGCTTATGCATTGTTCGATTCTGGGGCTTCCCATAGCTTTGTATCAGTATCTTTTGCGATTCGACATCATGTTATATCTGAATCGTTGCCTAGGACTTGCAAGATTACGACCGGGGGTGGCATTATCCTCGTTCGTGATGTTTGCAAGGGACGGAGAGTAGTTTTGGGAGGCCGAGAGTTGGATGTGTGTTTGCTCGTAATGCCACTACCGAACTACGATATTGTACTCGGTATGGATTGGTTGAGCATGCACCATGCCAGTATAGATTGCCGCGGGGGTAGAGTTCTGTTCAGAGCGCCAGGAGAGCCAGAGTTTGTATATTTCCGACAGCAGGTAGAGCAGACTTGCGAAGTTTTCTGTGGAGCTTCGGTCGAGGAGCAGCCAGCTCCACATCCATTGATTGCTGAGTTCATGGACGTGTTTCCAGAGGAATTGCCTGGGCTTCCACCAGACAGAGACGTTGAGTTCTCGATAGACTTGGTTCCAGGTGCGGAACCCATTTCTCAGCATGTTTATCGGGTGAACAACAGCGAGCTGGTGGAATTGAAGAAACAGGTGGATGAGTTGCAGGACAAAGGCTTCATCCGCTCTAGTTCTTCACCTTGGGGTGCACCGGTACTCTTTGTACCGAAGAAGGATGGGTCGGTACGTATGTGTATCGACTACAGGGCACTCAACAGTCTGACGATCAAGAACAGATATCCACTGCCGCGGATCGATGATCTCTTCGATCAGTTGAGCGGAGCTCGGGTATTCTCGAAGATTGATCTGAGATCAGGCTACCATCAGGTAAAGGTGAAGAGGGAGGACATCCCGAAGACGGCATTCAGGACACGGTACGGCCAGTTCGAGTTTATGGTGATGCCGTTTGGGTTGACGAATGCTCCGGTGGTGTTCATGAACTTGATGAACAAGGTGTTCCACCAGTACTTAGATAAGTTCGTAGTGGTGTTCATCGACGACATCCTAGTGTACTCGAAGACCGAGGAGGAGCATGAGGAGCACTTGAGAGTGGTCCTGGAGACTCTCAGGCAGGAGCAGCTTTACGGCAAGCTCTCGAAGTGCGAGTTCTTCCTTGACAGAGTTGACTTCCTGGGTCATGTAGTGACTGGAGATGGGATCTCAGTCGACCCGAGGAAGATATCAGCAGTTGAGGCTTGGGCAGCGCCGACGTCAGTAGCAGAGATCAGGAGCTTTCTGGGATTGGCAGGCTACTACAGGAGGTTCGTCCAGGATTTCTCCCGGGTTGCAGAGCCGTTGTCTAGGCTGACCCGGAAGGACGCAGAGTTCCTCTGGTCAGAGGAGTGTCAGGCCGCTTTCGATGAATTGAAGAAGCGGTTGACGACAGCCCCGATTCTGACATTGCCATCAGGATCAGGCGGGTTCACTATCTACAGTGATGCCTCAGGGAAGGGTTTGGGTTGTGTCTTGCAGCAGCATGGAAAGGTGATTGCCTATGCTTCCAGGCAGTTACGGCCCCATGAGAAGAACTATCCTACCCATGATTTAGAGTTGGCGGCAGTTATCTTTGCTCTGAAGCTGTGGAAACACTATTTGTATGGAGAGCGCGTGGAGATATTCACAGACCACAAGAGCTTGAAATACGTGTTTACGCAGAAGGAGCTGAACATGAGGCAGCGTAGATGGCTGGAGCTGATGAAGGACTTTGATATTCTTCTGCAGTATCATCCAGGGAAGGCCAACGTAGTTGTCGATGCTTTGAGCAGATATCCGACAGCTATGTGCTTGACGATGGATCGTCACTTGTTAGCGGACTTGGAGAGCCTTGGGATCGAGGTGATTGTGCCGGGAGTGCAAATGCAGATGTGGGGCCTCCAGATTCAGTCGGACTTGATTGATAGGATCAAGTCGGCTCAGTTCGATGATGTTTCTCTACGATGCATCAGGGAGCAGGTCAGACAGGGATTTGCGGACGATGAGTTCACTCTTGCAGGGGATGGCGCATTGAGGCACGGTTCCAGACTGTGTGTGCCCAGTGGAGACTTTCGGGAGCAGGTTATGCAGGAGGCCCACCGTTCTCAGTACTCGATACATCCGGGAGCCAACAAGATGTATAGGGATCTGAGAGAGCATGTATGGTGGAGTGGGATGAAGCGCGAGGTAGCACACTTCGTAGCTAGGTGTTTGATCTGCCAGCAGGTCAAGGCGGAGAGGCAGAGGCCAGGAGGACTGTTGCAGCTATTGCCCATTCCGGAGTGGAAGTGGGAGCACATCACGATGGACTTTGTTTCGGGATTGCCGCGTACTCCAGGAGGGAAGGATGCGATTTGGGTCATCGTCGACAGGTTGACCAAATCGGCCCACTTCTTGCCATTCAAAGTGGGTTTGTCTACCGAGAAGCTATCAGAGATGTATATGAGGTAGATAGTCAGACTTCATGGGATTCCAGTGAGCATTGTATCGGACCGGGACAGTCGTTTCACTTCACATTTCTGGAGGAGCTTGCATATTAGCTTGGGTACTCAGCTCAAGTTTAGTACTGCATACCACCCGCAGACAGACGGACAGTCAGAGCGGACCATTCAGACTCTGGAGGACATGTTGCGGACTTGTGTCATGGACTTTGGAGGATCTTGGGAGAGTCACCTGCACTTAGTAGAGTTTGCATATAACAACAGCTTTCAGGCCAGCATCGAGATGTCCCCTTTTGAGGCACTGTACGGGCGTAGATGTCGTACACCCTTGTCTTGGGATGATGTTGGGGAGCGAGTATTATTGGGGCCTGAGATGGTTGTAGATGCAGCAGAGAAGGTGAAGCTTATCAGAGATCGGCTTCGTGTGGCGCAGGACAGACATCGGCACTGGGCCGACAGCCACCGTAGACCTTTGGAGTTTGAAGTACAGTTTAGAGATAGGATTAGAATTAGGTTGTCTTGTTTGTGTTTTGTTAATCATGTTTGTTTATCATAATTAAATTGAGACCTTGTTTGTGATTAGGTCGGAGACCAGGTATTCTTGAGGATATCTCCGACACGTGGCACGATACGTTTTGGTGGAGGTGGGAAGCTTAGCCCGCGTTTCATCGGCCCTTTCGTTATCAGCGGGAGAGTCGGTGACGTGTCTTACAGGCTAGACTTACCACCAGCATTGGTAGGAGTCCACAACGTATTTTACGTGTCGCAGTTGAGACGGTACGTGGCAGATCCTAGCCATGTACTTGATCATTCCGAGATCGAGGTGGGTCATACTCTTCGTTATCCAGAGCAGCCTATTGAGATTCTGGATCGACGGAAGAAGGCATTGAGGAACCAGACGATACCTTTGGTTCGTGTCGCATGGAGGCATCATTCTCCAGGAGAGTCCACCTGGGAACGGGAGGATGAGATGCGCGAGCGATACCCTTATCTATTTGTACCTTGAGGTATGATTTCTATCCTTCTCATTAGTTTCAGTTTTATCTTTAAATTTCGAGGACAAAATTATTGTTAGGAGGGTAGACTTGTAACACCCTGTTTTCTGAAATTAGGAATTTTTGAAAAATTATTATTTTTATTAATTATTAATGGTGTATAGGGCATGATATGATTTATGGTAATTTTAGTGTACTTAGAACCATCTTCTAAGTCATGCTAAGTCATGACTTATGACTTTGTGATTTTGGTTAATATAACTTAGTGAAAACCCTAGTTTTCCTCGACTTAGAAGTTGCCATGACCATGTGAGCTTAGCCATAGGCTTAGAACATCAAATTAGTGACTTTTGGCCAAAAGGGTATTTTGGTAAATTACTAGACTTTATTTGAGATTATGTGATTTTTAATATTGTTTAATCATGGTTAAGTTCCATGATTAGTTCCTAGCCTATCCTACCCTAATCTAGAGGTTAGCCACTAACCTAGAAGCTTTAGGATGGATTTTTGGTTAAGGGTTAAAGTGGTATAAATATCTAGTTTACCTTTATTGATATTTTCCTTAAACCACTCCAAATATCTCACCCCTTTACACAAAGTCCATGCCTTAGCCATGAAGGAAGGGCAAGGACACCCCCCCATGCCATGGCCGGCCAAGGGTACCCCCCTAGCAGCCCACACTTCTATATAATCCCATTGTATTAATTCATGGAAAATTTACATGAATTTTAATCTCACAAAATTCCCATTTCTTCAAACCTACACAACTTGAGCAATATTGTTCCAAATTCACTCTAGTCTTTTGCATTGGGACCCTACAACATCAAGGGTACTAAGGGAGGATAGCAATCAAGAATTTGGAGGCTTTGGATATCATCAAGTTGAAGGACACACACCCCCCCTCTTCTTTGATTTTCATTGGATTGCACCAATAGGTAAATTCCCTCAAACATAGTTAAAATCCTGTTTTTTCTTCATAAATGAATTCATATAGGACTACCATAACTGTGGGTAAAATTTGGTGGAAATTAGAGTCGGTTAGGTGTCCGTATCGGACACGTATCCTAAGCTAGAAACCCTTGTTTGTTGAAATGCCACATAGGATTTATTTTTGTTAAATGTAGAACAAATTACACTTTTGTGAAGCCCTAGACATGTAGGTCACATACCCAGTGGACTGAGCACATTTTCGTGCTGTGTCCGTGTCCAAATTGGACACGAACCCACTGCACGAGACTCTCGTGCATGCCCTGCTACCCCATCCTTCGTGCGCACTGCACAGGCACCCAGGACATGTGATATTTGACACGGACACGGGGGCAATGTCTGCGAACATGCCCCCAAAGTCTCGTGTCGCGTCGTGTCGTGTCGAGTGAGAAATCTCACTCGTACTGGACACGCGCTGTCAGCGCACACGCGCACGGGGGCGACTTTGAGCGTGTCGTGTCGCATGGACACGACACTTGGGTGTCTCGTGATGACACGGGCGTGTAGCCCTATTCGTGGCATACACGTGTGCACGACCACGAGACGTGTCGTGTCTCGTGGTGTGTCCACGAGCGTGTGGAACGCGTGCACGACGCTGTGCACGCGTTGCGTATCAGGAATTTACCCGAGTGGGGATTTTGTGTGTTTTGACACATGAATTCGTGTCGTGGTGTCGTATCAGGTACCTAGGACACTAGGGTATGTATGGGGCACCAGTTACCAACCATTAGAATCGAGCCTTAGCTCGTTTAGTGTGTGTAAATCGGGTTATCCCAGTTTCGAGTGCACAGTGCACTGTTTCCAGGTTTTAGGATTTTCCAGTTTTGCAAAATCGATTTTCAAATCGATTTTGATTATGTTTTATACTTTGTATTAGTGTATTTTAGTATGTATATACGTAGTATATATGTATATGTGAGTGTGGGTGAGTTTTGGGGTTAAATGGTAGTGTATAGGTGTAGTTGTGTGTGTATATACATATGTGTGTATATATGGACTGTGTGTGTGTGTGTGTTGGGGAGCCAATTTTGGTTCCAGAATCTGGAACCCCCCCTGCTGTTCAGCAGCAGCCCTCTCTCTCACTGTCCCTCTCTCTTTCAGTCTCTCATTCACTCTCTCTCTCACTCTATGTCCCTCTCACTTCCCTCTATATATATATATAGTATATATATATATAAATATATATATATATATATATATATATATATATATATATATATATATATAATATACATATATATGATATATATGTATACTTTTGTATTAAGTCTCATTATGTCATATATAGTGTATTATATGTATGTGGGTTTTGTATATATATAGTTTTAACATATTGATATTGGGTAGTAGATAGTGTATATCTATATATATAGATATATATGTATATGTATGACTTCTAGTTATAGGTTATATGGAAACCCTAATGGCCCAAAACGCAACTTGTTGACCCTTGTTGACTAAGGGTTGACCAAAGTCAACCTTAGGTCAAAGTTGACCTAGTTAACCTAGAATTGACTAGGAATGACCTAAAATAACTAGTTTGACTAGTTTGACTAAAACCCTAACTAGTTGACTAGTGTTGACCTAACTTTGACTAGTTTGACTTTAGAGTTGACCAAGAGTTGACTTTTGACCAAATTGACCTAGAATCATGTAGTATGCATAGTAGACTTCATTTTTACTATTTAGAACACATTGTGACTTGTGTTGCTCTGATCAGGAGCCAGACACCTCTCCTCAGACAGCATATTCTCTACAGACATTTATACAGCAGGCGAGTACATTCTCTGACCGTTTCATACTTGTTCAGGCTTTACTTCTCACTCTAGATTACTTTACTTGTTGCTGTCACGTTGGTAACACGGATTGGTACTATATGGATCTTTACATGAGATGTTATCCCCCTCGGGAGCATCGGGTACTTCATGTTATGTGTGTTTCACTTTCATCATGTACTCCTGTGCTTCCATCATGCATGTATACTCATGTGATCATGTACTCTCATGTTTACTGAGCCCTCATGTATACTATCATGTGCACCATTTCATGGGCCCCATGTGATATCATGTATAATAACGTAACTTGTATAGATCCTTGTGTATTGATTGGGGGTAACGGGGGAGTAGAAGTGGACATGTGAATAATTCCAAAGTAGTGTAATCATGTGCAAACTCAGTAGTGTAATCATGTATAAATTCTAGCCATTCACATGCCTATCTAGTACTCTACATCACTAGTCACTTATGGTTCTCTATATACAGTAGATATTTCATTACAACTATCTCTTTTACATCGTATATTTCCTTTCAGCATTTCCTGTATCTTACTCTATTGCCTGTATCGTATTTCCTAACCTGATATAAACTGTGTGAGATGTATTGTGCTCGTTCCTGTCCTGACTGGACCTGTTGAAAATATTACAGAGGATGAGGACGAGGCATGGGTGACTACATATTATGGAGCAGGACTAGATGACACTTGTGTTGAGGACCCTCAGCAGGATCCACCTGCAGCTGAGGATGTTGCTCCAGTAGTCTAGACCAGTTAGCTAGACAGTCTTTTCTATATTATATTTTGTCTCACATTCTGAGTTGTATTTTGAGATGTGGAGATGTATATACTCTTAGACTTATTGTATTAGGAGTTGACATTCTGGATGTTATGTATCCTAGACACTTAGACTTATTTCATCTATGCTATTGTTCTCTTTGAGTTACTATCTATCTATCTGTCTTTCATTCTTCTACCTTAGATGTGATTGAGACTGCATGTTGTGATGTTACCTCCTTTTGGAGTGTATAAAACTGTACAGGTACCTTTATATTGTTAGATGATTGACCTAGAACAGCGTTCTACCGCCGATACTGCGGCGTAGGCTGGACGTACCCACATCTCGTGCCCTTACTCTAGGGTGCGGGTCGTGACACGACTAGTCGTCGACACTCACTCTTATCCTTCTTCGAAGCTATCACATACACCCCTCGGAGTCAAGTCATTCTACAAATCCTCGAAAGGTTATTCGACTCCCGATCGACATGTCCAATTGCGCGTTCGCTCATTCTTCAAATTCTAAGAACCATCTCCCCGTGTTTGCTTTAGCGCCGGTCAAGTAGCGTCTCTATCAACATACGTTCTAAGTCTCCCTTATTCTCGTCCGAGCGATAGTCAATCTCGCTCGCAACTCGTTTGCACCATAAAGTCTAGGTACGCGATACTCGGCACAACTTAGCCAAAAGGCTGCGTGCATAACCATCCCGTTAGAACTATACTTCGGTCTCGTGTACTCGTTCGCTATTGTCAGCGTAAGCTCATTCAAGCACATACTGCGTTTGCTAACTCTTAGCATCGGTTTCTTCCAACTCAAGTCCGTCGTGGTGGCACAAAGGCCTTCGCCTATCGATCCCGTCCAACCGAGTACTCGTACAAGCTTTTGAAAATATTAGACTTATTGTATGGAACATCCCAAGGCACAACGAGAGAGAGCGTACACTTCTTTTGTTTTCAACGAGCTTTCAAAACTGAGAAAATCGAAATGATGTCCAAGGATGTAAAGCCATGCTCTGATACTAATCTGTCACGCCCCGCTCCCGTAGGAGCGATCGTCCTCGCTAAGGCGTGATGCCACACGGGGCTAGGTTGCGCCCGTACAAGGCCAAGTCCAAAAACGGTCGATTTAAGCTAGGCCACAGAGTCGCACAGAGTGTCCCCATTTGCAGTGGAAAGTAAATGAACACAAGTGGAAGCGAATTCGAACTCTTTATTGATATTTAAGAAGTTTACAAGCGGCACTAGGCCGATATTACAAATCGCTCAAGCTCTATCTCTGAAACATAAAAGGCGTGCCAAGTGGCTTACAACATGGAATGATTCATGGCGATGTTCCGATACATTATGTCCTGTATAGGGTGCTTCAGCTCCTTGCAACGCTCCAAGGCTCCAAAGATAGCTCTGCGCCTTAGCACGTTCGATGGAAGCTCCGCACCCGTCGACGATACCTGCATCCTGCAAGTAGACTGTGGGGTTATCAGTACATTATTATACACTGGTGGGGAGGCTAGCTCGCCCACAAAGCTATCATTACCAAATACGTATCATTTACTTTTGTGCATCTCTATCATTCATTGTCTTTCTAATCTTGCCTTAGGATCAATTTCCTGGCATATGTCATAACCTATTCCGTGTTGCCAAATTCAAGTGTCGCATGAAAATACATGCACAACTTACCCATACTTACCGTCCGGCCTTCCCTGTCCAAAGTAAACCAAGTTAGTCAACAATTTCATATAGAACAACATAATGTGATTCTTGGAAACATTCAATATCAAGGGCGTGTCCCTGCCTCAGTTACTAGCGCATCGTAGGCGTATTCTCTAACTCATTGTACGAAGTATTCATTATCATTTGGTATGATACATTTCAAGCTTATTCAGAAGGTGCTTTGTTCAGATTAACTTAGACTACTTTGATTTCAATGCAAGGACTTGCACGTGGATCGCCACCAGCAAAGCCCACTTAATCTATATGCATCGGTCGCTGGCATCACAAGCCATCCTGGACATGTCTTCCCCTGTGATAATTTCTTACCTATCATGGCGTGCGGCTTGGTACACCCTGATAGTCTTTTGAAATACCCGGCCTTACGTCCCCTGGTGGCCAAGCCCGCACTCAGGCAGTCTGTAAGCTATTTCCTTTGATTCCGTCTGGACCGGCAAGTCCTTCACACTTTGATCATGCCGCGGAATCCCTTTTTCTTCACGGTCACAGCATACGCCACCCCTCGCTCGTGCCATTTGTCTACGACCATTTCGTATTAACTTATCTTTTTAACTTAACGGCTGTCTCTGAGCCGTAGGCTAACTCTTAGCCTTAATGCGTTATCGACCAGGTTGGCGTCCGTGCAGCGCGGGTAGCGAGCCCCGTTGCACGTGCCCGTCATACCTGTCGCTAACCATTTCCATCCTTCTTATCTTTTATTCATTCTTTCTTTCACTTGTTCATTCATTTGTTGATTCATTCATTCACTTATTCGTTTACTCTTTCATTCATACATTACGCAACTCCTTGTGCGGGAGTCGCCTTGGCGACCCATCGGTCCCATAGCCTTTCAATGTTACTATACTCTACTCGGAACGACTATATTGATAGTCTTCCCATTTCATTGTTGTAACCCATTCATTGTTTCATTGTTGAACGCATAAGAGACTTGAACGCAAGCTTGTGCCTTAGCACAAGCGTAGAGCTCGGTACGAGAGTTCTCGTATTTTCCATGTTCTTTTCCATATTCTATACAAGCATACAAGATGGGATTATTCTCTTAGCTAGGTGCGTTGAGTCATTTATTAGCATGCGCGGGGTTATCGCCTAACGATTCTCGTGATAGTGTCCGCATTGTTATGTGTCTAGGCTAAGCAAAGATGGGTTCATCGGAGCCACCCACCTTAGCGATGTTCGCATCGGCCGAGCGATACTCCGAGCGCGCCTTTGAAAGTCTAAGTCTGGACTCATCTTGACGGGCCAATGTAAGCCTTGCATCGATTCTTCATCAGGTCGATGCCAACTCTTCGGGTCGACGGCTCGCTTGTGTCGTTGCACTTGCCGTTTGAATCGGCGCTCCGCTCGGGCGGAGCGGGTCATTACACAAATAGTATTTAGATATGATGAAGAGTATGGTAGTAGCATAGGCATAACCTGTCACGCCCCGATTCGGGAGTGGGACACTACATAACCTACCATCAATTTTTGGTACGATCAAGAATAGTATGAAGCTTAATCGCGATTGGAACAGAATTTAATCATTTCAAGAATAAATCAGAGTTTAGGCACAAGTGATATTGGTATCAAAGTTTGATTACGATCAAAATTAAATATTGACACGATGAAGAATAAAGCTAATCAATATTTTGAATTTAGGTTCAAAAAATTTGAATTTGAAATTTTTGAGCACGAGCAACATATGATAGAGATCCAAGTCACGGTTGAATTTAAATCAATTGAGTAGGGTCAAGGATCAAGACCATTAGTACGACGACGAGGATCACGCCTTTAGCTCTTTCTACGGACCCGGTCCGAACCTTGACGAGGTAGTTGAACCCGACCAGGGAGCCCCAGAGTTTTAGTTGTACCTTGATTTAGTTATTTTCCTTTGTTGCAATAAAGACCATGTATTAAATAAATACTTGTTTTGTTTGTACCTTCATTCAGACCAGTTTCCAGGTTAATAAAATATTTTTCTTTCTGCTTTAGTTTTGTCTGCTTGTGTTCACTGTTAGATACAGCTTACTGCCGCCGTCTCACAACGGTGCATGCTGGACATGATCCGACTGGACCCAGTATATTGGGATCGGGTCGTGACGCAGAGACATACCTGAATTTTCTCAACAACATCTAAGATGGTAACGCCTCCACTTCCTTCAAGAGAAAGAACAGGAAAAGCAGCGAACTTAACTATTCTTGGAGTCAAGCGGTGGCATAACCTACGACGATGAGAATAACCCTTTTCATGCATCAAAGAAAGAACATTTTCAGCTGCCACACCATTATGTGAAGTCGAAATCACATCCTCTCCATCATTTCCCTGTGACAAGAACCCTACCATTAGGTGCACCTCAAGTATTGTCAATGAGGCTTCACATAACTAGGCACCATGCAATTATAGTTGTAGGAACTATAAAATTTCATAAAGTTCTAAAATTGTGAACTTATTTGAGCGTTTACATTTTCAATTTCTCGTAATAAGACAAAACATGCCACAGATGTTCTAAATCAGATAGATTTCTTACACCATGAGCAATAACTACTAATATAAACATGGTAAGGACACAGTGACAAGGACACGACACCCATCCTAGTGTGTACTCCTAGCGTATTTTGGAGCGTCTGATGTGTGTTTGGAGTTTCCGATACAACACACATTTTTTGAGTGTCCGTGCTTCCTATATAAAACAGTATCTTTACCTTATTATCATCATGCTAATCTGCACGTTCCATGTTTCTTTTCTTCAGCTCAGGTCCAAACCCAGTCGATATAGCAAATTGTCGTAATATTTCAGGCCATGTGAAAAAATTTCATGTGGCACTGCCAGCTGTATATGTTGAAACCTCATGCATAATCCTAGTAAAGAACCACAATCAATCAAACAATAAATAGAAAAGTTTAAGGAAACTAAATCATTTGAGTAAAAAGAAGTAGAATTGCAGAAATGAACACACCCCTTTAACAATTTGTGGATGACCTCCCCCAGGATTAGTTGAACTATTTTGATTAGACCCAAGTCCAATAGTCGGTGCCATTGCAACATCCTTTATATCTTTAATGATCGACTTAAGTAAGGAAACATGTATTTCTCCCAACAATTTTGAATCCTAAAAAATAAAGATACTATTATTAAGTGAGCTGTTGCAGGTAGAACAACTAACTTTTTATTGTCCAGAATATGTTAAAAAGGACAGCTTATAAGGATATGGTCGTAGGGCCTAATTTTTTTTTGCAAAAAGGCATTTCCTACTCATTGTTAAGTTAGCGTAACAAGGAAGTACAGGCACTAAAATTGGTGAATGTGCAGCATTAGTGACTAAAGGTAAGATAGATTAGGTTAAATGATCCGTGCCCGCTCTCAACTATTCCGATTTTAAGACGTGACATGATGGTGGTGGCGCAGTAAAACAATGAAGGGGGAAGAAGTTTAATATATAGAGGAGGATGGTGACCGTTGGTGTTGATGGTGGAAACATGGCGGAGATGGGAGTTATTGGAGAATACCATGGTAGTGATCATGAGGAGGACTATTGCAGGATAAGTCATAGAAAGCAGGAAGGATGGAAAAGAATGGAGTGATGAAGGTAGATTGGAGAGAGAAGGGGCTACTGTAGGAACGAATTATAAAGCACAGTACTCTAGAGGGAGGGTTGTAGGTCCTAAAAAATCAAGTTGCATCAATCAACAAAGTCAAGAAATCAAGAAACCCATCATTTTGATGAATTGCGCAGACAACAGATTGCGCAGCAATCCGATTGCGCACACTGCTTTGCGCAAACAACCGATTGCGCAAGCTGACGTGGCAGAAGTCATCATTACTAAATCAAATCAAATCTTTTCTGACAACTGACAGCACGAATAACAAGGAGTCTGTTCGTTTCTTGCGCCGCACAGTGCTCGAGGGCGGCTGACAGCTGGCAGCGCAAACCAATGCTGCGCAGTTTGAGTCTGCGCAAATCATGTATGCGCAATTCAACTCTGCGCACTCTATCAAATGTAACTGTTAAGTTACACGTGGCATTCATGCCATCAATTGTTCATTACGTGGCAACTGTTTATGCACGATCATGCGCATTTCTATCAAATCATGCCATGTGTCCACGATAGTCGGCCCACGATCCAGTAACTATCTGCGCAAATCAATGTTGCGCAAACCAATGCTGCGCAAATCATCATGCGCAGTCCAAAATAACTGAAAGTTAGTTATTTCCAGAACTCTATAAATAGAGTTTCAAGTCTTCATTCAGGGGGATCAAGATCGGAGATCAGAAATTAGAGAGTTCAGGAGTTCTTGCCAAAGTGCTGCTGCATTCTTCCGAGACTTTTGTCTTCAACTTCCGAGGCTTTCGCCTTCAGTTTTCTTGAGTTGTTTTCAACTTCAAAGGCTTCGTCTTCAAAGTTCACATCGTCCAAGGGATAAAGCAATCATTATCGAGATTGGATTCCTACAGTTGTAATTTTCCCAGAATTCTTGTAATCTTTATTACAGTTTGTATCAATAAAGTTCTATACTTTTGTTTTTGCAAACAAAATGGCGACTCTGCTGGGGACAACTTTCTCCTCCGACGAGGAAGTAGCAACTCAATGTGACGTAGCGTCTATCGGGAAGACGCAGAAGACCCTGGTTGTCAAGGTCAATCAGACAGCCTACGAGGCAATGCTCAACTCCAAGACCATTCCCCGTACTGCAGCCACTTCTGCCAAGAGCAAAGTGCGCTCAGTTTGGGTCTCCAAGACTGCTGCACAATCTGGCAGTTTTGCCACCAAAGGTGCTGCACACTCTGTTGCACAATCTGCGGGCCAGTCTGCTGCGCAAACTGCTGTGTCAATTGCTGCACAGTCTGTCTCAGCAACTGCTGCACAATCTGTTGCAGTCAAGACTGCGCAATCCGTTGCAAATGTTGCGCAAGCTACTTCATATGCTGCCTTGTCAAAACAGAAGACTCCTATGACTCTGGCGCAATTGGCAGTGGCTTTTCCTGCACAAAACAGCGTTCCAGCAACTAAAGTGCATCCTAAGCACTCTAAAGCAAGGACTCCTACTTCTGTGACCAGAACCAATGCACTCTCCACTCATGCGCAAATCACTTCTGCGCAAACCAAGGGAAACAGCCCTTTTGCTAAATTCTCTCCTTCTCATAATCAAGAGAAAATATCTGATTCTCCTCTTAAACATCATGCTGTTCTAGCACAATCTACTGGGGGTAGTCCTTTGGCTATTCCTCCTCCTTCTCAGATCAAAGGAAAAGGCCCGTTGGTCTTTTCTCAAACTTCCTTGTCTCATGATTTGGAAGACAATAGAGGGAAATGCTCTTTAGTTATCCCTTCTTCTCAGAACAAAGGAAAAGGCCCTTTGGTCTTTTCTCAGTCTTCTTCGGTCTTTACTGAAGCAGATCAAATTGCACGTGTTTCAACACCCGTCAGTACAAGATCTCCTACGAACAAAGATTCTTTTTACTTTCATAACAAAAGAACTTGCACTGATCAAAGAGGTATTCTGCCTACTCCAGTAGCAGAATTCCAAGACCTCCCAACTTTCAAAATATCCCGTTCCAAACAAGGAAAACTGTTGGTGTCTCAAACAGAAACCCCTGGGGGTGAATTTGCAGACCTACGAACATATCTTAACAGGCCAACTTCAGCAAAACGTAAACAGCCAATGCTGAAGGTTAAGCCTCAAAGACAAATCTCCAAGAACATAAATTCTGATACTTATGCCAATGAGATGAGTACTTCCTTGTATACACAGGGGACAAAACATTTGAAGAATCGGAATCATGTTCCAAATATTGTTAAAGAACATATTCCTCGAACTTTTTTCCGTTCCGGCATGGTTTCTGATCTTCGAGAACATCTCAGACAAAAACGGGATAATGTCTCAACTCCTTCAAATCAACCATCTGATCATCATTGCAATCATAAAGTCATCATCCAATGTTGTTGTCAAACAACAAAGCGATCTGTCTTCGATCGTCTGACTTTTGCTAAAACAGAACCAATGTCAGAAGAAGACGAAGTGTTGTACGCTTCTGTCAATATGGCTTCCCGAGACACCGGGGGTAGAAAGTGCTCCAAACATGGTAAGCCTCGCAGACCAAGCCAACGATATTTGGATTTACTCCAAGAATCCTCTGAAGGAGTATTTCAACATACTCGTTCCCACAGCCGAGACACAATCGGTCAAAGGAATCTTCCCCAAGGTCCTTCAGCTTATCTTCCTACTTTTCAGTCAGGAGACGAATCTTTCTCTGATTATGATGCATATAGTGAAAGCTCTGAACAAACAGTTTCGTCTACTGTGCCTAGAGAAGTGACGGCATATGTTGTTACTGATGATCCAGATGCTACAACTTCTGTAAACCAAGAACAGCGGATTGTTGCATTGGAGGACAAATTGAAAACCATGGCTGAAATGGTCGCCAGTATGCATTCTATCATTATGGCACAACATGCTACTCCACCAACTGTACCGGCTGCTATAAACCCTGAAATCATAGCTTCATCGGTGCCTGTCAATACTGGGCTGGGGGTAGTACTTCCTCAGATGCCTCCTGTGCAAGTACAAGTTCAAAATACACCCAGTCAATCAGGTGCTGGGGGTAGTGCTTATAATGCTGTCCCTCCTCCTACCACGGCTCCTTCCTCTTCATCTGAAGATGCTAATGAAGCAGTCAAGCTTTTACGAACTCAGTTTGAAGCTTTCAAAGAGAAAGACAACCTGCAAAGGTTGGGAATCAAACAGCCATATCCCGTCGAATGGAAAGAAGTTCCATTTCCTCCCAAATACAAGATTCCAACAATCGCTCTCTTTGATGGTAGTACCTCACCAAGTCAATTCATCAATCACTTCGAGGTAATGACTGTTCAACTTCAACCAAGCGACGCTCTTCTTACCAGAGTGTTCGTCGGTTGTTTAGCCGGCGTAGCATATGACTGGTACAGAAGTTTGCCCGATGGTTGTATCACTTCTTTCTCAGGTCTCAAGCAAATCTTTCTAGAACGATTCTATGAGGGATTCAATGACATGACTATGTCAGCCCTAAATAAAATCAAACAGAAACATAACGAGACTGCAGAGAGTTTCATTGAACGTTTTCGCCGAGAAGCCCTGAAAATGCCTCCAGGGACTCCTGCTGCTGTTACTATAGATACTTGTAAGGCAAATCTCTTGCCTATTATCAGTATGTGGACAGGCTCAATTCAGTTTCAAGACTGGCCATCCTTCATTGTTAATGCCAAAGCAGCTGAAGTAAGTGCTGATAAATTCAAACAGTTGGGGGTACAAATGTCTAACCCCGATCGGGATGAACATCAAGCGTCAAGCGGTGGAAATCGCCAAAACAACCGCAAGAACAAAGAGACTCTGAACATTAATCTGAAAAGCAAAGAGTCTTTGGCTGTCAACGTAGCTCAGCCTACGTCCACTTCCACTCCTTCTGCACCACAACCGAGGGAACCTCGTCCTAAGGTAGAGTATTCTTTTGACGAGAATGACACGGCAAGTATCTTCGATTGTTTACTCAAAAGCAATAAGATCCAGCTCCCAGACCCGAAAAAACCTGATGAAGTCGGTAAGACCGATCATCCTAAGTATTGTGTTTACCACCGATTCATTGGACATCCTACTAGAGCATGTTATGTGCTCAAGGGCAAGATTCAAGAGCTTGTTAATGCTGGAGTTGTTACTCTGCAACAAGATGAAAAGACTGTCACTGCCAATATGGTTTCAGTTCAGTTCGGTAACTTTCCCCCGCAGATGATACAGCATGGTGTCATTCCTATTCCGAAAACTACTCTTGAGATTGAAAATATTCCTTCTCCACCAAATGAAGGTCTCGTTCCTTTGTCTCTAAACAATGGTGAGGTTATGTGGATTCACCCCGATCTTACTTCAGAGTTCGAGGATTCTTCTTCTTCCAAGAAGAAAAGTCGCTCCAAAGGCAAGACGAAGATTTGCAATATGGTATCTTTTGATCCCATAGTTGACGAAGAAATTCTATTAGGCACCAGATCAGGAAAGCCCTATTTGAAGGATTACCCTGAAACTCAAGAGAATCCTACTTCTTCTCCTGAACCTACCTCAGCACAACCTGCTCTAGTTGAAAAGAATCCTGCTACACCTTCACCAGTTGTGATTCCTATTCCTCCCAAGCCAGTGACTGCTGATAAAGGCAAACAACAAATCCGCTTTGATAAACCTTTGAAGAAATCGTCTCCTACAGGACTTGAGAAGCCTTACAACTTCGATATATTGGCTCAACTAGCCAATACCCCAGCAAAGTTGTCTATCTTTGAACTCTTGCGTCTTTCCAAAGAGACTCGAGAAACCCTCAGCGAAGCTCTTATGCAAGCAGAAGCTTGTCTAACCTTTCTCAAAAAGCCCGAAGCAGAATTAGTCTCTTGTAATAGTGTTCAGGAATTCATTCCGAACATAACTTTTACGCAAGATGACATGTTAATGGAAGACAACAGGCATGACCGTCCTCTTTACTATACAGGATATGTCGATTCGATGAAAGTCGATCGTATTCTGATAGATCCAGGGTCTGCTCTTAGTATCATGCCGAAGACAATGCTCGATGCTTTGAAAATTCCTGTGCATAGTCTCTCCACTACAATCACTACCATCCTTGGATTTAATCAAGGAAGGAGTGAACCTTTGGGCAAAATTCGCCTAAAACTTCAAATTGGCAATCTTCGCACAAAAGTTACATTCTACATTATTGACAATTTTGGTTGTTCTTACAACGCTCTATTGGGGAGACCATTCTTACACGAGCACAATGTTGTTCCATCAACCCTTCATCAATGTTTCAAATATGTTGATGACAAAGGCGTAGTTCGTAAGGAGGTTGCAGATCTTTATCCCTTCAAAGGTGTTGAAGCATACTGCAACGACGCTCGGATGTATAAGGATGAATTCATGAAAATCGTGTTAGCATTAGACACTGAAGAAGAACAAGAAGCGACGCCTAAAGACACTCTTATCATACCTGTCAAAGGGCGAGTTTCACATCCTCAGTCTTCTAAACCATTGGCTATTCACTTGCCAGTACAAAAGAAGTCAGTTGATGCTGATCAAGATCAAAGGGAGCTCACCTCTTCTGAGCCACTTGTTATCGATTTACATCGTAACAAGGACAAAAAGCAGCTCACTTCTTCTGAGTCAATTGTTGTTGATCTCACTCACAACAAAGAAAAAAAGGAGCTCATTTCCTCTGAGCCACTTGTTATCGATCTCCGTCGTAACAAGCCTCCCTCACGTTCTTCTTCTCCACCTCTTGTAATTAACCTGACCAAGCCTGTTAAGGCCAAAGGTCCTGTTGTAAATACTAATGTACAAATCAATGAAAAAGCACCTATTTTCCAGTATACTGATGTTATTTATCATACTAACTACTATTTAGATATGTTAGATAGCTTCCAATCAATTACAATGGGAGTTGTGCAATCTCTTCATACAGAAGTCTTACTCGAACACTCAGATGATTCATATTTTGTTGTCTCTTCTCGAAAGAGAGGTGAAAGTCCAATAATTTTTATTAAAGGACCAGAACAAAAATTCAGTTATACGGATGACAGTAAACTTAACGACACGGGGCGTATCCAACTTCATCGTTATAGTCAACAATCAAAAGACATCATTCGAAAAATGGGTTATGATTTCAAAAGTGGCTTCAATTACGGTAAGGGTAGACGAACTCCTATCCGTACAACTGTTCCGAAAGGAAAGTCAGACATGTACTATAGCAGGACTAAGAGAGGTCTCGGATATGCTTCTCCTCTATTATTATCCCCAGCAGTTTCCGACTCCGACAGTGAAGAACGCTCTAACTCATCTGATTCCAGATCTTGGGATTCTGATACTAGCATTGGTGAAGTCCATAGGTTGGTCGTATCATCTAACATGGTCTCCGTTGAACTTCCAGAAGGCTATGACGAAGAGGTGGAAGAAAATCCTGAAACAGATCCTTGGGCTCAGCATATGGACAATCAGTGGGTACTTCGCTTTGAACAACGTGAACCACCTACTGAAGATCAATTAGTTCAAGTTGATGTAGGAGAAAGCAGCTCACCTCGTCCAATCTTTATCAGCAAAAATCTTCCAGAGACAGACAAGGAAGAGTTGATTCTTCTTATTAAAGAATATATTGATGTCTTTGCCTGGAGTTATGAAGACATGCCGGGTTTAGATCCCAAGATTGCTACACATAAACTGAACATTTTGCCTAACGCAAAACCTGTTAAGCAGCAACAGCGACGCTTCAAACCAGAAATGATGGATGCGATCGATGATGAAGTCAAAAAGCTCATTACTTGTGGCTTCATTCGAGAAGAACAACATCCTGATTGGGTAGCCAATGTCGTCCCAGTTCTTAAGAAAACTGGCAAAGTTCGAGTCTGTATTGACTTCCGGGATCTTAATGAAGCATGTCCAAAAGATGAATTTCCTCTTCCTATTACGGACGTCATGATCGACAATACCTGTGGGTTTGAACGAATATCTTTTATGGATGGATTCTCTGGATACAATCAAATCAAGATGCATCCTGAAGATGAAAAGCATACTTCTTTCCGCACTCCTCGTGGTGTTTATTGCTATACGGTGATGCCATTTGGTCTTAAGAATGCTGGTGCAACTTACCAACGTGCTATGAGTACTATTTTTAAAGATCATCTTCGCAAAACTGTTGAATGCTATGTTGACGATATTGCTGTCAAAAGTCGTCTAAAGGAAGATCACCTCCAAGACCTGAGAACTATCTTCAATCTCATGCGCCAACATCAACTCAAAATGAATCCCACCAAGTCGTTCTTGGGTGTCTCTAGTGGCAAATTTCTCGGCTTCGTGATTACCTCTAAGGGTATACACGTAGATCCCGAGAAGATCAAAGCCATTCAAGAGATGCGTCCTCCACGCAACTTAAAAGAGCTACGAGGATTCCAAGGTCGACTTGCATACATCAGGCGATTCATTTCGAACTTGTCTGGACGTTGCAGACCATTCACTCAACTAATGAAGAAAGGTGTATCTTTCGTTTGGACTGAAGAATGTCAACAAGCATTCGATGATATCAAGCGATATCTCATGAACCCACCAGTCTTGGTGCCACCTATTTCTGGTATTCCGTTCTTAATGTATGTCCGTGCTATGGATCATTCATTGGGTGCTTTACTTGCCCAAAAGAACAAAGAAGGTCACGAACAGGCCATTTATTATCTTAGCCGTACTATGATTGGTGCTGAACACCGTTATAGTCCAGTTGAAAAAGAATGCTTGGCTCTCATGTTTGCTGTACAAAAGACGAGGCATTATATCATTGGTCAAACTATTCATGTTATATCTCGAGTTAATCCTCTTCGGGTACTTATGAAGAAACCAAGTACACTTAATTCTCGGTTGGCTACATGGGCAATCCTGCTAGCTCAATATGACATGGTGTATGTTCCACAGAAGTCTGTCAAAGGTCAAGCGCTGGCGGACTTTTTAGCGGCTCATCCTGTACCTGAGACATCTAAGCTCTATGACGAAATTCCAGATGAAACATTGGAAGTTAATATGATTTCTGAAGAATTTCCAACCTGGCGTTTATTCTTCGACGGTGCATCAAGGATCGGACCAAATGGTGCTGTTGTGGCAGGGGTTGGAGTGGTCCTCGTTTCTCCAGATGGATCAACTATCCAAAGAGCCTACTCTCTAGATGAACCTTGTTCTAACAATGTAGCAGAGTATAATGCTCTACTTATTGGCCTTCAGTTAGCTAAACAACTGAATGTTGAATATCTTGAAGTATACGGTGATTCTAAACTGGTTGTTAATCAGGTTAGAGGAACCTATGAAGTTCGTCATCAAGACTTAGTGTCTTATCATGAAGCGGCAATCAATTTAGCTATATCATTCAAAGATTTCTTCATTGACTATGTGCGGCGAGCTTGCAATACTGAAGCAGACGCTTTAGCCAATCTTGCAGCTGTCTTAGCTATCCCTATTAAAAGACAGCAGGTGGTAGTTATCTCCAACCGAGAACTGTTCTGTATTGAAAATAATCGTAATATTGAATTCAGCAATTTTGCTGAAGTTAATGTTATCGATGATGACTGGAGAACTCCTTTTATCGACTTCGTGGTACATGACATACTCCCCGAAGATCCTAAGGAGGCTACAAGCGTTCGTCGACGATCTCTCCGATTCTATTATAATCAAACTACTAAAACTCTCTATCGGCGAACTTATGACGGTCTTCTTTTACGCTGTCTCGCTGGTGATGAAGCTAAGCAAGTACTGCGTGAAGCTCATGACGGTGTATATGGAGCACATCAGCCTGGTCCTAAGCTACAAGATCGCATTAGACGTATGGGTTACTACTGGCCCTCTATGGTATCGGATGCCATAGAGTATGCAAGGAAATGTCGAGCTTGTCAAATCCATGCAGACTTCATTCATCAACCATCAGAATTCTTACACCCGACGGCTGCTTCCTGGCCTTTTGAAGCTTGGGGTATGGACATCATAGGGCCTATTAACCCTCCTTCTTCTAGAGGACATCGGTTCATATTGGCAATAACTGATTACTTCTCCAAGTGGGCTGAAGCTATACCACTGACTGAGGTTAAGACTAGCAATGTCATCAACTTCGTTAAACACCACGTCATATATAGATTTGGTGTACCCCGAAGAATCATCCATGACAATGGACCTCAGTTCATCAGTCAGAAGTTCACTAGATTCTGTGATGATCACCGGATTAATAATGTCGCTTCGACAGCATACAATCCTGCCGCTAATGGTTTAGCTGAAGCTTTTAACAAAACCATCATTAAACTCCTCAAGAAGTTTGTATCTACTAACAAACGGAACTGGAGTGAGAAACTTGGCGAATGTCTTTGGGCTTATAGAACTACAGTCCGCAATCCCACAGGCTTTACACCTTTCTCTTTGGTGTATGGTTGTGAAGCTGTTTTTCCTTTAGAGCTGCAAATTCCTTCTTTAAGGATCGCTATTGCCAATGAGCTTACCACAGAAAATAATGATCTTCTTCGGCTTCAAGAGTTAGAAGCGTTGGATGAGAAGCGATTAATGGCTCAACAGCATATTGAGCTATATCAAGCCCGCATCTCAAAGACTTTCAATCGCAAAGTTAAAGTCAGAGCATTTCAACAAGGAGAACTTGTTCTAGCAGTCAGACGTCCTATGACTATGACTCATATGAGCAAAGGGAAATTCGATGCGAAATGGGAAGGTCCCTATGTTGTAAGCAAAGTCTTCTCAAATGGAGCTTATCAACTTTCAGAGCTTGATGGTCGAATTGCCATGATGCCTATCAATGGCAAATTTCTTAAGAAGTATTTTGTATAAATATAAATGCTTGTAAAATCGTCAAACAGGATCAAGTTCATAAATAAAATGCAAATTTTATTTCATTAAATGATAGTACATAATATTAAAGGTCATTATCATCTTTCTTTACATTGGGACGAGGGCCACTGCCGTCCTTTTCGAAGACATGATCAGCAAAAGAGCTAAAAACCTCCTTGCTGGAACCCACGAGGAATTTGCAGGCGGCCATCCTCATGGCTTCTTCTTCTTCAGTCCTTCCTGGTTCGAGCAGGAAGTCCAAGATATCCTGTGGCGGCTGGGGCGCAGACGGACCTTCGCCCGCTTCTGCCTCCTTCGGTTGGATTGGATCGGCAGGGCGCTCTTCAGTGCTCTTCTCAACCTTCGGGGCGATCTCGGCCTTCTTAGATGCTTCTCCGGACGACATTTTTATGTTGAAAAGCAGAAGTGTTCATTCCTGTCAGATTTCTGCTATATTTATAGACAGAAGTTCTTCAAATAACGAAGTGACGGTTCATCCGTTCATTTATCACATTCATCAGACGGTTCATCCGTTCATTAATGCCTGACGGTTCATCCGTTCATTTATCACATTCATCAGACGGTTCATCCGTTCATTAATGCCTGACGGTTCATCCGTTCATTTATCACATTCATCAGACGGTTCATCCGTTCATTAATACCCGACGGTTCATCCGTTCATTTATCATATTCATTTGACGGGTTCATCCGTTCATTTATCATATTCAACCGACGGTTCATCCGTTCATTACTATCACCTGACGGTTCACCCGTTCATTTCACCTGATGGTTTATCCATTCATTTCCATTTAATGGCTTACCCATTCATCACCACTTGACGGTTCACCCGTTCATTGTCATTCATCATTTGACGGTCTTCCCGTTCATTCATTTCACAAACATTGACGGTTCATCATCGTTCATTATCTATATCAGCAACTGGTTGTTTTCGACTAAGTTGTCAAGTCGAAGTAATAATATTCAATATATTCTGCCATGTCCATATTACTTCTGAGCAGATATAATGAATATAATTATTTTCTACAAAATTATCAAAAAAATATATCATGTCTTGCACCTCTGAATATATTTTCTATCTCTATTATTTTTATCTAATAAGATATGCAATAAATAATGGAGCCACAACAAAAACAATGTCTTTTATTTATGGAAATATGAGACATTACAAAAATGCTTCCATAGCAGCAAAAACAAAGATAAAAAAAAAAGTTCTAATCAAGAAGGAGGAATAATTAAATTGTCGATTTGCTGCTTCAATGTCCGCAGCTCTTCTTCATGTGTTGATTCTACTATTTTTCTTGCTTCCTCCATCCCATTTTCTTCATCAAAGATAGGCATATCTACTGTCCTGCGGGTAATTTCAGCACTATGAGTCTCATCATACTCATTTTTCTCCTGAATTAGGGTATTGAGTTGTTCAATCATAAATTGTTGATTGGCAGTTTCTTCTTCAAATTCCTTCTGAAGGCGAATAATTTCCGCTTTCAATTCAGCAAGCCTCTGTCCTTTGTTCTCAGCTGCCAAAGTAACTGATTCTATCTTTGAGTTGAATTCAGCTGACTTTGCAGAATGAGCTTCTAAAAGGTTCTGAAGGTTTATCCTTTCCATATCAGCTTCTTGGGCTAGTCGTTCATATTCAGCTTGCACCAGAGAGTCTATATTCTTCTTCTTGAGCTCTTTATATTTCCTTATGGATACTTCCAACTCATCTAATATATGTTCAAGAAGAACGGCTTGGGCTTCGTCTCCTTGGCCTCTTATGGCTTTTATCAGGAAAGAAGTGGGGTCCCTAACCATAATGAAGTTAGCTCCTTCCTTCTCTATCATTTTACGGACAAGAGATCCCAATGACTCAAAGAAACATCTGGTAAAAGATTGGACAACTTGCTGATTGATGGCTATGGTTCCAGGAGTCGAAGCTACCCCTGTTGAGGATGGAGTATTCGGTTGCTCAAACCTTTGCTGCTGAATGATGGGCTCTTTAAATAAAGGAGCCAAAGTAGAGCTGGTTGCTCCTCCTGCTTGTTCTTCTGCAAAAAGTAAAATTATTATTTTACTAATTTGCCAATAAATAAAAAGATCAAATAAAAACAGTCTTACCTTGATTTGATCTATCAACAACTGCATCTCCTGCTGGAATAGACTCCCGTTGAAAGGAAGTAGCTTCAATTGCGACAGCTTGGCTGCTGCCCGCTTCAGAGCCGCAAGATAAGTGATGGCTACTACTAACAACCACCGTCGGAATAGGCACCATTGCCAGGTCCATCGGAGGTGTTGGTAGAGTATCAAGATCTGCAAGAACTACAAATGAAGATATTAGATATCAATCTATTTTAAAGAAAGAAGATTGTTAAATCTCGTTTTATATACCTTGGGGTTCGGTGGCGGGATTTTCTTGCTGAACATCTTCACCAGCCGCTTCTTCAGGAGATAGTTCTATCTCGATGTCTTCATCTGGGTTAACAACCTTTTCTACGGACGCCTCTACTTCAATATCCTTTTTAGGATCAGAAGCATCATCGGCGGTATCAAGAGATATGTGTTCTTCGTTGTCCCCTTCAGGATTCTGTATATACTCATCAACATTTCCAGATGAAGAGCTTTCTTCTTCCTTATCTTCTTCTTCTTCTTGGGCTGCATTCCCACTGTCAGTTGCGGTTAGATCCTCCTGCAGGCTATAACAATCGGCCAAAGCTGCTATCATTTCATGCTCTTCTTCTTCACGAAGAGTCTTAGGAGTAGGAGGAAGCTGAGTTGTTTCCGCGACGGGTGAAAGAGGTTGTGTAATATTTTGCTCATCTTCAATGATGTTTTCTCTGAATGTTTCAACTTCAGTTCTGGGGTCAAGATCTCCCCTCTGTTCAGTTTCTTCAAGGGTTTTACTCCCTGATTCAGAAACAGGGGTGGGAGATGGCATTATAAATCCTGCTGCAGCATCTACTGAAGTCAGGAGTTGTTTGGAAGAAGAGGCTTCTAAATTTCTTCTGGTAACCAACTTCTTTTTCTTTCTGTGTAGAGGTCTATCGGGACTCTCTACATTTATTGGTGCTATTTGCTTCTGTACAGAAGTTGGTGTTGTAGCAACTTCCTGAGTTGTTTCGGCTAGCTGCCGAGATTGGGATCTTGTAGTCACTTTATCAGAAGAATGCTCCAAGACCAATTTCTTCTTTGCTGCAGGAGCAGGAGGCTCCTCTCTTCTTCTTTTCTTGGCAGGAGACTTTCCCACTCTTAGAGAGATCCGCATTGCTGCGTTTATCTCTTGTTGGAACATCATTTCTCTTGAAGTTTCTAAGGGTTCATCCGCCGGTTCGTTTGCCTCATCATTGGCAGGGATTGATAAAGCTATCCTCCCTTTCCTCAATCTTATCGCAGAAGCAAAACTATCGGCGAGGTTAAAGTTCTCGGCAAAAGTATTTGCAGATGTGTAGAATACCGAGTATGTAAAGAGCATCCGAGGCCCTTGAGGAGTGCTCTTTGGTGGCATAGAGAAGGTAGCCTTTGTGTCACGGGCATTATAGTAGGCCCAAGCTCGGGCCCCGTCAATCAAGAAGCCCTTGCCCTGAAGGCAGGTGATTGCGTTCCCTACGTGGAACTGATCATACCCAAATTGTCTAGCAAAACGGCTAGGGAGGTATGGTTCCAAAAAGCATTCTTCTTCAAAGCGGTATACTAAATGAGATGGTCGAATTGTCTTCAACCATTCAAAGGCCACACGGTTTAAGGGCTGCAGTTTTGAATCTACCATGTTGGGTGGCATTTGGTCATGACCGGCCGGGAGAGGGGTGCAACAGAAGTTCCATCCTCTGTTCAAATTTAAAACAAATCTGCACTCACTCAGAGAGGTGTACTTCCATTTACCCTGAGAATATCTGCGCAAGAAGCTGCCATCTACTGGTCCCATACCAGGGTCCATTAAAGTTGGATAGTGGAGGAGTAACCATCCAAAGAGATAAGTGTACGGCATTTCGAGACGGGGGAATTCTTTCTCTCCCTTTGCCTTTAGCATCGAGTCAACATACAAGCGAAGACTCGCATTCAATCTGCAGGTCATTGCCGATAACAAGTCAACCTTATAACCGAAGACTAGCTTGACGGCAGCAAAAAGTACACCACGATGAAAACGGTCCACTGCACTAGATCCCGGGACCACGAATCGTCTGAGCCAGTGTGTCAGAAACCCTGCTAACTGGGCTTCTTTGGACATGGGTCTGTAACCCATTCTCAAAAAACTTTCCAAAATGTCACCTTTCTTTAAAGGTGGACATTGATAATCATCCTTCATTTCCTTATCATAATGTTTATTTTCTTCCATCATCTTCATGACTTCCGTGTTAATCAAGGGTTTGAAAAAATGGGGGTAACATTTGTCATTTTCCTTGGTTTTCTTCTCTCCAATATGATTTAGGAATAAATATGGCAACCACTTCGAAGAATAGCAAGTGTTGGCCGTAGCACTCTTATAGTACAAAGAGCAAATTTTGTAATGGCATAGCAGTTCTTCAAACACTGCTACCATTTCTGCATTTTCTTTTCTGAGTTTCTCTAACTCGTCATTTGTGGGAACAAACTCCTCATATGGAGCATCCGCCATGGGCAAGTATGAGATGTATTTCATCTCGTGGAGTGCAAACCCCATCTCTCCACCCGGGGTCATGAAGGTTCCTGTTCTGTAATTGTATCGCTCAGCCAAGGCCAAAAACATTTGAGGGTTAGGAGCAAACCCGTATACAGTGGCATGTACTGCTTGAAACAGGTTAATTTGTTGAAGTTTATCTTGGAAGGTTGTCAGAACCCAATTTGCAATGCAATTCCATCGTTTGTAATCTGGATTCACTAATCCAGTCATCCTGATATCCTGTTCAGGGTATCTTCCTTCTTCCTTCGCAAATTCATTTGCGAATATAGGGGTTCTGACGGGCATCAGCATAGATGAGTTTTCCGGTGGGATGCAGCTGGGTCTTAAACCTCTCAACATAACACTGTATCTGTCAGAAGAGCTGTAAAACATATCTTTCCCGTTAACCTTCTTTACAAAGATCTTCCCTGCACGAGCATCCTGGAGAAGGGTGATGTTCCAATCCATTTTCCTTGGGTAGCTCGCATGAGCGTACCGTGACAAAGGAAGGCATCGAGCAATTTTAGGAATGAAGAATGATCTGTCTTCCCGGTGGACTACCATCTCCTCCATCATTGGCCTAGGCTGGGAGACTTTTTCAAAGGCATCACCAAACAAGAATAAGGGTTTCTTGTGGATAACAGCATCTGCTGATTCCAGAGGCTGTCCATTCATCAGACACATTAAAGTTTCGTTGTCCTGAGAAATCAATATTGCCTGACGAGAAGTCGGCAGATCGTATTGAGGATAATGGACGTGAGACAAATCTTCTTTATATTCAGATTCAGACAAAGTTCCCACAAAATGTTCATAGTTTGGATCTTCATTGGTTTCAACTGCATCAAAGACAGATAAAGATCAGTACAAATCAAAAAAAACTCTATTTTTTCAGACAAGCAAAACAGAAGAGTACACAATCCTCAGATTGCGCTAACATGGATTGCGCAAGATTAGTTTGCGCATCATAATAGGGTGCGCAAACCAATCGATTGCGCTGACATTCAGCGCAAATCAATTGATTGCGCTGACTTTCTGTCAGCGCAATTCGATAGATTGCGCAGGATTACAGTTTTCATAAAAATGAAGACTGACTATTTATGCAACCAAAAATCCTAAAAAGATGGCGCAAGATGAACTCATCTCTAAAAAGAAATGAGTTTCGAAGATCAAAGGAAGTCAAAACACCCTAAAAAGGGTTTTCGATCGGTTAAACAACCTCTCAGAGCGGGCAGCGCAGCTTCGTGACGAGAGGCTCGTCGCGCAGTCCTGGATGAAGACTCGGCCGGAGCTTTGCCTTTCGCGGCGGCGGCGGCGGTGGAGGATCGTCGGGGGGCCATTGTTTGTCGAAGAAGGAGGACAGCAAGGGTTCGGGGGAATTTCTCTCAAAAGATCAACGGATGCAAAGTAAAAATGAAAGTGAAAAGAGGCTATTTATAGCTTTCGAAATACGAAACGGCTGCCATGTATTGCGCCTGAAATTGGGGGCACTTCGCTTTGCGCAGACAGCTCATCATCATGCGCAACTTGATTCAAATGCAAAAATTCAAAGTATTTCGAAACTTTGAATCAAATCAACTTTCGAAAACTTTGAAGGGGGTCTTGTAGGTCCTAAAAAATCAAGTTGCATCAATCAACAAAGTCAAGAAATCAAGAAACCCATCATTTTGATGAATTGCGCAGACAACAGATTGCGCAGCAATCCGATTGCGCACACTGCTTTGCACAAACAACCGATTGCGCAAGCTGACGTGGCAGAAGTCATCATTACTAAATCAAATCAAATCTTTTCTGACAACTGACAGCACGAATAACAAGGAGTCTGTTCGTTTCTTGCGCCGCACAGTGCTCGAGGGCGGCTGACAGCTGGCAGCGCAAACCAATGCTGCGCAGTTTGAGTCTGCGCAAATCATGTATGCGCAATTCAACTCTGCGTACTCTATCAAATGTAACTGTTAAGTTACACGTGGCATTCATGCCATCAATTGTTCATTACGTGGCAACTGTTTATGCACGATCATGCGCATTTCTATCAAATCATGCCATGTGTCCACGATAGTCGGCCCACGATCCAGTAACTATCTGCGCAAATCAATGTTGCGCAAACCAATGCTGCGCAAATCATCATGCGCAGTCCAAAATAACTGAAAGTTAGTTATTTCCAGAACTCTATAAATAGAGTTTCAAGTCTTCATTCAGGGGGATCAAGATCGGAGATCAGAAATTAGAGAGTTCAGGAGTTCTTGCCAAAGTGCTGCTGCATTCTTCCGAGACTTTTGTCTTCAACTTCCGAGGCTTTCGCCTTCAGTTTTCTTGAGTTGTTTTCAACTTCAAAGGCTTCGTCTTCAAAGTTCACATCGTCCAAGGGATAAAGCAATCATTATCGAGATTGGATTCCTACAGTTGTAATTTTCCTAGAATTCTTGTAATCTTTATTACAGTTTGTATCAATAAAGTTCTATACTTTTGTTTTTGCAAACAAGGGTGAATATAGCAAGCAGCAAAATTTAGCTAATTAAAAATATTAGTAGCAAGATCACAAATAATATATCACAAGTAATTAAATGAAAAGTAGAGATCAGAAAGAAAACACAAACACAACGATGTATACTGGTCTCCCTCTGTGAGGACTAATCCAGTCGGAAGAACTCTAGCTTCCAGTTGAATCCACTATGGAAAATTACTACAAGTTTTCATCCGAAGTTCTTGTAACTTCTACAACGCGAGCTTTGATCCGAAGTACTCGACCAACTTCAATTGTGAAGTGTTTATCTTCAATCAAGCCTCTGATTACAATCACTCCGAAACTTCTAGACCGTACCGCACTAGCAAATCTACTAGAGGATTGTAACTGGTTTGGGATTTGAAAATGAATAGCTCATAATACTTTGGAAGAAGTAGTAGGCTTATAGAGAAGATATATGAAAGTTAATTTGTGTGTTGAAATGATCAAAATTCTTCTATATTTATAGTTTCGGACAGAATTCGGACATAACTCTATGAGAAAATCTCGACAAGATTCGTAACTGCAGGAGGACCAAGTTCAAAATCCAACGTTCACTAACCGAACTCTAGCCGAATTTGGGCCAAATTCTGTTGGAGTTCTGTCATGGTTTTTGCAAATTGGTTTTAGACTTTTCGAAAAGATCAAACAGTTAGAAAGTAGTTTGGGCTTTTGTAAGTGGGCTTGTTTTCAAAATGAAAAGATATTTTGAAAACGTTTCTTGGGTAGCCTATTTACCCGTACGATACAGTGTACATCGTATTTCTAGACTCAATAAATATGAAAATTATATTGATCAAATAGGAAAACCAAGAGTCCTTTGATGACGCCTTTCTTCATATATTTGAGCAGATCTGAAGACGTCTTCTTCCTTGACGGCGGTTGTCCAACGATAAACAGATATGGAAATATGAATACCTTTCGGTGGCTTCGCCCCCGAACCCCTACGGGTGGTGCTGCCCCCTCGACCCCTATCCGCTGACCGGGCAGCGGAACCCCTGATGCGAGGCTCCGGATAGGTCATTTGGGCGGTTCAGAGAAATCTCCTTGTATAATATCGTCTTTGGCCCATCCTTAATTTTCTATTGCATATGTCCTGGTTTGACAAATCTTGATCATGCTTACTACATGTCTACAAGTACATGTTAGACGAACAAAGCAGTATGATGTATTATGATACAAACATAGAAATATAATATAGAACATTAGGACAATGTTAACATTAGGACAATGCTAAGTTTAAGTAGCAACATGATAGTGATTACATGAATATTAGTGACGTCGTTATGTTAAACTTAATTGATTAGCCATATTCAAAAATATGATATAATCATTGGACTAACAGCTACTTGAGTCTGGGTTGGGGGAGAAGACATCTATAACAACAACTGTCAATAGTAGATTCACATCAACAGTGAGGGGAGGGGATGATGAACAATGCATGTTTGATTTTTTTTAAATCATTAGCACTAAATAATTCAATTAACTAGTTAATTAGCTAGTAATAAAATAATACTCAATTCTTTATAAGATTAATAACTTAATTAACTAATACATGAATGAATATTATTTATAGTGTTATTATTAATTTTATTAACTAATAACGATTAAACAATAGCAATATTAGTAATACTAATGTAAAATAATGGAATATTTGGGAAATTGAATTTAGAGGGTTTACACATGTCCTAGAGTCACTCATTTCTTTATGTCTCCATTTTATTAAGGAGTCGATTTAGTGTAAAACTTACCAAGTAATAGGGGCTCTCCTATATTAGGAGAGCTTCTGCTCTTGGTTAAGGAGACCTAAAATAGTGAGAACTTTGTGGCAGTATAGAGAGGAGTCTCTCTAACCGCAAAGAGCTTTTACTTCAATCCTTAGCTGTCGTTCCAAGGAGTTTGCATCCACGTCTCTGTAGTGATCTAGACGAAGGGTAGTGATAATTATATATAGATTCTAGAAGTTCTACTGCAAACTCTACGCACTAGGAATTTGCTGATTCCTGGAAACAAATCGATGAATAGAGGCTGAATTAATCCCTGCTTTGAGAACCAATGGTTTAGACCACCCCAACATGATGTCGTTCAAGGAATTTTTTTTACGCCTTTTCTGTTTCTTTGTATTCAACAATTTATATTACTTCTAATCTTGTATTTTGCATGTTGTCACAACGAGTTATTTTGTTTTGTAATATGTTCGTGACTAGCACTCTTTAGAAGAGTAAAGATCATTAAAGAGAATTTCTACTATATTCTTCATTATCTAAAAAACTTTAGAAGAGTAAAGATCATTAAAGAAAGTCTAAGAAGACATCCGAGTGAGCATTGGTCTTTGGTTGTGTCTCATACCCTATCGATCAAACTTTCGCTCCCTTGTTGAATGTCATTTGTATGACATCACCATGTTGTTACTCAAGACATAATTTTTATCATCCTTAGGTGCATGGACGGTCCGATATTGTTAGATTATATTTGTAATGTAAATATGGCCCATACCCATAAGCCCAAATGTAGACACTATATATATTGTAAGAAACCCTAGCAATGAAAACAAGGCATTATTATTTCCTATATGGTATCAGAGCCTCCCGAAAAATCCTAGCCGCCATCTCTCGAAAAACCCTATCCTGCTCCCGTGCCGACCGTGCCGATTTCCGACCGTGCGCCGATCGCGCCGAACACGCCGAGGAACCCCTGATCCCGACTGCACCGGCCGTCGTTTTTTTTATACTGGCAACCGTCGACCGCTTCTTCAACGTGGGGGTTAGGCTGAACTACACCACAGCTTCTTCGTCGACCGCTTCTTCAACGTGGGGGGTTAGGCTGATCTCTCAAGAATGAGTTTCTATGCTCCAAATTCATCATCGATTTTTTTAGCAAAGTTTTTTTGAGCAAAGTTTGTGATACCAGCAACCATTAAGCTTTTAGTTTTTTGAGCAAAGTTTTTTTTCGGTTTGTGAGAGAAAAACAAAAAAATAAAAAAAAACTTTTGTCGAAGATTCACCGTCGACCCCGTCCGTTTGCGGCAGATTCGTCGAAGCTGTACAAACTTTTGTACATCCGACATCCGCTTGCTCCTACGCGCCAGATCCGACGCCCCTGATCGCGGTCGATTCGTCGCCGACCCTGTCCATCAGCGGCTGATTCGTCGGAGTTGTCCAAAATTTTTGTACACCCGACATCCGCAATGGCAGATGATGCTGCGTCCAGCTACTCCGTCGTGACTGGCGGTGGCGGTGCACACAACCCAAATTATCCTAATCCGAAGGATCCATATTTTCTGAGTTCTGCTGATCAACCAGGAAATATCATTACTCCTATTATTTTTCGTGGACCGAACTATGCTGAGTGGTCTCGGTCGATATGTCTCTCCCTGATCTCTAGGCGAAAGATCACTTTTTTGGAAGGTACTGAAGTCAAACCTGTTAATAATGCTAGTAAATTGCTTGATTGGCGATGTGTGCAAGCGCTATTGGTTCAATGGGTTCTTAATACCATTGATCCGTCTCTAAAGAAATCTTTACCGTACTTTGAGGAGGTTTATCCATTGTGGAACTTGTTGGAGAAAAGATTTGTTGTTAGCAATGGCACTCGAAAGCAACAAATTAAGGTGGCTTTGGCCGAGTACAAACAAACGGCGTCGATGTCTGTGGAAACCTATTTTAGAAATTTGCAGTCTTTGTGGGATGAACAAGCTGCTTATTTTCCATTGCCTACTTGTACCTGTGGTGAACTTGCTGCAAAGCTACAGGCTATGAGGAATGAAGACCACTTTCAGGACTTTATGTATGGGTTGAATGCTGAGTTGTATGGTCATATCCGATCTAATCTTCTGGCTCAGGATCCTCAGCCAATTTAGATCGGGCATACCATGCAGTCCGTGAGGAGGAAGATATACGCAAATCTCAGATCCCATCCGCTACTGAGGAGGTGATGGCGCTGGCTATCAAGTCTTTGCCTCGTATTTCTACTACTTCTAATATTAGAACCTCAGATTCCAGGGACAAATCAGGTATGATCTGTACTCATTGCAAGAAAACAGGTCATGATATTGCAACTTGCTTTGCCAAGATTGGCTATCCAGAGTGGTGGAAGACTCGTCCTCGGCGTGAGGGCGGACGTGGTGCTGGTGGTGGCAGAGGCCCGACACCACCGCAGAGACGTGATGGGGGTCGTGGTGCTGGTGGCACAAGGGTTGTTCATCATGTCGCCGCTGCTGGTCATGGTGTCCCTGCTGGTCTTGCTGGAAGTTCGGCGGATATGATGCATGGAGGGTATCCTTCACCACTCTTAGGTGAACAATGGCAGAAACTGATGAGCTTGCTGGGTAACGATAATTCTTCCAACTATGGTTCTTCAAAACCAGATCGTCTGATGGGTAAGAATTCTTCTGTTCCTTGGATATTCGATACTGGGGCTACTCTTCATGCGACAGGCTTTCGTGACTGTTTAGTTGATTGCTTTGAGGGCCCTGTCTGTCCTGTGATTTTGCCTGATGGAAGCACTATTGAGGCTGTTCTGAGAGGCAAAGTATTTTTGACTACTTCGTTGGTGTTGACGGATGTTCTCTATGTTCCGACATTGACTTACAATTTGATCTCTGTCTCCTAATTGATTGGTGCCAGAAATTATGATATGTTATTTACTCATGATTTGTGTTTTGTTCAGGACTGAAGTACGAGGATGGCGATTGGAGCAGGTGAACAAAGGGGTGGACTTTACTTCTTGGGGGAGGTTCCAGCTTCTTTGGCTTCTGTAATCCTGGCATGCAAAGAGAGTGATTCTGAGGTGTGGCATAGTAGACTGGGCATCCTTCAGATAAAGTAATGCAGACTTTACCTTTTCTCTCTGGTAGTAGTGTGTTTTCTCATAAGGCTTGTGATATTTGTCATCAAGCTAAACAGACTCGTGATGCTTTTTCTGATAGTAGTAGTCGTGCTTTGAGATGCTTTAAACTTATCCACTGTGATCTGTGGGGACCATATAGTGTTCCATCATCTAATGGGGCACGATATTTTTTGACTTTGGTGGATGATTTTTCTAGAGCTGTTTGGGTTATTTTGTTGAAGGATAAGTGTGTTGTCTATTCTATGTTTCTTAAATTTATTGCTATGGTGAAGCGTCAGTTTGGGGCCGATGTCCGTCGTGTGCGGAGTGACAATGGCACATAATTTAATTGTTTACGAGATTATTTTTCATCTCAAGGTATATTGTTCCAAACATCCTATGTTAGGACACCTCAACAGAATGGAAGGGTGGAAAGAAAACATCGACATATTTTAAATATCGCCAGGGCATTGAGATTTCAGGGTTCTCTTTCTGTAGATTTTTGGGGGGAATGTGTTCTGGGTGCATGTTATCTGATAAATAGAACATCTTCTAGTATCTTGCATTTTAAGTCTCCTTATGAAGTTTTATATGGTTCGGCTTCTTCGTATGATCATCTACATATTTTTGGTTGTCTGTGCTATGCGTATGATTTGAAATTTCGACATGATAAATTTGCTAGCAGGAGTAGAAAATACATCTTTGTTGGGTATCCACTTGATAAAAGGGATGGAAACTGTATGATTTGGAGACTGGTGAATTTTTTGTGTCACGTAATGTAACTTTTTATGAAAAAGAATTTCCTAGGCGTGGCTCGACTAGCGAGATATCTTCTGCGACACGCCATACATCTGTTGAGGTGCCGGGAGACAATATAGAGACTTTTGGGGTGGAGCCGGCTACGGTGGCTGAGGCCGGAGTGGTTGCTGGTGGCGCGACACCGAGTAGCGAGGATGCACAGGTAGCTGCAGAAGTATTGACAGAAGCATCCGCTGGGGGTAATACGGATACTACTAATGATACAGGGGATACAATGTTGCCAGAGGTGCCCGACGAGGTAGTATTGGGAAGAGAAATGAGAAAGAAATCACAGCCAGTACGATTACAGGATTTTGTGACGAATGTTGTTAGAAGTAAAAGTCCTCCCCTTCACCACAGTTCATCTGTTCCCATCACTTCCTCAGGTACTTCGTATCCTCTAACACAATTTCTAAGTTATGACATATTTACTACTGGACACAGAGATTTTCTTGTAGCCATCACTGCAGGTGTTGAGCCTACTTCATATCGCCAGGCCTCGCGAGATTCAGGCTGGCGCGCAGCTATGCAAACTGAAATACAGGCTTTGGAAGATAATGGGACATGGAGTCTTGTCGATTTGCCTTCTGGGAAGAAAGCATTGGAAAGTAGATGGGTGTATAAAATAAAGTACAAATCCGACGGCAATGTTGAGCGCTTAAAGGTACGGCTGATTGTGTTCGGTAATCATCAGGTTGAGGGGATCGAGTATTCAGAAACATTCGCCCCGGTAGCTAAGATGCCCACAGTTCGGGCGTTCTTGGCTGTTGCAGCTGTGAAAGGCTAGACTTTGTACCAGATGGATGTGCACAATGCTTTTCTTCATGGAGATCTGACAGAAGAAAGATATATGACGTTGCCGCTAGGTTTTTCGCATAGTGAATCCAACAAAGTGTGTCGCCTGCGTAAGTCTCTATATGAATTAAAACATGCACCACGTTGTTGGTTCGCTAAGCTTACTGCTTCTCTGATATCCTATGGATTTATTCAATCACATTCCGATTATTCTATTTTCTCTTTTTAAGGGGAATGTAGAGTTGCATGTTTTGATCTATGTGGATGATATGATTGTGTCTGGTAATGACACAGGTGCTTTAGATGCTTTCAAAAAGTACCTTAGTTCTTGCTTTTATATGAAGGACCTTGGTGTGTTGAAGTACTTTCTTGGCATAGAGGTGGCTCGGAGTGCGGAAGGAATTTCCTTGTGTCAAAGGAAGTATGCTTTGGACATCATTTCAAAATATGGTTTGCTGGGGTCTCGCCCTGCTGGTTTTCCCATGGAGCCCAATCACAAGCTAGCAGAATCGACTAGTCCAAGGATGGCGGATGCAGAGACTTATCAGAGACTGGTTGGAAGGTTGATTTATCTATTATTTACTCGCCCTGACTTGGCCTATGCTGTGCATATCTTGTCTCAATTCTTACAGGAGCCTCGACAAGATCATTGGCATGCTGCTTTGAGAGTTGTCAGATATCTCAAAAATGCACCAGGACAGGGTATTCTTTTGAAAGCTGATTGTGATCTCCGTCTTTCTGGTTGGTGTGATTTCGACTGGACAAGTTGTCCTTTGACTCGCCGCTCTGTTACAGGCTGGTTGGTGTTTCTGGGAGGGTCTCCTATTTCTTGGAAGACCAAGAAGCAATCAACTGTTTTCCGATCTTCCGCTGAAGCTGAATATCGATCTCTTGCTGCGCTTGTTTATGAGTTGAAATGGTTGAAAGAGTTATTGGTGTGTTTGGGCGTTTGCCAGGAGTCTGCTATGTCGGTGTATTGTGACAGTCAGTCAGCCCTGCACCTGGCTCAGAATCCGGTATTTCATGAGCGCAGTAAGCATATTGAGGTGGATTTGCATTTTGTTCGCGATGCTATTAGAGATGGCACCGTAATAGCTTCGCATGTTCCTACTTCTTCTCAACTGGCTGACATCTTCACCAAGCCCCTTGAAAAGCAAGTGTTTGATTCTTTTTTTCCCAAGTTGGACATTTGTGACTTGCATGCTCCAACTTGAGGGGGGGTGTCAGATTATATTTGTAATGTAAATATGGCCCATACCCATAAGTCCAAATGTAGACACTATATATATTGTAAGAAACCCTAGCAATAAAAATAAGGCATTATTATTTCCTACAGATATTTTTAAGGGCCCAAGACTAAGGCTGAGCATGAAACCCCCAATTACAAATTAACTCTAGGATTTTTTTTCCTTGAACATATTTTTATATATACTAGTTTATGGTATCATAATGCATGAATTTTGTTGGTGTTTTCAAACGTTTACTTATTTATTTCGGCACTGCTACTTGGTCCGCGGGCGGGCCAGTCCGCCGCCACGTGGCACTCTTCCATTGGCAGGTTAATCGGCATGGAACCCATGCAAATAGGGGGGAGGGCAATGGGAGAGCGCCACACAGCCGGACGGGCTAGCCCACCTGCGGACAAGTTAGCATTTCTGTATTTATTTTTATGTGATAACTTATCTTGTAGTTGACTTACAACTGTATTTTGTTTAGGCACTTATCTTGTAGTTGACTTACAACTGTATTTTGTTTAGGCACTTTCAGAAAGGACCTCGTCTTAATCCCGAACATAGTGAACTTAAAAATGATATTTTGGATTTAAAAAATTTGTTGAAGAAGAAGACCAAAAGTGTAACATTTATCCAAAAATCTTGCTACATGGTTCAAATAACTTCTCATTACTACGATACATGCAGAAGATAATGCTGAACACAGCATAAGTTACGTTTGGAGGACTACAAGACGATCCTTGCATTTGAAAAATTATTGTATGGGTCAGAATTATCGTGCACTCTTCAATGTCATCCATTGAATGTCATTGGAATGAGTGCATGCACAAATTTTCATACAAATCTAATCGATGGTATGGTGAGTCCGGCTTACAGTAATTTCTCCCAGGGCCGGTCCTGAGCTCATGGGGGCCCAGAACGAACTTTCAAAATAAGGCCCAGGACGAACTAGGACATTTAGTATACAAGTCTAAAGTATTAACTACTACACCATAATAATTTTATGTCTAAAAGACCCATGTTACATGCTTTTTATATTTAAAATACAAAATTATTAATATATTTATTTTTAAACTATTTTTTTAGATAACTCATAATCCGTGGACCTGGACGGTTGTCCTGACCGGGCCAGGGCCGGCGATGATTTCTCCTTGCATTGGACCTCAATCAACCACATGCCTACAATACACATTAACTTGATGAAGCGTAAGCCACAACGTCCGAAACGACCACGACGTCGACGAACCTTGTTTGCTTAATCAATGACGACTGTAGACGGACGATGCAGAATTCGTCAGATTGCTCTAGCTCCGGAGCGCTGAGTACCGACACTCGAGCCGGCTCCGCCGGTGACAGGCCCCATATGTGGGCCCACCCATTCCGGCCCACTAAGCCGACATACATATATATCACCACTGACCCGAATGTACACTTCCTATACCGCTCTCTCACATTGGGCTCATCATATTTATCACCGATCTACTTCCTTCCGACTCCAAACTTCTAATTCCATGAGCGGAGGAAACAGCGGCGGCGGCGGCATGGTGGTGGCGTCGGCTGCGCCGCCCCCGAACCCGTTGGTCCAACTCCAGGCCCGGTTCAAGGAGGTGGAGGCCGGCTTCCGGTCGTGGCTGGCCAAGCAGCCGGTGGCGGTCGAGGCGGCGGTCGTCACTGCCACCGGCGCGGTCCAGGGAGCTGCCATCGGCGGGCTTATGGGGACACTCACCGCCGACATGGCCGTCCCTCCCCCCACCGGAGCCCTCAATCCCCAGGCCATGGCCTCCCTCAAGCAAGCCCAGGTCCGCTTCCCGTTCCTTCTCTCTTTTTTTTCTCCCCTCTTTTTTTTGAGGGATTTTGCTCGTATGGGCCTCTTATAAATGTCAACATGAATAGTATTTTGCGAGAAAGATTGCTGCTTGATTAGTGAAAATAGCGCTTAATTTCCTCTCATTCGGTGGAAAGGTTTTGGTCTTTTGTGATTAGCATGGTTTAATTGGCAGCACACTGTCAATATATGACTTTGCTATTTTTGTTACTAACCTTCAATTGATAACCTGATCAGGACCAACTCCGGCAACAGGAGTAGCCATGACCTTTAAAATCATGGTTGCTTGAATGGTTAGGCACTCTGGTGGCCTTTCTGCCTAGGCGTGCACATAGAAACCTCCTGGGCCAATTTTTAACAATGGAGGATGTTGATGCAACTATGAAACATATTACTTCTCAGGATGAAGATGTAATATGTGAAATATAAACTACTAGAAGAACACGGGACAGATCAAAGTGACGTCAAGGAAGCGGCTAAAGTAGAGATTTTCAATATGTTGGACCAATCATTTATAAGGAAGATTGCTGCTTAGTTGTAAAGTAGGATGGTCGAGTGTGGAGCACTACTCTTGAGGAATCATCGTCCTCTTCATCTCATGAGCATAAGAAAGCTCCATAAAAGAATTTTCATAGTTTTTTATGATAGATTATCAACCTAACATGTAAAACTTTATGTTGTTGCCAGATTCCTAGCCAGGTAGCATTAGCATGAGAGCACCATGCTATAAAACCTAGTTAACTAGTTGGCGAGGGTTACCTTTTGGTTGTGCAGTTTAAGCTCATGAAATGAAGGAGCAGCATTTATAATAGGGGAACTGCTCTCAAGGCCAGGAGGTTTTAAAAACCGGCTTGAACCAGGTGCTTCAATTGGTTGAACCGTTACCCTTCGATTTTTTCAGGTTGGTTCGACTTGTTGAACTTTTCCGAACCGGATCGGACCGTTCAAACTGCTCGAACCGTCTGCGGTTCGTGTGAACTGCATGGTTCAACAATTTGATGAGGAAAATCACCTATTCACTGTAGGAAAAAAATGAGGATGGCAAGACTTGAACCTAAGACTGCTGGTATTACATCCCAATGTCTCAACCATCAGACCGACCTACTTTTGGTGCTTAAATACGTTCATCTATTCTACATATGTGTATATTATAAGCAATTTTTTTTTTTTTTGCAGTTCATGACTACTTTTTGGTACATGAAATTAGTAGATCAATATATAATTTTAAATTGTTATTGTCACACGTCACCATATTGAATTGCTAGCTTTTAACTCAATAACAATTAATACTAAATATATTACAAATAAATTGTCCAAGACTAACTCCAAATTATAGTATAATTCTATAGTTATTAGAAAAATATAAATAGTAAAGTAAGTTTACAATTCCTAAGTGTTCCAATATGATTTCTTTGGAAGAGATATTTGTTTGTCCACCTCATCTAATCCTATTCAACTAGGATAATAAATTTAAAATAACATGTAAATATTAAATATAATTTTAACAAATGTTAAAAATAATTATTACATCAGCGTATTTGAACCGAAAAGTTCAACTGGTTCGACCCATCCGACCGGTAAGGTTTCAGTTCACCGGGTCAATGGTTGCACTGTTTTTAAACATTGCGCCAGGTCCTCCTCCCCCCAAAATTCTGAAATCTGCCCAAAATATTAGCCAATCAAAAAGTTTAAAAGAATCTTGGTCCTGAAATTATCTTTTTCTCGGTTGTATCATATCTGTTTCAGAATTTTTGGTCGATACCAACCCATATAGATATTGCACGATACCAAATTAGGACATGTTAGGACACAATATCAAAAAGTTTAAAAGAATCTTGGTCCTGAAATTATCTTCAATATAAGTATTGAAGATCACATGCTAGGGCATGTTAATAGAATTTCTTACTGGCACATACTGTAACCAATATTATTTGTCGAAGTTGTATATTGTAAATTGACAAGATTCATACTTATATTTTCCACAGAAAGTGATCTATTATGGGAGTATTTTATTAAAAACAAGTAAGATGAACAATTATAGTTATTACGGATGACAAATTCAGCAATGTTGAATATTATTCCATTCAAAACTAAAGAAAAAGAACAAACAACGCATGTAATAATGACTAAATGTATACAAATATTTTTCTAGCTTTCAGTAATTCTTTTATTATTTTTTTTCTTCTCTGAAATCAAGAACTCCGGAACTATGATCTAGAACTATGATCCGAAACCACGGTCGACAATACCGATACTCATAATAAGAGACCGAAACCTATTTAAATATGATACTGCGAACTTTTCTTCTTTACGTAATTTTAGATTATCTTTCCATATTATATGTCTAATTTTATTCCAAATAAGTTCAATTCATATCTTCTTTTTTGTTCATAGAAGATCAATTCAATCTCAACACTATATTTAGTCAAATCCAATCATTTTTTATAAGATTATTTCATTAATTACTCAAAAAGAGACCGGTTTGATCACTATACACAATACAAAGTAAGTCCTGGGTAGTTGTTCTTTCCAAGAATAAACTTTAGCTAAATCGGCAGCCCAATGGATGGTTGTATATCCCTCTCCAAGTATATTAGAAACAAAACAATTTAAATTATCAGAAGAAATTTAATGGCAGCGATCAGTGCACCAATGCCCCTCTCAAAGTATATGAGATTTAAATTAGCAGAAGAAATTTAATGTCAGGGATCAGTGCAGCAATGTGCCAAGGCGGCTTCTGGTTTTCGTTTAGGATGTCAACAAGCACCTTGGCATTGGTCTTGATATGGATATGATCTAGGTTCTAAACGGCGGTAGGCAGGTATGGCGGAGAGAGCCCGTCTACCGCCTAGGCGGTCGATACATTTTGAACATCTTTTATTATTTTATCACTGTTTTTTGCATACTATGCATGTTTTAAGGGTGTTCCATGCATAACTAAGTTGTAGAACGAAGATTTATAAAGTTTTAGTTTTGTAAAAGTGAATCATAGGCTCATAATGCTTACAAAATCTTTTTGGCCAAAATATTTTGTTAGATATTGTTCCGCGTAGGCGTCCGCCTACGCTGCCTCACCTCCGCCACCGCCTACCGAAAAGCGGTGCGGAGAGAGACCGCCTAGGCGGCCGCCATTTAGAACACTGGATATGATCAATCTTCTCTTTACTTGCTGCAGGAAGACCAAGCTTAATGACCAAGGCTTCATTGTACATTGCACATTTATTGTCCGTGTAAATGCCCAAAATGATACAACATTTGCCGGTTTGATATCTAGTAATATAACCTACACCACCAAAATATTCGACAATGCTTCCGTAAGTATTTACAAACCAACCCCCCCCCCCCCCCCCCCCCCCCCCTCTCTCTCTTCCAAATCCACCCACCCACAAAGGAATCTCAGGGTTTACGTTCAGGCAAAGCGTAAGCCAATGCGCGGTGGAAAACATGTGATGGACTTGTGTTGCCGCCTTTGAAAATTTTATCATTTCAAGCATTCCTAGTGAGCCAATAGGTAGTAGCTAACTAGGAAGGGAGGAAATCTCTAACACCGGAAGCTAAGTTCTTCCCTTCCTCGAGCCCTACCATCAACCCATAGTTGATGAAATCAAAATTGATGTGCAACTCAATGGAGTACATATACCAAATAGACTTAGGGAAAAAAAAGGCAATTGAAGAAAAAGTGGTAACAAGAGTCCAACTTTATATTACACAACGCAGAAGGCTTAGGTTCACTTAATCCTAGCTTTTTGCTCTCGTACAAAGGCGATGCAGGAGTACTTTCCAGCAGAGTAGCAGAACATTAGGTGGTGTTCAAATCTTCCAGAAATGCTTCCATCCTTTTGGCACCTCAACGCTTCTAAGATAGTGATATAAACTGAACGGGTGGAGGCTATACCATGGATGTCCTCAGTCCAAACCCAAGTATCATCGTAGGATTATAGGGATATCTGTATTGCTGATCCTGTTAATGGTGTTTTCACAAAAGATAGTTTAGTTTATCAATGCTCCAAGTATTGCAGTCAAGACGGTTAGAAGCTTTGGATAAGTGACCGATTTAATTTATATTAATGAAAGTAGGCTTATAGCAATCAGAATATCAAAAAGCCAATTATCATTCCAAATGTCAATATCTTTACCGTTCCTAAAGTTTGCAGAAGGGATTTGCAAAAGAGACACCAAGACTGACAAAGAGATGTTGGGTTCTCTTAGTACACCAAAGATTGATTTATCCATGTTTAGTGTTAACAATATTGTTCCATAGAGAATTCTCCTTATTGAGGTAAAACTGGCCACACCTTAGCTTGGAGGGCATACCTAGTAACAGAAAGATGGTTAATGTCGAGACCCCCTTTATGTTTGGGGAGGGTTAATGTGTTCCAAGAGACCCAATGAATGGTTTTGTGATCTTTGTGATCCTAGAAGAAGGATTTGATAAGCTTATTGATCGTCTTAATGGTGTTCTTGTTAATCCAAGCGACCCCAAGGTTGAAGATGGGATAGAAGAGAGAGTTAATTAAACTGGTGCAACCTGCTTGTGAAAGCTGATTTGCTTGCCAACTAGCTAGCTGATTGGAGATCTGAATAAGTTGACAACTTGTGTCTTAAGAACCCGAGATGGTGAAATCCAGGTTCCACCGTTCCAAGATACTGGAACGAGAAAGCGTCAACTTTTATAGAAGATGATTATCAACGGTGTTCTTAGTGACAATAGAGTGTATCTGGGGAAGTAAATGTTGGACTTGCTGCAATTAATCCTAAGGTTGGTAATCCTCTCAAAATCAATAAGGATGTTAATAATGTTGATGCATGAATTTTTCGAGGTACAAAAGTACAAGAGGATATCATCGGCATATATAAGACGTGGAAGTTTGAATTGGCCTTTGAGATTAAATGGGCTGATCTCCTTATTATTAGTTGCTTGATTGAACATATTGGTGAGGATCTGAGCGACATTGATGTATAGATAGGGAGTGATAGGGTCACCTTGTCTAATGCCCCACTTACTCTTAAATAAGTAAAAGACTGCCCATTAGCGAGGCAAGAGAAACTGGCAGTTGCGAATGCCATAACCAAATCAATATAATGCTTAGGAAGTTGTAGCCATAGTTCGCAGCGATTCGATATGGCCGATACCGATATGGTTTGGCATGTCCCGATCCGATACCGATCGATACCAGATACTGACCGATACCGACATTGGGAGTCTCTTTTCCGGTCAATTTGGCAAAGAAAATTGAACGAAAAAGACCAATCAACAAGGGTATAAAAGCATATAAAGGTTATAAAAGCATGTAAAAGAAGAAAACTTATCTATCGTATGTAAATCAATCGGTAAGGGTTTACTTCATTTAATTTTAAAACTACTAAGAAAAAACACTGAAAATATTAAAATTATGCTTAAATGTATAACATATATTTTCTAAAATGTTAATAATTTATTAATAATTATTTATTTTTCGATACCAAAAAATTCGATACTCCGATCCGAAAACTCTGATACTGCCGATACCGCCGATCCTGATACTCATAAGAATGGTCCGATACCGATACTTTGAACCTTACTTGTAACGCAGTGAACGCATGATAGATGATATTCCAAGAATTTAATCAAAAGCTTCTTCAATGTCAATCTTAACCACGTGAACGGATTTTTAGCTTTAGATTTGTAAATGACATGGGTTATTTCCTGAGCAATAAAAATATTGTCTTGAATGCTTCTACCTTTGATAAAGGCAGTTTGCTCAGGGGAGATGAGGTCAGGTACGAATAGCTTAAGGCGGTTGGCCAGATCTTTGGAAAGGATACGGTAATTAACATTGCAGAGAAAAATAGGCCTGAAGTTCGCCAGTTTGAGGATTGGTAATTTCGGGAATGTAGGTGATGAAGGTCTTGGTCCAATCAGGGTGAAGGGATAATACTTCAATAAGTCTTGTAAGATTCAATAGTAAAACCATCAGGCCCTAGACTATTACCATTGCTAGAAGAAGTAATAGTGTCATAGATCTCATCCATAGTAAAAAAAGGTTATCTATCCTGTCGAAATTACAAGAGTGATTCATGGGAGCTAAAGTGTAAGAGTCGCTCGCTGCATTCATTTTGCTTCCAGAGATCATAGTAATAGTTAACAGAAGTATTGACAATCGAAGTATGATCACTGGGGGTGATGTTATCATCGTTCTTAATAGAGGCAATAAGATCCTGTTTGCATATATGGTAACCAAATTTTGATAGAATGTAGTCTTGTAGCCATCTTTAATCCATACTCTTTTAGCCTTGGCCCACCATTTAGAAGCAGCTGTTTCGAATTCAATATAGTTTTCGCATAGTTATAAAGGGATCTAAGCTGCAAAATGTCATTTTGATTACAGATCTAGTGTTTTCAAGATTATCATAATAGCTAATATCCTTTTCAACATGGGAAAGAGTATTATCAAGATTTCCAAGACAAACTCTATTCCATCTAGAAAAGATGCCTCTAATTCTTTGGAGATTAGTGAAAAAATCATAGAGAAAAACAGTGTCTGTGTGAAGACTATGCCAAGCATTAACAAGATTTTGAGTTCAGATAAGCACACCAAAAATTCTGAATTTTAAAGCTATGATTCTTACGCTTAGCAAGGCGAGCAATATTGATAAGAAGCAGCCTATGGTCGGAAGCTCGATTTTCTAGTTGCAAAACTTTGGTGTTACCAAACAAGTTAATCCAACTACACTTGCCATAAGCTCTATCAATACGAGTTGGATTTTAGCCAACCCTTGCTTGGAGTTGCACTAGGTGAATCTAGGTCCCGAGAAACCCAGGTTTACCATGCTTGCCATATCAACAAAATTATGACAAAGTGCGGACAAAGTTATTGAATACAAACTCTTTTTCGCGACTTCTATCATCAACAGAGATAATACAATTAAAATCACCAACTATAACCACGATATGTCAGAAAAATCAGTGTTGGCAAAAGGCAGACCAAAGGGCATTACGTAAAACATAATTAGTTCTAGCATAGACAACAGTTAGCAATCACGATTTAAGTAAAGTATTGAATAACCAAATGATTGGCTTGATGATCTTGGGATGTCACCTGAGTAGAGATGGAATATGTGTCCATAGTACACCATTATTCCTTCAATTCTTCCTCTAGAAGGCATGTAATAGCCATCCCATCCCGGTGCAAATTTCTCAATGAAAAGTTTGGATCTTTTATCATTTAAGTGGGTCTCGTGTAACAAAAAGAGGTTAGGTATGTGAACATTTTCATGAAAGCTAAGTGGCTACGAACCGCTTTGCGCCTAGCTCCATTGGCAATTCCAAGATAGCATAATCATCACAAAATTATGGAAATAAATTAATCCAAATGAAGGAAAATTAACTCCCATCGTTTAGGTTGGGTAGCATCTCATTTTGGGCCATGGACTCCTCCATGGGCACGATTGATGGTTTGAGGACATATTTTGGCTTCATCTGCTTGCCTTTCGGTTTTAGAATTGAAGCCACAACGTTGAGATAATTAATCCTCCGAATAACTTGGACTTTTGCTTATGCGAAAGTTCTTGTACTTTGCGATTGAGATCGTTCCATGTCAAGAATTTGAGATTGCTCTGAATTAGGATTGGATGCAGAGGGAAGATAGATGTCTTCGATTTGTGAAACAATTTGATTGTCCAACTGTTGTAGATCTAACGAGTGTGAGGGGGATAAAAATGGTATGAGTTGGTATTTGTTTGAGGTGGTGATGAGCCGATGTGGTGCTAGGGGGATGAACAAAAGGGACCAAGTTTGAGTTTGTAGTAGTATGGAGATAAGGGACCAAGTTTGAGTTGATGGTGCTATTGGGATGGTCTTTTGAAGTGTTGGTGGTAGTGGTAGTGGTAGTGGTTTGTTGGTGATAATGGTGGTTGAGGAAGTAGGGTAGATACATTGAGATGTCCATATTGTAGTTGGGAAGGGCCAAGACAGACTAGGAAGAGTAGTTGGAGAGAGAGAGAGAGAGAGAGAGAGAGAGAGAGAGAGTAATGGTAGGATTAGTGACGTTACTATGAGGACAAGCGACAAAGTCTTGACTACCCATAGGTATTGATTGATAGATGGCCGTTGTTTTGATAGAGGAAATAGTCGTCAGAGGAGCGGGTGATGGGTCATCACTCCTCTTTATACCTACCCTTGACACATAATCACGTGCTAAAGTCAAAGGGGACATGCGAGATGCCATAATTACTTCCAGTCCTCGTCCCTGCCAAAGTAGTTGTCGTAAGTGCATTGGCCCCATAAGTCACGAAGGAGCACATCATCATATAGCGCGTGCCTTCATCCCCAAACACATGTTTCCGTAATTCGAAATATCAATTCCTTTTTGTGTCGGAGCATATTTTGGATCCATAGGAAGCTTATCCACTTCCATTGTACCGCACCTACTAAAGTAGCCTCGGTGGATTTGTTATGGATTTTGGGTTAACAGGTTTCAGATCCTAACATCCTTAGTTTGATTTTGAGAGTTATAAGTTTGTCTTAAAGGGGGAGCGCTAATAGGATTCCGTCAATGGTTTCTTTTATGAACACAAATCTAGGATCCAAAGTCCTTTTGATTTTAGTAGCGGTATCATCAAAGACCCATGGCAGGGGTGGTCAAGTTTTGGTTTAGCGAAGGCTGAACGAAGGAGGGTATAGTAGTGCAAATGGCTTCCTTATGGCCTATACACGCACATAAATTCCATAATTGCGGAAGGTTTTCATACACGACAATCCGCAGAGTACTTCCTACAACATTTGGTTCACCAATCAAGAAGCTCTGGGTTAGGGGAACTGAAAGATCAAACTCGACACAAACATGAACATAACTAGTTCTGTCAAGATTTTTGAAATGACTATCAATCTTGAGGGAGCGTCCTAGCTATAAGCCATGTCATTGATAGCTACTTCCTTCCAGAATTCTAGAGGGAGACAAGGAAGGCGAGCCTAAACCAAGGTAGTGAAGCTTTTCTCTAGATATGCAAGAAGTAGGGTTTTCATACCAAGAGATTGATTACTTCTCCTTTGAAGTTTCAGGTTCCTTCGGTCAAGAATTGAAGAGCATCATCTTCAGAAATGAAGGTGAAGAGAAAGTAACTGAAGTAGCCGTTCTCCGTGTCGGAGGTGGTTGGCGTCGGGCCAAATGTCCAGCCTAAGAGAGGTTGGGGAGGGGGTGCCTGTACCAATTAGGCATCGTCTCCATGGCTCACGACATAATTCCAGTTGCTCTTGACTTGACTATAGGCCAATTTTTTCTTGGTCTTAGCTTTAAGGCTCTCTAGCGTTGGCAAAGAATGGATAGATGAGTATGCAGCCTCTTGGTGTTGCCCACTTAGGATCTGGGACCAAGGGATATTTGGCTTATGGGGGATCTTTTGAGGAAGATAGAGTAGGGTTGGTATTATGAGTGATAGCAGCAGAATCAGAAGTTGTTGGGCTTGTGGCTGGAGGAGAAATATCATATTGGTGGACGGTGATGGAGATTTAGGACGAGATGGGGGTTTTGCAGGAGGTGGTTAAGGTGGGGAAGGCCTGGGAACCTACCCCACCATGGGGAGAGTGGGCGAGGAAGCAAAGTATTTGGAGGGGGAGCACTTTCCTTTTTCCCCTTTCTTTAGGTTCTTAGTAGTCGAATGCAGGCAGTTCAAAATCAACTTTAGTAACCTTGTCATTTCCCCCATAGGGCCAAACACCTTGTAAGTTGGATCATCGGAGGTGGCAGCTCCATTTTCCTTCCCAGATGGCTATGGCGCTTCAAGGGTTTCCTCTGATGCTACCACTTCCTACGACACATAAAACTGCTATTGAGGTTGAAGCCAGTATAGAACTGGTTGATTGTGCAATATAAATTCATCCAGGTCAGCAGGGCGGACCGTGAAACATTTTTTGATGGCAGAGTAAATTAGGTCTTGGTGCAGCCCACATTGAAGTACCTCTGGGCCCTAGCCCTGTTAAGCAGATTGTTGCTTAACCGAATACCGACGCTCGCATTACCGATGAACAGTTAGTCGTAACCAAACTGTCTAGAAAAATGACTTGGCATGTACGGATCCAAGTTGCATGAATCTCCACTCCTATAGACTAGGTGGGAGAGATGAATATTGTGTCGCCTGTTAAAGGTCCCTGCCAGAAGGGTGGATCTGGTTGTGGCGTCATCAACGAATGTTTGACCCTCTACTAAGTCTGTCGAAATAGGGAAGTTGCAGAAGTGGCGATGCCCTATCCCTTTGTTTAATGTTTTACTGGCACGGAAACGTTGCAAGGGGCCCACTTCGAGTTTTCATATTTGAAATGTACGCCTCGCCAAGAGCAGTAGTAGTCAGAATATAATCTAATATATGATATCTAGTTATTCAATAATAACTTGAAAGATAACTGAATCTAATAAATAATATAAAAATCTAATAATTTGAAAATAAAATTATTCTTCTGTATACAAGTTTTTATTTCTTCGTATACAAGTCTTTATTTCTTCTGTCCTCTTCTATGTTGCACAAATATGGACATGGTTACAAAAAGGACACGATATGGGTACGGGATACGGACATTGTCAAATCACCTATGTTGCACAAATGTAGACACGTGTACGGACATGGGCACCATCTTCCCGTGTCCGTGCAACATAGCTCCTCTCTTCACTTCATATTTAATTTCTTTCCTAGGAAATGAAAACCATAGAGCATGGTATAGTCTAAAAGCCATATTTTTGTCATAGGAAAATTGTTTGCTCAATACCATTTTTCCTAAAAGAAAAACCATTAATGGATGCCCAAATAGTTTTATTGCCTCCACAACTCGTGTTGGGAGACCTCTCCGGAGATGGTGCTTGACAACCAACATTCACCCTGATGAAGATAAGCATTGTAATGTCCTTTCCCCCCCAATATTTTATGTAGCAAAGTAGATGGACAGTGATAATAAATTATTATTTTATCTTACTGACAGTTTATCATAAATTGTCATGTTATCCAATTGGCTATGACCATAAAAAAAATTGGTCCTTATTTTCTAACAAAAAAATTCATATATCACTAAAAAATTATTCATATCATACTTTTAGTCCTTAATTTCTTACAAACTGCACATAACTATAATTTTGAAACTTTCTAGTAAATTTATGATATTTTACTACCAAGTTTTCTAAGATGGAAGGGAAAAAAAAAAATCATCTCTTTACTTTGATTTTGGCCCCCTCAACATGAGATTGCTGGTTCCTCCAGTGACCCTCCTAGTCCCCGTAGACTATGAAGAATCCAGACAAAGAGGTATGAAATATGATTTGCTATAGAGAATTTATTTTTCTCTATGACACATTAAGCCAAAGAGTGAAAAGGAACAACTCTTAAAGAATCATTTGAACACAAAATACCAATGAAGTTGAAGAGAAATATATATTTAATTTCCTAATACATTTAGGATTTCTTGGTTGATGCATTATTAAATTTCCCCAACACTAACCTTGTATAAGAAAAGTGAATAATGTGAAATCGCGTGTGTGCACACCTGTGCATAGTCCTAACTTTTGGGTAAAGAGCATTGACATCTAATATTAATAATATACACATTATATGTCCGTATGGGTTATTGCTTGATCTATTTGATTCATTATTTCATCTTCATTAATTACAAATGTTTTAAAAGATGTGAAGCTGTATAACCATGTTGCAGAGTCTACTCTTTTGGGTAAAGAGATCTGGGTATGTCCCGGTGTCTTGACATTTGCTGTCTTATCATATCCGAGCAACATAGAAAAGTTGTGATTGCTTCTAAGCCTCTGTTCTAAAAGGCGGTCTAGGCGGCCGCCTAGGCGCTAGGCACCTGGTGCCCGCCCGATGCCCGCCTAGGCGCCTGCCTAGACCCCCGACATCCGACTATGCATGTTTTGGGATTTTATGGACTTTTTCTGCAATTTTTAGTAGATTTTTTTGGATTTTTTTAATTTATTTTTGAACCGCCTAGATCTACGCGGCCGCCTAGGTGGGCTAGGCGCTAGGCTGCGAGTGCCTGTCCGACTAGCGCCTAGCGCTTTTCACAACCTTGAATCTAAGCTCAGTGGAAAAGAAGAATTTCTGTAGCGGACCTCGAAGACTTGTTATGAAGGCTTCATTTTTGTCGTTGCCTACACCATTTCTTATCACAATCATAACTTGTCCCATCTATTTGGAATTGTCCTTTTGAGTATGTTAACTCTTTATTGTAATTCATCCTATCAACTGCAACTATAAGTGCAATAGCAAACTCTATCAAATCCTTTCTTATAACTTAATGAATGATTAGATTTTACATAATATTTCTTTACTTCCTAATACAGACATCTCTTCCAAGCAGGACCTCTTCAGCTCTTTCTTGTGCATGTGCATTCCTTCTTCATCATCTGTTCTTCATGGTATCCTGCTCTATTGATGCAGCAATTACACAACATTGCAAGTTCTAGTATTGTTTATAACGTTCCTTGGGTTTCCAACATACACGTTGACTACATCATACTCAACAACACTTCTTTCCACTCACCTCTTATGCTATTGTATGAATCTCGCGTGTTTTAATTCTTGGTGCAAAGCTTACTTATATTTTGTGAATGACGTCTGGAGATCTTGTTCAAAGAACTCAAAGCAATTAAGTATCACAGTTCTGGTTCAATTAATTCTTTTACTCACTTTGTTTATAGAACCTGTTTTTCTTTTGACTTTCAAGTTATTAACTTCTACCTTTTTCTTAAGATGGCTAATTCTTCTACCGTCTTTTGTCTTACATTGCATAGTATTTACACTTACTGCTCTAAGATATTGAGAAGGAAAGTCACCCTTACTGCCTAAGGACTTGGAACCTATGCAGCATTCTACGTTATCAATGCTACTATGTTATTATTTTCAGCATTTGTGCATGTATGAATGACTACATTTTGTGACTGACAGGCTTTTGCTGGTGGTCCCTTAGTACAAGCTCGAAATTTTGCAGTCATGACAGGTGTGAATGCTGGTATATCTTGTGCCATGAAAAGGATAAGAGGAGTGGACGATGTGCAAACTAGGTGAAGTCATAATCGATCCTTTTGGTTGTTGTTTTTTGTATGACTTCTCGTTTGTGCTTAACTGTCTCGAAACTTTATTGTCTAGCTTCAAAAGAGTTGTGTAGAGTAGAATAATGGGATGATTATTATTGATGAAAGAGTTACATATATATAGGAGAGGCTAACCCCTCTCACTATTGTTCTATCCAATGTGGGACTAAAGCTCAATACTACTAATACTTAACAAGTTGAAATATTGAAATAGGCACGAGGTGTTTCGTTCAATAATATTTGTGACATGATAAAATCATATTACCCACCAGGGAGCCACTAAGTGACACAACAGCTTTTAAGTATGGAAGCTGATTGTTAGGTGAATGGATTGAGAACAGACATGATAATATCACCAAATGTACAAAACATTGCCAACTTGAAAGCAATATTGCTTCTGGTGGAAAAGCAGGATTGCAATACAATAACTTTCAAGCATAACAGGTTTTTCCTATTGGTTATTAGTTATTAAGTTTAAGAGGGTGTTTGATTGACTGTAAATGGAAATATGTACATCACTTGCATCATTTCCACCAATTGCAATGTTTGGTTCGATGTAGATGGTGGAATTGGTGAAACAAATGTTGCATCATTTCCTCCGACTACCGCAAAAAATATTTTTTGGCCGCAACACCACTTACGACAACGTTTGCAACACCATTAACATCATTTTCTCTCCAGTTAATGTCATGAAGACACAACCAAACAATGATTTTCATTTACCATAGCAAAAGTTGCAATCGCACATGTCGATTACATCATTCCAGACAATGTGTTTGTAAATCCTACAACATTATTTACATGCAACCAGACAATGAATTTGCAACACCAGTTACATCAACAAATGCTATATGCAACATATGTTGCATGAGATTTCTATATATGGGCAACCAAACAACCCATTAGTGCAAAGTCGAATACAATGGATTTTGTATGAGTTACTTGGCAGATTATTTGTGTGTTAGGGGAATAGTGTGTTCATCATCCATGAAACTCTTCTATTAGCAAATCACCCTCATCACTTTGATTACTACCTGAATTTAGTGATTGTTGTGAATGAGGCTCAACTCATTGGGATAGTTTCATTAATGTGGCGTGCTAACATTTTTGTAGGAGGGCGTGATACTAACACGACATTAGATGATGAGGTAGGGCATATGCATAACATGGGAGAAGGCACTCCTTAATGGAGGAATAATATTGGTCGGAAGGATTTGGGTCCGAACCATAGCAAGAGAACTATTCAAGCTAAATAAGAATTTGGCAACCATAAACTCTTTCCTCAGGCACATCTGAACATGAGGTCATCCAAAAGACCTTTGGAGGATGCACAGTACTTTGGTATGAAAGAGAACCTCTTCTGCGTAAGGGAGAAGATACGGTCTTATAGGATTAAACACACAAGAAATGTCCTGTTTACGAGGACACATCTCGTTAAGGGCTTTCCGAACATCCAAACGGTGGAGAGAAACATAACAGTAGAGCTGATATGAGTATTTGGACTATTGAGTAATCGGGCAATGATGCAGTAAATGTTGCCAGGCCACAAACTTGGTCAAGTTGGTTGCGCGAATTGGGGGTCGGTGTGGTGATGCAGCTTCCGTTGAGAGACAACAAACAATAAAAAATGTTGTGACTGAAGCAGCTTGTTGGTACCATTCAACTTGATGAGCGTATCAAGCGATGCCTTGAAATCATTACCCGTATAAGAGACAAAGGTAAAAGAAGAGATCACTGCAGTAGACGAGGCTGCTGCATTTGATGTAGAAGTAGAGGCTATATAGGCAACAGATGATACTCCACGAGAAAGAGATTCAGTTGAAGAATATATAGTAATAATATCCTCACAAATAAAATGAGGAAAGGAGAGTCAGATGCAAGTAATACTCTATAATTAGTTGTGACTAGAATAAAGGTCGCCACTGAAGAGATTAGAAACCGGAAAGAACTGCGAAGAGTAGCAGTATCACATGGAGAGAGGAGATGCCGAGATAAACATCAAATAAAATCGGTAGTAGGACATTAAAGGGAGCTATCAGGCCGAAAAGGTCGATCTGGGCATTATAGGAAAACAATTGATTTTTCCAAAACTAGTGCTAAGGAGAGCTCCTAGGGCCGGTAGCCAAGGCACCCAAGGATGGAGAACACGTTGCAGAAGAAGAATGTCGCTGGGGTGGTCAGAGAAGTCGTAGACATCACGACCAGAGATCTCAGAGGGGCTGGAGTAGGACAAAGGCCTGATCTGTGGAGCCACTGGGATGGTGTGAGCTATCATCGAGGCTGGAGCTTTGATCGTCGGTTTGGGTTCAATTGGTAGCCGAAGAATGAGGGATGGTGGCGGCAGTATGCTCTGTTCTGGAGTTCTGGTCGTTAGATCGGATTCGAATGACAATCATAGAAGTCTAGTGGCAATAGTAGGATATCGAGGTTGATAGCAGCGCACTAGAGTTAAGAATGTGCTAGGGTTGTGGTGATAGGGTTGGGAATGGGTTAGAGTAAGGGTTAGTTTTTATGGTTAAAGTTATTTTTGATGGTGGTAGGTAAAGAGCTAGTTGTCACGGACTTAGTGTTTTTGCCTACATTTTGTCGTGTGCGTCGCACTATCTTTTCCCTCGAAGACTCGTGCAAGCCTTCCCGAACCCGCTTAGCTAGAATGCTAAGAAATTAGAGAAGAGTGGAGCAAGATTGAGACTTGTAACTCTTCTTTATTAACTTGGAAAATGCTTACAAGTTTTGGTGGTGAGGAACAAATGATGCCTCCCACTTATTTATAGTGTCCATAGGGCTTACAGAAAACTTCTAAAAACGGAATATTTCAGGGATTAATTTAGATCTAGATATTTATAAGGAAGCTTCTAGTCTATCCCAGAAAGATCATGAGCTATCTAGAAAAATTTTGGACCATCCAGAGGATTCCGCCATCTTCTAGAAGTTCCATAATCTTTTAGAGAATTATGTTATCTTCTAAAACATTCTGGAATATTTTCGCATAATCCTGACCCGTGAAGGGTTACACAAATCTGTCTCAGTGGGGCGCAACAAATTGGACGTTACATTCTCCTCCATATAAGGCGTTAACGTCCTTGTCAACCATGTCCACTGAGAAATGCCTAGATCTCGGCCTCGAACTGATGCAGCGTATCAGCACGTTCCTTGCTGGACTCACCGTGCGACATTCCCTTCCACTTGATGAGATACTCTACATATGGGAAAACGCCTCACCGACGCACGGTCCTTCTTGTCGAGCACGACTTCCACTTCCTTGTCGAATGATGTAGTCATGGTCGCCGTGGGTCGCTTCGAAACTCCACGTTGAGGGTCCTCCAAGTCTTCATGGTAGGGCTTGAGCAACTCACATAGAAGACTGGATGAATCTTTAACTTGGCTAGGAGCTCGAGCTTATACGCCACCTTACCTATTTTCTTGACGACGTGGAAGGGGACTTCATACTTCCGGATCAATCCCTTGTGCACCTTGTGGAACACCTTGAACTGTTGCGGTTGAAGCTTGATCATCACCAAGTCCCCTTTCTTGTACTCAAGTGGCCTTCCCTTCGTATCGGCCCATTTCTTCATCTTTCATGCGGCCTTCTCCAGAAATATCTTGGTAATGTCCGCGTTCACCTTGAAGTTCGAGGCAAACTGGTTAGCTGCGGAGCTTTTACTCGAGGATCCCGCACTCAGCATGTGCGGAACAAGCGGCTGACGACCAATCACCAACTTGAATGAGCTGCTATGTGATGACTTGCTCCTTTGAAGATTGTAGCAGAACTAAGCAATGTCCAAGTTGTGCACCCAATCCCGTTGGTTTTCATACAAAATGCCACAAGTACTCCTCGAGCAAAGAGTTGATCCGCTCCGTCCGTCCGTCCGTCTACGGGAGGAAACTGGTCGAGAAGTGCAAATCCGTCTGAGGATCTTAAACACCTCTGTCCATAACTTTTCCATAAAGCGGGGATCTTGGTCACTGATAATGTTCTCTGGGATGCTCCAAAACTTCACCACATAGGAAATGAACAAGCGCGCGGCCTCCTCTGTTGTACAGTCCGTTGAAGTAGCAATGAAGGTCGCGTACTTGGAGAAGCGGTCCACCACCACGAGAATGGACCCAAGCGCCTCCACTTTCGGTAGGGCAGAGATGAAGTCCATCCATATAGGCTCCCACGGTCAACTCGGCACGGGGAGAGGCTCAAGCAGGCCCCCAGGTCTCCTGATGATCCACCTTGTCTTGTTGGCACACAAGACAGGTGTGCACGTAATCGTCGACGTACTCGCACATGCGAGGCCAATAGTAGGCAGCCTCCAGCAGTGCCAAAGTTTGCTTCTGTTCCGGATCCTCGGCCCACCTAGTATTGTGGCATTCCTTAAGTAGCTGTCTCCGCAATCTACCTCACTTAGGGACGACCACCCTTTTGCCATTTGTGTAGAGAAGCCCGTCCTTCAGTCAAAACTTTCGCGATTTGCATTGCGAACCGTGATCATTTTCTTCTCATGTACAGTGTATTGCCGCTCTTGTGTCATTCAGCTTGCGGCTCTCGAATGCAATGGGATGCCCTTCCTACACCAACACCCTACTGATGGCGAAGTCGGACACGTCAGTATGCACCATGAACGCCTTATAGTAGTCCGACAATAACGAAACTAGCTCCTCCATCACGGCCCTCTTGAGTGCGTCAAATGTCTCTACGTATTTGGACGTCCACCTCCATGTTCGATCCTTTCGCAACAGATCGGTAAGTGGTGCTGCTATGGCGGAGTATCCTCGGATGAACCGCCGATAGTAGTTTGCCAAGCCTAGGAATGATCTGAGCTCCGTCGGCTTGGTGGAAGCCTCCCACTCTCGTATGGACTGGACATTCGCCTCGTCCATCCATATTTTGTCACGTCCGATCCAATGCCCTAAGAACGACATCTCTTCTTATGCAAAGGAACACTTCTCCTGCTTGACGAAGAGCTGATTTTCCCTCAGCACCTAGAAAACCGCCTTCAAATGCTCGATGTGCTCCTCTATCGTGTTCGAGTACACGGCGATATCGTCGAGATAGATCACGACGAATCGATCCAAATAGGAATGGAGAAGCTTGTTCATAAAAGTACAGAAAGTCGTAGGAGCATTTGTTAAACCAAAAGACACGACTAAAAATTCATATGCACCATACCTTGTAATGTATGCCGTCTTTGCCTCATCCCTTTCGACTATGCGCACTTGATAGTACCTCGAGCGCAAATCGAGTTTGGAGAAGTATCGTGCGCCTCCTAGTTGATCGAACAAGTCTTCCACCAACGGGATAGGATATTTGTTTTAACAGTCACCGTGTTTATTGCACGGTGATCGATGCACAAGCGAAGGCTCCCATTCTTCTTCTGGAACAGCACCGGTGCACCAAACGTTGCCTTGGACGGCCTGATGAATCTCGCATCGAGCAGCTCTTTTAGTTGTCTCTTCAACTCGTCAAGCTCGGACGGGACCATGCGATATGGGGCCATAGCGGGCGGTTTAGTGCCCTCCAACTCGATGGCGTGGTCTACCTCCCCAGATGTAGCCTCTTTGGAAGCTCTCGCGGCATGTCGTCCCCGAACTTCGCAAGGACGTTCTCGATCTCTGGTGGAAGACCCCCTCCGCAAAGCTAGTTGTCACGGACTTTGTGTTTTTGCTTACACTTCGTCGCGTGCAGCGCACTATCTCCTTCTCGAAGACTCGTGCAAGCCTTCCCGAACTCGCTTAGCTAGAATGCTAAGAAATTAGAGAAGGGTAGCTAGATTGGGGCTTGTAACTATTCTTTAGTAATTTGGAGAATGCTTACAAGTTTTGGTGGTGAGGAACAAATGAGACTTCCCATTTATTTATAGTGTCCATAGAGCTTATATGAAACTTCTGAAAACGGAATATTTCAGAAATTATTCTAGATGTATATATTTACAAGGAAGCTTCTAACCTATCGAAAAAGATCCCGAGCCATTTAGAAAGATCGTGGGCCTTCCAAAGGATTCTGCCATCTTCTAGAGAGTTTATCCATCTTAAAGATAATTCCGTCATCTTCTAAAAGACTAAAACATTCTGGAAGCTTTCCGCATAACCCTGGTCCGTGAAGGGTTACGCAAATCCGTCTCGGTGGGGTGCAACAAATTGGGCGTAACATAGTGCTCTTGTACTATATTGAGGATGAGGCTCAACTCGATGGATAGTTTCATTGATGTGGACCGAGTATATGTATCTGTAGGAGTGGTTGAGATTTCCTCTTTAGTTTCTATCAATATGGGACTTGAGGGGTGTCACTCCCGTTTTTTCGTTATACGTATTTTCAGTATACGTGTACGGATTTCTGACATTTGTCGGGTGACCCGTGTTTTGACTTGTCTTGCTTAGCTAGTCTTTGTTTAATCTTGATTCGGTTTATTTTGTCTTGGTTTAATTTAGTTGGCTCATCATGGCATGTTGGCTTGGCTTGGTTTGGTTTGGGTTAAGTTGGTTCATCATGAAGAACCTTATATTTAACCCAATTCCACTCTCTCTCCTCCATAACTCTTCATTTACTCTTCTTCATTTACTTCTCCACCTACACTTTAGGTAAGTGCAACTTGCTTCATGAAGGAACCCCCATTTTTATTGTTCCATTGTCTTCCCTACAAGTTTCTAAGGCTCTTACTTAGCATTTTTGATTTTGGTGGATAATTTCTTATAGATCTAAGTTTACTTTACTTTCGAAATTCTTGGGTTTTGATCTATCAAACTTTGTTATTTTTAAGTTTTGATTGTTCCATGTTGTAGAGAATTTCGTTCTACCCAATTTAGACCCTTGAAAATCCGGATTTCAACTTGTTTTGAGCAAGTTAGGCCACTTTTAGTTCATGGGTTTCCATGAACACATGCGGGCTGCTTGGAGAAGATGAGCAGTGCTGGGCGCATAGCCATTGATATGCGCCCAAGCCACATACTTCTTCCTGCTTGGGCGCATAGTCATTGATATGTGCCCAAAGCAATATGCATACTTCCTTCTGCTTGGGCGCATAGCCATTATAGGCGTCCAAACCATATAGTTCTTCCTACTTGGGCGCATAGCCATTAATATACGCCCACTGAGCCATAGAAGACAGTCTCCCATGCTTCCTTTAAGTGCACCCTGTCCCTAGAACGTGGGCGTATGCTGTTCTGGGCGCATGCTTTCCTAGGCGCATGCTGCCATGGCGTATGATGTCCTGGACGCATGTTGCCCTGGCGCATGCTGCCCCTGGGCGCATGGTGTCCAGGCACCCCCTCCTTTTATCCCTCGCATAGTCATTGATATGTGCCCAAAGCAATATGCATACTTCCTTCTGCTTGGGCGCATAACCATTATAGGCGTCCAAACCATATAGTTCTTCCTACTTGGGCGCATAGCCATTAATATACGCCCACTGAGCCATAGAAGACAGTCTCCCATGCTTCCTTTAAGTGCACCCTGTCCCTAGAACGTGGGCGCATGCTGTTCTGGGCGCATGCTTTCCTAGGCGCATGCTGCCCTGGCGCATGATGTCCTGGACGCATGTTGCCCTGGCGCATGCTGCCCCTGGGCGCATGGTATCCAGGCACCCCCTCCTTTTATCCCTCGCGTCATATTGTGCCCAAAGCAATATGCATACTTCCTTCTGCTTGGGCGCATAGCCATTATAGGCGTCCAAACCATATAGTTCTTCCTACTTGGGCGCATAGCCATTAATATACGCCCACTGAGCCATAGAAGACAGTCTCCCATGCTTCCTTTAAGTGCACCCTGTCCCTAGAACGTGGGCGCATGCTGTTCTGGGCGCATGCTTTCCTAGGCGCATGCTGCCCTGGCGCATGATGTCCTGGACGCATGTTGCCCTGGCGCATGCTGCCCCTGGGCGCATGGTGTCCAGGCACCCCCTCCTTTTATCCCTCGCGTCATTTTTTGCCATGATAATTCTTGTTACATTACCTAGGCTTGTCCTCATGGTTCCTAGTGTAATATTGGGATCTTTGTTTGTACCCTGTACTTGACTTGTTCTTTGACGACCCGACTTAATAATTTGTTGAGCATGATAGAATTGAGCATGACATGACTTGCTAGCATTGGACTTGGCATGAACACGACTTGACACGAACTTGGACATAATAATATGAACCAGTCTTGACAATTCTTGATAGTGGCCCGTCGCGACGCACTCTTGACACGTAACAAGTAAACTTGACATGACATGTATAAACTTGATAGTGGCCCGTTGTGGCGCACTCCCGACAAGTAATCCTGACAAGTAATTTTGACAAGTAACAAGTAACTTTCGTCTTGACACCGTGGGTGATTTCTCTTGATTGTGCCTGTACAAGCTATATGTCCCGTCTTGCATCATGATTAGGACATGGATTTCTGATTACTACGGTCAGGGATTCATACTGAATCTGACTAAGTTAATGACTAGATTGATCAAGTAGCTCATAACGAGATTTTTCAGTCACAGGCAATCCTGTTATCGGGGCGCCTCAAGTGGACTTGTAGCCTGCCGACGAGTAGGGACACATTTCCAGCACACTGTCATGTGTTGCACCACAAAGTCACCTAATCAACTCTCTCAACCTGCGGAAGGATAAATGGGTAGTCTGCAGGGCTTGTGACTGCTGGAACATCTCATTGCATTTTGTAGTAATTAGGCTTGTGATAACCCTAGTTAGTTAAAGTTTCAAGCCGTACTCATTGCTTGGTCGTGATTGATCCCGTCTAGTCTAGCTTGTCTAGAACCAGTACATGATTATTTCTGTGCATTTTGATTTGTGCCTTACTGTTGTTGATGAATGATTAGAGACTAAGTTATGTTCAGGTGAAGGGTTACAACCCCGGTCCTTGTTTGGTTTACGGGTTGTAACTTGGCTTCCGGAACAGCTCCTTAGTTATCTTGTCATTTTTATCATATTTCTGACTCTTGTTCTTTTCTTGTTATTATTCATGTCATTGTGTTCTAATATGCTGGTTTTAGTTCTTAAGTGAAGCCTCCCTTGTGGCACTTGCTCTTTCTGGGGTCTGACCCAGCTGGTTTTGTATGGCCAGATTTCGGAGTAGCTCCCGAGGATCTTCTGGCCTTCCAGCCAGATGGTGAACACTAGACACAACCCTGGCAACGAGTGGATTTTATTTGCTCTCCCACTCTATTGTAAATTATTCTTTTGAGGCATTTAGCCGTCGAGCAAGTGTTAGCTCGTGTTGAAAACTTATATTTTTTGTCTTCCTATGGGCTGTAACATGATTGACAACTTCTAGGGTTGATCATGTATGACTTAAACTCTTGCTAGTCTTCGCATTTAGTATGACTAGCTTCATGATCATCTGAATGTATGTGATGCCTTACTTTGTATGTCTGATGATCTACCATCTTGTAACATGTGTTTACTTGCTTGAGATTGAGACACTAGGCTTGTTCTTGACCTTAAGATACTGATGGCTTGTAGATAAACTCTCACGCATCTAGATAGCCGTGACCGTATTGCAAGGTGGAATGCACTTCAATGTACGTAGCTGGCTGTGTCTGTCCCCCGCTCTCCAGTATTCTGGTTCTGGGGCGTGACACGGTTTAAGTGGTGGCCCATGCAGGTCTTGTAAATCAAAATGTGTGCGGGTTTTACTAGATGTCTCAATCAGCACTCGCCCTTGATCTCTACACGTGTCTTCTAATCTTTCTGAAATCTTGACCTGATCACATGCTTTTATCCTCGATCTATCTTGGTCCTTCCTTATTGTTCCCCATGTCATTTCTTCAGTGGCATTGCTCTTGGTCCTGCCGATCAACCGGGAGAACCCCCAGTGCACCAGCCACACCCTGGGAACCAAGCCCAGCACTCAGGAGCAGCATCCCGCGTTATGCCTACCAGAGATCATGCGCCGACAGTTCAACCAGTCCAGCCTGCAGAGCATGACAATGGAGTTCTGGTAGGGCTCATCCGAGAATTGCTTGCCTCACAAGATCGTCGGGGCGATGCCCTGCACCAGACATTAAATATGCTATGGGCAGAGTTGGTTACCAAAGGAACAATGCAGCCAACAGTTTCAAGCGCCTGAACCCTCCTTTTTTTAGCGACAGTGAAGATGCTATCGCTGCTGATGCGTGGCTTCAGGACATCCTAGAGGCAGCTCGGATTCCAGAGGGAGAGAAGGTGGCCGTTGTGCGCCTACAGTTATTGGACTTAGCCCGCAGCTGATGGGCGATGTTAGCAGTTGGATTGGTGACGCCTGTCTTGTGGGCGGTATTCAGTGACAAGTTCCAGACGAAGTATTTTGATGCAGTGGCTCGGTACGACATGCAGACCAGATTTAACAATCTCAAGCAGATGGGGAGGACGGTCGATGGTTATGCCGCTGAGTTTTCAAGACTTAGTCGGTTTGCTCCCGCCTTGGTGGCAACCGAATTGGACCGAGCACAGCGATTCCAGCAGGGACTCCACCTAGAGATTATTCTAGCAGTGGAGCAGTATGAGCACCAGACATTTGATGTTGTTTTGCGAGCAGCGAGGAGGCATGAGTATACCTCCCAGAGGATAGTAGATCGAACCGGAGGACGGAAGAGGTCTCATGGGTAGATATCCCAGTCGTCAGCACCAGCCCCGGCAGCTAGGGCCTTGACTATTGGCCCTCCTAGGAGGGCGACCCCAGTTTCGTCGATGCAGTACTCGACTCCGACGTACCCTCAGCAAGAGAAGCAGAAGCAATCTTCCGCAATGGGTTGCACTCATTGTGGGAAGCCTAGACACGTGGTATCAGAGTGTCGCAGAGCATAAGGATTGTGCTTGGTTTGTGGGGCACCGGATTACAAGATAGGGTCCTGCCCGCATAGAGCCAGTTTATCGTCGTCAACCCTGACCAGTCCATCGGTTAGGGGTCCAGCACCAGTGCAGCAGCAGCAGTACCAGCCTCCGAGGCCGTTGCTGCCTCAGGCTCAACAGTATGCCCAGGTTCAGATTCAGAACAGGCAGAGAGGTCACTAGCAGAGGGGACCAGCACCAAGAGGACAAGGTCAAGCGATGGCTCTGACCGTGGCAGAAGAATTGGCATCAGGTGAGGTGGTGGCAGGTACCATTCTCGTCAACTCTTTTCCAGCATCAGTATTATTTGATTCAGGTGCATTGCATTCATTTATGTCTGAATTAGGACTGGAGTTCGAGTCATTATCAGTAAGGCTCAATATACTTACTGGTAACGGTCTTGTGGGAGTAGATAGAGTATTTTTCTCGTGTTGAATCGTAGTTAGCGGTAGAGAGTTTTCTGCTAGATTGATAGAATTTTCGATGGCAGACTATGTGTTAAATCCGGGGCACAATTTTTCGATAGAAAACTGAGAATTCGTAACAATTGTAAAAACAATCGTTATTACGTAACACTTCACAGAGGGTACGTAACAGAAATTCTACTAATGCAACACTTCACAGAAGGTGCACAGATTTCTACCAACGCAAACACTTCACCGAAGGTGCGTTAATAGAATTCTGATGAATGAAAAAGGTGAGCAACACTTCACAGAAGGTGCACAGATTTCTACCAACGCAAACACTTCACCGAAGGTGCGCTAATAGAATTCTGATAAACGAAGAAGGTGACAGGCGAAAGATGGAAAAACTCCTGCTGGGGTGAATGATCACCGTTGCTCAAAGCTTTATTCGTTCCACACGAATAGCTTCCAGGAACCAGCAAGTTCGTCGGAGAACTTGGAACACTCTTGCTCTTCTGACTCCTCGGATGAACACGAACTCCCGTGCAAAACTCAACGCTGGTACAATACCCCTCTTCTCTCTCACAGCTTCTAAACACTTGTAAACTTTCTGTCTACTAGTGTATTAGTTCCTTACTGTGAGAGAGAAGGAGGAGACCTTATATAGGCCCCTGCAACAACTGTCCGGTTAGCACAATGTTAGGGACGTGGTAATAACCACCCCGAACATGGAGCAACCGCTCAGAACATGCAAAGACACGTTCTGCCGCAAGTTGTGCCACTCGCGTAACCAGCGTGATTTGCACTTTACGCACACAACCATTTTACGCAACCTGCGCATACTACGCACACTGCGTACGCTGCGCACACTGCGCACTCTGTGCACTCTACGCACGCTGCGCACACTGCGCGCACTGGGCTGCGTACTGGGCTGCGTAACTGGGCTCGCGTAACGGGCCGCGTAACGTGGTCGCGCAAGTGGCTCGCGCAACGAGCGCAACTTAAGCGCACTATGCGCCTAGCGACGATGCTGACGTGCTAAGTGCAAAGTGCGCCAACAAAACGCCACATTACGCCTCATGAGCCCTTAAGCCCGAGCCCGAGCCCGAGCCCGAGCCCGAGTACGAGTCCGAGTCGCTAAGCCCCTACGGGGCTTAGCTCCCATGGAAATAAATTTTCCAAGAGCAAAAAGCATGAATGCTTTAAATTGTTGATTTAGCATTTTTTTCATTAGAAAAATAATCCCACATGGCACACCCTTGTGCACCTCCACATCACATGTGCATCTCTAAACTAGCAAAGCTAATATATAGAGATACAAGTCCTTTGGTCTAGCCGATGTGGGACTAAAATTCACTTTGAAAAGACCAAAACCCAACAATCCCCTACATATCTCTATATATGAGTATAAGTGTTCCCCACAGTAACTGTCCATCATGCATTAGGAGAGATGTTGCTGACGACTTGAATCTTCCTGCATGGTTTAAACAACAGACTAGAATACAAGAATGGACTAAGCCTTGAATTCTGCATCATAGTTGAATTTTTTTTTTTCACTCACATAATGTAGTTACATGTGCTTCTTGCTACACATTAAAGGTCCTGTGCCAGCCTGGTTTCAGTGTATAATTTTGGGCGTCTACAAGTTTACCCTCAAGAGACGGCCTGATATCTCTTTGTCCATACACTATAGGTGAGTTCATTATAAAGAGACATGACATGAAGCGCTTTGCGCTTCCCGTGCGATGTTACGCCGCTATGACATGGCTTAAAGCCGAGGCCTTACCCCGTACCGGGAACCTCATCGTAGTGTCATACTACTGTAGCATGAGGCAATCGCCTCTTTGTAGTGCCAAACTACCCAGCATGAAGCCTTAGGCTCCTTTGCGGTGTTACGTCGCAACGACATGACTTGCAAGGCCGAGGCTTTATCCCTAACCGGGTACCTCATCGTGGTGTCATGCCACTGTAACATGAGGAACTCCTCCTCTTTGTAGTGCTGACTACACCCCTCTTTATTTTTAACATACAGCATTACGCTAACTGCCTATTTGCGGTGCTACGCCGCTGTGACTTGGCCTGCTAAGCCGAGGCTTTATCCTATTCCTGGGCAGCACCCCACATATAGGAACCTCATTGTGGAGTCACCCCACTATAGCATGGAGTTTCACTCCTTGTAGTGCTGCTCTACCGTGCTTCCTGTAAAGCACACCAGGCATTCACTCTGCCTGAGAACTCATTAAGGCAATTAAGCCAACCTTCCCACAGGAACCGTTTTCCGCAGAAAAACAACAGTAGACAACAGTAGTTATAGGTCCGTAACCTCTCCATGCCCAATAGAACATGTACCCACCGTTCCTGATATTCTTCCAGTTAATGGTCCTCCCTAGAACCAAAAGCTAGATGCCTAGTAGATAAATCTTTGAACTAATTAGCATAAAACTTTATGGTAGGAATACAATAACTAATATCAGAATGCCTTCAAGCCCATTTTACATGCTGAATCATCGACCAGCTGGCGCTTGAGGCCCTTGGTGAACGGATCCGCCAGGTTTTTATGACTCCGAACATCAATCACTGCAATTACACCTCTCTTAATAAGATCGTGTACTGTCCTGTGCTTTAACCGCACAGTCCTCTTCTTTCCGTTGAAGAGGTCATTTGATGCCACCGCCGCAGTCGCCTGGTTGTCGCAGTATATCGGTATTGCCGGTATTTGCGCCCCAACCACTGGAAGATCAAACATGAGCTCCCGAAGCCATTCTGCTTCCTCGGCTGCGGTGTCAAGTGCAAAGAACTCAAATTCCATGGATGACCGCGAGAGCATTGTCTGCTTCTTCGACTTTCATGATATAGCAGCTCCACCCATTGTGAAAATATATCCACCTGTGGACCTCTCGCTCTCCAAATCTGAGCACCAGCTGGCATCACTGAAGCCTTCCACTACCTGCGGATCTCCGCTGTAGTACAGTGCATATGCTGAGTCTTCTTGAGATATCTCATAACCCGTTTCAGCCTTCCAGTGTTCAACACCAGGGTTGCTCGTGAAACGACTCAGCATTCCCACGGCGAAAGCTATGTCAGGCCTTGTGGCAGTAGTAGCATACATCAAACTCCCGATTACGCTTGCATACTCCAGCTGCCTGACGCTTTCTTCTGAATTAGGCTTCAGCTTCAGATCACACCTGTACGGCGTATCGATCCCTAGAAGATCCCGATACCCATAACGAGTGATCATTTTCTCAATATAATGAGACTGTGACAGCGCTAGTCCAGTGTCTGTCCGGATGATCTTGATCCCTAAGATCACATCAGCTTCTCCCAAGTCCTTCATACTGAACTTGCTTGAGATGAACCTCTTTGTCTCCGTGACACAGCTCATATCCGTACCTAGGATAAGCATGTCGTCCACATACAGACAAACGATCACACCTCTTCCATCAGCGAACTTCGTGTAAACACACTTGTCCGTCTCGCTGACCATGTAGCCATTTGACCTTATAACCTTGTCAAATTTCTCATGCCACATCTTGGGAGCCTGTTTAAGACCGTACAAAGATTTCACCAACTCGCAGACTTTGTCTTCAAGACCCTTGACGACAAATCCCTCTGGTTGTTGCATGTATATCTCTTCGGTCAGCTCGCCATTTAGGAAAGCCGTTTTCACATCCATCTGATGTATCACCATCTTATGTATCGCTGCGAGAGCAATCAACAATCTGATGGTAGTCATCCGGGCTACTGGAGCATACGTATCAAAGTAGTCGATTTCCTGCTTCTGAGAAAACCTCTTGGCTACTAGCCTAGCCTTGAACTTGTCAATAGTTCCGTCTGCTTTCATCTTCTTCTTGAAGATCCATTTGCATTCGATGGGTTTCGCTCCTTCAGGAAGATCAACCAACACCCAAGTGTTATTTGAGGTGATGGAATCAATTTTATTGTCAATCGCATCCTTCCAGAAAACTGCATCTCTGGTCTTCATCGTCTCATCATAGGTTAGCGGATCTGCTTCCACATGATAGGTGACAAAGTCACTTCCGAGTCCTTCGGTCTCCTTACACGCTTAGCTGACGGCTCAGCTTGTTCTGGTTCAATCGTTGTTTCAACATCTTCTTGGACCACATCTTCATTGAAGACTTCAGTTTGCTGCGCACCCTCATTGTTCTCCGGTACATCCGCAAGAACAATATTCTTGTGCCTTGCAAATTTATCTTCAAAATATTCTGCGTCGCGAGATTCAATGATATGATTTGACTCAATATCAAGAAATCTCCGAGCATCACTCTTCTCGGCATACCCCAAGAAGATTGTCTTAGTAGTCCTTGTCCCAAGCGTCTGAATTTTCAGATCTGGAAGCTTGACATATGCCAGACACCCCCACACTCGAATGACATTCAAGTTAGGTCTGACCTTGAACCAGAGTTCACGAGGAGTAACGTCTGAGGTTGCACGAGGCACTCTATTTAGAATAAAAGTGGCCGTTAATGCAGCTTCTCCCCAGTAGCACTTAGGAAGGCCAGCAGTCAACAACATTGAGTTAATCATTTCTGTTAACGTTCTGTTCTTCCTCTCTGCTACTCCGTTTGATTGAGGAGAGTACGGAGCCGTAGTCTCATTGACAATTCCATGTTCTTTGCAGAACGATGCGAATTCATGAGACCTGTACTCCCCACCTCGATCACTTCTTATTCTTTTGAGTTGTTGTCCAGTCTGCCGCTCAGCTTCGGCTCTGAACTCTTTGAACTTCTCGAATGCTTCGTCTTTAGCCTTCAGCAAATAGACGAACGCATACTTTGAGAAGTCATCGATGAAGGTTATGAAATACTTCATCCCGGCCTTTGTAGAGAACAGTTTGAAGTCACAGATATCTGAGTGTACTAACTCCAGAAGATCTATACTTCGATTAACCCGAGGAAAGGGTTTCCTTGTGATCTTAGTTTGAGCACAAACTTCACATTTCTCTACCTTACCCCCACATTTGGAGATAAGTCCTAGACTAGACATTCTGTTTATTCGTTTACAATGAACATGTCCTAACCTATTATGCCACAACTCAAGAGTATAAGCAGAAGGAGTGACTTCATTAATTACATTTATTACATTTGACTGATTTACAAGCTGAATTTTGAACATTCCTTCGATATAAAAAGCTTTCCCGAAATATGTTCCCCTGATAGACATCACCATCTGGCCAGCATTGATGTCCATCCTGAGGCCTGCGTTGCAGAGTAAGCCTCCTGAGATCAGGTTCTTGGCGATAGCAGGTACGTGCTTCACGCCTTGAAGCGTCAGAGACTTCCCCGAAGTCAGCTTCAACACCACCGTCCCGATCCCGAGCACTTCAGCTTGTGCCTGGTTCGCCACCATAACCACATCAGAAGTAGGGGTGTAGGTGGTGAACCACTCTTTGCTGGAGCAAACATGGCAGGTGGCTCCAGTGTCTACCCACCAGTCAGCATCAGTTCCTACCGCATCAACCTGCGCAATCATAGCAACAACATCAGTGATCATAGTTACCTTACTAGGCTCTCCTTGCTCCGATTGTTTGGCTTTTGCTTTGCACTCATTCTTAAAGTGACCCTTCTTGCCACACTTGAAGCAAGGCATTTGAGACTTTGGCTTCTTTTTCTTGAAAGAAGTTCCCTTGACTTTTAGATTGTCAGGGTCCTTCTTCTTGCTGTGGGAAGCCGCCTGCTTTCCCCTTGGTTTCTTGGTATGAGCCATATTGGCGTTAGCCAATTGCTTGGACAGTGCGTCCACCTTCAGTTGAGCCCGCATCTGGTCCTCAACATAGATTTCCTGCAGGAGATCTTCAAGGGTGATCTCCAGCTTCTTCCTATGCATGTTTGCATAGAACTTGCTCCACCCATCGGGGAGCTTTGAGACAATCCCTCCAACAACAAACTTGTCGGGGAGGGGCATCGCCTCGTCTTCCAGCTTCTGTCGCATTTTCAGGAACTCCTTTACCTGCGGCAGCATAGACTTTTCGTCCTCAAAGAACCACTTGTGATATCTTTCAACCACAAAGATTTTACTGCGGTTCTTGTCTTCTTCGCAGAGTTTTTCTAGAGACTCCCGTATGCCTCTAGCGATAGTCTTCTTAGAATAGGATTCTGCAAGGGAATCTTCCATAGCATTCACAGGATAAAGCAGCCTGCAAATACTATTTTTCCTTTTCCATTTTGCTTGAAGTTTAGTAGCCGCGGTGATTGGGGCAGCAGACCCAACATTTGGAACAGCAGGTTCTTCCTCCAGAAGCACGTGATCTACGTCTTTGAGTTGAAGGGTGAGATATACCTTCCTCTTCCAAACTTGGTAATGTTCTCCATCAAACTTTTCTAACTTACAAAAGTCAGAATTGAAGAGTGAAACATTAACGTTTTCCATCGTAGCGATAAAGCTTTGAGATTGTTAAATCCGGAGCACAATTTTTCGATAGAAAACTGAGAATTCGTAACAATTGTAAAAACAATCGTTATTACGTAACACTTCACAGAAGGTATGTAACAGAAATTCCACTAATGCAACACTTCACAGAAGGTGCACAGATTTCTACCAACGCAAACACTTCACCGAAGGTGCGTTAATAGAATTCTGATGAATGAAAAAGGTGAGCAACACTTCACAGAAGGTGCGCAGATTTCTACCAACGCAAATACTTCACCGAAGGTGCGCTAATAGAATTCTGATAAACGAAGAAGGTGACAGGCGAAAGATGGAAAAAACTCCTGCTGGGGTGAATGATCACCGTTGCTCAAAGCTTTATTCGCCCCACACGAATAGCTTCCAGGAATCAGCAAGTTCGTCGGAGAACTTGGAACACTCTTGCTCTTCTGACTCCTCGGATGAACACGAACTCCCGTGCAAAACTCAACGCTGGTACAATACCCCTCTTCTCTCTCACAGCTTCTAAACACTTGTAAACTTTCTGTCTACTACTTGTGTATTAGTTTCTTACTGTGAGAGAGAAGGAGGAGACCTTATATAGGCCCCTGCAACAACTGTCCGGTTAGCACAATGTTAGGGACGTGGTAATGACCACCCCAAATATGGAGCAACCGCTCAGAACATGCAAAGACACGTTTTGCTGCAAGTTGTGCCACTCGCGTAACCAGCGTGATTTGCACTTTACGCACACAACCATTTTACGCAACCTGCGCATACTACGCACTCTACGCACACTGCGTACGCTGCGCACACTGCGCACTCTGTGCACTCTACGCACGCTGCGCACACTGCGCGTACTGGGCTGCGTAACTGGGCCAGCGTAACTGGGCTCGCGTAACGGACCGCGTAACGTGGTCGCGCAAGTGGCTCGCACAACGAGCGCAACTTAAGCGCACTATGCGTCTAGCGACGATGCTGACGTACTAAGTGCAAAGTGCGCCAACAAAACGCCACATTACACCTCATGAGCCCGAGTCCGAGCCCGAGTCCGAGTCCGAGTCGCTAAGCCCCTACGGGGCTTAGCTCCCATGGAAATAAATTTCCCAAGAACAAAAAGCATGAATGCTTTCAATTGTTGATTTAGCCTTTTTTCCATTAGAAAAATAACCCCACATGGCATACCCATGTGCACCTCCACATCACATGTGCATCTCTAAACTAGCAAAGCTAATATATAGAGATACAAGTCCTTTGGTCTAGCCGATATGGGACTAAAATTTACTTTGAAAAAGACCAAAACCCAACATGATGTGGTCCTAGGAATGGATTGGTTGAAGGATCAATATGCAAGAATAGACTGCCATCTTGGTAGGATTATTTTTGGTATTCCCGGCGAAGCAGAGTTTTCATTTTCCAGAGGCGAAGTAGAACCTTCTCCATCAGTATTGCGGATGGCAGTAGTAGAAGCGGTTAAGTTTTCCAGAATAGTAGAATAGTTTCCTGATGTATTTTTCGGAGAGCTTACAGGCATGCCCCCAGAGAGAGATATAGTTCACCATTGATTTGATTCCAGGAACGGCACCAGTATCGGAGAGAGTCTACAGGATGGCACCCTCTGAATTGGAGATCTTGTACAAGATGATTGAAGAACTCAGAACCAAGGGATTCATTCGTGCTAGTGGATCACCTTGGGGAGCCCCGATGCTGCTTGTGAAAAAGAAGGATGGTACGTCAAGATTATGTGTTGATTACTGTACCTTGAACTATGTAACAATCAAGAACATATATCCTCTACCAAGGATAGATGATTTATTCGATCAACTCAGTGGAGCGGCAGTATTCTCGAAGATTGACTTGCGGTCAGGATACCATCAGATCAGAGTAAGAGAGCAAGACATTCCGAAGATAGCATTCAGATCTAGATATAGATATTGAGAGTTTCTCGTTATGCCATTCGGAGCGACCAATGTGCCAGCCGTATTCATGAACCTCATGAATCATATCTTCATGCCCTATTTGGACCAGTTCGTGATAGTGTTTATAGATGACATCTTAGTCTATAACAAGAATGAGGCAGAGCATGAGCAACATCTCCGTGTAGTCCTTCAGATTCTCATGGAACACCAGTTGTACGCGAAGTTCAGCAAGTACGAGTTTTGGCTTGACCGCATTTCGTACTTGGGTCACATCATCACCAGTGGTGGAGTGGAAGTTGACCCTCAGAAGATAGTGGCTATAGAGACATGGCCAGTACCCAGTACCGTAGCAGAAGTTCGCAGTTTTCTAGGATTGGCCGGCTATTACCGACGGTTTGTATCAGACTTCGTCCGAATTTCAACACCCCTGACGCAGTTGACTCGCAAGGAAGTACAGTTTGCTTGGACAGTAGAGTGCTAGAATTTATTTGAGAAGTTGAAGCAAGGATTGATGACGGCCCCCATTCTCACGCTTCCAGATGGTATTGAAGGATTTTCAGTTTATTGTGACGTGTCAGGCAGAGGATTGGAATGTGTCTTAATGCAGCATGGTAAGGTAGTAGCTTATGCGTCACTTCAGCTTCGTGATCATGAGAGGAATTACCCAACCTACGACTTGGAATTAGCAGCGGTGGTTTTCGCACTTAAGTTATGGAGGCATTACTTATATGGAGATCGGATGGAAATTTTCACCGACCACAAGAGTCTTAAGTACGTGTTTACTCAGAAGGATCTTAACATGCGTCAGAGGAGATGGCTAGAGCTACTTGTGGATTAGGACATCAACCTGCAGTATCATCCTGGGAAGGCCAACGTAGTTGCAGATGCGTTGAGTAGAAGAGCCGAAGTTTATTTCCTGACAGCGCAACCAGAGTTGTTAGCAGATCTTCAGAAGATGGGTATAGAGATAGTTCTTCCCACTAATGAGGCATTGATGGCCAGTATGCAAGTTCAGTCCAGTATAGTTGAGAGGATCAAGATAGCTCAGTCGACGGATTCTAAGATTCGGCGGCTTCGAGCAGAATGTGAAGTAGGACGGAGAGCAGAGTTATGCATTCATGAGGATGGTACACTTCAACATGGAAGGCGTCTTTGTGTACCCAGTGGTGACATCAGACAAGAGATCCTGGCAGAGGCTCACAGTTCGCAGTATTCAATTCATTCCGGTAGCACGAAGATGTATCGTGATATTCGTCAACATTTCTGGTAGAATGGCATGAAGAGGAAGATAGCTCGGTTTGTCTCTCGTTGTTTAGTTTGCCAACAAGTCAAAGCTGATCATCAGAGACCAGCTGGACTTCTTCAGCCTTTACCAATCCCAGAATGGAAGTGGCAGCATATTACCATGGATTTTGTAACTGGATTACCTAAATCCCCAGCTGGCAGGGATGCTATATGGGTTATAGTTGACCGTCTCACCATGGTCGCACATTTTCTCCCTTTCAGGATTGGTCAGTCGACTGAACAGCTAGCAGAGATGTACCTCAGAAAGATAGTCAGGTTGCATGGAGTGCCAGTTAGTATCATATCAGACAGAGATTTAAGATTCACATCGCACTTTTGGCGGAGTCTTCAAGTGAGTTTGGGGACTCGTCTCAAGTTCAGTTCAGCTTATCATCCGCAGATAGATGGTCAGTCAGAACGCACGATCCAGACTCTTGAAGATATGTTGCGATCTTGTACGCTTGACTTCGGTGGTTCGTGGGAGGATCACCTGCATCTAGTAGAGTTCTCCTATAACAACAATTTCCAGGCCAGTATCCAGATTGCACCATTTGAGGCATTGTGTGGCAGAAAGTGCAGATCCCCGTTAGCATAGGATGATATAGGCGAGAGGTCGATGCTTGGTCCAGAGATGGTTACGCAGACTATCGAGGTGGTCAGACAAGTCAGAGATCATCTTCGAGTTGCGCAGGATCGCCAGCGTCATTGGGCCGATTCCCATCGGCGTCCCCTTGAGTTTTCTATCGGCGACTATGTATTCCTTAGGATCTCGCCTACCCGTAGCGTCATTCGTTTTGGCGTACAGGGAAAGCTTAGTCCTAGGTATATAGGGCCGTTCGATATTCTTGAGGGAGTAGGTGATGTGTCATATCGTCTTGCTCTTCCGTCATCGTTACGTGAGGTACATGACGTATTCCATGTATCCCAATTGCGACGGTACATCCTAGATCCGAGCCATATCCTTGATCATTCGGAATTGGTTGTTAGTACCAACCTTTCGTATGAGGAAAGGCCTGTATCCATATTGGACCGAAGAGAGAAGGTACTCAGGAACAAAACTATTAGTTTAGTCCGTGTTGCTTGGGGTCATCACTCTTTGGGTGAGTCAACGTGGGAACGTGAGGATATCCGATCACGATATCCACACATGTTTGACTCATAAGGTATAATGTCTTCCTTATGCCTTATGCTTTTAAATTCCTCGCTTGCATGAATGATTGCTTGATTGACTGCTAGTCGTAGATTGTTGTGATTAGTATAGCTTGCTCGGACATCTCTAGTCTCTTGATTAAATTTCGAGGACGGAATTCTTTTAAGGTGGATAGAGTTGTCACTCCCGTTTTTCCATTATACATATTTCCAGTATACGTGTACGGATTTCTGACATTTTTTGGGTGACTTGTGTTTTGACTTGTCTTGCTTAGCTAGTCTTTGTTTAATCTTGATTCGGTTTATTTTGTCTTGGTTTAATTTAGATGGCTCATCATGGCATGTTAACTTGGCTTGGTTTGGTTTGGTTTGGGTTAAGTTGGTTCATCATGAAAAACCTTATATTTAACCCAACTCCACTCTCTCTCCTCCATAACTCTTCATTTACTCTTTTTCTTCATTTACTTCTCCACCTGCACCTTAGGCAAGTGCAACTTGCTTCATGAAGGAACCCCCATTTTTATTGTTTCATTGTCTTTCCTACAAGTTTCTAAGACTCTTTAGTACTTAGCATTTTTGATTTTGGTGGATAATTTCTTATAGATCTAAGTTTACTTTACTTTCGAAATTTTTGGGTTTTGATCTATCAAACTTTGTTATTTTTAAGTTTTGATTGTTCCATAATGTAGAGAATTTCGTTCTACCCAATTTAGACCCTTGAAAATCCGGATTTTGACTTGTTTTGAGCAAGTTAGTCCACTTTTAGTTCATGGGTTTCCATGAACACATGCGGGCTGTTTGGAGAAGATGAGCAGTGCTGGGAGCATAGCCATAGATATGCACCCAAGCCACATACTTCTTTCTGCTTGGGCGCATAGCCATTGATATGCGCCCAAAGCAATATGCATACTTCCTTCTGCTTGGGTGCATAGCCATTATATGCGCCCAAACCATATAGTTCTTCCTGCTTGGGCGCATAGCCATTAATATGCGCCCACTGAGCCATAGAAGACAGTCTCCCATGCTTTCTTTAAGTGCACCCTGTTCTGGGCGCTTGCTGTTCTGGGCGCATGCTACCCTGGCGCATGATGTCCTGGGCGCATGCTGCCCTGGTACCCCCTCCTTTTATCCCTCGTGCCATTTCTTGTCAGGATAATTCTTGTTACATTATCCAGGCTTGTCCTCGTGGTTCTTAGTGTAATATTGGGATCTTTGTTTATACCCTATACTTGACTTGTTCTTTGACGACCCGACTTAATAACTTGTTGAGCATGATAGACTTGAGCATGACATGACTTGCAAGCATTGGACTTGGCATGAACACGACTTGACACGAACTTGGACATGATAATATGAACCAGTCTTGATAATTCTTGATAGTGGCCCGTCGCGACGCACTCTTGACAAGTAACAAGTAAACTTGACATGACATGTATAATCTTGATAGTTGCCCATTGTGGCGCACTCCCGACAAGTAATCCTGACAAGTAATCTTGACAAGTAACAAGTAACTCTCGTCTTGACACCGTGGGTGATTTTTCTTGATTGTGCTTGTACAAGCTATATGTCCCGTCTTGTATCATGATTAGGACATGGATTTCTGATTACCACGGTCAGGGATTCATACTGAATCTGACTAAGTTAATGACTAGATTGATCAAGTAGCTCATAACGAGATTTTTCAGTCACAGACAATTCCGTTATCTGGGCGCCTCAAGTGGACTTGTAGCCTGCCGACGAGTATGGCACATTTCCAGCACACTGTCATGTGTTGCACCACAAAGTCACCTAATCAACTCTCTCAACCTGCGGAAGGATAACTGGGTAGTCTGCAGGGCTTGTGACTGCTGGAACATCTCATTGCATCTTGTAGTAATTAGGCTTGTGATAACCCTAGTTAGTTAAAGTGTCAAGCCGTACTCATTGCTTGGCCGTGATTGATGAATGGAGTCCCGTCTAGTCTGGCTTGTCTAGAAGCAGTACATGATTACTTCTGTGCATTTTGATTTATGCCTTACTGTTGTTGATGATTGAGTAGAGACTAAGTTATGTTCAGGTGAAGGGGTACAACCTCGGTCCTTGTTTGGTTTACGGGTTGTAACTTGGCTTCCGGGACAGTTCCTTAGTTATCTTGTCATTTTTATCATATTTCTAACTCTTGTTCTTTTCTTGTTATTATTCATGTCCTTGTGTTCTAATATGCTGGTTTTAGTTCTTAAGTGAAGCCTTCCTTGTGGCACTTGCTCTTTCTGGGGTCTGATCCAGCTGGTTTTGTATGGCTAAATTTCGGAGTAGCTCCCGAGGATCTTCCAGCCAGATGGTGAATACTAGACGCAACCCTGGCAACGAGTAGGTTTTATTTGCTCTCCCACTTTATTGTAAATTATTCTTTTGAGACATTTAGCCGCCGAGCAAGTGTTAGCTCGTGTTGAAAACTTATATTTTTTGTCTGCCTATGGGCTGTAACATGATTGACAAATCCTAGGGTTGATCATGTATGACTTAAACTCTTGCTAGTCTTCGCATTTTGTATGATTAGCTTCATGATCATCTGAATATGTAATGTATGGGACGCCTTACTTTGTATGTCTGATGATCTACCATCTTGTAACATGTGTTTACTTGCTTGAGATTGAGACACTAGGCTTGTTATTGACCTTAAGAGACTGATGGCTTGTAGATAAACCCTCACGCATCTAGACAGCCGTGACCGTATTGCGAGGTGGGATGCACTTCAATGTACGTAGCTGGCTGTGTCTGTCCCCCGCTCTCCAGTATTCTGGTTCTAGGGCGTGACAAGGGGTAGAAGAAGATACCAAGTATGGACATTCAAGAACAACAACTATAACTATACTAACAGTGATAAAGTGGTGTAGTTGTGATGCAACTGTTTTTCCGTGCATCAATTAGGTAACTTTTAAAAGCAAATGGAATCTTAAGCAAAAGGTATTTCTAGAAAATAAGAAAATAAGAACCTAGGTGGGGAAAGAGCATACAATCTTAGGCCTTGACCATTGGATCATTTATGGCTGTACAAGCAAAAAAGCTTAATGCATAGATGGCATGGTGTAAACTTCTTCCCCGTCTTTTCAGGAAAAGATGATTCTTGTCTTTGTTTTACACATGCTTGCTTCTTCATTTTTTTAGTCCACAAGCAAACACAATCTTTTCTTCTCACTCTCCAACTACCTATCCTGAACCAGGAACCTGCTGTTCATCAATGCAAGGCTTAAAAATTCATGCTTTTTGAGGTGATCAACGAAATGTAACTTAAAAGTAAAAGGAGAGGGAGGATGGAGGGGAAAGTGGGGAAATAGTAGGACGTAAGAGGATGAAGCTTTGAATACTTGAGCAGAGGGAAGAGGACTAGGAAGAAGGAGTGAGTGACAAAAGATCCATATTAATTGCAACAAACAATACCTGATCAATTTATTACTTTACAACATATAGTTAACATTGACTTATGATGCTATAATATGCAAGATGTCTTACTCTTTATATCTAGAGTACTTTCTAACCACAAGGTTAGGACTTAATCGAATAATGCTCCTCATTTGGAAGAAAGGGTAATTTACAGGAAACCTCCTGAACTCTTCATGTTTTTCTAGGTTTCCTCCCTACCGATGTTATGCTTTCGTTTTCAATGCTCCTAAAGGTTTATTTTGGAGTTTCTCATTAGTTTAGGCTTTCAAATGACTCTACTACATCAAGTTTTTTTAAAACTAAAGTACAGTTTTTTTAATAATGGGAATGTCATTCCTTCCACTCTTTGGCTCAATATGTCATAGAGATGAAGCAATGACCTATAACAATTGTATCATCTTATTCGTCTAGACTCTTTATATTCGTCTAGACTCTTTATATTCTAGGAAAACTTTGAGGCTGCTCCTTGTTTACATGAGCTTAAACTGCATAACCAAAAGGTAAGCCTATCTATCTGCCAACTGGCCTTCTAAGGTCTTTGACATTGCCCTCTTATGCTCATAGCTACCTTGGTTAGGATGTGGCACCGATATAGAGGGTTGATGTGAGGTTGACGCCCAGTCATAATTATGATGGGAGAAGGCTCGAACGATGGCGATGATGATGATATTTAAAATAATTTCTTGTTTATCATTGCTGCCATTGTAGACGGTGTTAATCCTGCCTCCTTTTTCACCCCTCGGCCAGTCCTCTCCCTTGCACCTAATTCTCCCTCTTTCTCTAGGTGTCCTCCTTAGTCACCATCACTACAAGTTTTGTAGGTGATTCTCTTCTCATTCTCACTCCTGCCGCCTTCCTCTTTGTGACAATGGACCTATATATATCGGGCTGAATGAATAATGCATTGCCGGTCCTGTCACTATTCTGTTCTTGTAACTTTTTGTATGTGCTCGACCTTATCTGAGTGCTATGTGGTATGTTCGTCTGTGGCTGCCAACTATGACCAGTGGAGAAAGTGGGGTGAGAGAGAGAGAGAGAGAGAGTTGAAATATTTGTATTGGTGATCATTTGCTAGTCGACACCTATAAGCCGGACTATTGATAACAAAAAGTGTTACTTGATTATCTCTAATTAATATATTTTTTTGTTAATTTTTTATTCACTCAGGAGATGTATAGTAGGCAATTTCTGTCACATACTGGTACAGGTTAATTTACTATGACCAGTGGAGAAATTGGGGGTGAAGGGGGGAGAAACTTTCTTGAAATATTTGTATTGGTGATCATTTGGTAGTTGACACCTCTATGCCGGACTATTGATAACAAAATGTGTTACTTGATTCTCTCTGCTTAATTTATTTTTTGGTTAATTTATTATTCACTCAAAGATATGTTAGTATTTGTGCAGCATGACGGCTGCTTTTGGTTCTGGAGCAATGTTTTCACTGGTGAGTGGCATGGGAGGCCCAAATCAGGCTGTAAATGCAGTCACATCAGGATTATTTTTTGCTCTTATTCAAGGTGGCCTTTTCAAGGTATTGAAGCATAAACATCTTTAGAACTCTCTATGAGGAAAAAAAATTAAACGATTGCCTTCTTTCAACCTGGGTAGATTCATTGTGAACCAAAGAAACCTCCTACTGAAGTACTTTAACCCACTTGTTTCTTTAATATAGACGATGTGACTTGTTGCTTTGGCAAGGAGCCCGCTTTCTGAGTTTGCCTTCTGTTTGTTATTGATGTCTGATAAATTTTGTTTGGATGATTATTTTCTGGATTTGACGTTAAACTACAAAAGGAACTAAAGATTCAGCATGACTAATTATTTAGCTGAGTTATTTGCAAGCCTCCTTATTTCTCAAATTTGGTTCAGTCTATTTGAAACTGAGTGGCAAGTGCATGATACATTTTACGCTATTAATTGTGAAGCAATTTGAGTTATTTTCATGCATGGTTTTCAGAAAAAAGATTTTATCAGATTTATGACTTCTTTGAGGTATTCATGTTGTTCACTCTATGTGCAGTTTACATTTTATTCGATTTTGTTTTTTGATTTCCTTCATCATTTAGTTCAAAAATGCATTTGTCAAACCCGTCTTTTTGCATGACCACCTCCAAAGCAGGATGACTGCATCACTGTAGTAGCAGCCAGGCACTGTTGCAAGCATAAATATAGAACAGTAGACTTACGAATTTACTTAAAACTTGCAGTTGGGTCAGAAATTCTCTCAACCACCAGCCGAGGATGTGTTCTACACAAGAACAAGAAGCATGCTAACAAACTTGGGCCTTCAGAACTATGAGAAGAACTTTAAGAAGGGACTTCTCACTGACAGCACTCTGCCTCTTCTCACAGATAGGCAAGTTTGTATCCACACATTTTATACGGAAGAAGTCAGCTAATCGAAATTCCATAACATTTTAGTTAACAACAAAAACTTCAAGTAGCTGTCTCTTAGATTTATGCTGTTGTTTCATTCTTCTTCTGCAGTGCTCTTAGAGATGTGAAAATCCCTCCCGGACCGAGGCTTCTCATTCTGGATCATATAAACAGGTGCTCAGCAAATCCAACTTATAGATGCCAATCTTCTATGTACTAATTTTAGTGTCAGCATCCATAATCCAATCTTTGCTGTTTCTTCTGCTTGTCCAGGGACACGGAGCTGAAGGGAAGGCAATGAAGTTGTCTTCCATGTCAACACATTTCGGATGCACGAGTCTGTTATCACGGACTCGCTTTCACTTTTGAAGTGGTACCATGTAGAGTTCGGAGGTTTTGTTCATGTTTGCATTGTGATGAACAGTCAAAATTTTGTTCCTAGAAGGGCTTCCTGTGTAAAATGTCATTATACTATATTTTTGTTAGAATGTTTCCTGTCATGCTTCAATTCTAGTTCATAATGTCTCTATCAGTGGCAACACATGCTTGGAATAATTTCTGTGGGATAACAAGTTGGTGAGAAAAGAGCCTCCATGTGGAGAAAGCTGGGCAAGTGTTGAAGCATACTTTAAAGACTTATAATATCAAGTAAGTATTTATCTCGGCTGTCATGTGGGAATATAATATTGATAGAGAAGATCACAGTTCGGAAGGATGCCCATCTCCTGTGATGCCGCCTATCATTGAAATGTTAATTGCACTTCTAATTAAGAGAAGCGAAAATTCGTGTTCGGTTTGGAAGTCGGCAAGAAGCTAATTGAAATCAGCATAAACTATATTTTTTTTTTTAGGGTGTCCGCTTCTTAATGGTGCTTGGAGGCATGCCTCCAAGGGGGCTCGAATCCGTGCCACTGCGCCGGGGTGCTCCAGCGATCCTCTGTATTCATGTGATATGACTAGGGGGGTGTGATACCAAATCGGTTTGGAAAAAAATTGGTTCAGATTTACTAAAATAGAATAATAAAATGTATTTGTTTTGGGTTTCGGTTTCAGTTTCGATCCAAAATCAAAAGCCAAATGGAAGAAGACTTGTGCAATTTTACGTATGTATATTTTTTGTGTATATTTTGAAAATAATAAATATGTGAATGTATTTTAAAGTCAAAGTTTGATAATTTAATAATTAATCTAATTTGGGCCAAATTTTGAAATACAATAATTGTATGTATAAAAAATATATATATATATAATTTAACCATAATCATATCTTTGGGTCCGATCTATTAAACAATAAAAATAGTCTGACTGAACAAATCGAAATAATTATCGATTCGGCTTTAAAATTTGGATTTTTTTTCCGATTTATTCAGTTTTAATTATTTGGATTCATTTGGAACGGAATAAAGTGAATGTTCACCCTAGATATGACCTCCTAGTTTTGTTTCTTTTGAATGTCTTGCAAAACAAAGTAGTTCTAATTTCTTAAAGCATCTTTCAAACGGATTTTAAAGCTTCTAAGTCTTAGTATAATGCTAACTCATGGGCCAAATAACTATAGATATATCCTCTTCTAAATAATGGTCAATTATTTGAATAAAAAAGAAGAGGGGGGGGGGGGGGGGGGGGGGGGGGGGGGGGGATGAGAATGCCCTACTAGAGTGGGTTTGTCTTTGACTTGTCTCAAGTTATATATATATATATATATATATATATATATATATATATATATATATCGAAAAATCGCTCGTCCTCGCTAGGACGTGATGTCGTACGAGTCTGGAGTTGCACTCGTACAAGGTAAGATGACAAGTTTTCAAATGGTTATCTTTGATATTGTTATTTAGCAGCGGAAGAAACAGAGTATATGAAACAATTCTCTATATTCAATAAATGAACTGAGGTTACAAAGGCTTTCAATAGCCCAACTGAATTTGCCAGATTGGCTACAACACTCAGGTTCTCTCTTACCCACAAAGGATTTCACCGTTCCACACATCATGTCTTCTATATCTCGGCCGTATCATCATGTTGCAAGTCCAAACGTCAATGCGGTCGCACGCCTCAATACACTATGGCATTCCATGCCTTAGCGCGTTCAAGCAAAGCTCCGTAGCAAGCAGACCATTCCCTGAACCTGCGAGCAAACTAGTGGAGGATTAGCACTTTCGTCCTAGCTGTACTGATCAAAGATTTCCTTACTAAACCAACATTAAGTAGTGTATTGAATCATGCAGCATACAATTTAGTGATCTTTCTATGTTCTCCTTAGAATCAGTTTCATGGCATATTCGAAAGCAGTAAAATATGTTATCATGACAAGCATGTTATTTGATTCGCATAAGCAAGCAAGCAACCAATAGCAATCTCGTGTTGTTTCGTGACTTCTTACCAACATCGAAGCACTCGTCCTTGTACCGACGCAGGGTGAATACGCCGCATTCCTTTCCTATCATGTTATTAGTGCTCTATGCAGGATCTTTGTGTTCTTGCACTTTCGGTCCACCGTTCCTTAACTATATGAAGGTCATTGGCGTATCCGTGCCAGAATGGACTAAGTTGTTTCTCTTTTCTTTTTCTTTTCATTCTTTTCTTTTCTTTTCTTTAATTTTCTTTTCTCAAATTGGGTAGTCCGACGCCTCACGGGATGGGTTGTTATCCCAATAACCGGAGGCTTACCATTGCATACCAATCGTTGCGGCTTTCACATCAATAATCGGTCGCTAATCGTCTTAGAAATGTGTGCCCATCAAAGTTTAACATCCCATATATATATATATATATATATATATATATATATATATATATATATATATATACCCTACGGTGTACTGGGTCGCCGCCCCCGCCCAACCGGCTCTCCCTGCCGCTCCGTCGGGGTGCCCCTGCGGCCGCTGCCCTCCCCCTCGCCAGGCATGGTGAACGCCGGGGTCTTCTTCCCCCGCCGCGGCCCCCGGTCGAGTTCCTTCGCCTCTCCTCGGGACCTCTCCCGCCTCCCCCTGGCAACTTCCGGCTCCCCCTCCCCTCGGGCGGCGCTGGTCCCCTTCATTCGTCGCAATGGTAGGCGCTCGCTCCCGTCCTCCGTCGCGATGGGAAGCGCTCGCCCCCGTCTTCCGCCGCGGCTCTCCACCGTGGAGCCGCCCCTGAGTCGCCACCCCCGGCGTCGTTCTCCCCCCCTCGGTGGCAGCGCGGGGGGATTCCTGAGCCCCCTCGGGACGCGTCCCAACCCCCCTCGGTCCCCTCGCCCGGTCCTATCTTCTCGGGCCCCGCGCGGGATGCCACGTGCCCCCCCTCGGGACTGGGTCCGGGTTTTGAACTTTGAATTTCAAATTTTCGTTTTGTGGTGAGGGCCTTTTGTGTGGGCCGGCTGTACTGTGGTGTCTGTTTCCGTTGGGGTGTTTTTTTTCAGATTCAATAAAATGTCCGTTTATATACATATATATATATATATATATATATATATATATATATACATATATATATATATATATACATATATATATATATATATATATATATATATATATATATATATATATCTTATACAAAACACAAAGGTTTTTGAATCCTAGGGCTGACTGTGCCAAGATAAAGAGTGGTTGGGATTTAATCTTGGTGAATCAACGGTTGTGGATGAGCATTATTGAGAGTGGAGTTTTATGGGGAATCCAAAGAGTGGGGTTTGCACTCATAATGGTTGTGGATGAGCATTATTGAGAGTGGGGTTTTATGGGGAATGAGCATTATTGAGAGTGGGGTTTTATGGGGAATCCAAAGAGTGGGGTTTGCACTCATAATGGTTGTGGATGAGCATTATTGAGAGTGGAGTTTTATGGGAAATCCAAAGAAAATTCACATCCAGCAGTGGTTGGGATTTAATATTTTGATGGGGGCCTCATAATTATTATTGTTCGTTTAAAATTGGGGGTCCAAGATTTTGAGGGGGAATATACCTTAAATGAACCATGCCCTATGGGCACGGGTTATGACTAGTATATATATATAAGTCCCAAAAATAATATATATATAAGTCCCGAAGCCTTAGCCTAGTGGTAAGGTGGGGGACACCCGGGCGAGAGGTCATAGGATCGATCCCCCATCCGGACATTTTATATATATATATATAATATATATATATATATATATATATATATATATATATATATATATATATATATATATATATATATATATAAGTCCCGAAGCCTTAGCCTAGTGGTAAGGTGGGGACACCCGGGCGAGAGGTCAGAGGATCGATCCCCCATCCGGACATTATATATATATATATATATATATATATATATATATATATATATATATAGAGAGAGAGAGAGAGAGAGAGATGAGAGAGAGAGAGAGAGAGAGAATAAGGAAGGTGGGGTGACACCTCATGGTGAGGTGGCTATATGTCACCCCCATGCTATATATATATATATATATATATATATATATATATATATATATATATATATATATATATATATATATTTTTTTTTTTTCCCCATGCTATATATATATATATATATATATATATATATATATGAGGTGTCACCCCACCTTCCTTATTCTCTCTCTATATATATATATATATATATATATATATATATATATATATATATATATATATATATATATATATATTTGAAACGGAGAATTTATTCAAAGCGAAACAGGGGTGCCGGGAGATGGCCCAAGCACCTACAAAACCTCCATGCGGGAGGAGGCCAACCTACAAAATTAAAACGAGGAAGGGAATCCTGTCGGGAGAACCCGGGGAGGGGGACAAAAGAAGAAGGGGGCGGGGGGAGCCGATCAGCCTGAACTAAGGAGGATACTTAAACTGCTCCTTTCCCTGGCTGGAGGAGCGAAGGATCCTAGGCGTAGCTGGCACAGCGGCAGACTGCAGAGCTGCCCGCTTAGGCTGCACCACCCGCGGCTCGTGGGGCAGCTTGGGATTCAAAAATTTGTTCGCAAAATAGGTCTCCAAGTTGATGTGTTCATTGTTATGAATGCCCAGAGCCGCATCAAGGGCCTGCTCGACCTCTAGCATTCTGGGGAGGATCGCGTAAGCTAGATCGGGGTTTGCATCCATGTTGCGGAAGACGTGGAGTTCCCGGAGAGCCTCTTCCGGGGAGCAAACAGTAGCTATCCGTTCGAAAAAAATCACGATATTAGATTGTGGATTCTGTGAGCGACGATGCTAGGGCAAGCAGCGTCGTTATCGAGGTTGGGTACTGGATCAGAATCGACGGGGCCAGCGGGGGGAGGTGCTCGATAAGGGGTCTTCGTTAGGGGCCCCGTGAAGAGGGGCTACGAGCGGGGCCCCTGTGAGATGTAGTGGTTCCGTAGCCATGAAGAAATCAGAGATCTCCTGCTGACAGACCAGAAGGAATTCTAAGGTGGCCGTCGCATCGGAGGTGTCCCTGTTCGAGATGTTAGCAGGATCGGCGGGAAAGATCTTGGCGGTGACTGATGTACTCTCCATAAGGACGGCGGGAGTGCGATCTGGAGCCGACGCGGATGAGAGGATATCCGAAGAGGTAGAGGGGAGCTTCGAGAGATTAACGGTGCTGACCGGCACAAGGGATATGTTCAGCGATCGTGGAAGGGCATGGGGGTCTGGATCCAGATTGGACACCGAGTGGGTGTGCGCTGAGGTTGCTAGAGATCGGGGCGCGGTGGGGTCGGCAGGGTTGGCGGCGGAGGATAGGCCTGTATCGGACTCAAAGTGAATATGTGAATTGGGGAGTGGAATAGAAGGGGCGGGTGGTGAGGTTTCGGAAGGGAGGACTGTCGGAAGACCTTCTCTTCCCAGAGCGGGCTGGGCGGGCTTGGAGGCACCGATCGTTGATGATTTGCTGAGTGTGGGTCTTCCCGCCCAGATCGATAAGAATGCACTTCGGCAACTCTCTGGAAGAGTCGATCTCCATGCAAACTCTGGTGTAATGGCCTTTGGAAACGAATCGGGTTTCATCTGCCACCGAGACGAGAGTGCTGAAGGAGCCGACGATCCGCTATAGCACCGCTGGAGCGAAACAGATGAGAGGAAGGTTCGGGAATGTAACCCATGTGGACACGATCGATGAGGCCGGTGAGTCGACATCGGGAGCCCACTTGACGATCTTGAACTGATGTTTTTCTATCCTGCTATATATATATATATATATATATATATATATATATATATATATAGAGAGAGAGAGAGAGAGAGAGAGAGAGAGAGAGAGAGAGATCTTCTAACTCATGTGGTTAAGGTGGGAGATATTCTACTTGTTTGCTAATGACCCCTAGCCTAGTGGTAGTGGTGAGGCATACAGCCCAAGTGGTTAGGAGATCGAGCGTTCGACACAATTACCGTTTTTAATATATATATATATATATATATATATATATATATATATATATATATATATATATATATATATTGGAAATAAAAAAAAATTATATATATATATATTTCCAATATATATATATATATATATAGAGAGAGAGAGAGTATCTGTGACATATTTATACTTCATATATATGTTTAGTTGTGATCGCAATATGGGGTACTGGAGTAATTTGTTGGAAACGCAGTGTGACCCGAACCTGAGTTGGCCCATAAGGTGCGATATTGAATTGGACCCATATGTCTTAAAAGAGAATTCTCATATAAGGCCTAAACCATCCCAATTATCTATACCACATGATCCCACCTCCTAACCGATGTGGGACTAAATTACCAACTCCATTGTCACCCCCATTTGAACTCTCAACCAGAAACGAGATACAACCCAACAATATCCACCTTAACTCGTTTTCGCTAGCCGAACAACCTTAGCACCTTGCTAATTTGTCTGTTCCCGCTAGCCGAACAACCTTAGCACCTCTGCTAACTTTTTGTTCGTTCCTGCCAGCCGAGTAACCTTAGCACTCCTACTACCTTTATTCGTTCCCGCCAACCGAGCACCCAGAAGATCCAATATATTGTCATTTCGATTCTTTCGACTATAGAACCAAGCCGACACGTTCATCCACACCATCATTGTGTGCCAACCACAAGTCTTGCTCCACCTTGGGCTCGTCAAACCCACCTTTGAAGCCAATTCGTGTAGTTGATGCTCCTACTCCATCTTAAGAAGAGTCTGTATAATCTGATTTTATACATGAATGTTCAGCACCATCTATCTCGAAACAATTAGAGCCGTCCAAACTAGTCCCGTAACCATGGGCTCTGATACCATTTGTTGGGAACGCGGTGTGACCCGAACCGAAGTTGGCCTATAAGGTGCGATATTGAATGAGGAGGTCCGACGCAAGCAAGTGGAATCGTCGTAGGAGTCCGCTCTGGTGGTTTCCTATATGAAGGGAAGACCCAAGTCACAGGCGAGGACATGGGAGAGTTCTCGGAATCTTGCGATTGTGGACCGCAAGGAGGCCTGCTATCACTATGGCGAAAGGGGTATATCAAAAGGAACTGCTTGAAGCTCAAAGCTGAGAAGGCCAAAGGCAAGAACGATCAGGTGGATCTCATGACGTTTGGAGATATCATCATCGCAGCGATCGACGTAGAGGAACATTGTGGCATGTGTCATGATGGCGACTGGATCATGGACACGGAGGCGTCATATCATGCCACTCCACATAGGAGGATCTTCACGTCATACCGCGGTGGCAGATTTGGATGTGTGTAGATGGACTACAAGGGGACGGGTTGCAGTTGTAGGTATCGGTGATGTGCACTTTGTTAGCCCAATGATTATACATGTTTTTGAATATGGCTAATCAATTAAGTTTAACATATTGACATCACTAATATTCATGTAATTACTATTATGTTGCTACTTAAACTTAGCATTGTCCCAAATGTTCTATATCATATTGCTATTCTTGTATCATATTATTTTGTTTGTCTAACATGTATTTGTAGACATGCAATAAGCATGATCAAACATGAATTTACCAGGACATATGCAATAGAGAATTGTTGATGGACCAAAGACGGCGTCATACAAGAAAATTTCTCTGAACTGTCTAACGACCTATCCGGGGCCTCGTATCGGAGGTTTCGCTGCCCGGTCAGCGGACAGGGGTCGAGGGGGCAGCACCCCCCGTGGGGGTTCGGGAGTGAAGCCCCGAAAGGTATTCATATTTCCAGATCTATTTATCTTTGGACGACCGCCGTCAAAGAAAAATGCGTCTTCAGGTCTGCTCAAATATCTGAAGAAAGGCGTCATCAAAGGGCTCTTGGTTTTCCTATTTTATCAATGTATTTTTCATATTTATTGAGTCTAGGAATACGATGTAAACTGCATCGTACTGGCAAATAAGCTATCCAAGAAACGTTTTCAAAATACCCTTTCATTTTAAAAACAAGCCCACTTACAAAAGCCCAAACTACTTCCTAACTGCTTGACCTTTCAAAAAGCCCAAAACCTATTTGTAAAAAATCCTAACAGAACTCCAACAGAATTTGGCCCGAGTTCGACCCGAATTCGTCCAAAATTCGGTTAGTGAACGTTGGATTTTGAACTTGGTCCTCATGCAGTTACGGATCTTGTCGAGATTTTCTCATAGAGTTCTGCCCGAATTCTGCCTGAATTATGTCAGAATTCTGCCTTTGAAAAAACTATAAATAGAGAAGGATTTCGATCATTTTAACACACCAATTCACTTTCATATCTCTTCTCTATAAGCCTACTACTTATTCCAAAGTGTTCCAAAGCTTTCATTTTCAAATCCCAAGCCAGTTACAATCCTCTAGTCGATTTGCCAGTGCAGTACGGTCTAGAAGTTTTAGAGTGATTGTAATCAGAGGCTTGATTGAAGATAGACACTTCACAATTAAAGTTGGTCGAGTACTTCGGATCAAAGCTCGTGTTGTAGAAGTTGCAAGAACTTTGAATGAAAATTGTGGTGATTTTCCATAGTGGATTCAACTGGAAGCTAGAGTTTTTTTGACTGGACTAGTCCTCACAAGAGAGAAACTAGTATACATCCTTGTATTTGCGTTTGCTTTCTGCTCTCTACTTTTTATTTAATTATCTGTGATATGTATTCTGTGATCTTGTTGCTAACATTTTTAATTAGCTAAATTTTGCTGCCTACTCTATTCACCCCCCTCTAGAGTATTGTGCTTTACAATTTGTTCCTACACACTTGACGACAGAATTTGGTGAGAAGCTCGTCCTTAAGGGTGTGCAATATGTACCGCGTTTGTGCTATAATTTGATTTCGATAGGGAGGTTGGCAGATGATGGCTGTCGTAGTCTGTTTGGGGACAAAAATTAGATGCTTGTGAAGGGTTCCCAACAGCTGGCTCAGGAAGATTTGTGTTATGGCATGTACAGGCTTAAGCCGCTGAGCTGTACAGGCAGACCATAGACACCGGATGGAGGCTCGAGGGGTGTTCGACAGGAGGTGGATCGTCGAAAACTTACTGAGGAGGGGCTTCTAGATACTTTGAGGGATACGAAGGATTTGGTTCGTCGAAACAAAGCAACGGATGATGATGGGTCAAAGATTGAGGGCCAGTCTGTCGGTCCCATGACAGTTGGTAGGTCTCCAGGTGGGGGTTGCTCTATGGATCCAGTTTCGGCGACAAGTGGTTTGCCAAAGCTTCACGGAGCGACATTGGTTTTAGCAGTTGAAGCTAGGGAGAAGATCAAGGTTTACAGAAAACTTAATCTGAGGCGGGAGCATCATCATTCACACAGTTCAGGGGGAGCTGTGGGTCATCGATGGCATATACAGTGCGTGATGTTCTGCTCGAGGACGCATGTGTATGGAGGAACTTTAAGTTCGGACACAAAGGTGGACAGGTTCAGGAGTTCGAATCTCGTGAGAACCGTACCATCCACATGGTTGGGCGAACCAAGGGTGAAGAAGCTCGTCGAAACTTTAAAACTTTTCGGTACAAGATGGAAGTCGGGGACAGGCAGCCGAGACTTACGATGAGGCTGATCGTCAGGGACTTCGGTCTTGGTCGTGTCATTGATATCGACAGGATCCTAGTGGTGCAGGAGGTGTTATGCATGGCAGCTAATGTCGACGTGACGGTCGAGGATCTGGATACAAAGGAAGATGCAAAACAGTTCGGGGATCAGAGATCAGTGGCATGGAAGAGCAGGAACTCTGTCACGGGACGACAGACATGGAGTCCAGTTGAGGAGCCATGGGGTCAACACCCTATCATCAGACTGGAATGAGAGATTGTTGGAGTCCAGTCTGAATTTGGTATGAGCAAATTTTAGAGCCCAAATATGGTAAAAGATTTAATTTGATATAATTTAAAAATCTACATTAAATATATAATTTAACTAGATTTACAAATTTGTATCAAATATTTAATTTGACCATATTTGGACGTCCATAATTAGTGATGGGATATAATTTACACCATTGGTTGTTGATGGACGACCAGATCTGATGGTGGACTACTTTTAGGGTTTTCTAACCCTAAAATTAGGTTTCTCATCTTATTTATAAGAGGTGAGGGTTGTAACCCCTGTTTTCAAAAATTTGAATTTATAAATTCCTTGCCCATTCTATTGAATTTTTATAAGATATTTGAGTATAAATGTTTTCTTTTATTTAAGTGAAAGATTATCAGAATATTATTGGTAAACAAGTATTCTTTTATTCTTAATATTTTACTAAATCATATAGTGTATATTAAGAGTTATTTTAGTTGATCTTTCTTTCGTATTAGATTAAAATCTATTTCAGGTTTAATATTAATTTATTTTAGCCTACCATGCTTGGACTTGGATTGTGGGCTACTAGCTCATATTTCATCATAATTTCTAGTGCTAATTATTAATGGGCTTGGGTTTGGATTTACCATTAATTGGCCTTTAGTTACTAACTAATAGATTAGTTAGTGGATTAGTTGTTAGTGGTTAGTGATTAGTTAGTGGTCTTTACTAATGTCCCTAGATCTAACAAATTATAAACCATGCCATTGTGTCATGTAGAGCACTCCACACTCTTTCTATTTAATATTGGGGACTCTCCATTATTTTATTATAATAAATTCCTAGTCTCTACAGCTCAGCCACCCACTAACCACCTCTGCTCCGCCTGCCAGACGATCGCTCGCCACCGTGCGCCGTCGTGTATCCCCGGCGACCTCCCAGGAAATTCTTCCTCGACTCACCAGCTCCTTTACCTCCATGCCTGACCAAGCTCCCAGTGTCACGACCCGCTCCCGCTTTTCGGGATACGAGTACGTAGCCAAGTCCAACATACGCCGCAGCGTCAGCGATAGTACGTTGTCTATGTCTCAATGTCAAAACTCAAATACAACAGAATCATATCTAATTGCTCATTCACAATAACTATTTTATTTACATATCCAATAATACAAAAACCTGCTAAAATAAATAAATACAAGAAGTGTCTAATCTATCTAGACTAAAGTTGGCCTCCAAGGTCTCTATTTTCCCCGAATAGTCCATAACGCAAAAGTAGGAAGCATGCCAAGTCACCTGCAATGATACAGTCAGAAAAAGAGCAAAGTACAACCTTGTATTTATGTAACTTAATACAAAATAGGCTAGATAGTAGAGATGAAGTAGAAAATAAAGGAACATGTGTATGAACTAAAAACGATAAACATGTACAAGAAATAACTAGAAAGAACATACATAAATGAGACAACTAGCAATGGACATGTACAAGTAAACAAAAAGTGTGTTTGAAATACTTTTTGACATGTGAACGGCTGGGCTAATATGACACATCATATGATGGCTATCATTCAATTTTGGTATGGCTAACCCATACGTGAGGTGTATGACTTAGCTATCACTCAATAAATATTATTTGGGTTTGTTCACATCTGAGTTCATCGACCGTGCCGCAAAATCATGACTTGGTCAAAAGTTATCGCCGTTATGGCTAACCGTGACCAAATCGGTGATTTATCGATCAAATCTGAGTTCATCGTAATAAATAAAGTAGTAAACGAATTTCTAATTTTTTGGAAAAATTATATGTCGAAGATCATCTCGCAAGCTTTCAAAAACTTCTAACGGATCACAAATCGGAGTTCGAGATCTCCCAAAATCTCAAAAACTGTGCTATGTGTCGAATTTTAGACAACCGACACTCAAATAATTCTCCAGAAATTCACAAATAAAATCTCAAAAAATAATATAAATATATATATATATATATATATATATATATATATATATATATATATATATATATATATTCTAAAATATGACCTCGAGATGATTCCAACAAAAAAATGGAGCGCGAAAACGAGGTCGACGTTGTCCGCAATCGCTTCGTGAAATCGGAAGTCTTGAAGGATCAAAGCTCTCCAAAATCGGCCAAAAGTATATAAGGTTTCTGGATTTACGCACACACACACACTCACACACACACACAATAGTGTATAAAGAGAGGTGGTGGGATGGCTCGAGCTGCCACGTGGCAACCATCTGATGGCCCCGCTCAATTGATGAGCGGTCAGATGGCGGCCTGGCTAGACCTTAGCCGACTAAGAGTCTGTGAGCCGCGACTCTATATGAGGAAGTAGATTGCACAGTCAGCACCTCGGCTGGCAGGCGGGCCCGCGCACCCTGCTCTATGCGGTTGACGGGTGGGCCGCTTGGCTGACTATGCACAGGTAACTGTGTATTTAATTCAAAAATTAATTTAAAATTCATTTTAAAGCCAAATAAATTTCTAAAAATTCCAAAAAATTCTAAAAAATTCTAGAAATTTTAACTATCTGAAAACCAAATAAAAATGCTTGGTCCCAATATAGCCCCAAATGACCATACAGTAAATCTTGAAAGTCTTCAAAATATATAAACCTTCATAGATAAATATCTAAAAATCATAGTAAAATATGAAATAGCTAAATAATGCTTATATAAGCTATCTAGAGGCCATATGACCATAGTATGGTCATAGCTCCCTTATGAGCTTAGGCATGACTCCTAATGCTCATAAAATTAATCATAATCAAATAAAATTAAAAAATTAAAAAATTCGGGAAGTGGGCTTACAAATTACCACCTTAGAATAAAGTTGTCCTCGAAATTTCATAGGATACGACTAGACACGACTAAAAATATAATCAAAAAATAATACGATTAATGATCAAAATTGATCAACAAATAGAATTAAAATCTAGGAAAAAATACAAACTGGTACAATCGAAATATAATCAAAATAGTCTAGCCGCGATCAAAATCGTTTAAGGATAATCAAATAGAAATCATTTCGATATGATCCGTTACTAAACCAAAATCACTTATACACGATCATAGATTCAAAATATAGTTATGATTATGAATCTAGTGGAATAGAATCAAAATATAGTAATTTATTCTAGAGGAACTAAATGGTGATTTTTGAATAGGAAAGATAAGAGCTATCAGTTTATTGAGAACACGATAATAAGAAATAGGATATCAAATGCAAGTTTTGCGAATCGTAAAAAATAATAGTTATATACCAATAAAGGATATAGCCTCTATGGTATTCGAAAACCGTAAGTATATCCGAAGTTATTTAACCGAGAATCAATGCCTCGTCAGTGTACATCTGGTGCAGTAAACTCTTGGTTTCATAACTCAAATAATGATACAGTATCGAATACTCTATCAACTCTATCCGATATTAACATAGCAACTCAAGGATAAATAAGACAACGAAGACATAGTTTTAATATTATTCAATAACCTATGCTTACTTGAAATTATTTCAACTTAGAGGTCATGCCTTGCCAGTGCACTGCTAGTTGCAGTGAACCCGCATTCTCAATAATTCAAATAAATAGGGACAGTGCGCATCTACCTTGCCATTGTAAGTCATCAAAATTTATTTCAACTATATCCATAAGAATTTCAAAGGAGCTTCTAAAAATTTAAACAAGTTCCAAGACAATCAAGATAGGAAAAGTGTAAGTATCTGTCCTATAAGTCTCAATTCTTGAAAATAAAATAATTAATTAGGGAGGAAATAACTGAAGACAAAGAAGTATAAACATTCTAATCTCTATTTTATGGATATTCAAATGATTGAGGAAAAAAGTTTGAATCAAAAACTAACTCGAGATTCATATATGGATAACAGAATCAGAAATTATAAAAATAATTTCATATGGCAAAATGGAAAATAAATAAGCAATTCAGACTCATGATATGAGGATGATATCTAAAGAGGGCAGAAAAGAAAATTTGAATAATTTATCAAGGTTAGAGCATGAATTCTAGGAAGGCCTAACTTGCCAAGAGAATAGTCTAACCACCTTTGATCCTACCTTCATATCAAAACAAAATAACATATTCTCCTAGGAAGATTCCTCAATTTATCTAATAGGGTCTAGAATTCAATATATCTCTACCTAAATCACATGGCCTATGTAGCAATCTTAACTACCCAACAGTCAAATTGAATAAGGAACTCCTAGTCCTAGTCATTCTCCTAAAAATCAAATCAATTCTAATTGTGAATAAGTACTTCCTAGTCGTAGGCTCACAATAGTACAACTAACTTAAGTACTATCACGAGTTCGCATAATTTTGCAAAAACAGACCTGCATGGGCCACCAAAAAAACTTGTCACGACCTGCTCCCACTTTTTGGGGCACGAGTACGTAGCCAAGTCTAGCCTATGCCGTAGTATCGACGGTAGTACGCTTTCTAGGTCACAAGTCAAACTCAATACAACAGAATCATATCTAATTGCTCATTCATAATAATTATTTTATTTACAAATCAAATAATACAAAAACTTGCTAAAATAAATAAATACAAGAAATATTTAATCTATCTAGGCTCTAAAGTCGGCCTCCAACGTCTCTATCTCCCCCATATAGTCCATAGCACAAAAGTAGGAAGCATGTCAAGTCACATGCAACGATCTAGTCAAGAAAGGAGCAAAATACAACCCTATTGTATTTATGTAACTTAATACAAAATAAGTTAGACAGTAGAAATACAGTAAAAAATAAAGAAACATGTGTATGAACTGGATACGATAAACATGTATAACAAACAACTAGAAAGAACATGTATGAATGAGACAACTAACAATGAACATGTACAAGTAAACAGACAGTGTATTTAAAATACTTTTCGACATGTGAACGACTGGATTAATATGACACATCATATGATTGTTATCATTCAATTTTGGCGCGGCTAACCCATACGTGAGTTGTATGACTTAGCTATCATTCAATAAACATTATTTGGGTTTGTTCACACATCTATTTAGCATTTCTCCTCCCGACTCACTAAATAGTCAATAAACAAGCAATGATACAATCAAGTCCATTATGTCACAATTGTCTCATATATGGATGCTCAATAAACACAGTAAGAGATAACATTATAATGTAAAAAGCACATAAAGCAATAGTGTACCTGCCTCGAGTTAAGTTGCAGTTGATTTGTGACTTGATCAAGTTGGCATAGAATAGTCGCAAATATCACAGGTATGCAAGATGGCCTCTAACGATGGAACATACCATGCCATTGGGTTCGGGACAATCCGTTTAACCTAGGGTCGATATGAAATAGTCAGAATCGCAAGAAATAGGAACATATGACTAGTCACGATCAAGATGAAAATCGAAGTGAATATATATAACTATTTTAGTAAATGCGTTTTGATATTTGAAAACTATTAGTCGAAATATTTTAAATAATATGTTGGTACTAGAAAAAAAATCATATTTAGGTTAAAACTATAATATAGGTAGAAAAATATTATGATAATATTTTAAGGTCAATAAGCTATACTTAAATACCAAAATTAATAATTATATTATTTAATTCTGAAATAAATATCTTAAAAATCTAATTTAACCTAATAATAATCTAAAATATAATTTAAACAAGAAACTTTTGCCATAGAAAGTTATGTTTGCAATTTTGGAAACCATGACACACAAATCGAGATGTACCGTTGACTAACTAGTCAAACGTTATGAACTTGAGATTTTGAAAGTGCATTTTGGTAGAATTCAGTACCACAAGTGCACCAGAATCGACCGTGCCACAAAATCACGATTTGGTCAAAAGTTATCGCCGTTATGGCTAACCGTGACCAAATTGGTGATTTACCGATCAAATCTGTGTTCATCGTAATAAATAAAATAGTAAAAAAAATTCTAATTTTCTGTAAAAATGATATGTCGAAGATCGTCGTGTCATATTTCCAAAACTTCAAACGGATCGTAAACCGGAGTTTGGGATCTCCCGAAATCTTAAAAACCGTACGATATGTTAAGTTTTGGACAACCGACACTCAAATAATTCTCCAAAAATTTACATAGAAAATATTAGAAAATAAAATATATATTCTAAATCTTACCTCGAGACAAATCCAACAAAAATGGAGCATGAAAACAAGTTCAAAGTTGTCCTTAGTCGCTCCGTGAAGTCGGAAGTCTCGAAGGATCAAAGCTCTCCAAAATCGGCCAAAAGTAAATAGGGTTTCTGGATTTACGCATAAACACACACTATATATATATATATATATATATATATATATATATATATATATATATATATATATATAACAATGGCTAAAGAGAGGCGGCGGACGGCTCGAGCTGCCACGTGGCAACCATCTGACGTCCCCGCTCAATTGATGAGCGGTCAGATAGCGGCCCAGCTAGACCTTAGCCGACTAAGAGTCGGTGAGCCGCGGCTCTATATTAGGAAATAAATTGCACAGTCAGCACCCGGCTGACAGGAGGGCCCTCTTACCCCGCTCTGTGCAGCTGACGAGTGGGCCGCTTGGCTGACTGTGCATAGGTGACTATGTATTTAATTCAGAAATTGATTTAAAATTTATTTTACACTACAAAAAGTAGGCTTTTAGGATGACACCATTAGGAATGCTAGTCTGAAACGTCCTAAAAATTTAGCTTTTGGGATGGCTATGTTTTTTGTAACAAAAAATAGTATTATTTGGGACAAATTAAAAATAGATCTCTTATTTGGGACTATTAGAATTTTTTGTCCCAAATAAATCCTAGGACCATTCCAAAAAATCACTGCACCAAAGTAAGCAATTCGTAACACTTTTTTTTTCAATTCGTAACGGCTAATACCGTGATAAAATAGTCACGATAATTATTGTGATAATAATTTTATAAACGTTATTGCAATAATATTTTTTACATTTTTATTTGATTTATTTTTTTATAACAAAAATAAACATTATCAATGACTAAAAAAATAAAGTCATGAAAGAGAAGAATTACTTTAATTTCCCCTGGTTTTTATTTTCCCTCATTATTTTTGATCAACAAAATTGCCCCATCCATAAACCCCGCTCTCCTCACTCCCACTCCATCTTCTCCTTCTCTCACACTTGGGAAGGGAAGCACCACCACCCTCCCTTCTTGTTCTCTAACCGTCGCCAACATTTCCACGGTAGGCCATCCATAACTTCCTTCGCCTGGCGACGTTGTCTACCTCTGTAACGCCCCAGTCCCAAAATACGTAGGACTAAGTACGTAGACATGCCAGCTGTATACATACGAAGGACAGGACCTTGTATGTATACATAAGCTGTAAAATACTGTAATCCAAGACAAACTATATCTCATCCACAATGAAAAGAATAATAATATAAAAATCAACTTGGATATTTATGATACAATCGTTGGGCGGAGACAAATTCCACTACCAACTATCTCAATGAAAGAAATGTACAAGAATCGATCAATAAAATGGCAAGACGAACCAAGCGCAATCGTCTTCGAATAAATGGAGAAGACCATGATCTCGGCTAGGATACCTGTGAAAGACATGAACACACACCTGGGGAAAAACCAGGTCCTTAGACGGACGTAGCAAGATACAGGAAGAACAAGCTAATATGAACTGTCAGAATAATAAAATAATATATATAAGACTATCCTAGACACAAATATGCAAAGGAGATTCTAACCGCCTAATGTGCAATTTAGAGGACAACTTTCATGCGCATGGGTGAGATTTTAGGCTATGTATACATAACTGACATCCAGTCATCTGTATCCGTCCGTAACGTCTAAAACGTCAGAGGGCATCTGCAAATAAATCGCCACAGTTCCATCCGGAGACTGTGGTTTACCTGTTTGGATTTCCATACGCACTAGCGATTGTCCTTCCCCAATATTTTCCACACTGACCAAGTCATGTCCATGACCTGCCCAGTTTTGTACCTGCTCGAGTCTATATACCTTAATCGTAGCAGTTACGATCTATCCGTCACACGATAATAAAGATGGCCAGTCCATAAGTCATGCCCCTAACAAAATATCTCTAACCGTCTAGTGTAGGTGTCATGGCCAAAGGAGATAAAAGAATATCCTCCAACAAAAAGGTAGTCCACTAAAACTAAGTTAACATGCATATAGTAAAGTAACGACTAATAGAGTCGCTTGCACCCAAGTGTGGCTTGGACGCACAATTTATAACAAAGGAAACTAACAATATAAAATAAAGTAAATAATACGAAAAATAAATAACATGACAGTAAATTAGCAAGGTATACTTGCCTGGGTCCTGAGCACTGTGGTGGCGAAGATCAGACAAGAAAGTAGGTGGAACAACGGCTGCTGAGGAACTAAGGTCCAAACAAACATCTCCGGATGCTGAAAATAGTCTATTATCTAATTATAATTAATACTATACCTATTAGATTTATTTAATAAATGCTATAATTAGGATATGGCATAGGTTTTCGTATTAGCTTTTCGAAAAACTAAACGGATCGCATTTTCGTTTCCAGAAACTCCCGAAATCGCAAAAATACTGAAACACGTTTATTTTTGGACATCTAATACTCAAATAGTTTTACAGAAATATACAGAACGAATTATATCTATTAAAATATGTTATTGGAAGCCTTACCTCGATATGCTTCTTTTAAAAAAAAACTGGAGGTGAAACGGAGTTCGGAGCTAGGAGATATCGTCGTTCCAAGTTGCTCTTGCTATTAAAAAGCGGGGCTGAATTCTAATGACGAATTTTAGAGTTTCTATTGGACTAAAAATAATTTCAAATTATGGATGATAGAAGGGGGATGTATTGGGTTTATATAGGTATTTATTTCAGATTTATCTCCTAAATTAGATAGGATTTGATTTAAATAAATTGGTGTTTGCTTTGTTAGGATAGGATATAGATAGAGATATTTTCCAAGTAGAAGTAGGATTAGTATTAATTTAAAATATAGTTTATATTTATCTAAATTATCTATAACATTATTTAAAATTACTATAGATAATAACTATAGTTAATATTTATTTAAACAACCTCCATCTAATCTCATTTATACAAGCTGAAATATCTAATACTAATTTGACATTTATTCTATATTATGTAAATAGTGTACAATATAAGTAACATGTAAAAAGTAATAAAAGTTATGAAATAAATCCTAAAATTTTGAGGAAAAGAAATTGTATAATATAGTTTAGATCTTTACTATACTAGAAAAATAGCTTTATATATATTTTTATACTAAATTCACCAATGAGCACTATACTAAATATATGTAAAATAATACAAATTATATAATAAGTCAATAATAGTTATTTAAAAATCTAGAAATTCTACAAATATTTATTTTGAAAAATCAAGGGGTTTACAAAAGTCTTATCTAGATAAGGATTAAGAAGAGTTTTAATTCCCCTTAGATTTTTCACTATTTAATTCAAATTGATTTAAAAGTAACTCAATCAAATATAATCCACTGTAGATAGAGACTAGGATTTATTTAAACCCAAATAGATAATTCTATTATTAAATTTAAACCAGTACATTCATATCTAAATCCAAATCCTATTTAAATATAGATAAATTACACATTTAAATTAAACTATTTAATTTAAATCAATAAATTAAATCATAATTTAATTTATCACAAATATATCCAAAATATCTTTTTATAAAATTTATATAATAATTAATTTCAAAAATTCCAATATATGTTTTAAATATTAGTAGAAAATATCTTCAAAATACCCTTTAAATAATTTAGGTAAAAATAATTTCAAAAATAAACATAAATATTTACATATTTAAAATACCTTCTTGCTAAATAAATTATTATAAATAATAAAAATAAATTTTGAAAATATACATGAAATAATTTTTATGCGCCTTACACGAGTAGAATATTCACATAATCTAGTTTTTCTAAATTACCACTTATTAAAATAAGATAGCCTTTTATAAATAACTAAAATAATAAGTTATGGCAACCTCGATAGATAATTTTCACAACTTTTAATAAAAATAATTATTATATATATAATTTTGAAACCATTACCGATAATAAAATCAAAAACTATTTTTCTAAAAATATGTACCTCGCACATATTCGCACTCGACGAGTAAATACGAAAAAATGCAAATTCTCGCGCAACGTATAATACGACTGTGCGACGTATAGATACAAAAAAAATTAGTACTAAAATATAGTAAAAATTTAGAGATTTTACAACCTCTACCTCTTCCACGTCCACTCTACCTCCGTCCTCTACGACGCTGAATGGTGCTCCATCGACCTTTTCCTAAACCCTAGCTCCACTATCGATGAGGAGTCACAATAGAAGCTCGAGAACGACTTCGGGTCATGGTAATATTAACTTTTGTCCTAATTTTCCTCATAATTTTCCTTTTCGATTGTAGTTGTCAGAGTGGAAATTAGGGTTATTATGTTCGAATTAGGTTTGATTTGGTTGTTCTTGTCGGATCTCTTGATGTCTATGTAAGATCCATGGCTAGGGTTAGGAAATTTCTCTTTCTTGTTATTTTTTCCCTCTTCATCTTCACTTTTATATGGGCGATCTAGTGTTAGGTTCGTCTATAATTGAGAAAGTTCTTTTCTTTGGAATACAGTAAATGATTAAGAGTGATGAAGTTGATGGTACACATTCAAACTTAGTGGATCGAATGTTGTATTACTGCTTTACAACTTAATTATATCAAAATTTGAAGGATTAATTTGGTTGACAACTGAGAAACTTCTGATCTTTACAATGTTGCACGGACACAAGGACGACATGTCATCTGTTTTGGCATGACCTAGTGTATTTTGTAATGGATATGAATATGATGAGAATAAAAGACTTTCTGATCATCTTTTGTAAGGTTTGGTTGACGAGGTGGGTTTTGATATAGGTTAACAAGATTTGTTTGGAGGCTCTAAAACAGATGCTGGCTTTATCAATACTGGTTACTTCATATCTTTTCCTGGTGATACAACTTGTCACTCTCGTTTTCCGTTATACGTATTTTTAGTATACGTGTACGAATTTCCGACCCGTATTTTGACTTGTCTCGTATAGCTTGGCTTGGTTTGATCTTGGTTTAGCTTGGCTTGGTTTATTTTGGTTTGGTTTAGATTTTAGTTGGAGATGGGAAGGGTTGATATAAATATCAACTTTCCTCTCTCTCTCCTCATTACTTCTTCATTTACTCCTCTTCCTCCATTAAACCTCTCCACCCACCTTAGGCAAGTGCAACTTGCTTCATAGAGGAACCCCATTTTTATTGTTCCATTGTCTTTCCTATAAGTTTTTAAGACTCTTTAGTACTTAGCATTTTTTATTTTGGTGGATAATTTCTTGTAGATCTAAGTTTACTCAAATCTTGGTTTTCTTGGATTTTGATCTACCGAACTTCATTATTTTCAAGTTTTGATTGTTCCACGTTGTAGAGAATTTGATTTTACTCAAAATGGACCTTTGAAAACCCGAATTTTGATTTATTTTGAGTGATTTATGAACTTGGGAAGTTCATTGGTTCCATGAACTCATGTTCTCGGATTGGAGAAGATGAGCAGTGCTGGGCACATAGCCATCAATATGCGCCCAAGCCACACTTCTTCCTGCTTAGGCGCATAGCTCTTATTATGCGCCCAAGGCCTTCCCTGCTTAGGCGCATAGGCTCTGGCATGAGTCCAAGGCCCAAAGCCTCCCCTACCTAGGTGCATAGCCCTTTATATGCGGCAAGTGCACCCTGTTCCCCCCACTTGGGTGCATAGCCCTTATATGCGCCCACTGAGTCTTGGAAGATAGTCTCCTGGCTTCTTTCCAAGTGCACCCTGTCTCCCCCTTGTGGACGCATGCATGTAGGCGCATGCATGTGGGCGCACATCTCTTGGCACACGCCCTCCCTAAACACTTGACTCTCCATGATGCAACTAGCCATAGGAGCATGCCCTCAGATGCATACCCTCAGGCGCATAGCCCTAGGCGCATAGTCTTGGGCGCGTGCTCCCTGCTTGGGCACATGCCACTCCTTGTGCCGGTCCTCCTTGGCGCATGCTCTCCTTGGACCATGTTGACCCTAGGCGCATGCTGTCAATGACACCCCATGTGACCCTTAAGCTTGATGGGCATGCTCCCATGGAAGCCTTGTATAATGTTATTATCTGTGCCACGTGCATGCTTTGAGCTTGAACACAATCTCAGCATGGCATGTACACTCTTTGATAACTCTTTCAGTGGCCCGCCGTGGCGCACTCTTGACCAAGTATATCCTTGGTATACAAGTACTATTAACATGAACACGGCATGGTAACATGGCTTTACATGATAACTCTTGATAGTGACCCTTCGTGGTACACTCTTGACAAGTAACTTGACATGATAATCCTTGATAGTGGCCCATCGTGGCGCACTCTTGATAAGATAAGTAATAACATGACATGAATAATCTTGATAGTGGCCCGCCGAGGTGTACTCTTGACAAGTAATCTTGATAAATAACCTAACATAATAATCTTAAAATGCTGTTGCGACGACTATCTTGACTTGCTAAGTAACTCTTGTCTTGACACCGTGGGTGATTGTGCTTGTATAAGCTACATGTCTCGTCTTGCATTATGTCTAGGACATGGATTCCTAGTTACCACGGTCAGGGATTCATACTGAATCAGACTAAGTTAATGACTAGATTGATCAAGTAGATCATAACGAGATTTCCCAGTCACAGGCAATCCCGTTATCTGGGCGCCTTAAGTAGACTTGTAGCCTGCCGACGAGTATGGCACATTTCCAACACACTGTCATGTGTTGCACCCCCAAATCACCTAATCAACTCTGTCAACCTACGAAAGGATAACTGGATAGTCTGCAGGGCTTGTGACTGTTGGAACATCTCATTGTATCTTGTAGTAATTAGACTTGTGATAAGCCTAGTTAGTTAAAGTATCAAGTCGTACTCTTTGCTTGGCCGTGATTGATGAATAGAATCTGGTCTAGTCTTGTCTAGACAGTGCCAGTACATGATTACTTCAGTGCATTACAGTTTATGCTTATTCTTTATCGATAATTGGTCAGAGACTATGTTCTGTTCAGGTGAAAGGTTACAACCCCAGTCCTTGTTTGGTTTACGGGTTGTAACTTGGTTACCGGAATAGTCCTTTAGTTATCTTATCGTTTATCACCCTGCTTTCTCTAACTCATGTCTTTTGTTATCATTTATGTCTTTATGTGCTAATATGCTAGCTTTAGTCCTTAAGTGAAGCCTCCCTTGTGGCACTTTCTCTTTCTGGGGTCTGACCCAGCTGGTTTTGTATGGCCAGATTTCGGAATAGCTCTCGAGGATCTTCCAGTCTTTCAGCCAGATGGTGAACACTAGACGCAACCCTAGCAACGAGTGGGTTTCATTTTTCTCTCTCACTCCATTGTAAATTATTCTTTTGGGGCATTTAGCCGCCGAGCAAGTGTTAGCTCGTGTTGAAAACTTATAGTTTCTGTCTGTCTAAGGGCTGTAACATGATTGACAAATCCTAGGGTTGATTATGTATGAACCAAACTCTTGCTAGTTTTCGCTTTTTGTATGACTAGCTTCATGATCATCTAAATATATAATGTTTGGGACGCCTTACCTTGTATGTCTGAAGATCTAACATCTTGTAACATTTACTTGCTTGCTTGAGATTGAGACATTAGGCTTGTTCTTGACCATAAGAGACTGTTGGCTTGTAGTTAAACCCTCATGTATCTAGACAGCCGTGACCGTATATCAAGGTGGATTACACTTCAATGTACGTAGCTGGCTGCGTCTGTCTCCCGCTCTCCAGTATTCTGGTTCTGGGGCGTGACACAACTCCTAAGGCAATGGTTTCCTATGACGATGCCCCTCCTTCGGGTGAAAACGTTGGTAGGTCAGACTCAAATTTTTTTGCCTTTAATGCGAAGAATATAATGAATTTCGAAACTACTGCTGCTGCTTCTGCTGATAGTGTAATTGGGTATCTAACAGCAATCCCTGATGATATTTCTTAAGAGGGGGTGTTTTAGGATGCTAAGGCCCTTCAAGTGATTTTGTTAATAAGGGGCAGTTCTGGAATATAAGTTTAGAGAAAATTCTTGATATTAACAAGTATGTGGGTGGTGATCCTCTTTCTAGGAACATAAAGATGTTGATGGACATCCAAGTGAAGGTAGTCCTAGGAAATTGGAACCATAAAGTTTAATTGGTCAGACTATTGAAAACCTCTCTCCCTCTCTCTTGTTTCTTCTATCATGCATTTGAAAGTAATCACTTTCCATGATGACTATATATTATATTTAGTTGTTATATAGTCAATCCAATCAATATGATGTTGCTAGTGTAGCTACTTAACATATTTAAGCTTTCGTTACTGTTTGACTAATACACCAGGTTCTCCTTTGATCATAATGATTGGACGTGTTCTTAGCTTTATATTTTCATGAATTTAAAATTTATGCTGATGCTGATTCATGCAAATTTTGTGAAGTCCAGATGATGTTTTCATCACCAGTCCATATCACTAGTCTATTGTGCACAACTTATTAGTGATCCTTAAGCTTAATTTTTGGCAGTCTACAGGTAAGACGAGTCATAAAACCATATAATCTTTATATAATATTCTCCATCGAGTGCCATGAGCACTTGTTCATGTCTTTTCCTGATCAGCCTAAGATTTGTTAATGCTCATCTGAGTGAGGGAAAACAAGATTGTATAACTTCTTGCAAATAATAAATGGATTTCTTTTATAAGATGTAGGATTTCACTACAAGGGCAAATTGTGGGTGATATATAATATATTTTCAAATTGCAGTAAGCTAGTAATGAATGACCTCTTATGGTAAATGCATTATTTTAAACCTATCTTGCGAGTTTTATTACAATATGAAAGTAATTATCCCATATCAGTTTAGTCTTTGCAAGGTAATCTTGTAGATGTTACAGAGTCAAGAACTCTGTTCTTTCTTTATGCTTATATTACTGTACAAAGTTAAATGGGTTCATCTAGAATTTAGTGAAGGTAGTTTATCAATATAAGATCAGTTAATAAGCAACAACAACATACCTTTACCACAAAATCTTGGGGTCGACACAAGAACAGAAAGTTAATATGAACATGAAAAACTTGTGCATCTGCCTCTAATGAGATTTAGCATCCACTGTGAGCAAACTAATTTTCTTGTTCTATGATATACTCATACATTATAATTAATGCTGATACACACATATTTCATGCTTTTTTGTCAAATCCATTATAACTTGTCACAACATGTCATTGGTTTACTTAACCATGATGTCTTGCAGTGAATTTCAATCATACCACTAACCCTGTATATTTGATTGGAAATTCATATCCTCTAGATCTTAACAAGTATCTTATTGGGCAGTTGGAATTCTCTGTACAACACTATGTTAAGCAAAACAAGAATGTCATGTTTTAGTTGTCTGAATTAACATTTGTTGCCAACAAGGATCCTACGAAAGTGATATGTCTAGCTAGCATAGGTCGTTGGCACTACCTTTGGAAACTGCTTAAGAGAAGAAGACTTTGCTTCAAAGTCCCCATATGAACTTGCTGAGTGCAGCAGATTATTTCTTTATGTTAAGCATAACATCTAGCTTGTACCAGCAGGCGGTCTTTTCAATCATTATGAAATGGCTATGGACATTTTTTGGCTTATTATTGGATTTGAAAACTGGTTATTTGTTGGCAATTTGGTTGTGGATGTTATAAATCGATCTGGTAACAAAATAAGCAGTAGACTCACATTCATAAATAAGTTCGACCGTATGGAAGCTGATCCATGGAAGGTTCTCAATCAGGTAATCTTTTTAGTTATGCATTGAGCTATCAAATTGTCGGCCCCACAAAATATGGGATAAAGGCTTTGTTGTTGTTATATTTAGCTATCAAATAGATGTAGTCTTCTACCTTACAAGTTGGTTCAGTGACATTGTTATATCTGTTACTTGAAGAATTTGGGTTATCTACTTTTTTATTTCTTTATGAAAAGCTAGTTGATTTTCTAACAACTTTATTATTGGTTACGACTTCTCTTTGTAAATAATTTGCTTTCTTTTCTTGCAAACTTAGTTACAAGAAGTTTAAGGACTAGTTTATTTATCATGAATATTTATTTGTGTCATAGATGTTTATTTGTCATAGATGAAGTGGTACTTACCCTTCATTTATAACTTGAGTTTGAATATTAGTTGCTAATATTATATCAGAGATAACCCAAGACAAATTAAATGGAAGAGATAATTCATTTAATCCGACCGAGATTTTTTTTATAAATAATTATTGTTATTGTTGGAAGAGTTATATTCCCTTTTGAATAATTTTGAACTCTATATTAGATTCAATGCCAAAATTAGGAGAATACATTTAAAGTAAGTATCATGTTGAATTTATTTCCGATCTTATATTAAGTGTATGATTCAAAAGTTCCAAATAGCATATGATAGAAATAATGAAGTGATTCTTATTTCAACAAAGAAAATATCTCTATTTTTTCAATCTCGTACATGAAAGGAAAGTTTATCGGTTATAGTTTGGCACAAAGTGATTCCTTGTGCTCAAAGATGAACCAGCCCCTTGTTGGTGATGGTTAACAAATTACTGAATTCAAATTATTTCGTTGAGAGAAAAGAAGAACATAATCTAACAAGGGAAATCTAAAATTTTGTGAGAAGAATGGCCAATTTGTTCAAGGAACAACCTGTATTTCTGAAAATTGCTAAACATGAAAGGAATCTGTACCAACTTCTCAGTATACTACTAGACTGAAATGCTTTCCTGGCAACATCAAGACTTAGTACTAATTCCTTTGTAATTAGGGATGAAACAAATTTATAAGCTTATGGTTCTAGTCTTAGCTTAATCTTTTGTTGACATCTAATATTTACTTACATTTATAATTAATTTAGCTGTGAGATTTTTTTAAAATTGATCAATAAAGTTTTTGAGCATTGTAATTCTGATGTAGACATTTCTTTTCTAGGCAAGATCTATGCTTCGGCACCACAGTGCAGCAGTACAAGTTCCAATTTGGTTGGAAGTGTATTTTTAGGGTTAGTGCAGATGAAATAAGAATTTGTGTAACTGATTTCGGATGAAGCATGATAGGGTTCTTTTATAATAATTACTGGATTAGGGAACTTGCATTTATTATGCATATGGTCTGTAGCTTAGCTTTCAACTAATATTTGAGGTCACATTTACATAGCAATAGAATTATTTATTTTGTCAGGAAAGAAAAACCTTTGTTGGGTAATAGATTTCAGTCCCTAAGGTTCCAAAAAACCACACGCAGACATGGTGACACATGTATATTGGTTACTATGTCACTTTAACTTGAAATATATATAGTCTATATGTCACTTTAACTTGAAGTAATAATTAACTATTTTAGTTAGGCCGATTGAGTCAGCTATTACTCTTTTCCGCATCAAATATTCTTACACCAATGGCTTTTTTGATGCATGTATTTTACTATAATTCTTTTAGCTTCTCGGAAGAACTTCTTCTTACTTTTAATCTCTTTTATTGTTAATTATGTCTTTTACTTGTTCTTCTTCTGAGATAGTACTATTCAACATTCTAATGATCAATGTTCTCATTATTCATTCAATATGATTATTTTTTTTACTGTTTCTTTCCATCATATGGCAATCCACAGGGTTACAGTATCAAACAAATTTGTGCCAATATACATGGGAAGTGCATTTTAAAACAAGGTTCTTTAAACAAATTGCTTCTCTCTTTTTTATCAATTTATTATTGATGTGATATACCACTTTGAAATTGTAAACTACTATTTCCTTTTAATCTTCATGCTCATCGATGTGCCAGTTAAATGATGCTCTATAGGAAATTGTCCTTCAACTGTTGCCTTCTATTTGCATATCATTTCATTTATTTTAAACTACTTTATTAAACACAACCCAAAGAATTTACTATATTAAATTTGAAGTCGATCCATGCATTGCATGCCATAAAATGTGCACCATAAAGATCGTAACACAGTCTAGATTATGTAGATAAATACCTAGTTCCTTGTGTTGATTAATGTAAGTAAGGTTGATTTGAATGTTAATTTAATGATTGCTTATTATCATTATTTGTGACAAGTGCAGTTCCTATTTTATCTGATGGGAAATTACAAGTGGGTGCTTCCTTGTGCACTTCAATAGATTTTCCTTCCGGTTACTGCCAGGTTCCTTGTGCACTTCAACTGGTTTCCCTTATGGTTATAGTTTCTATTTTATCTAATGGGAAATGATTGCTTATGAACACTGGTTATACATTGACCAATTCTCAAGATGGATTGTCCTTTGAGATAGACTGGTTATAGTCCCTTCATAAAGTTAGTGATATGATACAAATAGATAAGTAAGTATGATCAACTTGGTCTAAAATAAAGTTACTACATCTGGTATACATTGACCAATTCTCATGATTGATTGTCCTTTGAGACTCAAAATAGCACTTGGAGCATCAAGGGCCTGGCATATCTCCATCCCAGCTCAACACTTAGGATCCTTGTTGTCCGTAGGGACTTTAAATCCATAAATATTCTTTTGACAGAAAATTTTGAGCCAAAGGTAGTAAGAACAATTTTATGAGTTATGAGATCATGACCCTGGCTACTGTATACTAATTTTATGAGTTATAGATCTAACTTCTTTCATCAAGTAAATTTGCTAAATTTGCTACAGGTGAACCATAGGACCTGGAACTGTATTCCAACTATTGTTTTATGTAGTTAAGGTATTTGGTGATTACATTTTGAAGTCTGTGTTGTTTTGGCGATTCTCGCTTTTTCTCCATAATATTACTTTATGAATGTTTTAATTTATGGCTCGAGTTTTCCATAATTGAACAAATTTGTGACTTTTTTAGTATTTGTTTGTTAAACACTGAAAAATACATCATATGTAGTATTTTTTATATTGTTTTAAAAAAATTGAAAAAATTACAATTGCTCAAAGTGTTTTTAAATGATCTGAGTTTGTTCGGATAGGGATGTCGTGTAACCATGCAAGATGTTTTATTTGGAAAGGGGATGTGGTGGAATCATTTTTTTTGGCTTCTTTCCTAGTTGATGTTAGTAAAAAAAAAAACCTAAGTACACTTAAGCTTCCATATTATTTCAGGTTTTTGGGCTCTATATGCAGCCTTAGTCCCTCCCTCAACAATGAAGGGACTAAGGCTTGGGCTCTATATGCTGAATTACATTTTTCTACTTACCAAATTTGCTAGAGGTTTCAATGGCTTCATAAAAAGAATAAGGTAAGAATGGTCTTACCAATTGGGTGCAATAGTCTGAATGGGCATATGCAACATTTGGGAACATACTTCAGGTTATGTACATAACTGTTTACCCTTTTCCATATAGTGTATATCTATTGAATGACAAAAGAACGCAAAATGTGTCCCATTATTCAAAATGTGTTCCATTTATCTTACGTTCATAGGATGCATCCTCCAGCAAGTTGATCCTCATCTCATTCATAGAACAACACTCTAGGGTACACTTTTTGGTATGTAAAAATTTGTTTCGATAACACTTGTATATCAATTTGTGTTTCAGGTGACTAAGCTATGTGACTTGGGGAAAAAAGAGTTGCAACCTCTACAAGTTTGCATATCTTGCTTCAAAAGTATTTTGGATTCATTTTGCCAATGATTGAAGACGATGCTAAATGATGTAAAGCATTTTGGATTCATTTTGTAAATGATGTGAGATATGATTAATGATGTAAACCTTTTTGCATACGTTTAATAATGCAAAGAGTTTCTAGTTCATGTAGACGCTCAATAATATAAAGTACTTTGCGTTTATTTTGTAAACGATTAGATATACGTTTAATGATGTTTTATAAATACTAATTTTTTTTGGCTAATGTAATGCTACAATATGCAATTGAACTTATATAGTTATAAATGAATTTTGTTATTTATGTATTTTAATTGTATGTTTTATAGGTGGAGCATGGAAATAGTAATTTCATAATAATTAGCACAATTGCTATTATTTTTGGGACGGATATGTAATAGTCCTAAAAATAAACTACATCATTTTGTGACTCCATCCATAATTTTTATGATAGTTTTTATTTGTCACAAATACTTATATTTTGGGACGGTTTAATAATCTGTCAGAAAAATATAATAATTCGGACACTTTTGGGACAATTAGTTTTTTCGACCCTAAAACCCAATTAGGACGATTTTTTTCGTCCTAAAACTTTTTGCCACTTCACCCTAATAGCATTGTTTCAATCCGACCTAAAATTCATCCCAAATAATGATTTGAGATGGTTTAGACACTTTTTAAACAAATTTTAGCTGTCCCAAAAGGTCACTTTTTTTGTAGTATAAATCCAAATAAATTCCTAAAAAATCCAAAAAATATTCTAGAAAATTTTAGAAAATATTTTTAACTATTTGGAACCCAAATAAAAATACTTGGTCCCAATATAGCCCAAATGACCATACAGTAAATTTTGAAAGTCTTCAAAATATATAAACATTCATAAATAAATATCTAAAAATCATAGTAAAATATGAAATAGCTAAATAATGCTTATGTGAGCTATCTAGAGGCCATATGACCATAGTATGGTCATGGCTCCCTTATGAGCTTAGGCATGACTCCCAATGATCATAAAATTAATCATAATAAAATAAAATAAAATAAAAAGTAAAAATTCGGGAAGTGGGCTTACACCCAGCTCCGGTCATCCCACCACCACCATACACCCACCAGCATTATCATCACTCACACACCACCATGCCAACCGGATCTGGCCGATCGCGGCCAAGATCCATCACCTCCAGAGGCACTCTTCGGCCAACCCCAGCCAACGACTGACCGCCAACTACCTAGGCACCACCCCCATCACCAGATCCATGCTAGAGCAAATCATCACCAAGCTCCTGTACCACTACTCATCACAGTCGATCAACTCTGCCCCACTCGAATTACCACCAACGATGTGCCCTACATTACCGTCGTCACTCCCTGGTTCACCATCGACATCCCAACCCACAACCACCACTCCACCATGATTACCGTCCCCTCAAACTCAACCCCAAATAAAAATCCTCCACTCACCTGAGCTCTGCCTTCCTGGACAGCGCCACCGTTCCTCCGACCTCGTCGAGCAGCATGCGTCGCCTCGATCTTCCAGTACCGTTCGAACTTGCCTCTTCGTCCAGATCTTGTGCGCCGTACAGTAGCATCGCCGTTTTCTTCTACGATGACCAGATTTATCCTACGTTGTCACCGTCCTCTGTGTCGTGCATCTCCACCTCGATCCCGGTGCAACATAGCTCTTCACCACCTCCAACGCCAGCTTGTGAGCCGCCCTGGCACGCTGTAAGCTCCACCGACTCCGGTCTCTTTTCTGCTAGATTTGGACTGGCCGTCGACCATACCCCATATGATAACCAGCACGACTCTGCACCGGATCTCCTCTTCCGCGGCTTTGACGCCCAGATCTAGGACTCTGCCTCCTTCCTCGACCGTTTCTCCACCGGATCCGCAATGTCGACCTCGAGCTCCTTCACCGGTGCCTGAAACCATATGCTGACTCCTCGGTCACCACAGTTGTCACGCCCCAGTACCGAAATACGGAGACGGACTAGGCCAGCTACTCCATATGAGGTACGTAACGTCATACGGCGATCGTGGCTGTCGAGAGACTAGGGGGTACATGCTACAATCAAGTCTCCTATGGTCCCACAGAGTTCTATGTCTCAATCAATCAAATCACATCAGCAATTAAATGAACATTAAAGATAAAGCAGTAAGGCGTCCCCGACGCTTCATCAAAATGGTCATGAGAGACTAGCTTTATAATTTAGCTGTCTCAGAGAGTCAAGAGTACAAAATTATACACAGCTGTAGTCTGTTTAATTACAATTATGTACTGACACAAAATATCAAGTAATCCAGCTAACAGGTGCCGGTGGCTAAACGTCGCAAAAGTATAAGCAGGAGTGGTGGAGAAGAAACCCACTCGAGTCCCCGAACCGCCATGCTCCTAGTATGCACCATGGATGTCAGGGAGGAAGATCGTATCCTCAGGCTCTGCTACGAGATCTGGCCAAACAAAACCAGCGGGGTCAGCCCCGAATAGCAAGTACCGCCAAAGGGGCACAAGAGTTAAGATTAAAAACCCAGTTAATAGAATGATTGATAATAGTAATACTTATGCTACTAGTATATGGTAGCGCTACATCTTCGAACCCATATGGCACCCTTACAACCAAACAAGGACAAAAGGTGCCGTATGGAGTCGGGACGTGTCCTACTCTATAACTTTCACATAAGTTAAAAGGTATAAACAATAAAATCTCCTGATCGTGACTTCGGTCGATAGCCTATCGCAGCACAATAACCAACCCAACAATCAAACAAGAACATGGGTTGGATCATGTACCATGATAGACCATGTTTCTCAGTCATTCACAGAAGTAGCACTTCACAACCAGAATAAGTCTTCCGTTCATAACTTCGGTCCACAGCCTGTCATAGAACGATAACCAACCCAACAATCAAACAAGAACATGGGTTGGATCACGTACCATGACAGTCCGCTTCCCTCAGTTATTCGCAGAAGGTAATAGGATACAAGCAAGTCGTTTTCATGGCCAATCAAGTCTACGAGTTTCTAGTGGGACGAGATTATCCTCGCATCATGTTATTTAGAAATCCTCAGATCGTATCTTTCCAGCAAGGCTAGCCAACCCAGGGGTTCGCGTAGACAGGTATGATTGAGCACAGGTCCCTCGTAAGGCCACCTTGCCAAAACATATAATATATAGCAGGAATTAATCGGATACAGTCATCCACTCGTTGCAGATGACACAGTATCCGTGGAGACCAGCCGGCGCGTCGAGACAATATCTCAAGGCGGCTGGTGTAACACGATCTCAGGATTTTGCCCTCCCCATGCATCTAGTATATTTAGTTGCCTAATTTAACCCTAGGTGAAATCTTGGACTCACATGCTGTGGCCTGCATGATTATCCTCCTAAAAGTCGTACTCAAGTACGAGTACCCCAAGGAGGATCCATGTCAATCAGTATGTCAACATGTTCTACCCTCCTTAGTGTAATGCATCATTGTAAATACGCCACGTGGAGTTACGAGTCATTTGTCGAGCATGAACAAGAACTGGGACATTCAGGTACATGTATCAGGTGGGAACACTTGTTCATCGAGATCACATTAGTGCTCATATCATGCTCAGGACAAAAGGCGTAAGGATATATAGCATACACAAACATTTACATATATATAAGCAATATATATAATAAAAATAATATAAAATATAGGGGAGTCCAGGTCAGAGTGCGCAGGGTCAGATCGCGCAGGGTCAGGTCGCACGAGTTCAGGTTGCGCAGGGTCAGACTGCGCAGGGTTAGACTGCGCAGGGTTAGACTGCGCAGGATCAGATCACGCAGGGTCAGGTTGCGCAGGGTCAGACTGCGCAGGGTTAGACTGCGCAGGGTCAGGTTGCGCAGGATCAGATCGCGCAGGGTCAGGTTGCGCAGGGTCAGACTACGCAGGGTTAGACTGCGCAGGGTCAGGTTGCGCAGGATCAGATCGCGCAGGGTCAGGTTGCGCAGGGTCAGGTTGCGCAGGGAATGGATTGCGCTGAAGTCAAGCGCGCACGGATTGACTTGCGCTGGGTCGGATGGCGCTGGAGCTAAGGAGCGCCAGCGCAGTTCAGCTCAGCGCAATGCGCTGGCCGAGGGGTTGCACAATTCGTCAAGAGACGAGCTGCGCAGGGTTCAACCTTGCGCTAAAGAGCGCAGGCTGAAGGGTCTTCTCCTTCAGGCCGAGAGCATCCTCAAGAACACCAAAAACTTCCAATTCTCATAACTTGACCAAATCAAAACCAAATCTAGGTTTTCAAAGTTCTAACTTGAGTAAAATTGAATTCTCTTCCACATGGAAGCATCAAAACCCACAAAACCCCAACGAAAATAGATCAAAACCAAGGAAATCCGAAAATGATTAATATTTAGATCTACAAAAATTAAAGCTTCAAAATAAAAATTTCCAAGTTCTAAACTAGTATAGGTTGAGGAGAAGAACATATTTTGACAAGTAATTTTGTAAGAAATATTGACAAAAATTTATGGATCCATCTCTTGAGCAAGTTGGTACTTGCCTTGGTTGGTGGAGGAAATAAATGAGAGGAAATAATGAGAGAAGAGAGAATAAGATGAGTTATATATAAAGATCTTGAACCCAAGGGTTCATGATGAACCATTGGTAAACCAAAAATAGGTTACCCAAATGAGCCAAAACTGTAGGCCCAAATGCAGAAAATAAATTACGAAATAATATTTTGTCGAATATTTTGGGAAATACATGAAGAAATACTGCATAATAAATATAGTATAAATACAAAGTAAATACAAATTATCGGTTTACGTATTAAAATACGTATTCCAGGATCGGGGAGTGACATCTCTACCCTTCTTAGAAAAATTCCGTCCTCGGAATTCCAGCTAAGACAGGATAGTGAAATCAGGGCAAGCAAGGCACAATCATATACAAGTTAACTATCATAGCAGTTATTATCATACATCACAAAGTGCAAAACAAGCAGGTGCAGATAAGCATAGAATCGTGTCAATAAGGCGTAAAAATATACCTCATTAGTCAAACAAATGCGGATACCGAGATCTGATCTCGTCCTCGCGCTCCCAAGTTGACTCTCCCGAAGAGTGATGGTTCCAAGAAACACGGACAAGGCTTATCGTCTGATTCTTGAGTACCTTCTCTCGCCGGTCCAAAATGGACACGGGTTGTTCTTCGTAAGTTAGGTCGGTACCAACGACTAACTCAGAATGATCGAGGACATGACTCGGATCCGGGACATACCCACGTAATTGGGACACATGAAACACATCATGTATGCCAGTTAACGAAGGCGGAAGGGCAAGTCGATAAGCCACATCGCCTACTCGAGCGAGAATCTTAAAAGGACCAACGTATCTAGGACTAAGCTTTCCTCGGGTTCCAAATCTGATGATACCCCGAGTAGGCGAGATCCGTAGAAACACTTGGTCGCCAACTCTAAACTCTAGAGGCCTACGATGCTGATCGGCCCAATGACGATGTCGGTCCTGTGCAACTCGAAGGCGCTCTCTGACCAACTTAACTATCTCCACAGTCTGCGTGATCATCTCTGGCCCCAACAACTTCCGTTCTCCGACGTCGTCCCATGCCAAAGGGGACCTGCACTTCCTTCCGTACAATGCTTCGAACGGGGCCATCTGAATGCTAGCCTGATAGCTGTTGTTATAGGAGAACTCCACTAGATGAAGGTGATCCTCCCAAGATCCGCCAAAATCCAAGGTACACGCCCGTAGCATATCTTCTAACGTTTGGATGGTTCTTTCTAATTGTCCGTCGGTTTGTGGATGATAAGCAGTACTGAATCTTAACTTAGTTTCCAAACTTTGGTGTAAGCTCAGCCAAAAATGGGAAGTCAACCGCGTATCCCGATCTGATACTATACTAACTGGAACACCGTGCTGTCTCACTATCTGCTTCATGTACATTTCTGCTAACTGCTCAGTAGTCTGTCCAACTCAGAAGGAAAGAAAATAAGCGACCTTCGTGAGTCGATCTACTATTATCCAGACTGTATTCTTACCAGTCGGGGATCTAGGTAAACCGGTCACAAAATCCATCGTGACGTGCTCCCATTTCCATTCTGTGATAGGAAGCGGCTGTAGCAACCCTGCTGGTCTCTGCTGCTCGGCCTTCACCTGCTGACATACCAGACACTTGGATACAAATCTTGCTATCTCTCTTTTCATGCCATTCCACCAAAAGAACTGCCTGATATCTCGATACATCTTCGTTCCTCCTGGATGAATGGAGTAAATAGAACTATGAGCTTCGGACATAACTTCTTGCCGAAGGTCTCCACTCGGTACACAGAGTCTGTTTCCAAACCTGAGCGTACCATCTTCATGAATCACTAACTCCTTCCTACGGCCTGATTCACACTCCGACCGCAATTTCTGAATCTGTGGATCTCCTGCTTGTGCTGCCCTTATCCTCTCTACTAAGGTTGACTGAATCTGCATACTGGTCATTCTTCCTATATCCCTTGGCAAAACTACTTCGATTTCCATACTCTGAAGATCTTCTAAAATATGCTTCTGCGAGGTCAAGATAAAGGCACTGCCTCTCCTACTCAGTGCATCTGCAACTATATTCGCCTTGCCTGGATGATACTGAAGATCTAAATCAAAATCCTTCAGCAGTTCTAACCATCTTCTTTGCCTTATGTTCAAATCTCGCTGCATGAACACGTATTTCAAACTCTTATGATCAGTATAGATCTCTACCCGATCCCCGTATAAATAATGCCTCCACAACTTGAATGAAAATACCACAGCTGCTAACTCCAAATCGTGTGTCAGGTAATTCTTCTCATGGTCTCGAAGCTGCCGAGACGCATATGCTATCACCTTTCTATGCTGCATCAATACACATCCAAGACCCTTCCCTGATGCGTCACAATATACTGTAAAGCCTCCCGCTCCTACTGGAAGTGTCAAGATCGGGGCTGAGATCAATCTCTTCTTCAATTTTTTAAATGATGCCTGACAGCTAGCTGACCAAACAAACTCTACGTCCTTGTGCGTCAAACGCGTTAAGGGCGCAGAGATCCTGGCAAAGTCCGCCACGAACCTTCTGTAGTAACCAGCTAATCCTAAGAAACTTCGTACTTCTGCAATCGTTCTCGGGACCGGCCAATGCTCTATGGCCTCAATCATCTTCGGATCCACTGACATTCCTGCTCCAGAAATTACATGTCCCAGGAACGAAATGTGGTCTAACCAGAATTCATACTTGTCAAGCTTCGCATAAAGTTGATGCTCTCTCAATGTCTGCAAGACAGTCCTAAGATGTTTCTCATGCTCCTCTTCACTGCTGGAATAGACAAGAATGTCATCTATGAACACCACCACAAATTTATCCAAATACGGCAGAAAGATGCGGTTCATTAAATCCATGAATACTGCGGGAGCGTTGGTTAGTCCAAAGGGCATTACTAAAAACTCATAATGCCCATATCTAGATCTGAATGTTGTCTTCGGTATGTCTTGCTCCCGGACTCTTACTTGATAGTATTCCGACCGAAGATCGATCTTGGAAAAGACGCTGGCCTTGCTCAACTGGTCAAACAGGTCATCAATCCTTGGTAGTGGGTACTTATTCTTCACTGTTACTGCATTCAGCTTGCGGTAGTCGATGCACATCCTCGTCGACCCATCCTTCTTGGGAACTAGAATCACTGGCGCGGCCCAGGGCGATTTACTGTCTCGGATGAATCCCTTAGACTTCAACTCTTCTTCATGTTGATACAACTTATCCTGTTCTGACGGTGACATTCTGTAAACTCTGTCTGCAATAGGCCTCGTTCCAGGGTTCAACTCAATGCTAAATTCTACCTCTCTGACTGGGGGTATCCCTGGGAGCTCATCAGGGAAGACGTCGAGAAAATCTTCGACCACTCTCGAAATCTGTCCTGGCTCTGACACTGCTGCTGCGATGACGCCTCCGGCCTGATTCTTCAAGGTTCGAGTAAAGATGAACTGTTCTATCCCAGGAACGCAGAATATGACCCTACCTCCTCTACAATCAATTGTCGCATGACTGTCTCTCAACCAGTCCATGCCAAGAACAACATCAAAATTCCCCATAGGGAATTCAATCAATGATACGGGCAATAAATGCCCACACACCTCTACCGGACATGAAAAGCGCACCCTGCTAACTTCTACGAGCCCATTGCCGGTGAGTATATCCATCCTCTCCGGCAATGCCTCAAACTCTAATCCAATCCGTGTAGCATATTGTGCAGAGATGAATGAATGAGTAGCGCCTGAATCAAATAATGCTACAGCAGGAAATGAGGGTGACGAGAATTTTACCTGCCACTACGTCGCTAGACGCTAGAGCCTCTCCCAAGGATAATGTGAGAGCCTGGCCCTGGCCCCGCTAAGCTCCTTGTTGCGGCCTTCCTCGACCATGTTGTTGCTGCCTCTGAGAGCCTTCGGCTTCCTGTGCTTGGCGAAACATCTGAGCCTGCGTTGGTAGACGCTGGGCTAGGGGCCTTACTGCTAATACTGGCCCTCCACTCGGGGTTGCTACCGGAGCTGGCAATGCTGGAAACTGCTGAGCTGACCCTCCTGGCCTCTGCATCACAGGACAAGTGGAGATACGGTGGTCTGAACTACCACACCTCAAGCATAAGCCATTCGCTGACCGACACACCTCCCTTGTGTGCCCTACCTTCCCACAGAATGTACAGCCCTGGGGTGCTCCCTGACGCTGCTATTGGTTCCTCGGCTGCTGATGCCGAACTGGGGCTGTATTAGTTGACACGGCCGTCCTCCGCGGTGCTCCTGTATCATGAATACGTACACCAGGTGCTGGTGCCGATGTTCGCTGCATTGCTCCTCCTCCAACCTGGAAATGAGATCTCTTCTGACCTCCTGTCCTCGATGCCAACCTCTGCTGGGTAAGCTCGTGCCTCCGAGCGGCCGTCAAAACATCGTCAAATGTCTGGTAGTCGTGTCCCTCCACAAGCTGCAGTAGTTCCAAGTGAAGTCCCTGCTGGAACCTCATAGCTTTCTCTGGCTCCGTTGCCACCATTGCTGGTGCGAAACGGCACAATCTGCAGAACTCTGCTGCATACCCATCTACGATCTTGCCTGCTTGCTTGAGACTAATAAACTTCTGCTGGAGCTCATATCGAGCTACTACGCCAAAATACTTGGTCTTGAATCTTTCACTGAAGGTGGTCCAACGAACAGGGCGTCTTATACCAACTTCTTCTGATGCCCACCAGTCGCGGGCAAGATCCTGAAGTACCAATTTGACCTGATCAACCTTCTCATCATCTGGAACCTTGGCTGCCACAAGAATGGCTTCGATGTCTTGAATCCATGCATCCACAGTGATGGCATCCTCCGTGCCGTCAAAATACCTCGGGTTCAAGTGACGGAACCTTCCTGATGCTCCCGAGTCAACCCCGGCACTCCTCCCAAGAGCTAACTGAATCCCTTGGTTCAGCAACACATTCTGCTCCTGCTGCTGAGTCTGTTGCTGTTGGTGAGTGACAAGAATCCTCCGGATGATCTCCAGGAGTGCTACGGCGTCTGGTACTGCCGTCGCTGCTGGTGCTGTAGGAGTTTCGATAACCTGCGGCTGCACAGCCTCTGGTTCCATTTCTGCTCGTGTCTGCCCTGGGAAGGTTCTCTTCCCTGCTGGTGCCCAGTCGAGCCATGCTCTCGCTGCTCCTCCTCATGGGCCTCACCTGCTACTGAGAATGAAGCACCCCTATAGAGAAAGATATAAGATTATCAAGTCCGGACGAGGAAGATTTTAAGGATGCAAGTCAGGTTGGAGATCAAGGCAAGGACAGAGAATTTGAAACAGAATTTCAAGGGGAACAAGTTTTGATTGAGACTCCTAATAATTTGCAATACCCCACAAGTCTAAAAAATAGACCTGTATGGGCTACCACTAAAACCTTGTCACGCCCCAGTACCGAAATACGGAGACGGACTAGGCCAGCTACTCCATATGAGGTACGTAACGTCATACGGCGATCGTGGCTGTCGAGAGACTAGGGGGTACATGCTACAATCAAGTCTCCTATGGTCCCACGGAGTTCTATGTCTCAATCAATCAAATCACATCAGCAATTAAATGAACATTAAAGATAAAGCAGTAAGGCGTCCCCGACGCTTCATCAAAATGGTCATGAGAGACTAGCTTTATAATTTAGCTGTCTCAGAGAGTCAAGAGTACAAAATTATACACAGCTGCAGTCTGTTTAATTACAATTATGTACTGACACAAAATATCAAGTAATCCGGCTAACAGGTGCCGGTGGCTAAACGCCGCAAAAGTATAAGCAGGAGTGGTGGAGAAGAAACCCACTCGAGTCCCCGAACCACCATGCTCCTAGTATGCACCATGGATGTCGGGGAGGAAGATCGTATCCTCAGGCTCTGCTACGAGATCTGGCCAAACAAAACCAGCGGGGTCAGTCCCGAATAGCAAGTACCGCCAAAGGGGCACAAGAGTTAAGATTAAAAGCCCAGTTAATAGAATGATTGATAATAGTAATACTTATGCTACTAGTATAGGGTAGCGCTACATCTTAGAACCCATATGGCACCCTTACAACCAAACAAGGACAAAAGGTGTCGCATGGAGTCGGGACGTGTCGTACTCTATAACTTTCACATAAGTTAAAAGGTATAAACAATAAAATCTCCTGATCGTGACTTCGGTCGATAGCCTATCGCAGCACAATAACCAACCCAACAATCAAACAAGAACATGGGTTGGATCATGTACCATAATAGACCATGTTCCTCAGTCATTCACAGAAGTAGCACTTCACAACCAGAATAAGTCTTCCGTTCATAACTTCGGTCCACAGCCTGTCATAGAACGATAACCAACCCAACAATCAAACAAGAACATGGGTTGGATCACGTACCATGACAGTCCGCTTCCCTCAGTTATTCGCAGAAGGTAATAGGATACAAGCAAGTCGTTTTCACGGCTAATCAAGTCTACGAGTTTCTAGTGGGACGAGATTATCCTCGCATCATGTTATTTAGAAATCCTCAAATCGTATCTTTCCAGCAAGGCTAGCCAACCCAGGGGTTCGCGTAGACAGGTATGATTGAGCACAGGTCCCTCGTAAGGCCACCTTGCCAAAATATATAATATATAGCAGGAATTAATCGGATACAGTCATCCACTCGTTGTAGATGACACAGTATTCGTGGAGACCAGCCGGCGCGTCGAGACAATATCTCAAGGCGGCTGGTGTAACACGATCTCGGGATTTTGCCCTCCCCATGCATCTAGTATATTTAGTTGCCTAATTTAACCCTAGGTGAAATCTTGGACTCACATGCTGTGGCCTGCATAATTATCCTCCTAAAAGTCGTACTCAAGTACGAGTACCCCAAGGAGGATCCATGTCAATCAGTATGTCAATATGTTCTACCCTCCTTAGTGTAATGCATCATTGTAAATACGCCACATGGAGTTACGAGTCATTTGTCGAGCATGAACAAGAACTGGGACATTCAGGTACATGTATCAGGTGGGAACACTTGTTCATCGAGATCACATTAGTGCTCATATCATGCTCAGGACAAAAGGCGTAAGGATATATAGCATACACAAATATTTACATATATATAAGCAATATATATAATAAAAATAATATAAAATATAGGGGAGTCCAGGTCAGAGTGCGCAGGGTCAGATCGCGCAGGGTCAGGTCGCGCAGGGTCAGGTTGCACAGGGTCAGACTGCGCAGGGTTAGACTGCGCAGGGTTAGACTGCGCAGGATCAGATCACGCAGGGTCAGGTTGCGCAGGGTCAGACTGCGCAGGGTTAGACTGCGTAGGGTCAGGTTGCGCAGGATCAGATCGCGCAGGGTCAGGTTGCGGAGGGTCAGACTGCGCAGGGTTAGACTGTGCAGGGTCAGGTTGCGCATGATCAGATCGTGCAGGGTCAGGTTGCGCAGGGAATGGATTGCACTGAAGTCAAGCGCGCACGGATTGACTTGCGCTGGGTCGGATGGCGCTGGAGCTAAGGAGCGCCAGCGCAGTTCAGCTCAGCGCAATGCGCTGGCCGAGGGGTTGCACAATTCGTCAAGAGACGAGCTGCGCAGGGTTCAACCTTGCGCTAAAGAGCGCAGGCTGGAGGGTCTTCTCCTCCAGGCCGAGAGCATCCTCAAGAACACCAAAAACTTCCAATTCTCATAACTTGACCAAATCAAAACCAAATCTAGGTTTTCAAAGTTCTAACTTGAGTAAAATTGAATTCTCTTCCAGATGGAAGCATCAAAACCCACAAAACCCTAACGAAAATAGATCAAAACCAAGAAAATCCGAAAATGATTAATACTTAGATCTACAAAAATTAAAGCTTCAAAATGAAAATTTCCAAGTTCTAAACTAGTATAGGTTGAGGAGAAGAACATATTTTGACAAGTAATTTTGTAAGAAACATTGACAAAAATTTATGGATCCATCTCTTGAGCAAGTTGGTACTTGCCTTGGTTGGTGGAGGAAATAAATGAGAGGAAATAATGAGAGGAGAGAGAATGAGATAAGTTATATATAAAGATCTTGAACCCAAGGGTTCATGATGAACCATTGGTGAACCAAAAATAGGTTACCCAAATGAGCCAAAACTGTAGGCCCAAATGCAGAAAATAAATTATGAAATAATATTTTGTCGAATATTTTGGGAAATACATGAAGAAATACTGCATAATAAATATAGTATAAATACAAGATAAATATAAATTATCGGTTTACGTATTAAAATACGTATTCCAGGATCGGGGAGTGACAACAGTGCCTTGATGATTAGGCCAGATCCGTCGACTGCTACTGGGTGCGCTACCGCGCTGGCGACGCTATGGTGAGTACTCTCCTATTCTTCTTCTTCGTCCTTAGTTTCCCTTTACTGAGGTTGTCGGCTATGAGAGTAGAAGAGAGAGAGAGTGTTGTAGAGGAGTTCATGGTTAGGTTAAGTAAAGGGTATTCGGCCGAGTGGGTTTGTGACAGCAGACTGAGTCCTTAGGGACCAGAGAAAAAGAAAGAAAGAAAAAAAATAGAGTTGGGTTTGGGCTAGCCAGTTGTGGTATTGGGCTGGGTTATTTTTGTTATTATTATTAACAGTGTTATCATTTTACTGTATTATTATTATTATTATTATTTGTTATTGTTAATTTCTATTACTATTAAATAATTTTGGTTAATATTTTCTTATTAACATATTTATTAATAATTTTGATAAAAGTTACACCAATTTTTTTATAAATATTTAATATAGTTTAGTAAACCATTTAAATGTTTTGATAGATATAAGTTGCTAAAGGTTATTTTTCTACAGTAAACATCTTGTTAAAATTATTTTGTTATTAGCATTTATATAAAGCTATTAAGTATTTATTCTAGCTAGTATATATGTGTTTTAGTGATATTCTATAAATAGTTAGTTTATGGATAGTTAGTGAATAGATAGTTAATGCCATTCTTTAGAATCTAACCAATTCTTAGCCCTATTCTAGGTGGATATTTACTTTCCTATTCTCGATCTTCGAGGACAAGGCAAGTAGTTCTATGATTTTTGATTCATTTACTTCTTGCCATGGTCTTTTTATATTGGACACATTGTTCACGACTTGATCTATATTCTGGTTCATGATCTTTACTTTTATACTGGGGAGGGGAAGTACTATGGATTTGTGACCAATGCCAACCTAGGATTCATATTGATAGCTTAATCGCACACTTGTGCATGTACGATTAAGTTGTACCATTTACTTGTTCTTATTCATGATCTTTATCCAACCGACCGCATATTTTAGGATGTATTTTAAATTAACATGTCATGATCTTTTATTACATATTTCATGTTCTGTTAGGTTATGCATTTACTATTCGTGTTCATCATGTTTCATTATTTCTTTACTTGTTCACATGTTACATTTGTTTCATTATTATAGATTGTACTTTGCTCTGCTCCTGACTGGACATATTGCAAGTAAGTTTGAGGCTATATGTTCTACCTTCTATGGGAAGGAGCCCGATACCTTAGCTGAACAAGACGACACTATGACTTAGGACCTAGGAGTTGCTGCTGACAATTAGATCTAGTTTCATTTTGTATAATAGACTTTACTTTTGGACATTGTATTGTGATGAACTCTAGAAATGTATTAGATGCTGTGATGTAGATTTTATCATATCTTGTGAAGTTCTTTAGATACTTAGTACAACTTACTACGTTGAGTCTACAACGTAGGCTGGACGTACCCGACTCGTATCCGATTATTCGGGAGCGGGTCGTGACATGTTTTTGGTGGTAGCCCATACAGGTCTCATCCTAATAGTACTTCGGCCATAGAGTACTATTGGGGAACCTGTTAGACTTTGATATAAGGATGCTCAATCACAGCTTAGGCCGATTGCATGATTATATATATATATATTTCTTTTATGTGTATATATATATATATATATATATATATATATATATATATATATATATATATATATATATATTATATATATATATATATATATATATATATATATATATATATATATATATATATATATACTATTTGTGCTATTGTTTGTATCTTCTCATAGATGACTAAAAGTGATATTCCACGGTTTTCGGAGGATTACCTTTTCCTATTAGTTTCTAAATTATTTAGGGACAAGGCCAATTATTATTTTAGAAGTTTTGAATCATGTTTTAGCAAACCTCTCATCAATGACTAATTTTTCCAATCCCTTCATATTCCCTTGTTGGTTTTGCTAAACTACTTCAATTTGACTCTCTTTGAACCAATTCAAATATTCTAGAACCCATAGACTAGCTATTTAGCCCAATTTACCTCTTGAATTCCCCAAACCTTTTCATAAGAAATTATTTCACCAAAATCATTCCGATATAAGTTAATATTCCTAGGTAATTCCCCGAGCCGGAATATTTTTTATTGGTTTCTTCCACTCAACTTGAAACCATACTATTTATAAAATTATTTTGGATTTCTTTATTGATTTTGTCAAAATTCTAATTTGACTTTCCTTGACTATAAGGAATTATTTTCCAACATGATTTCATCATAGGTCAAGATTTTCCTAAAGATGTTATTCAAGCCAAATCGAATCCTCACTCACTATAATTTTAGCCAACTCAGTTATCCGGTCAGTTTGGATCGATTCAAAGTCTGTAAGTTTTCTAAAAATTATCGAAATAGAGAGAGGTCCAAGAACATATACTTCCCTTTGTACACCTCAATCCTTTTCTTCTGGTAATCGATCGATTGATTCTTAAGAAGCGAACTAGAAGAATAGATATCTACATCTTCTCCTATCATGATTAACTTGGGACTTATTTGAATTTTCAGAAACTCCTTTGAAATTCCTATGGATAAAGTTGAGAAAATATTCGATGACCTACTATGGCATGACAGATGCGAACTGCAGTCATTTATTGAGATTATGGAGACCGTGGGTTCACTACAGCCAGCAGCGCACTGGCGAGACAGGGACTCTAAGTCGAAGTAATTTCATATATTCATGGGTTCTCAGATATTATTGAGACTATGTCCTAAAAGTATAATATTTTGATCTCTTGAGTTGTTTCGTTAATATTGGATAAAGTTGATATAATATTTGGTAATCTATCATTATTTGAGTCATGGAACCAAAGGTTTACTACAGCCAGATGTATACTGGTGGGGCATGAACTCTAGACGAAGTGACTTCAGATATGTATGGTTTTCGGATACTATTGAGACTATATCCATGTTATATACCATGTTTAGCCTTTTATCTCCATTGACAACTTTACTAGAAATTATCTTGATTTGTTTAAATTTTGGCCTTATTTTAAAATCATAGTGGTTGATCCCATTTTCAGAAATCATCTTTATTACCATAGATTTCATATAGAAATTTCCACTTGATTTTTTTAGAACTCATTAGGATTATTTTTCAACATCTATTGGCCCAATTTCATTCATGGTTCAACTCTAGTGTATTGCATGTATTTTGTTGATAGCTACATATTTTGAAAGATATGTATATATATACTTTGAAGGCAGCTATGTATATTAGTTAGTCGATATATATATATATATATATATATATATATATATATATATATATATATATATATATATATATATATATATATATATATATATATATATAGTTGATGTAGAAGCATGGAATTTCACAACCAGAAAGTCTATGCGCCAGACTACATGCGCCAGAACTTGGACAAAGTACTTCACAGCAAAAAGCAACAAATATAGACATTGAAAGAGGACTTTTTATTTAACATATAAAAGTCTATTACATGTCTAAGAAAGACTGTACAAAGGAGAATTTTTACAAAGAATAGATCCTAAGTCTACAGCCAGCAGCCACCATGCGCCCTCAGGCAGGCGCAGCAATCATCATGCGTCCTCGGTCAGGCACATCCCACCATGCGCCCTCAGCAAGGCACATCCTTTTCAGCAGCTCAGTTATGTGCATCCCAGTTATGTGCATCCCTTCAGCAGCCCAGTTATGTGCCACCCTTCCAGCCAGACTCACCTGATAAGTGCTTCGACTAATAAAGCATTTATTGAGTAGCTAGAGGAAGGGCTCCCCAAACCAAGGAAGAGAATAGCACCGTAAATCTGTGGCCAGGGGAGGCTTCGAAAGAGCCTTCAAAGACCAAGGAAGACCGCAATCGAAATACGGCTAAAGGAGCAGCTTCCAAACCCACCAGAGTGGGCAACACCCACTTTGAAGAAAGAAAGAGCCTAGCACCGCCATTCCGATCTACGGCTCTTCCTGCATAACGAAGACGAGGCCCAGGCATCCCTATCTTTGGATGCAACAGGCACCTTCCGTCTGCCTCAGAAGCCCTCGACTTCGGCTTTTGGATGTAACAGTCACCATCAAGTGCATCAATGAAGACATGGCGTCGCATCTTCACCCTCGGGAGTACTTCGTCAACAGAATGCACTCGAGTACACAAGTTCATGTCGGAAGTACGTGAGGGAACGAGAAGCAAACCCTCTCTCCATGCCACTATTTATAGGCCGGGCAGATCAAACTCATGTGCCAGGTGGATGGCTCTCCGAATTCCGTGCAATGAATTTGCATTTAATGGATGAACCGGACGCTTCGAATTCAACCAAATCAAGACGGGTATTTAAAGCACTCGAAGAACGTAACAGTCGCTGCATTAAAGAACGTGTCACGAAGCGGATGCGTCGGCCAGCTCGCGCATCATACAGACACGCCCTTCAACATCAAGCGCATCAACACAGACGCGCCTTTCAGTACCAGGCACATCACAGAGGATGCGCCCCCATGCATTCCCATACGCCTAGTGGAACGTCAATCGACGCGCCCACTCAGCTGTCTATCGAATGTCAGAAACATTAAATGCTGAACTGACAGAGTTGGCAGCATACCTCCCGAAGTCTGAACAGTTGACAGCTTTTTCAGAAGACGAAGCGTCGGCAACGTCAGCGTCATCATTAATTTACTCCGACGGCTACTGCCACGTGGCCACCCAACTATCCGCATGTGCCTCAAAAGCCATGCGCCTCAGACTGCTCTCTGATCCCAAAAGACAGAAGGAAAGTCGCCTGCATGCGCCTCAAAAGCCATGCGCCCTGAATGGTTCGTGACTCCTAAAGGTTACGAGCCAAAGTCTCCTCATGCGCCCAATCCTAGGCGCATTCCACCAGATCATCCCCCCATCAAATTCGAGATCTCCGAGCCTTGAGTCGACGACACGTGTCCTTTGACTCAACTCACCCAAGATTTCAGCAACAGAAAGATCTTCTCCTCTGCTACGTGCCAGCTCACAACAGCAGTATGAAGAATTAAACCCCTCGATCAGGGCACATCGTCCATACGCCTCCATCAGCAATCACCACGTAGCATCCCCACGCACCGACGCATCCTACATGCGCACATGAGCAGCCGGCCTACAAAACTATAAATAGATGGATTATTTTCTTCTCACGGACGCACAAAAAAGGCACAGAATCCCCAACGAACGAACATATCACCAGAGAGGCAGATACAGACACTCAACGTCTTCCTCCTCTCAGCAAGCTCCAGCACCCAGAGCAATCCAGACCTTCAGAGAACCGATAACCGTCGTCAGATCGTCAACGGAGTCAACGCATTACCACTCACTCCATCGGCACAAGGAACCCAGATTAAACCAAAGTGTACTCCTAGGACTACGTCTAAGTCCTATATTGTAACATTGTTCTGTTTGTATTGAAATTTACAATCAAAGAATTTTAATGGCAAACAGTTGATAGCTATATACGGGAGGAAACATAGATAATTACCTCGATCATATTTAGATATCCTTGGATACTAGTATTTTTCAATTAGGTTAGTTAGTTAATCGTAGAAAAGGTAGTAGAAGAAGACCTTGAGTAAGCGATTTAGTAATAAATCTTGAGGGAATTATAGATTATGGAGCTGGTGACTCATTCGAGAGGAATATGATAGAACCATTAGTGGCGCTTACTAGTGCCTAGGCAGAAGATTCCAACAAATGAAAGGATGCAGCAATTCCGTAGGATGACCAATTTTATGGGCATGAGTTACAAGGAAGATAGAGTAATCCATAAGTAGAGTTGGCAAGAAAAATCTAGAATTTGATAAGGTCCCACAAAAGAAATGAAGTTTGAACTATACTTTAGGATACTATGGGGATATGAAGATCGAAGTAGAGGAACATTTAAAGGGATAAATTTTTGAGAAGTTAGATGATTGTTATACATGGAAAGGACGGGTATAACCCATAGAAAGCTTTTATAGAGTTGTATTAAGGAATAGAGACAAGAGAACTTGTAGGCAACTCTAAAATACCAACCCTAAGCAGGTTAGCTGGATAATGGTTAAAGTAAACGAGCAGTTGAGTTTTAAAATTTTTGTTAGAAGGTTGTTAAACGTTAAGGATTTAAATTTGATTAGTTGGTTTCTAGATTTGGAATTCTCGAAATCATAGATTGATTCAACAAATCTTTTGATGATTTACTAATTGATCGACAATTATGATTGTAGTCAGATTGTAAGGATGAAATTTGAAATAAATTGGTATTAGCAGATAAACTCCTTGTGATGGAAAGTTAAATTTAGTCGATTTTGGATAGATGTGTTTTTGTTTCAGAATAGAATTAGTTATAGTGCTTAGGGTAGTTGTCTTAGTTCTCTGTGGGTTTCCTTGGTGCTGTGAGTTTTTGCTAGTTTAGCGAGTTTAAAAGATTTGTTCCGCATGAGGTGTTAGTGTGAGGATTATTTTGTAAGTTATTTTCCTTTCTGCATATTCTATCTCATAACCGTTATTTGATTTTTCTAATTCTTGTAATAGTAACTTGATATTTCTCCTATCCTTATAATCACCATTCAGTTTTTAATAAAAACATATACTAGATCTCATTAATGATTATATCACTTTGATTACATTCATTATCGTACCTAAACTTTGAATTTTGATCATATCTAGATGACTCTTAAATCGTACTTACGCGATTTTTGATTGTAACTAGATTTTATTCCTAAACTTTAACCATGCCTTAATGATTTTGATATTGACTTAATCATGTCATGAAATTTTTTTTAGTTCTCTTAGTTATGATTAGATCTTGAGCATACCTAAGTAATTTTAATCATATTATGATCCTGTCTAACTTGATAATGATCATATTTATAGGATATGGGTCTTTTTCCTGAATGATTATGATCTTAATCACAATCATGCCTAAACGATCAATTTTTTTTATCATGCTTCGAATCATTTCTAGAATTTGATTTTTGCTCATTCTTAAAGTTTAATTTCTATTCAAGCCAATTTTCAAAATTCTTGTTTTGATTATTCTTACTGGCATCATTTCTATATTGATAGTATTTTAGCATTTATGACCACCCTATTAGTGGTGACTATATCATGACTAAATAATTTTGACTATATTTTGATTAATCGTGTTTAAATGATTTGAATTTTTATCCCTAGTCGTGTTAGTTATGCCTAAATAATTTTTTTAAGATCAGGATTCTATCCTTGATCATATTTAGAATTAATCATGACTATATCCTTTCGGTACTATTTCTACTATGTCTAAATTTTGATTTTGATCATATCATCACTCCTAAATCACCTCAATTCTACTAGTTGTACCAAAATTTTGATTCTATTTTTAACCAACTTTTATCATTTTTTTAGTTTTCGTATCTGATTATTCTGAATCATGCTTATCGTGTTATTTGAAATTTCGAGGACAAAAATTTTCTAAGGTGGGTAGATTTGTAATCCATGTTTTCAAAAAATTTGAATTTATAAATTCCTTGCCCATTTTATTGAATTTTTACAAGATATTTGAGTATAAATATTTTTTTATTTAAGGGAAAGATTATCAAAATATTATTGGTAAACAAGTATTCTTTTATTCTTAATATTTTACTAAATCATATAGTGTATATTAATGAGTTATTTTAGTTGATCTTTCTTTCGTATTAGGTTAAAATCTATTTCAAGTTTAATATTAATTTATTTTAGCCTACCAAGCTTGGACTTGGAATATGGGCTACTAGCTCATTTTTTTTCCTAATTTCTAGTTCTAATTATTAATGGGCTTGGGTTTTGGATTTACCATTAATTGGCCTTTAGTTACTAACTAATAGATTAGTTAGTGGATTAGTTGTTAGTGGTTAGTGGTTAGTGATTAGTTAGTGGTCTTTAATAATGTTCTTAGATCTATTACAAATTACAAACCGTGTCATTGTGTCTTGTGGAGCACTCCACACTTTTCCTATTTAATATTGGGGACTCCCAATATTTTATATAACAAATTCTTAGTCTCTACAGCTAAGCCACCCACTGACCACCTCTGCTCCGCCTGCCGGACCATCGCTCGCCATCATGTGCCGTCGTGTATCCCCGGCGACCTCGTCGAAAACTCACTGCCAGACCAAGCTTCCATCGCTCGCCACCATGTGCCGTCGTGTATCCATGGCGACCTCGTCGACTCACCAGTTCCTTTGCCTCACTACGTGACCAAGCTTCCAGCTCCGGCTATCCCACCACTACCATACACTACCACTAGCATCATCATCACTTACACATTACCACGCCGACCGGATCTGGTCGATCGCGGCCAAGATCCATCGCCTCCGGAGCCACTCTCCAGTCGACCCCGGCCAATGGTTAACCGCCAACCACCTAGCCGCCATCCAATCACCGGAGCTACGCCAGAGCCCATCATCACACCATCGTCGATCAACTCTGCCCTGGTCGGCTTACCACCATCGATGTTGTCACGCTCCAGAATCAGAATACTGGAGAGCGGGGGACAGACACAGCCAGCTACATACATTGAAGTGCAACCCACCTCGCAATATGGTCACGGCTGTCTAGATGCATCAGGGTTAAACTACAATCCATCAATCTCTATGGTCAAGAACAAGCCTAGTGTCTCAATCTCAAGCAAGCAAATATATGTACAAGATGTTTGATCATCAGACATACAAAGTAAGGCGCCCCAAACATTACATATTCAGATGATCATAAAACTAGTCATACAAAATGCGAGACTAGCAAGAGTTAAGTCATACATGATCAACCCTAGAATTTGTCAATCATGTTACAACCCTTAGGTAAACAGAAATAAGTTTCAACATGAGCTAACACTTGCTCGGCAGTAAAAGCCTCAAAAGAATACTTTACAATAGAGTAGGAGAGCAAAATAAGAAATCCACTCGTTTCCAGGATTACGTCTGGTGTTCACCATCTGGCTGGAAGACGGGTAGATTCTCGGGTGCTACTCTGAAATCTGGCCATACAAAACCAGCTGGGTCAAAACCCAGAAGAGCAAGTGTCACAAGGGAGGCTTCATTAAGGAACTAAAACCAGCAGATAATTAAATAGAAGAGTACATAAATGAACATGATTAAGTAACATGAAGACAAGATTAGAATAAAATGATAGCTTGCATTAGGAAAACAAGAGACGGAATATAATTCCCATGCTAATCACGAGATAAGCATTCATGCATGGCCAATCAAGTCTTACGGCTTGCTATGATTAACTAACTAGGGTTGTCACAGGCCTAGTTACTAGCAAGATGCAGTTGAGATGTTCCCGCAGTCACAAGCCTTGCAGGTATCCAGGTTATCCAGGCGAGATGATTTACAAGAGTTATCAAGATTACTGGTGTACTTTCAGTACTTATGTTTTCAAGAAGTGCCCCACATGACAGTGAGCTAGACATGTGCCCTACTCATCGACAGGTTACAAGTCCTTCAGGTGTGGCCGGGATAACGAGATCGCCTATAACTGGGAAAACCTCTCTATATGGACTACTTGATCAATCTAGTCATTAACCTAGTCAGATTCGTTATGAATTCCTGATCGTGGTAACCAGGAATCCATGTCCTAGACATGATGCAAGACGAGACAAGTAGCTTGTATAGGCATAATCAAGGGAATCAACCACGGAGTCAAGACAAGAGTTACTTAGCAAGTCAGGGTAGTTGTCGCAACAGCGCTTCAAGATTATACATGTCAAGTCAAGTTACTTGTTACTTGTCAAGATTACTTGTCGAAAGTGCGCCTCGACGGGCCACTATCAAGATTATACATGTCATATCAAGAGTGCTTGTCAAGAGTGTGCCGCTACGAGCCACTATCAAGAGTTATCAAAACAGGTTCTTATTATCAAGTCGTGTTCATGCCAAGTTATGATCATAGCCCAAAATTATCATGTTAAAGTCCAAGCCAGGTCTCGTGTGCAAGCCAAGCTCGTGTTACAGCCAAGTCAAGTCAGGCTCAGGTCGGGTCAAAGCTCAGGGTACATACATATAACCAAAATACATAAACAAATTCAAGAACAAGGAAGGTGCATGGAGATAGGCGCATCACAAGGGGCGCCTAAACATGGATGGCGCCTAGAAAGCATAGACGCCTAAGCAAGCATGGGCTCCTGGGCCCTAGTGGTGCCTAGGCAGCAATGGGTGCCTGGGCCGAAGTAGGCGTATGGCCAGATTGGGCGCTGGATCATCATGGGAGCCATGGCCAAGGTGGCGCCTGGGCCGAAATAGCTAGAAGGGGGAGGGGCGCATCATAATAGGCGCCTAAGCACCAATGAGCGTGAGGGTTAAGGCGTATCATATTGGCGCCTAAGCACCATGAGCGTAAGGGGTTGGGGGCGCCAGGGCGCGCAAGGCACCTAAGCTAATTAGGCGCATCACATTGGCGTCTAAGCACCATGAGCGCAAGGGACAAAGTGACGCTTAATCATGTCGGGGCGCCTAGACCAGGGGAGGCACAAAGGCCAAACTTGGGCGCCTGGACCAACATGGCGCCGGGCACTGTGCTTCTTCTCCAAACAGCAAGAATGGTTCATTGGAACCCGAAACTTCAAAGGAGCATAACTTGCTCAAAATAAGTCCGAATCGGGACTTTCAAGGGTCTAAACTGTACAGAACAAGATATCCTACAGCCTTGGATGACTGGTTTTAGGAAATACTAAGCTTTACTAGATCAAAAAAAAATTCATAACTTAGATCTACACAAATCCATCCACCAAAATAAAAAATGCTAAGCTCTAAAGAGGCTTAGAATCTAGTAGAGAAGAGAATAGAACAATAAAAAGGCAGATCTTTATGAAGCAAGATTGTACTTGCCTAAGGGTTCTTGGTGGGTGAGGAGTTATGAAGAAGAAGAAGAAGAAGAAGAAGAAGAAGAAATAAATAAATAAATAAGAAGAGTTATGAAGAGAGAGAAAGGGGTTGAATTATATAGCAACCCTTCTCTTCTCAAACCATAATAAACCAAGCCAAGCCAAGAGTGCCATGAAGAACCAAACCAAAATAAACCAAGATAAACCAAGTCAAGCTAAGACTAAACCAGGGTTAGGCTAAACAGGACAAGTCAAAACATGGGTCACCTGACAAACGTCAGAAATTCGTACACGTATACTGAAAACACGTATAACGGGAAACGGGAGTGACAGATGTTCCCTACATTACCATTGTCACTTCTTGGTTCACCATCGACATCCCAACCCACAACCACCACGATCACCGTCCCCTCAAACTCGACCCCCAAATAAAAATCCTCTACTCACCTGAGATGTGCCTTCCTGGATGTCACATCCCGCTCCCGGAGGAGCGATCGTCCTCGCTAAGACATGATGTCGCACGAGCCTAGGTTGCGCTCAAGCAAGGCCAAGTCCAGAAATGGCCAATTGAAGCTAGGCCACAGAGTGTCCCCATTTGTAGCGGAAAGTAAATAAATACAATTTGAAACAACTCAATAGTCTTTATTGATATTCAAGAAGTATTACAAGCGGTGCTAGGCCAAGATTACAATTCGCTCAAGCTCTCTCTCTCTCTGAAACATAAAAGGTGTGCCAAGTGGCTTACAATATGGAATAATTTATGGCGATATTCCAATATATTATGTCCGGTATATGGTGCTTCAGTTCCTTTATAACGCTCCAAGGCTCCAGCGTTAGCTCCGCACCTTAGCACATTCGAGAGAAATCTCCACAACCGACGAGGTTCTTCCGTATTCTATAAATAATATATGTAGTTATCAGTACATTATTATGCACTGGTGGGGAGGCTAGCTCGCCCACTCGCTAACATTACCAAATATGTTCATTTTACTTTTGTGTACCTATTATTTGATTGTCTTACTAATCTTACCTTAGGATTAGTTTTATGGCATATACTTTGAAGCCTATCTCGTGTTACCGATATCAAGTGTCGTATATGAATAACATGCACAACTTACCATATTTACCATACGATCTTTCCTGTCCAAGATAAACCAAGTTAGCCAACATTTATATACAACGACTTAACGAAATTTACATAAGTATTCCAAAGTGTCAAGGGCGTGTTCCTGCCACAGGTTCTATGAAGTATTCTAGTTTTGTCAAGATGTGTTATGATCAAGCTTTGTTTAATATTCGTTCAGTTACTCAGTCGTTCAGCTTACTCAAATTGTCAGTATGTGTTGTACTCAAACATTGTTCAGATATGTTTCATTCAGTAACTTAGTTGTTCAGATTTCACATATTACTTGTTTCAAAGCAAGATCTCGCACGCTGATTGCCACAATCGAGCCAACTTAATCTATATGCACCGGTCGCTGGTACCACAAGCTATTTTGGACTATCTATCTTGGTATCGTGGTTCCCTATCAGCCGGTGATGGATGGTACACCCTGATGGCTACGCAATACCTGACTTACTCCTTTTGGGTGGCCGAGCCCGTACTCAAGCCATCCGTAAGCCATAATTCCACCTACGCCGGCCACGATGTCGTTGATCATTGCCTTGGAATCCTTATTCACTTCTTTTCCTCGTGCACCGTGTTGTCTGCGACCATTTCGTATTGTCTTATCATTTTTAACTTAACGGGCTGTCTTTGAGCCATAGGCTGTCTTTGAGCCAAAGTCGATGACCGACCAGGTTGGCGACGGCATCCGTGCAGCGCGGGTAGCGAGCCCCGTTGCACGTCCCCGTCATAGTTGTCGGTAATCCTTCTTGTCTTCTCTTATGCCTTCTTTTTATTCATTTTTTTCTTTCTTTCACTTGTTCATTCGTTCATTCATTTTTTACGTATTCATTCATTTATTCGTTGATTTATTCATTCACTTATTCATTCATTCGTTCATCATTCATTATGCAGCTCCCTGTACGGGAACCACCTTGGTGACCCATTGGTCCCGAAGTTTTACGATATTTCTATACTCTGCTCGGAACGACTATGTTGATAGTCTTCCTGCCTCCTTTGAGTAAACCATTCATTAATTTATGTCTCAAGTTGTGGTACGATCTAGTGACTAGCATTTCATTCATAATTGAACGTATAAGTAAAGCTACTTGAAACGTAAGTTGTGCGTTGGCACGAGCGTGGAGTGCGGTACGAGGGTTCGAGTAATTTCTCAAGTTCATTTCCATGTTCTACGCAAGCATACAAGATGGGATTATTTCTTTAGCTAGGTGCGTTGAGTTCTCTTATTTGCATACAGGGGTTATCGCCTAGCGATTATAGCAATATTGTCCGTACTATTAGGTTTCTAGGCTAAGCAAAGACAGGTTCATCAGAGCCACCTGTCACGACCCGCACCCGCTTTTCGGGATACGAGTACGTGTCCAAGCCAGCCTACGTCGCAGAGTTGACGGTAGAACGCTGTCAAGCCCGCAATAAATAAATGCTCAAAATAAATTTTATTGCTCATTCACATTTCTAAATTGATTACAACATTTACAACATTTATATTTAAAGAAAGTACAAGGTTCTTACAATTAATATAAATGATACCACATCTATCTAATTTTTAGGTTTCTGTCTGCTAGTACACCCGTATCTCCCAATGCTAAGTGAAGCCACAGCTAACCTGAAAAATGTTGGTTTCCAGTCAGGAATGGAACACGCACACAAACCGACGGTAATGCAAAAACACAAAAGAGTTCACAAGACATAAAAATATCATATGTGAGATGAAACTAGAAAGTAACTGATGTCATGGCATGTCTAGAAAGCAAGTAGGTAACTCCACAACAAGATGTATCAACTGGAGAAACATGTAACTAGGATGTCATGGCAAGTGGTGAAGAAAACAAGGAAAATAAGTAAAAGACAACTATCTATGTGTTTTGAAATATCTTGTTCGACATGTGAATGGCTAAGGGGTAAATTCGATATCCTGCATGTGAATTGTGCGACTGCTATCTGACAAGAATAGACATTTTGGGGATGTTTCTGGGTAGTCCATATATCTACTAAGATATTTTTCCGCCCAGCTAGTACTCATGGAATCTAGTCGCAAGCATGGTAATCATGTAAAAGACAGTCACGAAGTATAAACAAATCCATGATACTAATCCGCGTGACAACGTGTCATCAAACAAGAGAGCATATGTATAAACATGAAATAAAAAACTATTTTGAATCGAAAGCAATCAGAAAGTGCATTTGCCTGAATTCTTGCACAAACCGTAGTCACAAGTCGAGGATGAGGGGATTGTCGATCTAGAAGCTGTCAACCTATAACATATATCGTACCACGAACCATGCACGAAAACTACAAGTCAATTCTAAGGTTCTAGTTCTAAATTCATGGAATAAGTAACTAATGGGTTACTAATCTAATAATAGTTAATTTTGAAATAAATTACTTAAAAATCTAATTTAATCTAATAATAATCTAAATATAATCTAAACATGCAAGTTTGGCCATAAAAAGTTATGTTTCTAATTTTGGAAACCATAGCATGCAAATCGAGATGTACCATTGACTATCTAGTCAAACGTCGTGAACTCAAGGTTTTGAAAGTGCACCTTGGTATATTTCAGTGTCACGAGTGCACTGGAATCAACCGTGCCACAAATTCATGTTTTGGTCAAAAGATATCGTCGTTATGGCTAATCGTGACCAAAACGGTGATTCACCGATCAATTTTGAGTTCAACTGAATAACTAAAATACTAGATAATTGAATTAATTTCTGGAAAAAATATATATCGTAGAGCTCTGTGTTATCTTTTCAAAAATTCAAACGGTTCGTGATTTCAATTTCCGGTCCTCCCGGAATCTCGAAAATACCGAAACGTGTCAAGTTTCGGACAACCGATACTCTACGAATTTTACAGAAATTAAGGTTCAGAGATAATAAAAATAAATTAGATATTCGAAAAGTATACCTCAATATGAATCCAACAAAAAAATGGCACTTAAAAAGGAGGTTGGAGTTGTCCGCAATCGCCTCGGGAAGTCGGGGGTCTCCTTGGAACAAGTTTCCTCAAAATCGGCCAGAATTAAATCAGGGTTTACTGTTCAACGAAAAAATATATATATATGGCGGGTACAGTCAGCACCCACTGGCTGGGCGCTGCAATGGATGACGGGTGGGCCCGACCAGCACTGACTGGGTATGACTGGATAATTAATTACAGAAAATGATTTAAAAATCATTCTAAGGCCAAATAAACTCAAATAAAATTCTAAAAATTCCTAAAAAATTATAGAAAATTACAGAAATATATCTAACCCCCTAGAATATAAATAAAAATAATTTATCTCAAATGGCCTCATAATAAATATTGGAAGCATTTAAAATATATAAAACTTAATAAAATAAATATCTAAAAATTGCAGAAAAAATCTATAAAATTATAGAAAATATTTATAACCTACTAGAGCCTACATAAAAAACTGGGTCTCAAAATAGTCTCAAATAAACCTATTGTAAAATCTTTAAAGTCATCAAAAATATTAAACCTTAATAAATAAATATCTAAAAATCTCTAAAAATTATAATAAGCTACAAAATAATTAAACAATGCTTATATAAACCATATAAGGGCCAAATGACCATAATATGACCATAGCTCTCTTATGAGCTTAGGTACAAATCCTAATGACCATAAAAGTTAATCATAATCAAAATAACATAAAAAAATCGGAAAGTGGGCTTACACCACCCACCTTAGCGATGATCGCATTGGCCGAGCGAGACTCCGAGCGCACCTTTGAAAGTCTAAGTCTTGATTCTTCTTGAAGGGTCAACTTAACACTTGTATCGATTCGAATCAATACTTCATCGGGTCGACGCAACTATTCGAGTCAACGATTCATTTGAGTCGTTGCACATGCCATTTGAATCGGCATTTCGCTAGGGCAAAATGGGTCGTTACATAATACACCACTCAGAGTAAGTCTTGTCATCGAGACTTCCTGGGTGCAAGTTATCCTATCGTTTCTTAATCCATATCGTGTGCGCGTCTTAGGCAATTTCTATCGAACGACTCTATCATTTGATGGCATTGAACTATGTTCAAGTATCATTTTAAGTTTTGTGTCGTGTGCACTTTGGCCAATTTCGTTGAATGACTTTACCACTCATTTGAGAGTTGATGGTACTCACTCAATCGTCGTATTTCTATGACGGTTGCTATCGTGCCCTGTCACGGGACTATAATGGTCACATGAGGTGTGTTATAATTCGTCAAACATGAGGGTCATAGGCTGAGGCTAACTCACTCATCAGTTCATCCATGCGCATCTCAACATATCCACTTGCAACTGTATTCGAGTTTATCATATCGCTGAGTTTAGATTGTGCACATATTCAAGGCGTCCCCCGAATATATACATTTCAACAAAGCTTAACGATAGCGAAGTCGAACAAGCTACTAGTGATAGTTTCGAATTGCCGGTCATTGTACTAACTCGATTAAAACTGAACTCCAGTTCGTTTCACTATCGTCTATCTCGGTCCTCGAGATGACCCGATTCGTTTCTCAAGTGTTCTTGTCTACGAAATCAATATGATTTCTTCTTTAGCGGAGTCGACCAAGGTTCAAGTAATTCTCGTCCAATCCAAAACCAAACATTTCACTATCATCAGTACGTCTTCTTATCAATGATTCACATTGGTTATCCTAATTTATTTTGCTCATTACCGATTTCTATCATTCACTTCATTTTTTGGGCTGATATCATTGTCGCTGGCGCACTCTCCCAGTTCTACGTCCTAACTCTAAGTCTTGTTGCCCCAGATTTATCGTCCATCTGAACGATACTCCAAAGTCGGTCACACAGGTTCAATCACTCGGCATAGGGTTGTCTACCTATCCGCTAGGTCAGCTCAAAATGTCATAGTTACAAGTCAAGTTCTTGGTTCATCGTACAAAGTTGTTGCACGACGCTCGTCCCAATCCTATGGTCAAACCATGGTTCATTCGCACGGAATACTCTACCCAAGTTCGTTTTAATCGGATTCTACACATCGAGTAGTGTTCATCCTATTTGCATTAGGTCATTCTTCATATGGGGTCCGAGTCTGTTGCTTAACAAAATCCTAGCACATCAATATCGTACATCCAAACTAGCAATTTATGTAGTCTATCTCTTCATATATATTTGATATAATTTACCTATCCATCCTATCCATTTCATGTAGTCGATCACAAGGTCATCTAGCATTGCAATATATCACACCCCAATCTCATGCAGGTCTGATTATCTATGGTAGACATGAAATCACCATGTCAAATTTCTTGTAAGATAATCGTTCTCATCGGAACGTAACTCTTATATTGAGTCTAGACTAATTCATTCTTGATATGCAGATTGGGTCTACTCAATCCTCAAGTTTACTTAATCTTCAATCATAAGTCCAAACAATCCTCGAATTCACCTTCACTTCAAACCATAAGTCGAAGCAATCCGAATTGCCACGCCCTGATCTTCTAAGTTCGATCATTCCTGCTGGACATGAATCACCATGTCAGCGCTCATGCGGAATAATCACCCCCAAATTCGACGTGACGTATGTGCGAGGCTAGAGTTGCACTCGCACAAGACAAGATCGTTGATATTATGGTTATCAACGAACAATCAAAACACTTTTCTTTCATCCAAACATTCATTTCCATCAAAATCCTAAATATAGTATAAATCAAAACAATAACTTTTAACACGATCATCATTCACCGAATCAGAGTACCCTCGAGTTATCGTACATCGATCTTTGATAGCCTCAATACTATCGATGATGTACATAACCTGACGATCTTCTTTTGCAATAAAATTCGAGTCGTGCAACTTAATTCCTCAATTCACATTGTTCCATTCTAACTCAAGTCATTGAGCAACATCCATTCTAAATCCTTAGTCATTCTTCGTATCTTCAAACCAACGTTCATGTACGCTATCTTCCAATTGTGCTATCATCGATCCCGTATATGAGTATTTTACCTCAACTCAAGTTTCTCTCTATTCGACTATTCTGAAATCACATGTACGATCCACCAAGTTTTTTCGACCAAGACATCCATTCGTTTCAACGTTCTGAATCTCTATTCAACTGTTTCGTAATTTGTGCTTCAAATTCATAAATTGTCCAAGCGATATCTCGTTTGAGACCCTTGAAATCACGACCAACTAAGCGTTACTCGTTCTAAGGCTTTGCGCGATAACACCACTTGCGGATATACTCATTGCTACCCGTAAAATCCTTAATTTTGCTCGAACAATTTCCAAGTCGTCGATACACCACTCAGGGTTCGAGCACTCGATTAATCGTCGAAACTCATTCTTATTCTTCTTTGAGACTATCGTATACACCACTCGGGGTCAAGTCATTCTACAAATCCTCCAAAAGATCATTCAATTCACAATCGATACGTTCGAATATACGTTCGCCCGTTCCTCAAAATCTAAGAACCATTCCCCGTGTTCGTCTTAACATTAGTCTGATAGTGTCTCTATTGATATAGACTATAAGTCTAACTTATTCTTGTCCGAGCGATAGTCAATCTCGTTCGTAAACTCGTTCGCACCAGAAGGTCTAGGTGCGCAATACTCGGCAAAACTTAGCCAAAAGGCTGTATGCATAGCCGTCTCTTTCAGCTATACTTCGGTTTCGTACACTAGTTTACTATTGTCGGCGTAAGATTATTTAGGAATGCACACCACTTGCTAACTTTAGCATGGTTTTTCTTCTAACTCAAGTCCTACACCGTTTGGCACAAAGGCCTTCACATATCGATCCCGTTTCAACCGAATACTTATACAAGCTTTTGAAAGTATTAAACTTATTGTATAGAATATTCCAAGGTACAAGGGAGAGCATACACTTCTTTTATCAAAGATCGAGCTTTCAAAAGTGAGAGAATCGAAATGAAGTCCAAGGACGTAAAACTGTGCTCTGATACCAATCTATCATGCTCCGCTCACGGAGGAGCGATCGTTCTCACAAAGGCGTGATACCGCATGAGCCTAGGTTGCGCTTGTACAAGGCCAAGTCCAGAAATGGCCAAGCTAGGCCACAGAGTCGCACAGAGTATCCCTATTTGCAGCAGAAAGTAAACAAACATAATTTGAAACAACTCAATAGTCTTTATTAATATTTAAGAAGTACTACAAGCGGCGCTAGGCTGATATTACAATTCGCTCAAGCTCTCTCTCTTTCTCTCTGAAACATAAAAGGTGTGCCAAGTGGCTTACAAGATAGAATGATTCATGGCGATGTTCCAATACATTATGTCATGTATATGGTGCTTCAGTTGCTTTACAATTCTCCAAGGCTCCAGAGTTAGCTCTGCGCCTTAGCACGTTCGAGGAAAATCTTCACAACCGACGAAGTTCTCCCGTATTCTGCAAACAATCTATGTGGTTATCAGTATATTGTTATGCACTGGTGGGGAGGCTAGCTCGCCCACTCGCTATCATTACCAAATACATTCATTTTACTTTTATGCACCTATCATTTGATTGTCTTACTAATCTTGTCTTAGGATCAGTTTCATGGCATATAGTTTGAAGCCTATCTCGTGTTACCGATATCAAGTGTCGCATATGAATAACATGCACAAGTTACCATACTTACCATACGATCTTCCATGTCCAAGGTAAACCAAGTTAGCCAACAATTTATACACAACGACTTAACAAAATTTACATAAGTATTCTAAAGTGTCAAGGGCGTATTCCTACCACAGGTTCTACGAAGTATTCTAGCTTTGTCAAGATGTGTTGTGATCAAGCTTTGTTTAATGTTCATTCAATTACTCAGTCGTTCAGCTTACTCAAGTTGTTAGTATGTGTTGTTCTCAAACATTGTTCAGATACATTTCATTCAGTAACTTAGTTGTTCAGATTTCATATATTACTTGTTTTAATGCAAGGTTTCACACGCGGATTGTCGCAATCGAGCCAACTTAATCTATATGCACCGATCGTTGGCACCACAAGCCATTTTGGACTATCCATCTTGGTATCGTGGTTTCCTATCAGCCGGTGATGGCTGATACACCCTAATAGGCCACGCAATACCTGACTTATGCCTCTTGGGTGGCCGAGCCCGTATCCAAGCCGCCTGTAAGCCATGATTCGGCTGTAATGCCTGTGGTTCGTATTACGTATTCTTGGAATACGTGTACGTATTTTATTTTTGTATTGCATGATTTTCTGGCTTGGCATTTCCTTCTGGGCTTGGTTTATTCCTGGTTCGGGTTGGTTGGTTCGGCTTGGCTTAGTTTTGATTGGGTTCATGATGAACCCAAGGTGAACCCCTACCTACCACCACCATTTGTATTTATTAGCCCTCTTCATTCTCTCTCTTCATTATTCATCTTCTTCTTCCTCATTTACTCCCTTCACCTACCAAAGAGAGAAGAGAGAGGTCTAGGCAAGTGCACATGCCACCACTTGAGAACCACTTTTTATTTGTCCATTAGCTAGATTAGGCCATGGTGATCAACATTAGAACTTGACATTTTGTGATTTGGAGTCTCCATTATTCTAGATCTAAGTTTCTTCTATTTTCGGTTTTGCATGGTTTTGATCTATTTAAGTTGTATTTTTATGGGTTTTGATGTTCTTATGTTGGAGAGAATTGAATTTCACCCAAGATAGAACTTTGCAAAGTCGGATTTGGACTTGTTTGGACCAAGTTATGGATTTTTGAAGCTTTGGGTTCAACCATGGAGTTCTTACTGATTTGGAGAAGGCAGTGAGCAGTGCACGAGCTTTTTAGCTTGTGCCACTGAGTTGCGCGCGCTCTTTAGCGCAGCGCAGACCCCATACACTGCCTTTTGGGAGCGTATGACTCGTATACGCTCGCTTGCTTAACAAGGAGTCGTATGGACCCCATACGCTGCGTTTTGGAAGCGTATGACTAGCGTACGCTGACTTGAGCGTAGCTTGACTTGAGCGTAGCTTGACCTGAGCGTATGGCCTTTGGCTGACTTGGTCTCATGTCAGCGTGTCAGATTTGGTTTTATTTTCCCTAAGCTTGGCTCTTCTATAGCCATGTATATTGATATTTTATTAGATATTTTATGCCCATTTTATATCCTTATGCCTTTTGTCATGAACTTGATAATCACGAATTTGCTTGATATGTTTGGAATTGATAATTGAGCATGACGTGATAGTGACCCGTAGTGGTGCACTCCTGACATAATAACCTGACATGACCTGATAGTGGCCCGTCGTGGCGCACTCCTGACAAGTATACTTGGCATGATAACCTGACATGTTATATCTTGATAAGCTTTTGCGACGGCTACTTGACATGACATGACCTGTATAATAACCTGGACACCATGGGCGATTGTGCTTGTATAAATAAACCAGTCCTGTCTTGCATCATGTCTAGGATGGGACTCCTGAGTACCACGGCCAGGAGTACCTATTGAAATGAACTAAGGACTAATAACTAGATTAATACATTAGTCATGAAGTTCCCAGCTACAGGCAATCCCGTTACCTGGGCACGCCTTGGGATCTGTAGCCTGCCGTCGAGTAGGGCACATTTCCAGCACACTGTTATGTGTTGTACCCTTCAAGCTACCTAAGGGTACATTCGTTTCCTGGACGATGTACCCACCTGAATTCAACTCTAATCTTTTAACCCGGGTAACCTGGATGGTCTGCAGGGCTTGTGGCTGTGGAATAATCTAACTGCATCTTGTTAGTAATTAGGCATGTGACAACCCTAGTTAGTTAAAGTATCAAGCCGTAATTCTTGCTTGGCCGTGAAGTGATTGGACGGAGTCTAACCAGTCTAGTCTTGTCCTGATCCTGTTCCAGATTATGGAATGACCAGAATGCTTGTATTTATTTTACCGATAAATGGTGAGAATTCCAAGTTCTGTTCAGACGAAGGGTTACAACCCCGGTCCTTGTTTGGTTTACGGGTTGTAACCTGGTTATCTGAATGGTTCCATGGTTATCTCATCGTATATCATCCTGGTTTATTTTCTTTATTTTCAGTTCTTACCTTTAATTATATCTTGTGCTGATTGCTGGTTTTAGTTATTAAGTGAAGCTTCCTTTGTGGCACTTGCTCTTTCTGGGGTCTGACCCAGCTGGTTTTGTGTGGCCAGATTTTGGAGCAGCTCCAGAGGATCTACCGACCTTCCTGCTAGATGGTGAACACTAGACGGAACCCTGGCAACGAGTGGGTTATTTTTGGCTCTCCCACTCTATTGTAAAAATATTCTTTTGAGGCGTTTAGCCGACGAGCACCTGTTTAGCTCGATTGCACTTACTTATTGTCTGCCTATGGGCTGTAACATGATTAACAGGTCCTAGGATTGATCATGTATGACTAAACTCTTGCTAGTTCTGACATTTTGTAACGACTAGCTTCATGATCAACTGAATATGTAATGTTTGGGACGCCTTACTATTGTATATTTAATGATCATATATCTTGTGACTTTTACTTACTTGCTTGTGATTGAGACACTAGGCTTGTTCATAACCTTAAGAGACTGTTGGCTTGTAGATAAACTCTCATGTATCTAGACAGTCGTGACCGTATAGCGAGATGGATTCCATTTCATATACGTAGCTGGCTATGTCTGCCCCCGCTCTCTAGTATTCTGGTTCTGGGGCGTGACATCGGCCTAGGCCGGCCACGATGTCATTGATCATTGCCTTGGAATCCTTATTCACTTCTTTCCTTCGTGCACCGAGTTGTCTGTGACCATTTTGTATTGTCTTGTCATTTTTAACTTAATGGGCTATCTTTGAGCCATAGGCTGTCTTTGAGCCAAAGTCGATTACCGACCAGGTTGGCGGCGGCATCCGTGCAGTACGGGTAGCGAGTCCCGTTGCACGTCCTCGTCATACCTGTCGCTAATCCTTCTTGTCTTTTCTTACATCTTTTTTTCATTCATTCATTCTTTTCTTTCTTTCACTTGTTTATTCGTTCATTCATTCGTTCGCTTATTCATTCATTTATTCTTTGATTCATTCATTCACTTATTTGTTTATTCGCTCATTCATTCATTATGCAGCTCCCTGTACGGGAACTGCCTTGGCGACCTATTGGTCCCGAAGTCTTATGCTGTTTCTATACTCTGCTCGAAATGACTATGTTGATAGTCTTCCAGCCTCATTTTAGTAAACCATTCATTGTTTTATGTCTCAAGTTGTGGTACGATCTAGTAACTAGCATTTTATTCATAATTGAACGCATAAGTAAATCTACTCGAAACGTAAGCTATGTGTTGGCACGAGCGTGGAGTGCGGTGCGAGGATTCGAGTAATTTTCCAAGTTTATTTTCATGTTCTATGCAAGCATACAAGATGAAATTATTCCCTTAGCTAGGTGCATTGAGTTCTCTTATTAGCATGCAGAGGTTATCGCCTAGCGATTCTAGTAATATTGTCCATATTATTAGATGTCTAGGCTAAGCAAACACAAGTTCATCAGAGCCACCCACCTTAGCGATGATCGTATCGGCCGAGCGAGACTCCGAGAGCGCCTTTGAAAGTCTAAGTCTCGATTCTTCTTAAATAGCCAACTTAACACTTGCATCGATTCGAATCAATACTTCATCGGGTCGATGCAACTCTTCGAGTCAACGATTCATTTGAGTCATTGCACATGCCGTTTAAATCATTATTCCGCTAGGGCGAAGTGGATCATTACACTGTACAACGCTACCGTTCCTACGACCTCATCGAGCAGTATGGGTCGCCTCTCCGTCCAGATCTGGCACCCCGCCCAGCAACGATGTCGTTGTCCTCTATGACGACCAGATCTGTTCTACGCTGTCATCATCCTTTGCGTCGTGCGTTGCCACCTTGATTCTGGTGTAGTACAGCTCACCACCACCACCACTAGCACCAGCTTGTGAGCCGTCCTGGCTCACCGCGAGCGCCACTATCCTCTATCTCTTTTCTACCAGATCTGGGCTAGCCGTCGACTGCACCCCATGTGCCGACAAGTGCGACTCTGTACCAGATCTCCTCCTCTACGGGCTATGCCGCCCAGATCTAGGACTTTGCCTCCTTCTTTGATCGTTCCTCTGTTGGAACCACGATGTCGACCTCGAGCTCCGCCACCGGTGCCTGAAACCACGCAATGACTCCTCGATTACCATATCACCTTGAAGATTGGGCCAGATTCATCGACTGTTGGGTGCGCCACGGCGCCGACGACGCTATAGTGAGGACTCTTATATTCTTCTTCGTCGTCCTTAGTTTCCCTTTACTTAGGTTGTTGACTATGAGAGTGGAAGAGAGATAGTGTTGTAGAGGAGTTCAGGGTTAGGTTAAGTAAAGGGTATTAGACTAGATGGGTTTGAGACAGCAGGCTGAGTCCCTATGGCCCAAAGAAAAAAAAGAAAAATAAATAAATTAGACTTGGGTTTGGGCTAGCCAGTGGTGGTATTGGGATGGGTTATTTTTGTTATTTTTATTATTACTAACAATGTTATCATTTTATTGAATTATTATTACTTTATTATTATTATTGTTAATTTCTATTACTATTAAATAATTTTGGTTAATATTTTCTTATTAACATATTTATTAATAATTTTTATAAAAGTTATACTAATATTTTTATAAATATTTACTATAGTTTACTAAACCATTTAAATGTATTGATATATATAAGTTTTCTAAAGGTTATTTTACTACACTAAACATCTTGCTAAAAATTATTTTCTCATTAGTGTTTGCCATTGATTGTAAAAGAACAGAACAATTATCGGAGGACTGAACTTAGACTCACAATACAAACTCGCTCGTACAAAAAAAGCCTAGGGACGAAAACCTAGGTACAGCAGACTAAGTACGATTGTTTATTTTTGATTCTGGGGGGTGACGATAGAGGCTCGGGAAAGCAACGGCCGCTCTGCCTTACTCCTTGGACGATCAGTATGCAGTCTTGGCTCGGGAAAGATCTGCTCGACGTTGATGAAGAAACGCTCTTCTTGCTCTCCTCGGATTGCTCTCTTGGCTTCTCTCTCTCTGTGATTATCAAGAAGGAAGGGGGAAGCTCTCTCTGTGTAGATCTCTCTCTTCTTATTTCTTTTGGTGCCGACCTCTCTCTCTCTCTTCTTCTTCTTCTTCTTTTTTTTACAAGGGAATGATGCTGGCTATTTATAAGAGTGGGGGGTGATCATTAGGGTTTGCTAATGATTATCTGTTTGGAATGTCGGCGCTCCTTCATTCTATCTGAACCCTTGATCCTGATTATAGTGAATCTCGGCCATTAATGCGGATAGCATCGTATCTCATGAGCAATTAATGCTAGCTGCTTTAAATCCTCGTGATTGATTATGCTAATGTCTGATTGCTCGCCACGTGTCCTATTAGCTTGATGATAAATGATATGCCCTGATCTCAGTAATTATGACGATGATGTCAAATATATTTGTTGAGATTCGGTTAAATCTCTTATTGATCTCATGCCACGCGTCTTAATTGTGAGTCCTGTCAGAGCCGCATAGGATTGACTATCCTCGAACCGCAGAGAGATACTCTTCCTGAGCCGCATGAGATAATGCCTCATCGAGCCGCAGGGGACGAACCTTCCGTGAGCCGCATATGCATAGTCTTTGCGAGCCGCATGAGCTAGTATTGTATTGAGTCGCAGGGATTGAGCTCTCGGTGGGCCGCATATGGCTGATTTCTGCTAACCATATAGAGTGACTTCTTCGTGAGCCGCATGGAGCTATTTTCCATTTAAGCCGCATGAGAGTTGCCACGTGGCAACCTAGGATTTCTGACGGTTCGGGTCAGAGATCTTCTTCCTTTCCCGAAAAGTCTGTCATTATGGCAGAGCCATTATGACACTTTATGTCAGAGCAGTCACAGTCGCCAAGTCGTGTCAGAGCATTAAATGAGGCCACCCCCAAACGACCAGCTGTAGGGAAGGATCACACATGGCATCCATCGAGCCGCATATACCTTGCTGAACCGCATACGCTCCCGAGCCGCATGCGATTGAGAGTCTTCTTTGAACCGCATAGGGCCGCTCCTGTGTGAGCCGCATAAGCTTCTTACTCCGAGCCGCATGGATCATTATTCTAATATTTTCCATGCTTCTACAATTAGTATTTATATAAAGCTATTAAGTATTTATTCTGGCTAGTATATATGTGTTTTAGTGATATTCTATAAATAGTTAGTTTATGGATAGTTAGCAAATAGATAGTTAATGCCATTCTTTAGAATCTAACCAATTCTTAGTCCTATTCTAGGTGGACATTTACTTTCCTATTCTCGATCTTCCAGGATAAGACAAGTACTTCTATGATTTGATTCATTTACTTCATGCCATGGTCTTTTCATATTGGACACATTGTTACACGACTTGATCTATATTCTGGTTCATGATCTTTACTTGTATAATGGGGAGGAGAAATACTACGGATATGCATGTGACCAAGCCCAACCTAGAATTCATGTTGATAGCTTAATCGTACACCTGTCACGTACGATTATGCCGTACCATTTACTTGTTTTTATTCATGATCTTTACCCAGCCGGTCACATATTTTTAGTATGTATTTCAAATTCACATGTCATGATCTTTGATTACATATTTTATGTTCTGTTAGGTTATGCATTTATTATTCATGTTCATCCTGTTTCATTTTTTCTTTACTTGTTCACATGTTGCATTTGTTTCAATTATACTTTGCTCCGCTCCTGACTGGATATGTTGTAAGTGAGCTTGAGGCTATATGTTCTACCTTCTATGGACAGGAGCCCGAGACCTTAGTTGAGCAGGACGACACTACGACTCAGGACCTAGGAGTTCCTGCTGACAATTACATCTAGTTTCATTTTGTATAATAGACTTTACTTTTGGACATTGTATTGTGATGAACTCTGGGAACGTTTTAGATAATGTGATGTGGATTTTATCATATCTTATGAAATTCTTTAGAAACTTAGTATAACTTACTACGTTGAGTCTACATGGCGTGTCCAACTCGTATCATATTATTCGGGAGCGGGTCGTGACATGTTTTTAGTGGTGGTGAGCTTCAGGCTATATGTTCTACCTTCTATAAGCAGGAGCCTAAGACCTTAGTTGAGCAGGACGACACTATTACTCGTGACCTAGGAGTTGCTGCTGACAATTAGATCTAGTTTCATTTTGTATGATAGACTTTACTTTTGGACATTGTATTGTGATGAACTCTGGGAATGCATGCTGTGATATGGATTTTATCATATCTTGTGAAGTACTTTAGATACTTAGTACAACTTACTACGTTAAGTCTACAACGTAGGCAGGACGTGTTCGACTCATATCTGATTATTCGGGAGCGGGTTGTGACAAGGGGGAGGCACAAAGGGAAGGCACAAAGTGGAGAATCTGGGTGCTCGTCCAAAAAAAATCTAAGAGAAAGTCCGTTCTTTGTGTAATGCCCTATCCCGCTCAGTTCAACTGGAGGAATCAAAATGCCAACAGCGTTTAGACTTATGCCATTCAACAGCTTGCTCGAAGTCCCGCACGGTCGAGGCGACTCCTCGTTCAGGTGGACGGCTTCGGTGAAATTGTCTTTACTTGGCCTTCATACTAATAAAATGTTGTTTTCATGCACTGAGTAGGCTTGATAATAAAAGAGATGAACCCAAATAGCTAAGAAAGTAATCTTGTGGTATTGGGTCAGTGATATAGAACTTAAAATAGTTTGTTAATACTTAGAAATCACTCCACGATGGCTTTTAAAGTTGGCACTGGGTCTTTTGACCAAGCACGAATTAGATTAAGTTGAGTTATGTCACGGGCTATCGACTCGATGTCATAGCAGGCACGTCCCACGATCTCACTGCTTGTCATAGCAAGAATGTCCCACGGTCTCACAGTTAGTCCCATAGAAGATGCTACGAGTTAAGACGCTCACAGAACTCGGTTGTTCAAGTTGAGCACGTGTATGGTCCTACGGTTCTACGACTTGATGTAGCCATATGTTCTCCACGGTCTCAAGGTTGGTCATATAAAGTATGACTTGGACGGTAGTGTCACACAGAACATAATTGGGTTAAGGCACGAAACACGGTAGTTTTAATGGTAAGTATGCCTCGGGTTATAGCACGTAAGGGAACACGTTTTGTTCAAGTTAAGTCGGAAGGCTATACGGTAGCCGTTCCATGGGTTTCAAAGAATAGAAAGTTCATACGACCGTTTGTCGCTGAGGTGGTTCCTCGTTTGGGAGTCTCATGGTTTCGATACACGTTTTACAAAATATGAGGCGGTCCCTCATTTAGGAGTCTCATGGTTCCTATGCACGTTTTGTTAAGTATGGTTTGAGTCGTACCATAAATTAGGCCATACATTTATGTGAGTCTAGATGTTCTCGTAGGTGCATGTTAATGGACAACTTGTGCACAAGGATTTCTTCTTCGAGTGGTATTACGCCGGGGTACCTCGAGGCCAGGTCGACCTTGGGGGAAAACGTTAAAGCAGTATTGGATTATACCGCACCAGGATAGTCAGGGGCTTTCTCTGGGGCTCTCTACCTTGCATTGAAGGACCCGTCGTCTATCCGAGCTATGTCCACAATGGCTTGTCATACCAGTGGCATTTTATATAGATAAGTGGTGTGCTGAGCGGTAATCCGCATGCACAATGTCGGTCGAATCAAAGAAAGTGCAAGCATTATGGAGCCTAAATATTTGACTATACATAAAGAGCCAAGAATTGAATGCTCGGTCTGTACCTCAAGTATTATGGAGCCTAAATATTTGGCTATACGTAAAGACACGTGCTTCGACACGAGATGTGGCGTCGTGTTCGAATCATCAACACAAGTTCCACAAGTTTGGAATAGTTGAAGAACAGTTTGGCAACTCTAGAGGGGGGGTGAATAGAGTATGTATGTATAATGACCAATTAAAAATTAACTCTTTCACTAACAATGAATAGTCAGAGTAAAATGCGGAATGTAAATGAAAGACAAGAGAGCATACGCAAACACAGCAATTTTAACCTGGTTTCCCTCGTGGAGGACTAGTCCAGGCCTGAGAACTCTAGCTCAGGATTAAATCCACTATTTGTGAAATAGTAGCTTACAACCCGTGCCTTTTCTTCAGAAGAGCACGTCAACTTCTTACAGAGAATCGCAGTGGCGATTTGCTTGGAATTGTCCAAGCGATTTCTTTACTCTTGCACAAGAATCCTAAATGAGAGATGCTGAGCACTCGAGACTTAGGAGGCTTGTGGCTAGTAGATGGGAAGGGTATGGCTTATAGAGCTTGTAGGAGAGAAGAGAAGAGAAGATTGAGTGATTCAAAATGAGAGAATTCATGCCCTATTTATACTGATTTTAGGGACAGAATTCGGCCAGAATTCGGGTAAGGAAATTCAAAAATTTGGCCGTTGGACAGCTAGCAAACAGCTAACCCTAAAATTAGGGTTCCTGATTTCTAGGGGACAGAGTTCGGCCCGAACTCTGTGTGGAGGCAGAGTTCGGCCCGAACTCTGTCTCCAGAGCACAGAATGATCCTAAGAGGGACTTGTGGGCAATTTGGTTTTGGTGGAGCTTGGGATATTGGGTAGGCTTGTATACTAAGTTCCAAGAGCTCAGCATAACTCAGAGTACATAAATCTAGACTCAATGAAATCATAAAATACAGACTCCAGAACACACTGAGAGCTGAAGACTGAGCTGTCATCTGTCTTGAACTGAATGCAGTCGTCGTGTGTCGTATTGAATTTATACAAGTATTATTTGGTCAATATAGTCAATATTTGGTTGACTGTGACTTTGTGTCAACAATCTCCCCCATATTGATAATTGACAAAATAATATATGTATATTTCAATATTCATACCTGGACACAGTTGATTGTAATATAGCTCCATAGCTCCCCCATAAACGATGCCTGAGCTAAGCGAAAATAGCTCCCCCGTAAACCATGAGCGGTGTCGAGCTAGAAGCTATAGCTCTCCCCCGTACAAATTGCATAGTTCCTGTGATCTGATAGATGATATTTTCCAGAGCAAGAAGCACAGATATACACAGATATACGAATGCATAGAGCCAGTAATAGTATCCCAAAACAAGCACAAAATATACATATGTTTCTCCCCCTTTTGGCAGTTAGCAATATAAGAAACAATGAATAGTAATGCAACCACACTAAGAGAAGAAACAGTATAATATGGAGCAAAATAAGCATTGACATAGAATGATAATAAAGATAGATAATGTCATCCACCAAACCAAGTGGCCAACTCATAAACATAGTATATAAAACCAGCTACATGAATCCATAAGAAACTAAATAACTGAAAGCAAAAATAACTAAGACCATCAGCAGTAGCAGCAGCAGCAGATAGTAGCCAGTCTCCATCATGGAGCACGAGAAGGTCCTGGAACATCTGATGGACCATGGAAGGCGCGACGAGGGTCCACAAAAGCATCATCCGGAATCATGTAACGCATAACCCACGGATCATCAATGCGATAACCCGCGCGTGCTGGATCCCGCTCAATAGGCACAAGCAGATCAGGATGACGAGTAAGTGAATACCGCATATCATGCAGAGAGTTCCCAAGGGCACTGATCTGTAGAGTGGTACGGTAATCCTGCTGCGTCCAGCGATCATCCTCAATAGCAAAGCGATCGTGAAGCATAGTCTGTATAGACTCCAGGGTGGCAGGAGGAGGAGGGGCATCCTGACCGAGTGGAGGAGCGTCAGGCTCCTCATCAGCAGAGTGCTCAGATGACTCAGAAGCAGCTACAGGCTGAAGGCGTCTTGCCTTGGATAAAAAGGCAGGTGCAGGCAAGAATGGACACTCATGAATTGGAATAATGAAAGCACGAAAGACTAAAGGAAGATAGAGAGGATAAACCAATGCTCTTGGTTTCTTCCGACAGTTGATCATCCAATCCATCATAGTTCGAGGAAAGTTGAATGGAATACGATAGTGAAGATGGTATAAGGCAGAGATTTCAAGATAAGTGACTTCATCGGTTGAGCCAGCCTTGGGCAAGATGGTGTTGAACACAATGCGATGAAGTTCATAAAAGTAAGGAGTCAGATGTTTGGCCTTCAGCTTGCGAGGACTAACGTTAGGAGCACATAAGTCCTCCTTGAATCCTTCAAGGGAAGTACCGTCAACAAATTGGAGTTGACGTGCCTCCACAAGCTTGTCCCATACATCAAGATCAGGAAGAGCAAGATAGTCTCCCAACTCAGATTCATTGAAAGCAATGCTAATACCAGCAACCCGTGAGTAGATGTGGGTTGCATCGTGAGTCATATTACAATAGAACATTTGAATTGCACTATGGTAAATAACAGAATTTGAAGCAACAAGTTCATCCAAACAAAGGTCACGGAATAATGACTCATATTGAGCAAAAATAGTGAAGTTGATCGGATGACCCCCAAACACAGGACGAGTTCTAAAATCGCTAAACCATTCATTGGAGGCTTCTAGCGATACGAATAAGCGATCGTCGTAAGTGTTAGGGTCATCGGGACGTGGTGGATTGAACAACGGATGTATTGGGTGTTGTTCATCAACTTGTTCAACTGGAGGAGGAGGAACCGATGAGGAAGCACCCTCATTGCGAGTCCTTCTCACTCTTTTGAACAAACGAGATGCCATTGCCAAAGAAAATAGGAGGGCTTGAAAAAGAAAGAAGGAGAGATATATACCTGAAAATAACACCAAACAGTTGAAGAGAAAGTTGAAAAACCCCTTTTCCTAGATTTTGGGAAGAGATAGAGCTCTATAGACCAAGAACTAGGGTTAGGGTTTGGAAGAAAGAAGATGGAGAGGTGGAGAAGAAGGAACAATGAGAGGAGAGAGAAAAGAATCCCGAGAAAAAATAGGGCTGAGTCTTAGGTCGGGTGAAAAGTCAACCATTGGATTAGAAAAGATCCAACGGTGGAGCCAGATCCCGATTCTGGAACCTAGGTACCGAACTCGGCCCGAACTCTGATAGGGGCAGAGTTCGGCCCGAGTTCTGGCTCAATAGTCCAGAACTGAAAAAGGCAAAAGTCAGGAAGAAAATGTTCAATGACAGTCGGGAATAACAAAGAGTGTTGAATGAAAGAAATAGATAGAGAGGTATACAGAAAATAGAATGAACTTTTAGAAAATGTCAATTAGGCAATATTAAATTGAAACAAGCCATATAATAAATAAGGACATATACTGTGGTTCAATAGTCCAAATTTGCCATGGGTTAGCTGCAGGGGCCGGATCCCAGCTAGCGGTAGTCCTGAGGACTAGTGCACCGTGTCGCTTAGGCTTTTACGCCTTGTTGTCAGAAGGACCCTTTCGGCTTGTACCCATACCAAATTCTTTGTAAGGAACCACAATATACTCGATATTTACGCAGGTGAGTTTCAATTTATGACTGCTTCATCTAAGATTCCAAGTTCACGACAAAGAAAATTGAAGCGCTCTTCGGATAGTGGCTTAGTAAAGAAGTCTGCCAGCTGATGATCAGTGTCAATAAATTCTAAGTTAATCGTGCCATTTTGCTGATGATCACGCAAAAAGTGGTGTCTGATCTCAATGTGTTTAGTGCGTGAGTGACAGACAGGGTTCTTAGTCAAATTGATGGCACTAGTATTGTCACAGAATATAGGAATATGCATGAAAGATAACTTATAGTCTTCAAGGGTTTGCTTCATCCACAGAATCTGTGCACAACAACGCCCAGCTGCTATATATTCAGCTTCTGTTGTGGATAGTGCGACAGAGTTCTGCTTCTTGCTAAACCATGAGACTAGAGCCTTTCCTAACAAATGACACGTGCCGCTCGTACTTTTACGGTCGACCTTGCATCCAGCAAAGTCAGCATCAGAGTAACCGATGAGGTCAAATGATGTTGACTTGGGATACCATAGGCCCACTGTAACCGTACCCTTAAGGTATCGAAAGATACGCTTAACCGCGGTCATGTGAGATTCCTTAGGATTTGCTTGATATCTAGCACATAGGCAAACACTAAACATGATATCGGGGCGACTAGCAGTTAAATAAAGTAAGCTGCCTATCATACCTCGATACTTACGTTGATCAACAGGTTTGCCGCTCTCATCTGGTTCGAGTTTGGTTGAAGTACCCATTGGCGTGCTAATTGGTTTGACGTTGTCAAGGTCGAACTTCTTCAGCATGTCCTTGGTATACTTCGATTGACAGATGAAAGTTCCATTTGCCAGTTGCTTTACTTGCAGGCCAAGAAAGTAGTTGAGCTCTCCCATCATGCTCATCTCAAATTCTGTCTGCATACACTTGGCAAATTCTTGACAAAGAGTTTCATCAGTAGATCCAAAAATAATATCATCAACATAAATTTGAATTAATAGAATGGTGTCTTTGAAAGATTTGATAAACAGTGTAGTGTCAATTTTCCCTTTAGAAAAACCTTTCTCAAGCAGGAAGCTGCTTAGCCTTTCATACCAAGCTCTGGGAGCTTGTTTAAGGCCATAAAGCGCTTTCTTTAGCTTGAACACGTGGTCGGGAAATTTGTGATTTTCAAAGCCAGGGGGTTGTTTGACATAAACTTCCTCCTTAATAAAGCCATTCAAGAAAGCACTTTTAACATCCATTTGAAATAATTTAAAGTTCTGATGATTGGCAAAAGCACAAAGCATCCGAATGGATTCAAGTCTAGCAACAGGAGCATATGTCTCATCGTAGTCGATACCTTCCTCTTGGTTGTATCCTTGAGCTACTAGACGAGCTTTGTTACGTGTGACTGAACCATCTTCATTTACTTTGTTTCTAAACACCCATTTGGTACCAATTATTGAATGATTGGCCGGTTTAGGAACTAGTTCCCATACTTGGCTTCTTTCAAATTGGTTGAGTTCTTCTTGCATAGCAGAGATCCAAAATTCATCAGTAAAAGCTTCAGAAATGTTTTTAGGCTCTACTTGTGAAATGAAGGCAGTGCTAGCAACAGAGTCTCTTAATGATGATCTAGTAGTAACTCCACGTGAAACTTCACCTATGACTAAATTTTCTGGATGAGAAGGTTTGAATGAGAATTTCTTAGGCAAACCCTCCAGAGAATTAGTTTCAGTTGAAGTATTCATTGGAGTAGAGGAAGTTGGTGGCACAACATCATCATCAAGAGTACTTACTGCACTGTTATCTTCATCAAAAGTCACATTAGTTGACTCCTCCACAATAAGTGAGCGTTTATTGAAAACTCTATATCCCTTACTCTTGGCGGCATACCCAAGAAAGATACCATCGTCAGCTTTGGCATCAAATTTGCCTAAGTTGTCTTTGGTGTTAAGGATAAAACATCTACAACCAAAAATTTTAAAATAAGAAACATTGGGGGTTCTCCCAAACCAAAGCTCATAGGGTGTTTTCTTCGTAATGGGACGAATCAGCACCCTATTCAAAATATGGCATGCTGTACTAACAGCCTCTGCCCAAAAATATTTCGGAAGAGAAAATTTATTCAACATGACTCTAGCCATATCGCCAAGAGTCCTATTCTTCCGCTCCACAACACCATTTTGTTGAGGAGTTCTAGGACAAGAAAATTCATGATCAAAACCATTTGCATTACAAAAACTTTCAAAATCTGAATTTACGAATTCGCCTCCATGATCACTTCGGATTCGAGTAATCATGTAGCCCTTTTCGTTTTGAACTTTATTTACAAAAACTTTGAAAACAGAGATAGCATCGCTCTTATTAGCGAGAAAGAAAACCCAAGTAAATCTCGAAAAATCATCAACAATAACAAAAGCATAAAGTTTGCCACCAAGGCTAGCTATTCTACTAGGACCAAATAAATCCATATGGAGTAATTGCAAGGGTCTAGTAGTACTTACAGAGTTAATGGAATGAAATGAGGATTTAGTTGCCTTGTTTAGTTCACATTCGGCACATACCGTGTCCTTTTTGAATGTAATGTCAGGCAATCCTCTCACTAGCTTCTTGGTAGAAAGCCTGGATATAGCATCCATGTTGGCATGACCGAGACGCTGGTGCCAAAGTAGTCGTTCGTCTTTGTGGGCATATAAACATCTACCTGCATGGTTAGTATTTGTAGAGAGATAGAAAGTATATATATTGTCCTCTCTTTTCCCTTCAAAAGCAATGTCTCCTGTTGACCTATCGTAGATATAACAACAGTTTTGTCCAAAGTTAATATTATATCCATGATCAGCAAGATGGCTAATACTGAGCAGGTTATGCTTTAACTCGGTCACTAGGCAGACATCCTTTATAACAGGAGAAGGAGGATGTCCAATGATACCGTTACCTATTATGTGCCCTTTGAGATTGTTACCGAAGGATACGTATCCTTCTCTTTTCATCGATAGTGATGCAAAAAGATTTGCGTCTCCCGTCATATGTCGCGAGCATCCACTATCGAGAATCCACTTACTCTCAGTTGAGGAGGAAAGGTCCACCTACATCAAGAGTAGATGTGACCTTTGGTACCCATTTTCTTGAGGGTCCTGAAAAGTTAGTTTTTGGAAACCAAGCATATATTTTCTTGTCTACCAGTCTTCTAATTCTACACTGTGGTGAGATGTGTCCATGTTTTCCACAGTAAGTACAGATGGCATTTTTATTTATACTAGGAGCATGAGAATGATATCTATGAGCAACAGGATGAGGATGATATGGAGAATTAGCATGGTAATGATGACTATGCTTAGAGTGAGTGGCATGATGATGATGTCTGTGTGTCATAGCATGATGATATTGACTGTGAGGAGTGGCATGCTGAAATTGTCTATATGGCATAGTGTGATGTTGTGGCATGATATGATGATTTTGCTTATGTGGCATAACATGATGATTTTGTCTACGTGGCATGGCATGTTGATGAGGTATGGTATGATGACTTTGTCTATGTGTAGAGTGATATTGGTTGTGTCTTTGTGCAATATGATGAGTATGAGGAGTATTTTTACGTGCATGTGGTTTGTGAAAGTTTGTGTATATAAATGCATGGTTATGTGCTGTATGAGGGTGACGTGGTTGACTAGCATGAGTGGTGTTGTGCTCATGTGATTGGGTTTGAGGTTTAGCCACCTGTTTTCCCAATTTGATTTCTAATCTTTTAGAAACAGCTTGTAATTCATCAACTTTAATATTCAAGCCATAGATCTTAGTCAGAGAAATCTTGTGTCTACTCTTTTCTTCAGCAAGCAATGTATTGAGAGTAGTGATTTCTTGAGTTTGTTGCTCAATGCGTGCTTCAGCATCATGTAAGCTTAATTTAAGCTTCGATACTTCATCAGTGTCATTTGTGGGAGATGTGTTTCTAACATTATTAAGAAGCAAGGAAATTCTTTGTATCTTATCTTCTAGACTTTTGATTTTGTCCTTGGCATGCTTGTATTTACCGATAATCTTTTTGTGATCATCAAGTAAATCGGTGAAAGCATCGCCAAGTTCATCAAAAGAGAAGTCATCTAAAGTTTCGTTTGATACCTTGGTGGAATTTGCCATGAGGCAAACATTTGCTTTGTCTTGAGGAGAGTTCTTTTCTTCCTCGGAGTCACTTGCTTCGCTTTCATGCCAAATGCTTGTGTTGGCATATCTTTTTGATGAGTTCTTCTTGTAGGGCTTTTCATACCGGTTGCTCTTCTTTAAGAGCGGACAGTCTCTTCTGACGTGTCCAGTCTTTTTGCAACCATAGCAAGTTGGCTCTTCTTCATCGTCTTCTTGTGGTTCCTTCTTTCTTTGATTGAAGCGAAGGAATTTCTTGAAGTTACGTACCATGAGAGCTTGGTCTTCATCATCTGAGATATCGTCTTCAGTCTCATCGTGATCAACCTTTCGTCGATGGACTTTGAGTGCTATCTCCCTGGTCTTCGGAGCAGGCTCTTCGAAGTCCTTGAGGTCAAGCTCGTGAGTCATGAGCTTGCCCATCAAAGTCTCCATAGACATGCTTGTGAGATCATTTCCTTCTATGATGGCTGTCACCTTAGGGTTCCAAATCTTTGGTAACCCTCTGAGTAGCTTGCGGATCTTCTCATGGTTTGAGTACTGCTTACCGAGCGAGGATAACGGGTTGATGATGTCGAGGAATCTTGTAAACATTTGAGTGATCGTCTCATTTGGCTTCATCTTAAAGGCTTCGTACTCTTGAGTGAGACGGCTTATCTTTGATTCCTTGACTTGAGTGGTTCCTTCATGCGTCACTTCCAGAAGTCTCCATACTTCATGAGCAGTGGTGCATGTAGAGACCCTGTTAAACTCGTTCCTGTCTATAGCACAGAATAAAGCATTAATAGCCCTAGCATCTAGACTTGCCTGTTTCTTCTCCTCGACAGAATATTTGTCGTGTGGCTTCTCAGTGAGGTCACCGTCGACAACTATTCTGACGGGCTTTTTGTAACCGTCAGTTACGACAGTCCACAGGTCAAAGTCTAGAGACTTCAGATAAAAACTCATCCTTGTTTTCCAATATGTGTAGTTAGTCCCATCAAATAGGGGAGGCCTATGAGTGGACTGACCTTCACCATGATTGGAGATCAAGGATTGTGTGGTTGCCATGGATCAGCTCTTAGGATGTTAGTCCTTATAAAGAGAACAGAGCTCTGATACCAATTGAAGAACAGTTTGGCAACTCTAGAGGGGGGGTGAATAGAGTATGTATGTATAATGACCAATTAAAAATTAACTCTTTCACTAACAATGAATAGTCAGAGTAAAATGCGGAATGTAAATGAAAGACAAGAGAGCATACGCAAACACAGCAATTTTAACCTGGTTTCCCTCGTGGAGGACTAGTCCAGGCCTGAGAACTCTAGCTCAGGATTAAATCCACTATTTGTGAAATAGTAGCTTACAACCCGTGCCTTTTCTTCAGAAGAACACGTCAACTTCTTACAGAGAATCGCAGTGGCGATTTGCTTGGAATTGTCCAAGCGATTTCTTTACTCTTGCACAAGAATCCTAAATGAGAGATGCTGAGCACTCGAGACTTAGGAGGCTTGTGGCTAGTAGATGGGAAGGGTATGGCTTATAGAGCTTGTAGGAGAGAAGAGAAGAGAAGATTGAGTGATTCAAAATGAGAGAATTCATGCCCTATTTATACTGATTTTAGGGACAGAATTCGGCCAGAATTCGGGTAAGGAAATTCAAAAATTTGGCCGTTGGACAGCTAGCAAACAGCTAACCCTAAAATTAGGGTTCCTGATTTCTAGGGGACAGAGTTCGGCCCGAACTCTGTGTGGAGGCAGAGTTCGGCCCGAACTCTGTCTCCAGAGCACAGAATGATCCTAAGAGGGACTTGTGGGCAATTTGGTTTTGGTGGAGCTTGGGATATTGGGTAGGCTTGTATACTAAGTTCCAAGAGCTCAGCATAACTCAGAGTACATAAATCTAGACTCAATGAAATCATAAAATACAGACTCCAGAACACACTGAGAGCTGAAGACTGAGCTGTCATCTGTCTTGAACTGAATGCAGTCGTCGTGTGTCGTATTGAATTTATACAAGTATTATTTGGTCAATATAGTCAATATTTGGTTGACTGTGACTTTGTGTCAACAATAGTCACTCTATTTTAAGTCAGGAAGGACCGTAATACAAGTTTGGTTAAGTCTCGTTGAATTGTGAGGCACGGCCTTGATGTTTGAAGCACGAACAGAGTTATGGCACGACCATGTTGTTACATTTTGAATATGAGCCAAAAAGGCAAGCACAAGGCGACACGTTGATATTGTTGGCACAAGAATGGTCTAGAGTCACAAAGATAAGTAACTTATCGGTGCGAGGCACGGTGATGGTCTAGAGACACAAAATAGGCCAGGTCTATGTCCTAAAACTGATCCTAAGGCAAGATTAGAAAGAAAATCGAAGGGATAAAAGTTGCACACAACAAATGAACGTGTTGTTTCTTGTTTGGGCTTGCGAGATGCTAGTCCACCAGTACGGTTGTGTACTGACAACCCACCAGTTTCATGCGCAGGTGACAGGTACCTGCTCGCTCGAGGCGAAGCTTGCTTGGATGCGCTGAGGCATGGAGTTCCTTGGTGTTTCAAGGCGTGTGATCGCGTGGGAAGTCTTCACCTATACGGGACATAATGTATGGACATCGTCTATCTGAAGCACCTTCAAGTTGCAAGCCGAAGGGGGCACCTATGGTTCAATGTAGTGAGAGATGAGAGAGAGCAGAGGGACTTGTATCGCGAGGAAGAGTGAACTGAGTGTTTTAATCTTGGCCTCGTGCCACATTTGTAATATTTGTTCATTATCAATAAAAGAGCTATTTGCATGACTTGTGTTGTTTCAACTTTTCTGCTTGGGACTTCTGTGTGACGACCCCGTCGTAAGCGGTTGTAATTGGCCTTTATGGAATTTGTCTTGCACAGGCGTAACCTAGGCTCGTGCGGCATCATGCCCTAGCAAGGACGAACGGTCCTTTGGGGCTGGGGCATGACATAATGCTATCAGAGTATGGCTTTACGTCCTTGGTCTTTCGATTGAATTCTTTAACTCTGATGGCTTTGTGCTAAATATCATTTTTGCAAATCGATATCGTTGGTGCGCTCTCTCTCAATGTTTCGCGAATGTTCCATACAATAAGTCTATACAATAAGTCTATATATTTTGAAAAATCTCACAAAAAAAATTAGATTGAACAAGATGGTTCCCCGTAAGGCACGGTTGGCTAAGTCAGGCTTGGCATATACACCAAATTTGTATCCATGTGAGCAAAATTATGTGCACAATTCAAATCGTGTCAGACAAGAATGAGTTTGACCTGATTGATAGATTATTGGATGACTATCGATAAGGGTGCCATCGGACGATGTTATCATCAATACGATATAGATGAATCATGCTTGAATTTGGAGGAATGGTTCGAACGGAGATTCGAAGTAATTGGCATTTGATTTGTTTCGAGAATTTATCGAGTAACTTCATCCCTGAGTGGTGTATGGGATAGCCTTGGGGATGTTAATCGACTGAGGATCGGGGTGCCAACGAGTCTATCAGCAAGCATCGCCATATGCAACCCTTAGATTGAGTGTCCATGATTAAGTTGTAGTCTTAAAGTTTTGATGAGTTGATTGGAACGAACTATAAACGATGCGCATGGGATTGGAATTGCGCAAGTACAAAATGCAAAAATGATTGAGTGGGTAAATTGAATCGAGAAAAAGTTAAGGTGTAACGAACGGATGACTCAGTTGAGGAATCGATATGAATCGTATAGGAAAAGTTAACACGATTGGAATTTAGCGTGCCTGGAAATGATTCAAAAATACAAGAATGACTTTAAAGATTTGGGATACATGTTGCTTGATGACTTAAGATAGACAGATGAACATACATGACTTTGGGTTTGAACGAATTGATCATGAAACTAGTTCGAGGTATAACGATCGAATTTGATCTTGAATGTTGAGGAGATTGTGGTATATCCAATTCGGATGATAGCATCAGTTGTAGGACTCAGAGTTTGTTGTAAAGGAATATCGTCAGGTTATGTATATCACCTATGGTATTGAGGCGTATCAAAGATCGATGTACGATAACTCGGGGGTACTCTGATTCGAAGAATGACGATCATGTAAAATGTTATCGTTCAAATGGATGCTATACTTAAGATTTTGATAATAATGAATATTGGAGGAAATGTCTGAGAATGAATTGATATATTACTTGGATGAAAATGATAGTATCTTGATTGTTTTGATGATAACCACAACATTGACATTCTTGTCTTGTGCGAGTACAACTCCAGCCTCGTACATGCACTATGTCAGATTAGGACAATCATTCTACGGGAACGCTGACATGGTGATTCATGTCCAGCAGGAATGATCGAACTTGCGGGAGATCAGGGCATGGCAATTTGATTGTTTTGACTTGTGGTTTGATGCGAACGTGAATTCGAGGATTGCTTGGACTTATAATTGACGATAAAGTAAGTGTTGGCCCATTCCATGGTCACACCCGATTTTAATAATCGACACTAACTTAAGTCAATGCCAAAATATACGAACTGCTGCTAATCATTTCAGGTCTAGTAAAATAAATATCTTAAAGCGTACTACTACATCAGCAAGCATATAAATCATCATTCTGAAGCTTATTCTTATTAGAATCAGTCCGAGTCATTTTACAATTTACTATGTATTTTATCTTTATTGAGTCTAGGTTTATAAATTGTAAGATCGACTGGATACTACTGGCATAGGTTAATCATAGTCCACTCTCCTATACAGCCTACCCATCCAAAGTCTACTTACCAAAAATATCATTCACTTTTTGCAACAAAATTTGATAAATTTTTTTCATTTTTACTGAGACAGAACTCAAGCCGAGTTTGGTCCGAGTTCGGTCAGTTTGAATTTAAATATTTGTTGCCTCCAAATCTGTATGCAACGTTCGTTTGCAAAATCTTTGCATCAGAACTCTGCCCGAGTTCGGTCATCGAAAACACATATAAATAGAAGAGAATTTCTTATTCCAAATCACTCAATCAATTCATCTTTCTCTTCAATAAGTGTTTTCATTTGATCTAAAGATTTCATATTTCACCTACACATCTCTTAGCCAAAAGCTAGTAATATCTATTTGATCTAGAGTCTTTTGGTTCTCAAGAGTTATAAAGAGGTTGTTCAAAGTTTAGAAATTATCTCTGTTGTGGAGCCGGTCGTGCGCTTGTTGCCAAGTACGGTGTTGTGAAGTCGGTCATGCACTTGTCACCAAACACGGTGTTGTAAGAGACTGCAAGCTCTCAATTAGCTTGTGCCTTAGTGGATTAACATCGAGCAAGAGTACTCGAGACAGGATTAGTCCTCTCATAGGGATACCAGTATACATCGCTGTGTCACTGAGTTTGATCTCTCTATCTCTTGCTATATCTATTTATTGTCTCTTTATTCACTGCCATAGTTATTTGCTTTTAATTTTTTAAATTGGTGATTATTTTCTGCTGTACTCGCACTCACTCTATTCACCTCCTCTAGAGGTGCTCAACGGTCCTACAATTGGTATCAGAGCAGGTTATATTCTAATATAACAAACCTTAGAGAGTATATATGGCAGCCGTGAAATCAATATTCAACAGTGAAAGACAATCGACAAATAGACCTCCACTATTTGATGGTACAAACTATACCTACTGGGAAATACGAATAACATTCTTAATTTTTAAAGTCTCTTGACTTTGATCTTTGGTCTATAGTAGTTGACGGTTATAAGAAACCGGCACCTACTGTAGTTGATGGCATGCTTGTAGACAAGCCTCGTGACAAATATACAGAAGCTGAAAAAACAAAGGCTAGTCTAGATGCTCGTACCATCAACGCACTATTCTGTACAATTAACAAAATAGAGTTCAACAAAGTTTCAACCTGTAAGACGTCTCATGAGATTTGGAAACTTCTTGAGGTAACTCATGAAGGTACTTCCCAAGTGAAGGAATCCAAAATCAGCAGACTAACACAGGAATATGAATCTTTTAAAAAGAAATTTGGTGAGTCAATTACACAGATGTTCACTCGTTTTCTTGATATTACTAATCCTTTGCAATCTCTTGGTAAGGATTACAGTAATCACGAGAAGATCAGAAAAGTACTATGGGCTCTAACCAAGAACTGGAACCCAAAGACCACAACAATCATTGAAGGAAACTATCTCACCACTCTGTCTCTGGAAACACTTATAGGCAAGCTCATGACCCATGAGCTTGATCTGCAAGAGTTTGAAGAAGCTACTCCAAAGGAAAAATCTATTGCCTTTAAAGCTCAAGCTAGAAAGTCAACATGCAATGATTCTGAGGAAGAATCATCAAGTGGTGATGAATAAGCCCTACTAGTGAAGAACTTCAGAAAATTTCTAAAGTTTGAGAATTTCTAAAGTTTGAGAAATCAAACAGAAGGAAGAGAGATATCCAAAAAAGCAATAAAGATGAAACAATATGCTTTGGATGCAAAAAATCAGGGCATATGAAGAAGGACTGTCCAACTTCAAAGAAAAACAGTCCATACGATAGATCAAGATCAAGCAGAAAAGCAATAACTAGTCGAAAGTATGCAAATATAAGTATCTGGCATGAAAACGACGCCAGTGATACAGAGGAAGAAGACAGACCCTGCAGAAATGCCAATGTCTATCTTATGGCATTTGATAAGGTATCCTCAAATCCTTTGTATGACGACTTTACTTTCGATGAATTAGAAAATGCCTTCAGCGAACTACTTGAAGAACACAAAAATTTGCTTGACAAGTATAAGCAATCTCGAAAAAAGGTTAAGGCATGCACAACCGAAGTAGCTAGACTGTCCAGTTTCATTGAAGACATTAAAGAGACGTCTACTACCGGTAACACGGAAGAGATAGCCAAGCTTAAAGTAGACTATCATGAGGCTATCCTCAAAATTGAAAAGAAAGAAAGAGACTATGTCAAAATACAAGAGTTATATGACATAGAGAAGAAGAAGCATTTAGTCACAGAACAAAGACTCATAGATATGACTGCTAAATATGAAGAGTTTTATGCGGTTTATAAAAGTTAGAAATCAAGTTAGGCAAACAGACAATACCTATGACACGGCCTAAGTTTAGTTCTAATGCTAAGCATACACCTAAGAGGACTAAAACACAGAAAGCACGTAAGAAACACGAATATCACCATGCTTTCACTTATAGGTTATCAAAGAAACCACATATGCATGTCAACACTAATTCCACTAACACGTTTTCAAAACTTACTTGCACATACTGTGGTACTCATGGACACATATCACAGTATTATTTAGCAAGAAAACTTGTTGACAATTGCACATTATTTTGGAGACCTAAGACTAATCAATATGGACCCTTCAGTAAATGGGTACCAAAGGATTCATCTACTTGTTTTGTAGGTGGACTCTCAACCCTCTCATGCTAAAAGCAAGTGGATCTTTGATTGCGGATGTTCGTGGCACATGACTGGTGATGCATCTTTGTTCGCCACGCTATCGATGAAGAAAGAAAGATACGCCTCCTTCGGAAACAACCTGAGAGGTGATATCATTGGAAATGGCACTGTTGGTATATCTCCTTATCATGTAATAAAAGATATTTGTCTAGTTACATAATTGAAACATAACCTATTAAGCATAAATCACTTGGCTGATAATGGTTATGGTATCAATTTTTTAAAAGACAAATATACCATACATGATATGTCATCTGGTAATCCCGTATATGAAGGGATTAGAGAAGACAATATTTATGTTTTCTTTCTGGAGAGTACTAACAATGCAAGAAGATGCCTAGTAGCTAACCTAGATGAAAGCTGGCTATGGCATATGAGACTAGGACATGCTAATATGGATACTATCTCACGACTGAGCACTAAGAAGCTGGTAAAAGGACTCCCTGAGATATCATTCAAGAGAGATATGGTATGTGCTGACTGTGAAAGAACAAAGCACATAGGTCTATATTTAAATCCATCAACGCTGTAAGTACTTCTAGACCTTTACAGTTGATACATATGGATTTATTTGGTCCTAGTAGAGTCGCTAGTCTTGGCGGTAAGCTCTACGCATTTGTTATTGTTGATGATTTCTCTCGTTTTACTTGGGTTTACTTTTTATCAAACAAAAGTGATGCTATTTTTGAATTTCAGTTATTTTATAAAAAGGTACAAAACGAAAAAGGCTTCATGATTACTCGTATCCGAAGTGATCATGGTGGCAAATTCGTAAATACTGATTTTAAAAAGTTTTGTGACGATAGTGGATATTACCACGAATTTTTGTCCTAGAACTCCTCAAAAGAATGGTGTTGTGGAGCGAATGAACCGTACTCTAAGCGAGATGGCTAGAGTCATGCTGAATCAGCATAATCTTCTTAAATATTTTTGGGCAGAAGCTGTTAGTACAGCCTGTCATGTTTTAAATAGGATGTTAATTCGACCCATCTCGAAGAAGATACTTTATGAACTTTGGTTCGGAAGGATTCCAAATATTTCTTATTTTAAAGTTTTTGGATGTCATTATTTTATCCTGAACACCAAGAATAACTTGGAAAAGTTCGACTCTAAAGCAGATGAAGGAATATTTTTCGAATATGCTACTAAGAGTAAGGGATATAGAATTTTTAATAAAAGTTCTATGATTGTTGAAGAATCCATTAACGTTACTTTTGATGAGCTCAATAGTCACAGATCTAGCGACAGTGATGATAAAAATGTACAAGCAAGAACTGATAAGAGTCATGTGGAAGATCTGACTCATAGATTTGAATTATTGAAGTTCTTACTAGATCATCCAGAGACACTCATTATAGGTGACATATCAAAAGACGTAAGTACATGCTCTTCTCTTAAAGATTCTGAAATAGCAGCAAATGTAGCTTTTATTTCACAAAGAGAACCTAAGAATATAGAAGATGCTTTTAATGATGAGTTTTGGATTAATGCCATGTAAGAGAAACTTAATCAATTTAATAGAAACCAAGTTTGGGAACTCGTTCCTAAACCTATTGGTCAATAGATAATTGGTACCAAATGGGTATTCCGAAATAAACTAAATGAAGATGGACAAGTTCTACGCAAAAAGCACGTCTAGTGGCACAAGGTTATAATCAAGAAGAAGGTATTGATTATGACGAGACATATGCTCCTGTTGCTAGACTAGAAGCTATCCACATGTTTTGTACATTTGCATATTTTAATAATTTTAAATTATTTCAAATGTACGTAAAAAGTGCATTTTTAAACAGATTTCTGAAAGAAGAAGTGTTTATGAAATAACCCCCTGGTTTTGAAGATTTTCAAAAACCTGATCACGTCTTCAAGCTTAAGAAAGTACTCTATGGACTTAAACAGGCACCTCGTGCTTGGTATGAACGCCTAAGTGGCTTCTTACTTGATAATGGTTTTTCAAAAGGAAGAGTTGATACAACTTTGTTTATCAAGTCTTTAGATGATGATATTCTTCTTGTGCAAATATATGTTGATGACATCATATTCGGATCTACTAATAAAAAACTTTGTCAAGAGTTTGCTAAGTGTTTGCAGAGTAAATTTGAGATGAGTATGATGGGAGAGCTAAATTTCTTCCTAGGACTCCAGATCAAACAACACTCAAAGGGAACATTCATCAATCAAGCCAAACATACGAAGGACAGACTAAAAAGTACGACTTCAAAAATGTAAAGCCAATCGGAACTCCAATGGCTACATCTACAGAGCTTGACACTGATGAAAGTGGCAAACCTGTCGACCAGCGTAAGTATCGAGGTATGATTGGTAGCTTATTATATTTAACTGCTAGTCACACTGATATTATGTTCAGTGTTTGCATTTGTGCACGATACCAGGCAAATCCTAAGAAATCACACCTATGTGCCGTTAAGCGTATCTTTTGATACCTTAAGGGAACTTCTATAGTCGACTTGTGGTATCCTAAAACCAAATCTTTTGACCTGATAGGTTACTCAGATGCAAATTTTACAGGATGTAAAGTAGACCGTAAAAGTACCAGTGTACGTATCATTTCCTAGGAAAGGCTTTAGTCTCATGGTTTAGCAAGAAACAAAATTTTGTAGCATTATCAACTACTGAGGTTGAGTATATCGCCGTAGGACGTTGTTGTGCTCAAATTTTGTGGATAAAGCAAACCCTAGAAGACTACAATCTGCACTACACTAAGATTTCTATTTACTGTGATAACACTAGCACTATTAACTTGACTAAGAACCCTGTATGTCACTCACGCACAAAGCACATTGAAATTTGTCATCACTTTTTACGTGATCACCAACAACACGGGGACATCTGCTTAAAATTTATTGACACAGATCATCAACTAGCAGACATTTTTACAAAACCACTAGCTGAAGACCGCTTTAACATTATGCGACGAGAGCTCGACATACTTAAATTTTCAGATTCATAAGTAGTATGTTTATTAAATTTATTTTATAACTTGAAACTTTGTAATTTATTAATGGAAATTATTTTAGGTACAAGCCGAAAGGGTCCTTCTGTCATACATGCACAAATAGCCTGAAGCGACATGGTGTACTAGTTTTCGGATTATCACTAGCTGGGATCCGGCCCCTACAGCTAACCCAAAGTAATAGAAATTATTAAATAAAGAAGTGTAACAGTTATAGATTCAAATTTTGAATAAATACTGCATTTATGACATTGGAAATACAAGCAGCCAAACTCGGACCGAACTCTGACCGAGTTCAGATCGAGTTCGGTCGGCGCAGTACGGATTTCCAGAACCGAACAGCCGGCCCTAGCCCTATATAATCACCTTCTTTCCTTCGTTTTTTTTCACAATTCTACCGAGAAAAACCCACCAAAAATCAAGAGAGCTTCTCCTCCTCCTTATCTTCAAGTTTATTCGGAGTCTAGTGGGTCGTCCTCTCCACCTTCTTCATCCTTTCTTCAAGGTATTCTACTTTCTTTCCTTTTCATCTATGGCACCCAAACATCAGAAGAGAAAGATTGATTCCTCTCAAGCAGGATCATCTTTCTTGGATTATGTTCCTACCAATGTTTTCAGTCCAGTCCGTCCTACTGGATCTGATGACTATGACTCCGGACTCTTTCCCGATAGGGAATTTTTTGATCTTTGGTTTGATTCGTTTTTGGGTCATAAAATTTGTGCTGGGGCACGTGTTAACTTTACTATCTTTTCTGAGTATGTCCCTACTTTCAACAGTCTTGGTTTTCGTAATTTTTTCGAAGTTGCTGAGAATATTTATGATAATGTTGTTCGTATATTTTACTGTAATTTGCAAGTAAAAGATAACAGCAACTTCTACTCTTGTGTAGCCGGGCAGGAACTAGAGTTCAATGCCATAGACATTAGTGAATATTTTCATGTTCCTGATTTAGGTGAGGCATTAATGGATATTCACCATATCCAATTACCTGAAGGAGTCACCCTTGATTCCTTCAAAGAATTATTGTGTCATCCTAAACCTGTTCCTAGAAGGGTATATTCCAAACATCTGAATCAAAACTTCTATGAACTCCATAGGTTTATATTTTCTGTTCTTCTTCCAAAGAAGGGTCTACTAACGAGATCACCTTTATGGAGTTATCAGCCATATACCATATTCATTTTGGTATCCCTTTTTCTATTTTGAAGACTGTCATGGCATGGATGCTTAACTGTAGAAATACAGGACGCAACCTTGTCTACCCTATGCACTTGGCGTCCATCTTCAGGAGGTTTTAAATTGATCTTCAAACCAGTCCTTACTCCGCCACAGCCATTGAACTCAGTAGGTCTAGGTTATATCCTACTCCTCCTCTGCCTCCTGGTGCTGAACCTGTTCACGATGATGACCCCGAGGCTCCTCCTGCTGTTGCTGCTCCAGCCCCTTCTTCGGGTTTTGACCCCGGTTTCTATCAGCACTTTGATTCGTTTCCCTCTCAGCACAACGACATCAAGGCTATCTTGATTCTGAGTTCCGTCATATTACCCAGGCTTAGGTGTTGCGGAACAGTATTGCGGATATTCACTGGAGTCTTTCTTATGACCCCACACATCCTGTCACCATGCTTCATCACCCAAGCTTCCCTGGACCTTGGTTCGATGATGATACGACATTTCCTTATTTCGATCCTACTGCTGTAGACATTCCACCGGATGCTCCTAGAGGTGACGACACGTTGATGTGATGAGAACTTGAGTTAGTGGTTCTTTTGGATGTAGTTTGATAGATGATGATCTTATGTAGTTTTCTTTATGTCTAAACTTTCTAGTTAGACATTTATTAGCAGTTTGTGATGGTTGTATCTTTCATTTTGTATGACATTTCAATATTTCACTTCTAGTTATTTTGCTATGCACTTGTTAGTTGCGGCAATTTTTTTATTTGTGGTTATCTGGACCGGTGCTCATCTAGTCTTGAAATACTTGGCTCCATTAGCTTGCTAGATCGGCACGATCTGAGGATTCCTATATTGCATTGTTGGGGTAACCCAACCTCCACCTAGAAAGTCGTAGTTATTTCAGTGGCCGCTTATTCACTTAAATTGTTTAGCTTGTTGCTTGCACAGTCGACTGATATTGAGTCCCAGTTGGCGATGTAGGTATTATTGGATGTTAGGAAGATTGTGATGATTGTTGGTTATTTAGCTATATTAGTTGTAGATTGCTATCGTGCATTAGTACCGCACGATCCTTGCCCTCTTTTACTGTTCATATATGCTATTCATGTCATATTTTATCCTGCTGGCTTTTCTTCGCCCGTCCTTGAGCCTTCCTTTCTGGTACTTGCTACGGTTGGCCTAATCAACCCTGGATTGTTCCCAGATTTCCCGTGATCGACCCTAAAGATCTTCCAGACTTGACTTGGAGGATGTGCTTCAGTTCTCGACCATGCTAGAAACTGTGGAAAGGTATACTCATCTACACTATTATCTTGTACTGTAGATTTCCTGATTATCATATGAGTATTTCCTGTCTTCCATATGATTCTCTTTCTTGCTTATTATTTCTTTGTGATTGACTATGGATATGAGATCGAATTTAGGTCATAGAAAGATTGTATGCTAGGATACCCAGCAAGATTGATAGCCGTCATCGCCGTATAACATATTCGCCTTATACGGTGTAGCTGGCCGACGTCCGTCCCCGTATTCCTGTACTGGGGCGTCACACGGTTTTAATGGTGGCCCATACAGGTCTTGTTTTGAGATATTGGGTCACATGATTATTGATCTTAGTCCAATATTCTTTGGTATTCCCACTTGTTACACTTGTCCTTCGCTCCCTTGATCTTGCAAACTGGTCCTTATCTCTACCTGGACCTATCTTACTTGGCCATGTTTTATTCGTGTTATCTATCTCTGATCCTTGTTTGTTAGATATGATCCTATAGTTGGTCATGTCGATCACCTTATCTGATAAGATATTGTCTTATCTTCATTATTGGGTTATTTTTTATTTATCTTGGGTTTTGTACTCTCTACCGGTGTTTCGTCTTGGTTGATTATCCTGTTATCCCTTTCGTGCGTTGAATTTGTGTTGACTTAGTATCATTATCGCCCTCTTCGAGCGTTGCCTTGAGTGCTGCGGAATAAAGATTTCATCAGGACTCTGAGATTGGATATTTCAGCATTTGTTGAGTGTCCAATGGGTATTCTTGTATCAATTCTACTCCTTTGATTCTGGACAGTTCCACAATCATGATTAATTATTTCAGATATTATTTTGATTGAAGATGTACCTTCTATATATTATGTTTTGGCATGTATTTTGGATTTGGAGTATTTTTCTAGAAAAAATATTTTGTGATTTATTGAAGTTGTTTTTGGATGTATATTATGATTGACCTGGGTTTTTGGATTTTGATTATTTTCCTGGAGTGTTATATTGTCATATATTTTGTGATTTTAGTGACTTGGACATTGATTTATGGATTTGATTCGTTTTGGTTATTTATCAAGAGTACCGGGTGACCCTAGTATACCTTGACGGCGTGGTAACAAAAGTTGCAGCCGCTCCATTATAGTGTCATGGTAAATCTTTTGCAGCCATTCCGGATGGCGTGGCAAGGAATGACCATAACACACATTTTTCTGATAGTAGGAAACTACTGTCGTCGGGTTGAGACGAATATCCTGGATTTTATGATTTTCTGTAGATTTTCATGCAGTTGGGATTTCAGGTTTTCTGATATCGTTTTTGATACTTTGTACTTGTTTTGATTTATGGGGTTATTTCGTGCATGCGCGATTTTTGATTTTCGGGATTCCTTCGGTGTTTGGACTTACCTTACGTGTTAATTTGTGTAGCTAGATATTGGTCTCTTCGATATTTTCAGATTGAGATTTTGTTCATTTCTAGTTGTATTACTTGATTTCTGTAAGGTAGGTAGAGTTTTCATGATGAGTATATGTACTAGTTTTGAAAAACCTATTATAAATTATTTCAAAATTTCGATTACGAAATTTTTGTAAGGTAGGTAGGATGTCAATCCCCATTTTTGAAAATGGGTATATGATTGTATTTTGTATTTTGGGAGGATGTTTTAAATTTCGTACTTGCTTCAAAAACTATTATTTAAATTCTAGATTTTGATTTTTGCTATGGTGGAGTTGTTATTTTCATTTTAGGATTATTCCTATTATTGTTATTGTTATCATCATTATGTTTTATTTTCCTATATCTACCCTCATTTCTTCCAAACCCTAACCTAACCCTAACCCTAACCCCAACCCTCACTCCACTCTCTCTTACCTGCCCCCCATCTATCTCTCTCTCTCTCTCCCTCTTCTGAGAACAGCACCCCCGTCCCCCTCACAGCTCTCTCTCTTCCTCACTCTCTTCCCAGCCCCCTTCTCCGAGCTCATCCCTCTCTCTCACTCTCGACCTAACCCTCTCCCTCACTCTCGAGCTCATCCCCCCCAATATCACGTTCTTCTCTCCTCCCCTCATTCCCGATCTCCGGCCTGACCATCGCCACCGCGTCCACCACCCCCGGCCATGGTCTCCTCCACCATCGCCACCGCCTACATGGCCTCTGCGACCACCACCACTCCCAGCTGCGGCCGCCCCCATCTCCATCGGCGCCACCACCCTCATCATCGACGACGCCACCGCAACCACCACCATCATCGTCGCCATCTCCTCCGCCTCCCCCTTGCTGTTGCCGTCTCCACCACCACTTCCAGCGCCGTCCCTATCATCATCGTTGTCGTCGCCTCCACCGCCCCCTTCCCGACGACGAGCCCTGGCCCCTTCTTCTCTCTTCCCTGTCAGAGGTCGAGCGTTGCCGGTGAGCCACCCTAACCAGGCTGCTCCGGTGAGCTCTTTTGTCTCCCCATTTTTCTCATTCTGCGTGCGCTTCGGGGGCAACGCCAGCCTCGAGCAGCGGGACGCCTTTGGGCTCCGCGCTGCTCGAGCAGCGTGCAGCCTCGAGCTGCATGCCATTCTCGGGCAGCATGCTTCCCGGGCAACGTGCCTTGGGTCACGTGCACTTGATTCGCGTGTTCCTTCGTTTCCCGTAGTTTTCGGGATGTGTGCCTCGATTTGTGTGCCGTCCCGTTTTTCGTGCCACCTCGATCCACGTGCTGTCTTAGGCAGCGGGACGCCTCGAGCCCCGTGCTGCCTCTTGCGACGTACTATCTAGGTTTGCGTGTTGTCTCCTTTTTCGTGCCTCGGCCTTTGTGCCTATTTCAATTTTTGTGTTGCGTCGATTTGCGTGCACGCATCGATTTGTGTGCCACATTGGTATGTGTGCCACCTTAGACTTTGTGCCATCCCGATTTGCGTGCACGTACTGATTTGCATTCTGCCTTGGTTTGCATTTTTACCTTGGACTCCGCACCGCATCGATTTGCATTCATATGTCGACTTGTGTATCACATTGATTTGTATGCTTCCTTGAATCTTGCTCCGTCTCAATTTGCATACATGCTTCGATTTGCGTGTCGCAATGATTCGTGTGCCATATCGATATTCGTGATTCTTCGATCTCTACGTGTACGTCTCGATTTATGTGTATGTATCGGTTTACGTGCCTATATCGGTCTATGCGTGTGTCTCGATTTGCGTGGGCGTTATGTTTCTCGTTCACCCCGATATCGTGTCATCTTGATTCTCGTTCGCATCTCGATGCACGTACGCATCTTGGTTTGTGTGTCCGTGTCGATCTGCGTGCTTCAGTTTTTGTACCGGATAACTGTGCTGCTTGCGGGACCTAGACGGTATAGCCTCCTGCCATCCATCGGGATTTCCATTATTATTTTAATATTTTATTCTAATAATTGTTTATTGTGCGTTCTGATGACTTCGATGGACGTGCTACCTTGGATCGCGATCGCCGAAGACTTGCTTACCTAGCCGAGCCCTCTAGGAAAGTACCCCTTGCTCATCGATGGCTCTTGCCCTTTCTTCTGGATTTTATTGTATTTTAATTAATTGTATTTGTAAATGTATAACCTTGAGTAGTGTAGCATAGTAGTAGAACTACCATGAGGATAACTTAGGATAGCTTGGTTCGATACCGGGTTAGGTCATGTCGGACAACTCAGACGGGTCATCCACACCTCCGAGGACACGAGCACGACTCACGAGTATGGATTGTCCCCATATGTCCCGTGCTCGACTGTCACCCCCAGTTTTCATGAACAGGGGTATTTTGGTAATTTTCCACTTTAAAATTATTTTGGAATTATTTATTTATTTATTGTATTATTTTGGGGTTGTTTGAGTCGGGTTCGAATTTCAACTCATTCCGACTTGTTTCGACTAGTTTCGGGGACCCGGAGTAGTTTTGACTCTAGCAGGCCCACACATTAATTAGCCATGACCCACAATATTACCATCAAAAGTTAGAGGGATTAGTCATGATCCCATGGATTAGGTTAGACCTAATTAGAACATTAGATTTACATTTTTAACCCCCAAACCCTAAGCCAACTTGTATTGAGCTAATAAAGCAATAGAGGGGCAAACTTGTAATTAGTAAAAAGGGGATATGGAGCCAATATGGCCGGCCACATGTAGGTGGGGAGGAGAGAGAAAGACATCATCATTTGTTCTCATCCACTTTCTTCTTCTTCTTCTCCAAGGATTCTTTCCTTTTTTGAGAGCTCCACCATAGTTTCCATCTCCAAAATAGGTAAATCTCTTCTCTAAAATAGTTTTCCATTGCATGTAGAATGGTTAGGAACCCATAAAAATGTTTCCTATGGTTGTGTCTCCATTAGAGTTTATTTCGTATCCATTTGGACACTTGTAGAGGTGTCCAATATGTAGGATCGTGTCCTAATAGGAAAACCTCCTAATTGGACACATGTAAATTGTTTGTGCATTGATTTTGGTGTGTTCTAATATTATTCCAGAATTTACATGTGTTTAGGAATGATTTCTCCTATGTATCATATTATCATTATCTATGTATATGTATATATATGGTTATATATATACATATCATTATCTATATATATATATATATATATATATATATATATATATATATATATATATATATATATATATATATATATATATATATATATATATATATATTATATATATATATATATATATATGTATATATATGGAAAAATATATATATATATATATGTATATATATGGTGGTTTATATATGTGGATATATTTGGGAATGTGGTGTATGTTCTGGTGTGGAAAGATTTGGGAATGTGGTATATGTTCTGGTGTGGAAAGGAGGCAACAGTGGTTCGGCCAAGAGGAGTTTGGAATGTGTGTGTGTTGTGTGGTAGAGAAGTGTGTAGGAGAGGTGCTTGTGTGGGAATTAGAGGAGGGAACCACTGTCAAATTTAGCAGCTACTTGCCATCAACCAAGCCATTTGTTGGCTGTTTCCACAGTCCAGAAAACCCCATATGCTGTCCAGTTTAGTCCCCCCCCCCCCATATTTCACTCCCATCTAACCCATATATGGCTGTCCCTTTGGGCTATTTCAGTCCTTCCTAACCCCAAAACAGTCCACACAACTTCCCAATGACAGCCCTTACATTTGCCACTTTGCTGTCCAAAAAACTCCCTTTGGACTGTCCAAGGACAGCCCCAACATGTCCCCCAAAAACCTGCTGTTTTAGCCCCCATTTCCCCACTTAGACATTCCAGATTTTAGCCTTAGATGGCTGTCACATGCTGTCCTGTTCAGCCTAAAACCTGTCCCCTTTGGCCACTAAATTTCAGCCCACCAACACACTCCATAACAGTCCTAACATTACCCCAAATTCAGTCCAGGTTTGTTCCATTGTTGGCTGTCCACAAACCATTCAATATCAGTCCTCATACCACTTCAAAATCAGTCCAAGTGCTCCATATTTCAGCCCTATTGGTCCCCTCATGTCAGCCATATTTAGCCTTGTGTGTGTGGGTGTATCTTTGAGTTTGTGTGAGTGTTTGTGAGCTTGTGAGGGTGAGTGTGAGAGCTAGGTGAGTGTAGCTAAGTAACCTATAGTTTGGCCTATGCCTAAACTAATAGGACACCTATAGGAAAGCCTATTAGAGTGTGGTATCATGTGAGATGGTTGTGTAAGAGTGAGTGTGTTAGAGTTGAGGGTAAATATATGATATGGTTTAGGTAATAGGGTAAACCTACACATATCCTAAAACTAGGTTAGATACCTAGGATACCCAAAATTCTTGGTAGGTAAACCTTAGATAGGTTGGTATCTAGCTACCCTAAGGAGCACAGGCTAGTACCATGGGTATTTGCGGGGTTTCCTTGGGATTGGGCAAGGTATCGGGATTTACCTTAGAAGGGTAAATACTAGTTTTGCCTAGGAATAGGGTATTTGTGTTAGAAGTCTAAGATGGAGTTAGAACTTGATTTCCGTGGTTGGTAATGATCAAATATGGTGCTCATAGACTAGTTTTGACGTCGGTTGACCTTTTTGACCAAAAGTCAACAAAAGTCTACCGAGAGTCAAACTTAGTCTTTAAGCGACCCGATTTGACCGAAACCAAACCAGAGTTGACCAGTTGACTGAAAGTCAACAGTTGGTCAACATTAGACTAGTTTGACCTAGGGTTGACCTAGAGTTAACCAAAGTTGACCAGAGTTGACTTTTTGACCAAAAGTCAACTGTAAGTCAACCTTTGACCCCGATTGACCTAGTTTGACTTGGAATGACTCCCAGTGACCTAGTAAGACCTAGTATGAACCAGTATGACCTAGTATGACTCAGTTTGACCTAGATTGACCTAGTTTTGGCTTAGACTTACATTCATAGATTATATTAGTTTCCTTTCTCAGTATTAAGCCCTGTTTGACTCATAGTATCTTATTTTAGGTCTGTGATCACTCTGAGCGTCTGTTCACCCTATCAGCTCAGGACCACAGGCAAGTACATTCATTGATAGTTTTCATTGTCTTGATATCTACTATATCCGATTCAGTTGTAGTGTTTTACATGATTCCCGACACGATGGTTCACGGACTAGTATACGTCGGATCCTGTCATGAGATGTTATTCCTAGACTCCCTTGGTATATGAGTATGTGATATTTTCGTGTTCCTGTACTTATATAGATACTGATTTGGGAGTGGGCTGGCCCCCTGCTCTTGAACCCCGTGTCATGACGTGCCATGTCCGGATCCGTGATACTATTCGGGGATGGGGGAATTATTAGGGGTTATGTGATCAAAGCCTTCCTGTAACTATATTTTGCTAGCGCCACCCTCACCTCACGTAGGGTGTAGAAGACACCCCATTACCAGTTATCCAGGTTGGACGACATGACTCTCCGTTGAGTACACTGTGGATTGTCGGGCCAAGTGGATAACCATCTCTTGCTTCCCTAGCCGATCACATATCGCTCTAATAGTTCAAATCACCTTTTACATTTATTGTCATATCTTATATTTCCAGTTCACCTTTACTTACTGTACTTTCACCATGCTATGATTTATTTCTCATATGCTTTACCTGCCTTTTATACTGTGCCATGATTTGAGACTAAGTTCTGTTTGAAAGAAGGGTTACAACTCCGGTCCTTGTTTGGTTCAAGGGTTGTAATTCGGCTTTCAAATGGTTCCCAAGTCGCCTATATCTTTGTCTTGTATTTCATTATTGCTGTCTCTTATAGTATTTCTCAATTCATATGGAACTGCTGTTGGTGTTTTGTACTTGCTCATTTTTCTGACAGGATACCGTTGACAAATTTTACAGATGACTCTGAGACTGATTGCCCGACATACTATGGGGTTGATTTTGATGGACTAGATTTAGACCGTGGCTTATTGGTAGAGCCACTGGACTTTGCTCACCCTGAGTAGCATAGTTAGTTAGGTTTGCCTGGCCTGCGAGCCAGCTAGTACATTTCAGTTTGTAGTATCTTTATACTTATATTTTTTGAGACTCTGGATATTTGTGTTTAGCTCTGACTTGTGGATTTTGGACTCGTTTTCTGTTTTATCTATCATATCTTTTTTCTATGCTATCTACCTTAGTTTGATATATGTGATTGAGACTGTATTGCTATGTCACCTTCATTCGGAGTGTATATACTGTACAGGTACATTTATCTGTTTTAGTCGTAGTATTTACAGACCCTATATACAGCGTTCTACCGCCGATTCTGCGACGTAGGCTGGACGTAACCACGTGCTCGTGCCCCTCTTCAGGGTGCGGGTCGTGACACGTTTTTGTGGTGGCCCATGCAGGTCAGTGTCGCAACTAGTGCGAACTCGTAATGGTGCTCGACTTAGAGTACTAATTACGAGCCTGCAATTAGGACATAGGATTAGGGTATGATAGGAGTTACTCAATCACATGCTAGGAAATTTCTGATCTTATGATTACCATGACAGCTCTTTTGCATTGAATTTAATTGTCCTTCTTTGATATTCCTATCATGTGCCATATTAATTCTTATTTCAATCTATCCTCAGGATGACGATCACTCGCTCTCAGGCAGCAGGTTCTAGCGCTGTACCAGAGAGGCCCGATCCGGCAGGTGGTCTTCCACCTCCGGCTGCGGGAGCAGCAGTGGCAGTCCCAGGAGGTCTTCCACCTCCGACTGAGGGAGCTGCTATCTCAGTTCCTGCCCCTCCGGCGGGAGCGGCAGCAGCGACGGTTCCAGGAGGTTTTCTACCTCCAGCAGCGGGACCGTCTATGGTTATTCCTGATGTTCTTCCACCGTCGCCTTCGATACCGGCAGATGCTCAGGGGATGATGGCCCTTCTGCAGCAGATGCTGCAGACGCAGAGAGCGCAGGCAGAGGCACAGCACCGTCAGACAGAGGTGCTGCGACAGACCATGGAGAACTCACATCAGTTAGCTATGGCAGCAGTGGAGAGAGGTGCACCGGCTACAGTTCAGGGAGCACCAGCACAGCAGCAGGGCCAGGGGAGGCCCGGTACGCATCTCGACTTCAGGAAGATAAACCCACAGGATTTTAAGGGTACCGAGGGTATCCTATACGCGGACGACTGGCCAGAGGATGTCCAGCGGAGTCTGGAGTTGGCAGAGGTCCCGAGAGGTCTGTGGGTGACTTCTGCAGCGAGCCAGTTCTTTGACATAGCGCTGACTTGGTACCGCACGGATCCGCGTGCGTCAGTGAGAGGTATATCTTGGGAGGACTTCAGGAAACTCTTTAAGGAGAAGTTCTACCCAGATGTAGCCTTGACAGCTCTGGAGGGGCAGTTTGCTAGTCTGGTGCAGGGGAACTCGTCGGTGGACGAGTACGCAGCAGAGTTCTTCCGCTTGAGCAGGTTTGCACCCAGTTTGGTCCATGATGAAGGGTGCAAGGCCCGGAAGTTCAGGAGGGGTCTCATTCATGCAGTGCGCACTCGCACATCTGGACGACGAGATGCAACCTTTGAGCAGATCTTGATGGAGTCTCAGATTGCGGAGGAGGACTTCGGCCTCAAGCCGAAGAGGAGCAGCGACGTTCTGGGATCCAGTTCGAGTACAGGGCCAGCGAAGTGCCCACATTTCTAGCAGAGGCAGTTCCTGCAGCAGCAGCCTCAGTTGCAGCTCCAGCAGGCACCGGCGCGTGCCCAGCAGCATCAGGGTCAGGGTCAGGGCCAGAGGCCAGCTACACAGTGTAACTTCTGCGGAAAGCCAGGACACACTAGAGTGGTCTGCAGGAAGAGATTGGGCGTCTGCTTATACTGTGGGGCGCCCGATCACCAGCTGAAGGACTGCCGTATTCGAGGAGTCCTAGGAGTTCAGGACAGAGCGCAGCCGACCAGAGGACCAGCACCTCAGCAGAGAGGTCCTCCACTTCAGCCGCAGCAACAGCGTTTTGTGCAGCACCAGAGGGGAGCCCCTGCGGGCAGAGTGTTTACCCTGACAGCAGAGGAGGAGGCAGAGCCAGTAGGCGATGTAGTGGCAGGTCATGTTCTTCTCGATTCATTCCCTGTATTTACCTTATTTGATTCCGGTGCCTCTCATAGCTTTGTGTCTGTCTCCTTTGCTCTGAGACACAATATTATTGCTGAACCCTTGGGTAGGACTTGCAAGATATTGACCGGGGAAGGCATCATCCTGGTCAACAATATCTGCAAGGGGGCGGAGAGTTACTGTAGAAGGTCGAGTTTTGGGTGCGTGCTTGCTCGTAATGCCCCTTCCGAGGTACGATGTAGTGCTCAGAATGGATTGGTTGAGCATGCACCATGCTACTATAGATTGTAGAGGAGGTAGGATTTTGTTTAGGCCGCCGGGAGAGCCAGAGATTGTGTTTGCCAGAGGAGCAGCTGAGCCGGTAGATGGGTTCTGCGGAGCTTTACTGGCGGGGCAGGCATTGTCGCATCCATTGATAGCTGACTTCATGGATATTTTTCCCGAGGAGTTGCCTGGGATGCCGCCGGATAGAGACGTTGAGTTCTCTATAGACTTAGTGCCAGGTGCTGAGCCCATTTCATAGCACGTCTATAGGGTCAACAACAGCGGGTTGGCAGAGCTGTATATTCATCAGATCGTACGATTGTATGGGGTTCCTGTGAGCATAGTTTCAGATCGGGATAGCCATTTCACTTCCCACTTTTTGGAGGAGTTTGCAGGCTAGCTTGGGCACCTCGCTCAAGTTCAGTACTGCCTATCACCCCCAGACAGACGGGCAGTCGGAGAGGACTATCCAGACCTTGGAGGATATGCTTCGCATGTGTCTGCTAGATCTCGGGGGTTCTTGGGAGGATCATCTTCACCTAGTAGAGTTTGCTTACAACAACAGCTACCATGCCAGTATAGAGATGTCGCCATTCGAGGCTCTATACGGACGGAGATGCCGTACTCCCTTATCATGGGACGATGTTGGCGAGAGGGTGCTGCTTGGACCAGAGATGGTGGTGGATGCAGCTAGAAGGTCCGGCTGATTAGAGACAGACTTCGGGTGGCTCAGGATAGACAGCGGCATTGGGCCGATAGCCACCGGAGACCGTTAGAGTTCGAGGTTAGTTTTAGTTCCTGTTTGTGATGGTTGTGATTTTGTTTGTCCTGTGTTCTGAGTTTGTTTTATGTCTAGGCTGGTGCTTTGGTGTTCCTGAAGATTTCTTCGACACGGGGCACGATTCGCTTTGGCGGGGGCGGGAAGCTTAGTCTGCGCTACATCGGACCTTTCACCATTCTTGAGAGGATCGGTGCAGTGGCTTACCGGCTAGACTTACCGCCTACGCTAGAGGGGGTACACAACGTGTTCTATGTGTCGCAGCTGAGACGGTACGTGGCGGACCCCAGCCATGTATTGGACCATTCAGCTATCGAGGTGGGGCCTAATCTTCACTATCCAGAGCAGCCAGTGGAGATTCTGGATCGTAGGGAGAAGGTGCTCCGGAACCAGGTTATACCCTTGGTTCGCGTTGCATGGAGGCATCACTCTCCAGATGAGTCTACCTGGGAGAGAGAGGACGACATGCGGGAGCGTTTCCCTTATCTCTTCGAGCCCTTAGGTATAATTTTGTTTATGCATGTGATTCAGTGTATGTTTGTTTTAATTTTGAGGACAAATTTTTTTAAGGTGGACAGATTTGTCACCCCCAGTTTTCATGAACATGGGTATTTTGGTACTTTTCCACTTTAAAATTATTTTGGAATTATTTATTTATTTATTGTATTATTTTGGGGTTGTTTGAGTTGGGTTCGAATTTCAACTCATTCCGACTTGTTTCGACTAGTTTCGGGGACCCGGGGTAGTTTTAACTCTAGCGGACCCACACATTAATTAGCCATGACCCACAATATTACCATCAAAAGTTAGGGGGGTTAGTCATGACCCCATGGATTAGGTTAGAACTAATTAGAACATTAGATTTACATTTTTAACCCCCAAACCCTAAGCCAACTTGTATTGAGCTAATAAAGCAATAGAGGGGCAAACTTATAATTAGTAAAAAGGGGATATGGAGCCAATATGGCCGGCCACATGTAGGTGGGGAGGAGAGAGAAAGACATCATCATTTGTTCTCATCCACTTTCTTCTTCTTCTTCTCCAAGGGTTCTTTCCTTTTTTGAGAGCTCCACCATAGTTTCCATCTCCAAAATAGGTAAATCTCTTCTCTAAAATAGTTTTCTATTGCATGTAGAATGGTTAGGAACCCATAGAAATGTTTCCTATGGTTGTGTCTCCATTAGAGTCTATTTCGTGTCCATTTGGAAACTTGTAGAGGTGTCCAATATGTAGGATCGTGTCCTAATAGGAAAACCCCCTATTTGGACACATGTAAATTGTTTGTGCATTGATTTTGGTGTGTTCTAATATTATTCCAGAATTTACATGTGTTTAGGAATGATTTCTCCTATGTATCATATTATCATTATCTATGTATATGTATATATATGGTTATATATATACATATCATTATCTATATATATATATATATATATATATATATATATATATATATATATATATATATATATATATATATAATACAAAATATATATATATATATATATATATATATATATATATATATATATATATATATATATATATGTATATGTATATATATATATATATATGGTGGTTTATATATGTGGATATATTTGGGAATGTGGTGTATTCTGGTGTGGGAAGGAGGCAACAGTGGTTCGGCCAAGAGGAGTTTGGAATGTGTGTGTGTGTGTTGTGTTGTAGAGAAGTGTGTAGGAGAGGTGCTTGTGTGGGAATTAGAGGAGGGAAGCACTGTCAAATTCAGCAGCTACTTGCCATCAACCAAGCCATTTGTTGGCTGTTCCCAGTCCAGAAAACCCCATGTGCTGTCCAGTTTAGTCCCCCCCTATTTCAGTCCCATCTAACCCATATATGGCTGTCCCTTTGGGCTATTTCAGTCCTTCCTAACCCCAAAACAGTCTACACAACTTCCCAATGACATGTCACGCCCCGATTCGGGAATCGTTCGCCTCCGCTTAGATTCACGTCGAATCGTTCGTCCTCGCTAAGGCGTGATGCCGTACAAGTCTGGAATTGTACTTGTACAAGGCGTGCTCGTGTTCCTTTTATAAAAGAGGCATTTTTGAATAGAGATTCACAGCGGATGATAAAGAAGTTTTGGCAACACAGATATGATCTGAAATAAGTTCTTTATTGATATCTTTGAAATTACATTGCATAAACATAAGGCTCTCAAACAGCCGAGATGAAAGGCCAAACTTGGCTACAACTTGCAGAAATATTGAAATGAGATACAACTTGTTCCATACATCATATCCCTTTATTAATAATGCGGCAATAACCACCTTCAGCAAAATGCCTTCTTCTTCAAGTGGAAACTTCAAGATGTACGAAGCTTCTAAAGAGTCGGACAGCAAGCCTTCAGCGTCTATGATTATCCACTAGGTTCCCGGCACCTGTGGAGACGAGGGTCAGTACATTGCCACATATGTACTGGTGAGCGGCCGTAACCAATCTCACCATAAATCAGCAGTAGTAAAATTACATGAATGTTCACTATTGATTTGTATTCTTTCTATCTTGCCTTAGGGTCCATTAACAATTCATATATTTAATGAGAAATATAAGGAGCATACAGTGATGTTAGAAACATAAGCAATTCATGTTGATCTAACATAAGCAGTTCATATTGATCACCAATTTGGTGAATCTTACCCACGGTCGAAAGCCATCCCTGTACATATTTATGAATACCACTTACTCTGCCTGCATAAGACAATGTTAGCTATGCCACCTGTCTATATGAAGGTCACTGGCGACACGCCATCTTGGACCGTCTTACTTGGTACAACGGCGCCCTTGCAGTGCTGGTAGCTAGCCCCACTGCAAGTCCCGTTTACCGATGCCAGTACGTCGGCATAATTCCTTGTTCCCCCTAGGACGAACCGGGTCCGTGGCCGCGGATTACCGTTCTGGGAACTACCTTGTATACAAGTTGTCCATGACCATGCATGCAATGCAACTTAACTAATAAGAGACACGACATGCAAGATAATAGCATCTTCCACACATATTCGTAGTTCTCATTTCATCTTGCCATTTTCCCATCTTCCATCTTACCAACTTGCCTTGAGCCATAGGCTCGTATATTCGTTCATCCAACCAAGGGACTATTTATTTGTAACCCATTCTTTCGAACCGAAGTTCGATATACTTACCGCCCAATACTTGGGTCTTTGCATCACCTGTTAACAATTCATATAGCATACGAGCATCATTCGATTTGCAACATAAGCCTAGCCATGTGATAATTTATCTTTCATTATCTTTTTCCGTATTATTACTAGGCATCTTTTATTAAGCACCGAACGCAATAACAAGTCTACCATTATTATGCGCGAAGATCAAGGATCGTCGAAGGATCAAAGCCACTCACTTGTTGGTGAATTGCCGAGAGAAAGAGGTCTTCCACGCAACGTCACCCTAGGTTCACCGCGTTAGCACCTGCATTGGCACCAACATCTGGTCAGCATACTTCTTCTCTTTCTCTCAGTTATTCGATATGAAATGCGTAGACGGTGAAAGTAAATCCATGAAAACATTCATCGAAAACAATCACGAAAACGCACACAAAAGCCAACAGCAAAAGCGACATCGAAAACCAGCAGGGCAACGGTCTCGGGGCAAGCGACTCTTATATAGAACTCTTCCCCCAAGACGCGCGCCACTGCATCTTGGGCATCATTTCAAAAGAGTCCAATCCATAACGAGGAAAGGATCTCAATTTATTATCCCGCGATCCTGGTAAAGTTTCCCCAATTCTCATCCGACTCGGCCATTCAGCCGCTAGCCCACACCGTGCTCCGCAACGGATTCAGGGCATTACATGGCATCCCTTACATTTGCCACTTTGCTGTCCAGAAAACTCCCTTTGGACTGTCCAAGGATAGCCCCAACATGTCCCCCAAAAACCTGCTGTTTTAGCCCCCATTTCCCCACTTAGACATTCCAGATTTTAGCCTTAGATGGCTGTCACATGCTGTCCTGTTCAGCCTAAAACCTGTCCCCTTTGGCCACTAAATTTCAGCCCACCAACACACTCCATAACAGTCCTAACATTACCCCAAATTCAGTCCAGGTTTGTTCCATTGTTGGCTGTCCACAAACCATTCAATATCAGTCCTCATACCACTTCAAAATCAGTCCAAGTGCTCCACATTTCAGCCCTATTGGTCCCCTCATGTCAGCCATATTTAGCCTTGTGTGTGTGGGTGTATCTTTGAGTTTGTGTGAGTGTTTGTGAGCTTGTGAGGGTGAGTGTGAGAGCTAAGTGAGTGTAGCTAAGTAACCTATAGTTTGGCCTATGCCTAAACTAATAGGACACCTATAGGAAAGCCTATTAGAGTGTGGTATCATGTGAGATGGTTGTGTAAGAGTGAGTGTGTTAGAGTTGAGGGTAAATATATGATTTGGTTTAGGTAATAGGGTAAACCTACACATATCCTAAAACTAGGTTAGATACCTAGGATACCCAAAATTCTTGGTAGGTAAACCTTAGATAGGTTGGTATCTAGCTACCCTAAGGAGCACAGGCTAGTACCATGGGTATTTGCGGGGTTTCCTTCGGATTGGGCAAGGTATCGGGATTTACCTTAGAAGGGTAAATACTAGTTTTGTCTAGAAATAGGGTATTTGTGTTAGAAGTCTAAGATGGAGTTAGAACTTGATTTCCGTGGTTGGTAATGATCAAATATGGTGCTCATAGACTAGTTTTGACGTCGGTTGACCTTTTTGACCAAAAGTCAACAAAAGTCAACCGAGAGTCAAACTTAGTCTTTAAGCGACCCGATTTGACCGAAACCAAACCAGAGTTGACCAGTTGACTGAAAGTCAACAGTTGGTCAATATTAGACTAGTTTGACCTAGGGTTGACCTAGAGTTGACCAGAGTTGACTTTTTGACCAAAAGTCAACTGTAAGTCAACCTTTGACCCCGATTGACCTAGTTTGACTTGGAATGACTCCCAGTGACCTAGTAAGACCTAGTATGAACCAGTATGACCTAGTTTGACTCAGTTTGACCAAGATTGACCTAGTTTTGACTTAGACTTGCATTTATGGATTATATTAGTTTTATTTCTTATTATTAAGCCATGTTTGACTCGTTGTATCTTATTTTAGGTCTGTGATCACTCTGAGCGTCTGTTCACCCTATCAGCTCAGGACCACAGGTGAGTACATTCACTGATAGTTTTTATTGTCTTGATATCTACTATATCTGATTCAGTTGTAGTGTTTTACATGATTCCCGACACGACAGTTCACGGACTAGTATACGTCGGATCCTGTCATGAGATGTTATTCCTAGACTCCCTTGGTATATGAGTATGTGATATTTTCGTATTCTTGTACTTATATAGACACTGATTTGGGAGTGGGCTGGCCCCCTGCTCTTGAACCCCGTGTCATGACGTGCCATGTCCGAATCCGTGATACTATTCGGGGATGGAGGAATTATTAGGGGTTATGTGATCAAAGCCTTCCTGTAACTATATTTTGCTAGCGCCACCCTCATCTCACGTAGGGTGTAGCAGACACCCCATTACCAGTTATCCAGGTTGGATGGCATGACTCTCCGTTGAGTATACCGCGGATTGTCGGGCCAAGTAGATAACCATCTCTTGCTTCCCTAGCCGATCACATATCGCTCTAATAGTTCAAATCACCTTTTATATTTATTGTCATATCTTATATTTCCAGTTCACCTTTACTTAATGTACTTTCACCATGCTATGATTCATTTCTCATATGCTCTACCTGCCTTTTATACTGTGCCATGATTTGAGACTAAGTTCTGTTTGAAATAAGGGTTACAACTCCGGTCCTTGTTTGGTTCAAGGGTAGTAACTCGACTTTCAAATGGTTCCCAAGTCGCCTATATCTTTGTCTTGTATTTCATTATTGTTGTCTCTTATAGTATTTCTCAATTCATATGGAACTGCTGTTGGTGTTTTGTACTTGCTCATTTTTCTGACAGGATACCGTTGACAAATTTTACAGATGACTCTGAGACTGATTGCCCAACATACTATGGGGTTGAGTCTGATGGACTAGATTTAGACCGTGGCTTATTGGTAGAGCCACTGGACTTTGCTCCCCTGAGTAGCATAGTTAGTTAGGTTTGCCTGGCCTGCGAGCCAGCTAGTACATTTCAGTTTGTAGTATCTTTATACTTATATTTTTGAGACTCTGGATATTTGTGTTTAGCTCTGACTTGTGGATTTTGGACTCGTTTCCTGTTTTATCTATCATATCTCTTTTCCATGCTATCTACCTTAGTTTGATATATGTGATTGAGACTATATTGCTATGTCACCTCCATTCGGAGTGTATATACTGTACAGGTACATTTATCTGTTTTAGTCGTAGTATTTACAGACCCTATATACAACGTTCTACCGCCGATTCTGCGGCGTAGGCTGGACGTAACCACGTGCTCGTGCCCCTCTTCAGGGTGCGGGTCATGACATCGACTCATGGTCAGGTAACGACTTTGGCTAACCAGGTCTGTGACTCTGCTTGTGGCTTGGATTATGAATGTGGGTCTGTGATGCGTCCTGCATGGCGATTCTTGTTGCATGTGTTGGCTTGGCGCCCAGTATGCATCGTAGTGCTGCTTGAGGCCGAGACTTAGTGTTCTCGGCTATGGTTTGGTTTCCAGTATGCATTGTAGCACTGCTGGAAGCTGAGACTTACTGTTTTCAGCTTGCGATCCAGCGACGGGTTGTGCCGAGTGGATTTAGCCCCAATTTGCTGGGTGCTCCCGTCCAAAATACAAAGGAGACTCTGCCAAATTTTTTCAGAATTCCTGGTCGGGAATTTGGTTCGAAGATTTGGGCAGAACCGTTCTTTTGGTTTGCTGAACTAGATTTGTGCAGATTTAGTTTGACCTGATTCCAGTACCTGCTAGGTAGACTCATGACTAGATTAGTCGCCTAGCTACTTGACATGTCTTGTCCGTCGGAAGGAGCGCGGTTCCACTCGGGAGACGGTCTGTAACCCTGGTCCTTGTTTGGTTTAAGGGTTTTGGATTTGCTCCAGAGCGGTCCATATAATCTTTACCATTTTTTGGCGACATTAATTAGTAGATTCTTGTCCCCCTGACCATTCTTTCTAGGAGTTATCCTAGTTTAGCCAGCTAGGACTGATACTTGTCCTATGTATCGAGATTTGTGATTTTAGATATATTTGAGGATTGAGTATTATGGAGAGTATGATCTCGAGATATTGATTGATAGACTCACGTGGATTCTTGGATAGTGTTGCTATTTCTTTTGATGATGTTCTAATTTGATCATATATGACTATGTGGATTCTTGGATTTGATGACCGCGAGTGTTTTACGGAACGAGGAGAATATCGAGGATATCCTTATATGATTTTTACTTGACTTCCCAAGCGCCCATAACCTGTTTTGATTGCTATATCTTGGTAGTGGTGAGACTTATTTGCTGATAGCTTGTGGTCATTGATTCGGAGGATTCTTGTGAACCAGAGGGCCTAGCATTGTTTATAGTGATGAGCTTGGTATTTGGTGATTGTCTTTCTTGACGTGATATTCACTCCATCGTGGATGGGAGACTCCTGATAGATTGATCCGGTGGATAGACCGACTTGATAATTAGAGCTATAGGCTCCCTTGTATACTTGATGGGATATTATAGTAGGGATTCTGATCTTGTACTTGACCTGATATCCATGCAACGATGTGGGCAGATGATTTTATGTGACTGACAGATTTGACCTTGTCACCGACATGACTACTTGTATCCGTGCTAAAAGTCCAGCTTATCCTTTGAGGTACTGGCCCTGATTTTGTACTACGGTGTCCCTTGTCTACTGGCACTTGAGGTGCTACTTCCATGATTATATGGCATTACGATGCCATCTTGATATTCTAGCTATATTATATGATTACATGCACGGGTATCTGGTAGTTGGCCTATAGTCTTAGCGTGGTCAGGATTGCTTGCTTGCTTGTTGTATAACACTAAGGATGGATCACAACTGGGACTATAGGTGCCGAGGTTGATTCTTACTTAGCGTTTTTGTACTGAGGTACGACATCTAGGAGGATGATCATGTGACCACGGTATGTGATTTCGGATAAATGTATGGATAATCTAGGCAACTTAAACTGGTAGAAGCATTGGAGGGAACAGAATCTCGAGATCGTGCAGTACTAGCCGCTTCCCAGACATCTAGTCATGGAGTGCAGGCTGGCCGCTACGGATATTGTTACCGTCCGTATTAGAGGATGGCAGTATCCGGCTACTTTACTATACCTTATATACATGTCATGCTCAGCACGGTGGCCTTACGAGGGACCGGTGGTGACATGCAGAGCCCGGTGGTCTTACGAGGGACCGGTGCTCATCTAGTCTTGATATACTTGGCCCCGTTAGCTTGCTAGATCGGCACGATATGAGGATTCCTATATTGTATTGTTGGGGTAACCCAACCTCCACCTAGAAATTCGTAGTCATTTCAGTGGCCGCTTATTCACTTAAATTGTTTGGCTTGTTGCTTGCACAGTCGACTGATATTGAGTCCCAGTTGGCGATGCAAGTATTATTGGATGTTAGAGAGATTGTGACGATTGTTGGTTATTTAGCTAAATTAGTTGTGGATTACTATCGTGCGTTAGTACCGCACAATCCTTACCCTCTTTTACTGTTCATATATGTTATTCATGTCATATTTTATCCTGCTGGCTTTTCTTCGCCCGTCCTTGAGCCTTCCTTTCTGGTACTTGCTACGGTTGGCCTGACCAACCCTGGATTATTCCCAGATTGCCCGTGACCGACCCTGTGGATCTTCCAGACTTGACTTGGAGGATGTGCTTCAGTTTCCGACCATGCTAGGAATTGTGGAAAGGTATACTCATCTACACTATTATCCTGTACTGTAGATTTCCTGATTATCATATAAATATTTCCTGTCTTCCATATGATTCTCTCTTTTGCTTATTATTTCTCTGTGATTGACTGTGGATATGAGATCAGATTTAGGCCATAGAAAGATTGCATGCTAGGATACCCAACAAGATTGACAGTCGTCATCGCCGTATAACGTATTCGTACCTTATACGGTGTAGCTGGCCGACATCCGTCCCCGTATTCCAGTACTGGGGCATGACATATATATATATATATATATATATATATATATATATATATATATATATATATATATATATATATATATATATATATATATATATATATATATATATATTCTAGGAATAACCAAATAATATATATAAATAATAACAATAAAAAAATATTCATGATAAAAAAATATAACAACCAATACTAGGAGTAGTATTGAGTGACCCATTATACTCCTACGTTGCTTGGTCCACAGTAAATCGTGCAAGTACTCTAAAATTGTCATATAGATATTTATAATACGTATAATAATTATTTAGAAATTATTGTCAATCCTAAAATAAAAATAAAATATGAAATAATATATATATACTTAAAATATTTCTACATGGGCATATTTAGTCTCACTACATGCTTACATGGGCTTGGGTTCGGTTCGAGTCCAGTTTGGGCTGGTTTGGTACAACCTGATCACCTAAAAGTAAATAAAACCAATTAATAAATAAATAATTCGTTTGTGGGGGTTAAGTCGCAATTTGGCATGGTTTTTCTAGTTAGACCACACCTTTGGCTCGGTCTTCCCTACCATGGCTAAAATACTAGTCAAAGCACACAAGTACACAATTCGTGCCAAAATTCTTAGTCATCTTGCTCTCCAAAACTTAATCATGGCTAAGCCTATATTCATATATAGTATTGGGCTACTAAAATTATAATCATATATATATACAAATTGTATTTAAATCTATTTGACTGTATAACATCCCAAAATAAATCCATAATAATTCTACTAAGTCATGGCAACCTAACCTGGCTTCCTACCAGGTGGGATTAGCTAGGTTAGGGTCCAAATATAATTCCCAATCAAATCGAACTCAAAAAGTCAATACATGAGTCTCTTGTGTCATTCGCAAATAAATAGCCCATGGAGACTCGATTAAGTGGCACACCCTTGACATGTGCGTCGTAGACTCAAAATGGGTCAAAATCATATATTGGGTTAAATGGTTTTGATCTATGTCGAGTCCCGAACTCAAGTTTGGAAGATCGATTTAGAATTACGATAAACGGTCAAATGGCCTAATTTGACCCGAAGTTGCGCGAAGTCAAAAGAATGCTAGAGGACGAGTTTGGATGGGATATAATATATCAAGTTGAAGGTGGACTTGTCTACTTCGAAACTCATGAAGGACGTTTCGAAAGATTGACGCATCTTGTGCTCCAAAAATCGAAGCTACGGAGAAGTACATCTACAATCATAATTAAGAAATAAAATATATTCTAATAAATAGAAATCATATAAAATAAAGAAAAAATTACCAAAAATTAGGGTCCTCACAATAGGATGGCTTTGCTTGACGACTCGGACCCCTTGGATTGAACATTACGAGCACAAATAGAGAAAACTATGCTCGGAGTGTAGAAATTGGAGTGATGCGAGCTTGGATAAAAAATCTCGTACTATCAACTTTGGTTTGACCTTAGGATTAGGGTCAGTGTTGATATTATTGTTTGGGAACGGTGCTTCCAATACTGACATTGACTTTAGCCTGGAGATATGGCTAAGCGGTTAGGCAAAACGTCCATGTTTCGAAAGGTAGCATTGGTATAATTGATTTTAGGATTGATAAGATGAATCAAATATGTAGAATTGGATTTACCATCACGAGATTTGGCTGAAATGCATGTATTTTAGGGACGCCTGAAATATGTGCACAATCCAACTAAGTGATACGTTGAATTCAAGTAAGACTAAAGTAATAGAACTGTTGGCCCAATGATTGTATCATATTTTTGAATATGGTTAATCAATTAAGTTTAGCATTTATTATCACTAATGCTCATGCTATCACTATAGTATTATACTTAAACTTAACATAGTCCTAATATGCATTAACTTGATCATACTTGCTACTATATATATTGCTTTATTCCTCTAACATGTATTTGTAGAAAAGCAATAAGTAAGATCAACATGGACCAAAGACGACGGCATCCCACAAGATTTTTCTGAACCATCCAACGACATCTCAGGAGCTATGCACGCGGGGGTTCTGCTGCCCGGTCAGTGGACGGGGGTCGAGGGGGCAGCGCCCCCATGGGGGTTCGAGGGCGAAGCCCCCGAAAGGTATTCAGTTTTTACAAACTGGGTATCTTTGGACAACTACCGTTAAGGAAGAAGCCATCATCTATCAAAGAAAGAAGCTAAGCCATGCCATCATCATTTCAAGACTCTGAAAAAGCATGCACCTGCCTAAGTATATCTGGAGTCTGTAATGAGTCTTAGGAATAATTCTGAACACAAAAAATGGATGGCAAAATTAAAAGCTATGATAGAAATTAGCCCATAATTTTTTTAGATGGAAATCGGCATACCGATGGAACATTGGTCTATACCGACGGCATGTCGATTTATGTTCACAGAAAATTTTTGTCTATAAAAATTGGCATATCGATGGTACACTGGTTCGTACCGACGGTATACCGATTCAGTAACGTTGAAAATCCAACGATCAGATTTCGAGCATTTAATGATCCGAACAGCTATATTTCTAGCCATTGCATCCCAGATCGGTATACCGATGGTACACTTGTTCGTACCGATGGTATACCGGTCGCTGACTAAAAAGTTGCCTTTGAGCTCTTTTCAATGCTTTGGTTATAAATAGCCTTGAACCCCTTCATTCAAGAGTGATGCTTTGAGCCTAAAATTTTCTAATACACCAAATCTTATCCACATACACTCCACCAAAGCTTTCAATTGCCCATCCATAAATTGTACTAGAGTGTTTCTTGAGTTATAAAGTTCGATCTTCATATTGTTGTAAGGAGATATAAACCTTCTTGTAAAAGGTTGAAGTTGGAGAGTCTTCGGATAAAAGCTTTCGGTTGAAGTTAGAGAGTCTTCGGATAAAAGCTCTCGGTTGAAGTTGGAGAGTCTTCGGATAACAGCTCTCGGTTGAAGTCAGATATGCCTTCGCATAAAAGCTCTCGTGTAAGAAGTTGGTGAGCTTTCGTATGAAAACTCATGTTGTACTATTTGCGATAATAGTGGAATAAAGCCGAAGCGAGTTTCGGGACTGGAGTGCCCCTTGGGAGGATACCAGGATATATCGGGTGTCGATATTGTTGTTGCTTCTTCTATTGCACTCTTAATTTTAAATTGCCTATTAGCAACCACTTAATGCTTGATTAGTTACTTTGACCCTATTCACCTCCCTCTAGGGTTCTTACAAGAACGTTATCGAGGATTTTGAAAATCGTAGGTTTAAAAGAAATATTGATGATAGTACAATCATTGGGTTTGAAACGAACTTGAATATTGATTGAGACATTGATGTAAGTCAGGTTTTGGAGATTGGTTAAGATGAAGTAACACTGGATTTCGACTAGGAGACGATGAACGCATGATTTGATGATCATGTTGCAAAATACTTGCTTGATTTAAATGATATAGTCGTTCGATGCGAGAGTTAGCTAAGGCACGAGCACGGCTCAAATTGAGGAAAAACATATTGGAGATCATGACGTCGAGTGTTAAGGCTAGTGATGCAATTCAAGTGATAAGTCGACGAGTGTGTACTCAGTAAGTTTCAAGGACAAAACTTTTTTTGAGTGGTTAATAATGTAATGTCCTATCCCGCTCAGTTCAACCAGAGGAATCAAAATGCCAATGGTGTTTGGACTTATGTCATTCAACGGCTTGCTCGAAGTCCCCACGGTCGAGATGACTCCTCGTTCAGATGGACGGCTTCGATGAACTTGCCATTGCTTGGCCTTCACACTAATAAAATATTGTTTTCGTGCACTAAGTAGGCTTGATAATAAAAGAGACGGACCCACATAGCTAAGGAAGCAATCCCGTGGTCTTGAGTCGGTGATATAGAACTTGAAATGGTTGAGTTGATACTTAGAAATCACTCCACAATGGCTTTCAAAAGTTGGCACTGGTCTTTTGACCAAGCACGAATTGGACTAAGTTGAGTTATGCCACAGGCTATTGACTCGATGCCATAGCAGGAACGTTCCACGATCTCACTGCTTGTCATAGCAAGAACGTCCCACGGTCTCACAGTTAGTCCCATAGAAGATGCCATGAGTTAAGGCGCTCACAGAACTCAGTTGTTCAAGTTGAGCACGTGTACGGTCCTACGATTCTACGACTTTATGTAGCCATATGTTCCCTATGGTTTCAAGACTCGTCATATAGAGTAAGACTTGGACGGTAGTGTCGTACAGAACACGATTGGGTTAAGGCATGAAACACGGTGGTTTCGATGGTAAGTATGCCTCGGGTTATGGCATGTAAGGGAACATATTTTACCTGGGTTTCAAAGAATAGAAAGTTCATGCGACCATTTGTCGCTGAGGCGTTCCCTCGTTTGGGAGTCTCATGGTTCCGATGCACGTTTCGCAAAGTATGAGGCGGTCCCTCGTTTGGGAGTCTCATGGTTCCTATACATGTTTTGCTAAGTATGGTTCGAGTCGTACCACAAATTAGGTCATGTATTTATGTGAGTCTAGATGTTCTCGTAGGTGTGTGGTCATGGACAACTTGTGCACAAGGATTTCTTCCTCGACTGGTATTACGCCGGGGCGCCTCGGGGCCAGGTCGACCTAGGGGAAAGATGTTATAGCAGTGCTGGATTGTACCATACCAGGATAGTCAGAGGCTTTCTCTAGGGCTCGTTACCTTGCATTGAAGGACCCGCCATCTATCCGAGCTATATCTACGATGGCTTGTCATGCCAGTGGCCTTTCATATAGATAAGTGGTGTGCTGAGCGGTAATCCGCATGCACGATGTCGGTCGAATCAAAGGAAGTACAAACATGACACGAATGAGCCAAGAATTATGTGCACAGTTTGTACCTCAAGTATTATGGAGCCTAAGATTTGGTTATACGTAAAGACATGTGCTTCAGCACGAAATGTGGCATCGTGTTTGAGTCGTCAACACAAGTTCCACAAGTTTGGGATAGTCATTCGAGTTTAAGTCAGAAAGGACCGTAAGACAAGTTTGGTTAAGTCTCGTTGAGTTGTGAGGCACGACCTCGATATTTGAAGCATGAACAGAGTTATAGCATGATCATGTTGTTACGTTTTGAATATGAGCCAAAAAGGCAAGCAAAAGTTGACACATTGATATTATTGGCACGAGAATGGTCTAGAGGTACAAAGATAAGTAACTTATTGGTACGAGGCACGGTGATGGTCTAAAGACACAAAATAGTCCAGGTTTATGTCCTAAAACTGATCCTAAGGTAAGATTAGAAAGAAAATCGAAGGGATAAAAGTTGCACATAATAAATGAACGTATTGGTTCTTGTTTGGGCTTGCGAGATGCTAGTCCACCAGTACGGTTGTGTACTGACAACCCACCAGTTTCATGCACAGGTGACAGGTACCTGCTCTCTCGAGGCGGAGTTCTCTTGGATGTGCCGAGGCATAGAGTTTCTTGGTGTTTCGAGGCATGCGGCCACGTGAATGTCTTCACATATATGGGACATAATGTATGGACATCGCCTATCTGAAGCACCTTCAAGTTGCAAGCCGAAGGGGGCACCTATGGTTCAATGTATTGAGAGATTAGAGAGAGCAGCAAGACATGTATCGTGAGAAAGAGTGAACTGAGTGTTATAATCTTGACCTCGTGCTACATTTGTAATCTTTGTTCAATATCAATAAAGAGCTATTTGTATGACTTGTGTTGTTTCAACTATTTTGCTTGGGACTTCTGTGCGACCTCGTCGTAAGCAGCTGTAATCGGCCTTTATAGAATTGCCTCAACCTAGGCTCGTGCGGCATCATGCCCTAGCGAGGACGAACGGTCCTTCAGGATCGGGGCATGACATAATGGTATCAGAGCACAGCTTTACGTTCTTGGACTTTCGATTGAATTCTTTAACTCTAATGGCTTCATGCTAAATATCGTTTCCACAAATCGATATCGTTGGTGTGCTCTCTCTCAATGTTTCGCAGATGTTCCATATAATAAGTCTATATATTTAAAAAAATCTCACAAAGGGAAATTTGATTGAACAAGATGGTTCCACGTAAGGCACAGTTGGCTAAGTCAGGCTGGGCATATACATCGAAATTGCGTCGATGTGAGAAAAATTATGTGCGGGATTCAAATTATGTCAGACAAGAATGAGTTTGACTTGATTGATAGATTATTGGATGACTATCGATAAGGGTGCCATCGGACGATGTTATCATCAATGCGATATAGATGAATCATGCTTGAATTTGGAGGAATGGTTCGAACGGAGATTCGAAGTAATTGGCATTTGATTTGTTTCGAGAATTTATCGAGTAACTTCATCCCTGAGTGGTGTATGGGATAGCCTTGGGGATGTTGATCGACTGAGGATCGAGGTGCCAATGAGTCTATCAGCAAACGTTGCCTTATGCAAAGCCTTAGATTGAGTATCATTGATTAAGTTGTAATCTTAAAGTTTTTGATGAGTTGATTCGAACGAACTAGAAATGATGCGCAAAAGATTGGAATTGTGCAAGTACGAAATGCAAAAATGATTGGGTGGGTAAATTGAATCGAGAAAAAGTTAAGGTATAATAAACGAATGACTCAGTCGAGGAATCGTATATGAAAAGTTAGCACGATTGGAAGTTAGCGTGCATGAAAATGATTCAAAAATATGAGAATGACTATAAATATTTAGGATACATGTTGCTTGATGACTTAAGATAGACATATAAACATACGTGACTTTAGGTTTGAACGAATTGATCATGAAACTAGTTCGAGGTATAACGATCGAATTTGATCTTGAATGTCGAGGAGATTGTGAATTGTCCAATTCGGATGATAGCATCAGTTGCAGGATTCAGAGTTCGTTGCAAAGGAAGATCGTCATGTTATGTATATCATCGATGGTATTGAGACGTATCAAAGATCGATGTACGATAACTTGGGGGTACTCTGATTCGAAGAATGACGATTGTGTAAAATGTTATCGTTCAAATGGATGCTATACTTGAGATTTTGATAATAATGAATCATGGAGAAAATGTCTGAGAATGGGTTGATATATTACTTGGATGAAAACGATAGTATCTTGATTGTTTCGATGATAACCACAACGTTGACGTTCTTATCTTGTGTGAGCACAACTCCAGCCTCGTACATATGCCATGTCAAATTAGGGCGATCATTCTGCGATAACACTGACAAGGTGATTCATGTTCAACGGAAATGATCAAACTTGCGGGAGATCAAGGCATGGAAATTGGATTATTTTGACTTGTGGTTTGATGCAAAGGTGAATTCGATGATTACTTGGACTTGTAATTGATGATAAAGTAATTTTGAGGATTGAGTAGATCTAATATGCGTATCGAGAATGAATTAGTCTAGACTCAAAGCAAGAGTTATGCCCTGAGGAGGACGATTATCCTGCGAAAGTATTGGCATGGTGATTTCATGTCCAGCGTGGATAATCGGGCTTACGGGAGATTGGGTTGTAACATATTGTTATGCTAGACGATCTTATGATCGAATACATGGATTGTGTTAAGCGACTTAGGGAGTATGGTATGAGAATTATGATTTAGTGACAAATCGTGTCATGGTGTACTTGACTTGGATAGGACGGATAGGTAGACTATATCGAACATGTTTGAAGAAATAGACTACACGAATTGCTAGTTTGGACATGCAATATTGATATATCGAGGAATTGGTTGAAAAGAACTTACCGTAGGATGGCTTTGCTTGACGACTCGAACCCCTTGGATTGAATGTTACGAGCGCAAATAGAGAAAACTATGCTCGAAGTGTAGAAATCAGAGTGATGCGAGCTTGGGAAGAAAATTCCATACTATCAACTTTGGATTGACCTTAGGATTGGGGTCAGTATTAATATTATTGTTCGAGAACGGTGATTCCAATACTAACATTGACTTTAGCCTAGAGAGATGGCCTAGCAGTTAGGCAGAACATTCCTGTTTCGAGAGGTAGCATCGGTATGATTGATTTTAGGATTGATAGAATGAATCAAATATATGGAATTGGATTCACTATTACGAGGCTTGGCTGAAATACATGTATTTCGGGGATGTCTGAAATATGTGCACGATCCAACTAAGTGATACATTGAATTCAGGTAAGAGTAAGAGAAAAGAACGTTATCGAAGATTTTAAAAATTATGGGTTTAAAAGAAAATATTGATATGGTAGTGCAATCATTGGATTTGAAATGAACTTGAATATTGATTGAGACATTGATGCAAGTCAGGTTTCAGGTATTGGTTAAGATGAAGTAATACTGGGTTTTGACTAGGAGACGATGAACACATGACTTGATGATCATGTTGCAAAATGGTTGCTTGATTTAAATGATATAGTTGTTCGATACGAGAGTTAGCTAAGGCACGAGCGTGGCTCGAATTGAGGAAAAATATATTGGAGATCATGACGTTGAGTGTTATGGCTAGTGATGCAATTCAAGTGATAAGTAATAAGTCGATGAGTGGGTACTCAGTAAGTTTCAAGGACAAACTTTTTCTGAGTGGTGTATAATGTAATTCCCTGTCCCGCTCAGTTCATCAGGAGGAATCAAAACGCCAATGATGTTTGGACTTATGCCATTCAACGGCTTGCTCGAAGTCCCGCACGGTCGAGGCGACTCCTCGTTCAGGTGGGCGGATTCAGTGAACTTGTCTTTGCTTGGCCTTCATACTAATGAAATACTATTTTTATATATTGAGTAGGCTTGATAATAAAAAAGACGAACCCACATAGCTAAGGAAGTAATCTCGTGGTCTTGAGTCGGTGATATAGAACTTGAAATGGTTGAGTTGATGCTTAGAAATCACTCTACGATGGCTTTCAAAAGTTGGCACTTGGTCTTTTGACCAAGCACAAATTGGATCAAGTTGAGTTATGCCACGGGCTATCGACCCGATGTCATAGTAGGCACGTCCCACGATCTTACTGCTTGTCATAGTAAGAACGTCCTACGGTCTCACAGTTAGTCCCATAGAAGATGCCACGAGTTAAGGTACTCACAGAACTCGATTGTTCAAGTTGAGCACGTGTACGGTCCTACGGTTCTATGGCTTGATGTAGCCATATATTCTCTACGGTCTCAAGGCTCGTCATATAGAGTATGACTTGGACGGTAGTGTCGTACAGAACACGATTGGGTTAAGATACGAAATACGGTAGTTTCAATGGTAAGTATGCCTCGGGTTGTGGCACTTAAGGGAACATATTTTGTTCAAGTTAAGTCAGAAGGCTATGCGATAGTTGTTCCCTGGGTTTCAAAGAAAAGAAAGTTCGTACGACCGTTTGTCGCTGAGGCGGTCCCTCGTTTGGGAGTCTCATGGTTCTGATGCACGTTTTGCAAAGTATGAGGCGGTCCCTCGTTTGGGAGTCTTATGGTTCCTATGCACATTTTGCTAAGTATGGTTCGAGTCGTACCATAAATTAAGCCATGCATTTATGTGAGTCTAGATGTTCTCATAGGTGCGTGGTCATGGACAACTTGTGCACAAGGATTTCTTACTCGACTAGTATTATGTCGGGGTGCCTCACGGCTAGGTCGACCTAGGGGGAAGATTTTATAGCAGTGCTGGATTGTACCATACTAGGATAGTCGAGAGCTTTCTCTGGGGCTCGCTACCTTATATTGAAGGACCCACCGTCTATCCGAGCTATGTCCACAATGGCTTGTCATGCCAGCCTTTCATATAGATAAGTGGTGTGCTGAGCGGCAATCCACATGCACGGTGTCGATCGAATCAAAGGAAGTGCAAGCACGACACGAATGAGCCAAGAATTGTGTACACGGTCTGTACCTCAAGTATTATGGAGCCTAAGATTTGGTTATATGTAAAGACACGTGCTTCAGCACGAGATGTGGCATCGTGTTTGAGTCGTCAACACAAGTTCCACATGTTTGGGATAGTCATTCCAGTTTAAGTTAGGAAGGACCGTAAGACAAGTTTGGTTAAGTCTCGTTGAGTTGTGAGGCACGACCTCGATGTTTGAGGCACGAACATGTTGTTACGTTTTGAATATAAGCCAAAAAGGTAAGTACAAGTCGACACGTTGATATTGTTGGCACGAGAATGGTCTAAAGGCACAAAGATAAGTAACTTATCGGTGTGAGGCACGGTGATGGTCTAAAGACACAAAATAGGCCAGGTCTATGTCCTAAAACTGATCCTAATGCAAGATTAGAAAGAAAACCGAAGGGATAAAAGTTGCACACAATAAATGAACGTTTTGGTTCTTGTTTGGGCTTACGAGATGCTTGTCCATCAGTACGGTTGTGTACTGACAACCCACCAGTTTCATGTACAGGTGATAGGTACCTGTTCGCTCGAGGTGGAGCTCGCTTGGATACACCGAGGCATGGAGTTCCTTGGTGTTTTGAGGCGTACGGCCGTGTGGAAGTCTTCACCTATACGAGACATAATGTATGGACATCGCCTATCAGAAGCATCTTCAAGTTGCAAACCGAAGGGGGCACCTATGGTTCAATGTATTGAGATATGAGAGAGCAGAGGGACTCGTATCGTAAGGAAAAGTGAACTGAGTGTTGTAATCATGGCCTCGTGCCACATTTGTAATCTTTGTTCAATATTAATAAAAGAGCTACTTGCATGACTTGTGTTGTTTCAACTTTTCTGCTTTGGACTTCTGTGCGACCACCCCATTGCAAGCGGCTATAATCAAACTTTATAGAATTGTCCTGTATGGCGCAACCTAGGCTCGCACGGCATCACACCCTAGCGAGGACGAACAGTCCTTCGGGATCGGGGTGTGACACTTTATTCTTAGGACTTCGTCAGCTAAGACAGAAGGATGAATAATATCTAATCGAAGAGTCATCAACTTTGGTTAGGGAGATTGCTACGGATTGGTGAGTGATCTCAATTGTAATCTTTTGTTTTTTTTTCTTGAGAGTGGTGAGGGGGTTGAACATATTAGGGCAAATGGTTCAATATTAGTTTCTATCAAACTTGTAATTTTATCTGAGTTATTAATGGTTGGGACTTGTCCAGGTGACACGTCATCGCCATATACTTGTCTTCATCTTGTGCTTGGTATCCGTTAGACGGGGGTTAATTTTGATTAGGTGGGTTAACAAACGCTTCTGCTGTCGTATAACGTAGCTGTCCTATATTTGCCCCCCCGCTGCCCTCCAGTATTCTGGTTTTGAGACGTGACCTCATCGGCTTTACAATTTTGTCACAATCCTTCACGAACTTTCTATAATAGCCTGATAATCCCAAATTTTTTTTTACTTTTGCTACCAAGTATGGAGTAAGCCAAAATTATACTGCTGCAATCTTCTTTGGATCTACTGTTATACCATCTCCAGTCACTATGTGTCCCAAAACTCTACTTTGTTTAGGAAAATTTATAGCTGTTGGGTTGTCTTTTTGGATAGTTTAAGTATCTATTTTGAACGGTCAAAAAAGACAATCTAACAGCAACTATTTCGAAAAATATTTGAACATGCAGAAGAGCAGATATTCCGATCACTCCTTTATATATATATATATATATATATATATATATATATATATATATATATATATTATCAAATAGAATAAAAGAGAATACCAACATATGCTAAAGATAGTCTATCTTAAGTATTTATCTTATCAAATTTCTCATATGGTCCTATTTTGTTGTAACCATTTAAACTCCATGGGGGAAAAGAGCCATTGGTAATATATTTTCATAGTGCAACTTAATTATTAATTCAAGTAAAAAAAGAAACCCGGCCTCCAACATTACAATTATAGTAATTTTGGATATAATTTATCTTACAATTTTATTTTACTCGTATGAAAGCTGAAAATAAGTATATACTAATAAGATCTTTAGGAGTTGGTTCTCATATGACAAATTTTTTTAGTAATCTAACTCCATTCACCAAAAATTACAAAATGTTAGCTAAAAATTTCAACTTACATAATAATTAAATTTTAGTGTAAATTGACATAATACAATTTTCATGAAACAGATTAAGTTCTATTTTTTATGAAAGAATTATCTATACTATTATATAATAAAAAACTTGACATACTTTACCGTGAAACTATCAAGATTCCTAAAATACCCTTATCTTAGCTAACATTATTTAATAAGTTTGAAACATAATTATCTATATCTATATTATTATATAATAAGAAAACTTGAAAGACATGAAACTTTTAAGTTTCCTAAAATATTTTTATTTTAGCTTACATTATTTAAGAAGATTGAAATCTAATTAGGGGTGCAATCGTTTTTATTCATCATTAGGTCCACTAACATCATTATATCCACTACCATAATAAATACTTACTATCCATTATCATGAGAGTGGGCATTATTCTATTTTGGACCGAAAATTGAATCGAACCAAACCGAACCGAACCGAATAAGAGATTCAGTTCAGTTTAAAAAAAAGGGTTCGGTTTTGGTTTTCAAAATACATAAATTTCTTATCAGATTTCGATTTCGGTCCAAAATCGAAAATCGAATAAGAATTATATGATTATGTAAATGTCATCAATTTAAAAATATGTATATTTTAAAAAACAACAATGCTATATATGTGTTTTGAATTCCAACTTTGATAATTCAGCAAATACTCACACTTTGTGCGTAATTTTGAAATTCAACAAATACGTGTATTAAAATTATAATTTTTAAAATAATTTAACCATGATTCCAACTTTGGGTCCGACCCATTAATTTCAACCGAACAAACCGAATAGACTGAATTTATTATTCGGTTCGGTTTCAATTTTGAAATTTTTAGAATTTTGATTTATTCGGTTTTGGCTAATTCAACTCGGCTGAAACCAACTAAACTGAATGCTCACCCCTAATTATCATGTCTCCTAGCACCATTATTTTTTGGTAAAAATAAATGGTATAAATACGAATTATTTACAAATATCTCATTCCCTCACAAAAGAAAAGAAAAAGAAACAAAAACTTTTCAAAAATAGATTTTCTTTAGGAATATTTCATTTTTGAAAAAGAAAGAAAAAAAGATAGGATAATAAATGTTGGTAAAATATAAAATATTTTTTTTCAAATAATTGTAAGTAACTTATTACGCAACATCTCACAAAAAAAATTTATTAGCCAATAACTTAGTATAAAATATATATGCAAAACACGTCACGACCGCTACTTACATAAAGTAAGAAAATATTTCTTAAAATCTTATTATCTTGAATGTATAAAAAATGAGGATAGGATAGGGTAGGGTAGGGTAGGGTAGGATAGGGAAGGGAAGGGAGTATTAAATATAGACAAATATTAAGGGCACTACAAGGATGATAAGGGAACAACACATTCCTAAGGTTGCAAAAATTCTGGCCATCTTATACACATCAAGGACTATAATTTTTTTTTTGACAGAATTGTAAAAAAAATTGATAATTCGAATTATACAAAAATGTGCTAAGTAAATTTTGTAGTGGTCTTAACTTTTTCCTAAATATATAGTCTTCAATGCAGATCCCTTAAAATATTATTTCCCCTTCGTAATCGCTCACTTTGTCCTTCTGAGCTTAGAAAGAAAAAAAGGGCAAGCAAAAGAAAGGGGGAAAGAATCGATTTTTGCATAAAAAGTTCTATGGAAATTCCACAAAACCCCTCTTCTTCTTCCTCCTCCTCCTCTTTGAATGTTAGGGTTTGCTGCCGGAATTGAGGGAATTCTCGGAGGAACCAAGCGGAGCCATGAGCCGTCTCGGGGTCCTTGAGCCGATGGATCTCGAAAAGCCGGGACTTTCCCATGAGATGAAGGGCTTCGCCACCTCCTCCTCGTCCCCGTGCTCGATCTGCCTCGAGCTCGTGCTCGATCGCGAGAGGGCCACCGCGAAGCTCATTTGCGGCCACGAGTTCCATCTAGGTGATCGATTCCATCCTCGAATTATCTGAAAATTTCTCTATTTTATTGATCGTTTTCGTTTTGGTGTGCTTCGGATCGATCTTAATTTTGATAAAGGAGGCAGCTTTTGATGTGTTGTTGCGGAAATCCATTTAAAGTTGCCTCCTTTTCGAAAAAAATATGTTTTTTAATAGAAAATTGTCAATTGTGATGGAATATAGAAGAAATTGGTAGGTTTGTGGTAGGGGTATCCACATTCAGTTCAATTCATGTCTTTAACGAATGAAAACAGGCTAGGAGTTGTATGAGTTACTTAGATTTTTCAAAGAAGGAGCTCCTTTTTTATGTTCCACATGAAAATCTGGAAAAAGAGAAAGTAGGTCTAAATTTAGGTTGTGATATATGCAATCAGTATATTGCAAGGACCTGGATTCAACCCAACATGTTTCAGAGTACGGACTCGGCACCTATTTTGGTGTGTCCTAGTGTATTTCGGAGTGAGCGTGCGTGTCCGATACGTGTGTTCCGACAGAACATGACATGGACACGACATGAAGTTTGGAGTGTCCGTGCTTCTTAGATGTAGTGTATATAGAATCGATAGTTTAGGGAACATATAAATCGGCTCCGGTTAAATATTATCAAAATGATTAACGACTGCAACGGCAATTGGTGTCTACATAGGCCCATTTAACAAAGTCATTTTCCCATGAGAAGCCTTGTTAATGCAGGAGATGGTTACCTCTTAAAAAAGCAGCAGCAGGAAGCAATGCAAGCATGAAAGAAGGAACTTGCTATAAAATATGGGTCTTAGGAAATAAGAACAGGGTGGACAAAAATGAAAGTAGAAGAATTATGGCTGAGGTTTCTACTAGTCGGAAAATAAATGAAATAGCAACAACTGAATGAATGTTAATTCGTAAGTTAATGATCATTATCAGTTGTATTGATAATGTGTTAGGAGGTATAACATCTACGAAATTACATAGGTGGAAATGCAGTATGTATGCATATAACATCAATAAAACCAAATCCTCTTAAAGGGTTATGGCTGTAAACCAAGTCTTCTTAAACGGTTGTGGCTATTAACGTGACAAAAATATGTACCACTTGATGCTAACATATCATGTCAATGTGTTTAAGTGCACAATAAATGTTTGATAGGGAGGCTAAGATATTACGATTGTAATTCATGAACATGAAAATAATGTCTTAATTCCCATGTGCGTGGCACGGTATAATTCCATGTTTACTAATTATGCCTTTCTTGATCTTTTATCATCTAGCGTCTTATGTGTTGGAGTTTTTCCTTGACATGTAAAGAGTTTGCACTCAACACATGCCTACTATTTAGTCCTACATTGGAAAAAACACCATAAGTTGTATCTCAATATATACTTGGTATGTTGTTGAGATGTGCACATGGGGTGGTGACCCTAAGGAGGGAACCATGTGGGTGATTTTACTAGGAGGTAAGGATAAAACTCTATGGTAAAGCATTAATGCTTTTTGCTCTTGGAATTTATTCCATTGGAGCTAAGCCCCATAGGGACTTAGCGACTCGGACTTAGACTCGGGCTTATGGGCTCATGAGGTATAATGTGATGTTTTGTACTTTGCACTTAGCACGTCAGCTATTGGCGCAGGTGCGCAGTTGGCGCGCGCTGTGCGCCAGTTGGCTCAAATTGTGTCTGTGCATGATTTGAACGGTTACAGAACGTTCAAAGCAATTTTTTTTCACGTCCCGAATATTTTGCTAACTGGGCAGTTACAGTGTGGGCCTATATAAGCTTCTCTCCTCTCTTTCAAGGAAGTACTATTCAGAACAATTTCTTACGCTTTTTTGAGAGTTAAAGAGTAGAGAGAATCAGTGCCCCAGCGCTATTTAGCGACAGTCCGCGCCATCCGAGGAGTCAGAAGAGCGGAGTGTGAAGAACAGGTCGGCAACTCTAGAGGGGGGGTGAATAGAGTTTATAACAATAATAGCCAAATAAAAATTAAACTCTTTTCACCAACAGTAAATAATCAGAGTAGTAAATGCGGAAATAAAAAGATCAAGAGAGCATACGCAAACACAGTCGTTTTTAACCTGGTTTTTCTCGTGGAGGACTAGTCCAGACCTGAGAACTCTAGCTCAGGATTAAATCCACTATTTGTGAAATAGTAGTTACACCTCGTGCCTTTACTTCAGAAGAGCACGTCAACTTCTTACAAAGATCGCTGTGGTGATGCTTGGAATTTTCTAAGCGACTTTTTTGACTCTTGCACAAACTCCTAACTAAATAGCACTGAGCACTTTTAGGCTTAGGAAGCTTGTGGCTAGTAGATGAGAAGGTTAAGGCTTGTATGAGGCTTATAGAGAAGAGAAGAGAAGATAATTGGATGATTGAAAATGAGAGAATTCAAGGCCTATTTATACTAGTTGGGATAGGCAGAATTCGACCAGAATTCTGTGTCAAGAATTCAAATTTTTGACCGTTGGACAACTAGCATACAACAAACCCTAAAAATTAGGGTCCTGTAATTTAGGGGACAGAGTTTGGCCCGAACTCTGTGTGGAGGCAGAGTTCGGCCCGAACTCTGTCTTCATGCTGACAGAAAGTTCAATGGGCCTATGTGGGCTAGTTTTGGCTTGGTGGATCTTTTGGGTTTGTTTTGGGGATAAGGGTTAAGCCAAGAATACCCAGTGCTACTCAGTTTACATTTAGCTAGACTCAATAAATGTAAAATAGTACAGACTCCGAAACGAGTGCGCTGCAGGAGAGAGACGACGTCCGTCATGTACTGAGTTCTGTCTTGATGTGTCATATTGAATTATGACAAGTATCATATTGTCAATTTGTCAATATTTGGTTGACTGTGATTTGGGTCAACAATCTTCCCCATATTGATAATTGACAAAAATGATATTTGTATATTCAATGTTCATACCTGGACACAAGTTGAAAGAAGTAGATATGCATAGAATGCAGTAGCTCTCCCATAAAATATAGCTTCTCTGTAAACCAATGTGCTTTGTCTTGATATACATAATCTCCTCTAAAACATAGATATCACACAATATGATAGAAAATATGATAGAAATATGAATATCAAATAGATCTCCCCCTTTTTGGCATTTATCAAATATGAATATCAAACACAGACAGGCAATAGACTGTATAAAAGATTAACTGGCAAGCACACAATAATAATGATATAATAACTGCAGATAAAATCTAAAGATCCACAGAAACTGAAAGTGTATTCATACAAGAAAATCAAACTACATAATCAGAAGTCCATAATGCATAAAACTAAATAAGATCATCAGCAGTAGCAGCAGCAGGTACGGAACCATATCCATCATGGAGCGCGAGATGGTCCAGCGGTGTCAGATGGATCAGTATCCGAACGACGAGGATCCACGAAAGCTACATCCGGATCCAGATATCGTATGACCCAGGGGTCGTCGATACGGTAACCGGCGCGAGATGGATCCCGCTCCATAGGAAGGGGCATAGTGGGATGCCGAGACATGGTGTACCGGATGTTATGCAATGAGTTGCTGATGGCACTCATCTGCAAAGTGGTACGATAGTTGAGCTGGGTCCAGCGGTCGTCCTCCAATATGAAACGATCGCGAAGCATGGTCTGGATAGACTCGAGAGTAGCAGGAGGTGCGGGCGCAGGTTGCCCAAGAGCAGGTGCATCAGCCTGAGCATCAGACCCGGAATGCTCGGAGTCAGCGGGAGACTCGACAGCTGCTTGAAGCCGCCTTGCCTTAGACAGAAAGGCAGGGGCTGAAAGGAACTGGCACTCATCAAGAGGAACATGAAATGCACGAAAGACCATCGGCAAATAGAGAGCATAGACCAATGATCGAGGCCTCTTCCTTGCACTAATCATCCAGTCCATCATAGTGCGTGGAAGGTTGAACGGGACATAGAAGTGAAGGTGATAGAGGGGAGAGATCTCAAAATAAGAAACTTCATCAGTCGATCCTGCTTTGGACAAGATCGTGGAGAAGACGATACGATGAAGTTCGTAGAAATATGGGTCAAGGAATTTTGCAAGTAACTTGCGTGGACGAGTGTTAGGAGTACACAAATCGTCCTTAAAACTCTCAAGGGACGACCCATCGGAAAATTGAAACTTGTGTGCATCAACAAGTTTCTCCCAAGAGTTGGGTTCCGGAATATCGAGATATTCTGCAAGTTCAAAATCATCGAAAGAGATGTTGATTTCCGGCGACACGAGAATAGAATCGTGTGTCGTCAAAAGTAAGATTACAGTAAAACATCTGGATCGCATTCAAATATATAAGTGAAGTTGTAGAAACTAACTCATCAAGACAAAGATCATGAAATAATGAGTCATAACGAGAAAATATAGTGAAATTGATAGGATGACCCGCGCACACAGGCCGTGAACGAAAATCATTGAACCATTCATTTGATGCTTCCAATAAAACAAAAATTCGATCATCGAATGTGTTGGGGTCATTGGGTTGTGGTGGATTGAAAAGTGGATGAATGGGTTGATCATCTCGAGGAGGAGGGTTCGATGAGGAAGCACCCTCGGTTCTAGCCCTCTTTCCTCTATTGAACAACCTAGGTGCCATTGATAAAGATTGAAATTTGAAATATGAGATGGAGAAAAAGAGAGAGTTATACCTCAAGAGATTAGTGAAATATGGAAGAGAATGATGCAAAAGCTATTCTTCTTGAGTTTGGGGAAGAAAACCACACTAGATTGAGAATTCTAGGGTTAGGGTTTGGAGAGGATGAAGTTGGAGAGGTTTTAGAGGAGGCAATGTAGAGGAGAGAGAGGGAGAACCCGAAAATATGAAAGGGGGTTCGGCTGGTCGGGTTGATCCTGGATCGTAGGATCAAAAAAGGATAGATGGCTGAGAGCAACTGGAAGTTCTGGAATGACCAGACCGAATTCGGCCCGAACTCTGTGTGAGGCAGAGTTCGGCCCGAGTTCTGGGTTCTGGGACCAGAACTGAAAACAATTTAAAAAATTGCCAAGTTGGAGAAAATTGACAGGAGTGATAAAGATGGAAAAATTGCAAAAGTAAGTGGCCAAGTTAGAAAATTGCAAATGTGAATGGAGTAAATGTAAATGAAGTTAGAAAAATGAATTAAGCAAGTTATAAATGAAATTGAACCATGTAATAAACAAGGATTTATGACACAAATTATTACGATGAAACTGCCATGGGGTAGCTGTAGGGGCCGGATCCCAGCTAGCGGTAGTCCGAAGACTAGTGCATCGTGTCGCTTAGGCTTTTACGCCTTGTCAGAAGGACCCATTCGGCTTTTACCCATAGCAAAGTCATCATAAAGAAACATGACATAATCGATATTTACGCAGGCCAATTTAATGAATAACCTTTTCATCCAAAATTTCTAATTCACGACAAAGAAAGTTGAATCGCTCTTTGGATAGTGGTTTAGTAAAGAAATCTGCCAGCTGATGATCAGTGTCAATAAATTCTAAATTTATAGTGCCATTTTGTTGATGATCACGCAAAAAGTGGTGACGAATTTCAATGTGTTTCGTGCGTGAGTGACATATAGGGTTCTTAGTAAGGTTGATGGCGCTAGTGTTATCACAGAATATAGGAATGTGCATAAAAGATAGGTTGTAATCTGCAAGGGTTTGCTTCATCAACAGAATTTGTGCACAACAACGACTAGCTGCGATGTATTCAGCCTCTGTTGTGGATAGTGCGACATAATTCTGCTTCTTGCTAAACTATGAGATTAGAGCCTTGCCTAATAAATGACACGTGCCGCTCGTACTTTTACGGTCGACTTTGCATCCCGCAAAATCAGCATCCGAATAACCAATAAGGTCAAAAGATGTGGATTTGGGATACCACAAGTCCACTGTAATAGTACCTTTAAGGTATCGAAAGATACGCTTGACGGCGGACATGTGTGATACCTTAGGACTAGCTTGATAGCGAGCACACAGACAAACACTAAACATAATATCGGGACAACTAGCAGTAAGGTAAAATAGACTACCAATCATACCTCAATACTTACGTTGGTCAACAGATTTGCCGCTTTCATCAGGTTCCAGCTTGGTCGTAGTAGCCATGGGAGTGCTGATTGGTTTGACGTTGTCAAGATCAAACTTCTTCAGCATATCCTTTGTGTATTTTGACTGGCTGATGAATGTTCCTTGCGAAGTTTGTTTGACTTGCAATCCAAGAAAGTAGGTGAGCTCCCCCATCATGTCATCTCAAATTCGTTCTGCATACACTTAGCAAAATCTTGGCATAGATTTTTATTAGTGGACGCAAATATGATATCAACATAAATTTGAACTAAAAGAATGGTGTCTTGAAAAGATTTGATAAAAAGTGTAGTGTCAATCTTCCCTTTTGAAAAACCTTTATCTAGTAAGAAATTGCTTAGGCGTTCATACCAAGCTCTGGGGGCTTGTTTGAGGCTATATAGCGCTTTTTTAAGCTTGAAAACATGGTCGGAAAATTTTTGATTTTCAAAACCGGGGGTTGTTTTACAAAAACTTTCTCCTTAATAAAATCATTCAGAAAAGCACTTTTGACATCCATTTGGAAAAGTTTAAAATTCTGAAAGTTTGCAAAGGCACAAAGCATCCGAATGGATTCAAGTCTTGCAACAGGAGCATACGTCTCATCGTATTCGATACCTTCTTCTTGATTGTATCCTTGAGCTACTAGATGAGCTTTGTTGCGAGTGACTGAACCATCTTCATTTACTTTGTTACGAAAAATCCATTTAGTACCAATAATCGAATGGTTAGCTGGTTTAGGAACAAGTTCCCAGACCTGGCTTCTTTCGAATTGGTTGAGTTCTTCTTGCATAGCGGAAATCCAAAATTCATCATTGAAAGCTTTTAAAACAGTTTTAGGCTCAATTTGCGAAATGAAAGCAGTACTAGCAATAGAATCTCTTAAAGATGATCGAGTACTTACTCCGCGTGATACCTCACCTATTACCAAGTTTTCTGGGTGTGACGGCTTGAACGCGAACTTCTTCGGTAAGCCCTCAAGAGAATTGGTTTCAGGGGTGGTATTCATCGGTGTGGAAGTTGATGGTTCAATATCATCGTTGGGGATAGCCGCTGCACTATTTTCCTCATCAAAAGTCACATTAGTAGATTCTTCTACAATCATTGAGCGTTTGTTGAACACTCTTTATCCCTTACTCTTGGCAGCATAGCCAAGAAGAATACCATCGTCAGCTTTGGCATCAAACTTGTCTAGGTTGTCTTTGGTATTTAGGATAAAACAGTGACAACCGAACACTCTAAAATAAGAGACATTAGGAGTCCTACCAAACCAAAGTTCATAGGGTGTTTTCTTCGAAATAGGTCGAATAAGCACCCTATTTAAAACATGGCACTCTGTACTGACAGCTTCTGTCCAAAAATATTTCGGAAGTGAAAATTTATTCAACATGACTCTAGCCATATCGCAAGAGTCCTATTCTTCCGCTCCACAACACCATTTTGTTGAGGAGTTCTAGGACAATAAAACTCATGATCAAAACCATTTGTTTCGCAAAATTTTTCAAAGTCAGAATTTTCGAATTCGCCTCCATGATCACTTCGGATTCGAGTAATCATGTAGCCTTTTTCGTTTTGGACCTTTTTGGCAAAGATTTTGAAAACTGAAATACATCGCTTTTGTTTGAAAGGAAGAAAACCCAAGTGAATCTTGAAAAATCATCTACAATAACAAAAGCATAGAGTTTTCCACCAAGACTGGCTACTCTACTGGGACCAAATAAGTCCATGTGCAGTAATTGCAAGGGTCTAGTAGTACTTACAGTGTGTATGGTTTTAAATGAAGATTTGGTTGCCTTATTCAGTTCACATTCGGCACATACCGTGTCCTACTTGAATGTGATGTCGGGCATACCTTTTACTAGCTTCTTCGTCGATAGCCTGGATATAGTATCCATATTGGCATGACCAAGACGCTGGTGCCACAACAGTCTTTCACCCTTGTGGGCGTAGAGGCATCTTCCTGCACTGTTAGTATTTCTAGATAGATAGAAAATATAAATGTTATCTTCTATTATCCCTTCAAAAGCAATGTCTCCCGTTGACCTATCATAAATGTAGCATTTATTCTTTCCAAAGTTAATATTATATCCATGATCAGCAAGATGACTTATGTTGAGCATGTTATGCTTTAACTCGGTCACTAAGCAGACATCCTTTATTACAGGAGAAGGAGGATAACCAATAGTACCATTACCTATGGTGTAGCCCTTTAAATTGTTACCGAAGGATACATATCCTTCCCTCTTCATCGATATTGATGCGAAAAGATTTGCATCTCCAGTCATATGTCGCGAGCATCCACTATCGAGAATCCACTTGTTTTTAGTTGAGGAAGGAAGGTCCACCTACATCACGAGTAGATGTGACCTTTGGTACCCAAGTTCTTGTGGGTCCTGAAATGTTAGTCTTCGGTACCCATGCATATAGATTTATATCAACTAATTTCCTAAGTCTACACTGTGGTGAGATATGACCATGCAATCCACAGTATGTGCAAGTAGCATGCCTATTTGTGTTAGGAGCAGGTTGATAGTGATGTCTATATGCAGTATGGTGATAGTTATGTGAAACAGCAGGATAGTGACTATATGTAGCAGCATGATAATAGTTATGTCTATGTGCAGTATGGTGATAGTTATGTGAAACAGCAGGATAGTGACTATGTGTAGCAGGATAATACTTATGAGTAGATTGAGAATAATGTCTACGTGCATGTGGTTTACGTGTTGTATGGGAATACGTGTACATATAAGCATGGTTACGTGCTGCATGTGGGTGACATGTTTTACTATTATGAGGGGTTTTGTGTTTTGTGTGTGTTTTGTGACTGTGTGATTGGGTTTGAGGTTGAGCAACCTGTTTCCCCAATCTGATCTCTAATTTCTTAGAGACGGCATTCAGTTCATTACACTTAGCATTCAGACCATCAATCTTAGCAATTGAGATCTTGTGTTTGTTCTTTTCTTCAGCAAGCTCTTTGTTGAGTGCTGAGATCTCACGTGTTTGCTTTTCAATAAGTGTTTCGGCATCATGTAAGCTTAATTTAAGCTTGGACACCTCATCAGTGACTTCTGTGGGTGGAGTGTCTCTAACATTATCAAGTAACGAAGAAAGATTTTGAATCTCTATTTCATAGCCTTTGATTTTCTCCTTGGCATGCTTATATTTACTAATGACTTTCTTGTGATCATTTAGTAAGTCATTAAAAGCATCGCCAAGTTCATCAAATGTAAAGTCATCAAGAGTTTCGCTAGTTACCTTCTCGGATGTTGCCATTAGGCAGACATTAGCAGTGTCTCGAGGAGAGCCGTCTTCTTCCTCAGAATCACTGGCTTCGCTTTCGTGCCAAATACTAGTGTTGGCGTACTTTCTTGAAGTAGGCTTCTTGTAGGGCTTCTCATATCGGTTACCCTTCTTTGCGAAGGGACAGTCCTTTCGAACGTGTCCAGTCTTTTTGCAGCCGTAGCAAGTTGGTTCCTCCTCGTCGTCTTCTTGTTGTTCCTTCTTCCTTCGATTGAAACGAAGGAACTTCTTGAAGTTGCGGACTAGAAGCACTTGATCATCACCTTCTGAATTGTCGTCGTCAGTCTCTTCAGGATCAGCCCTTCGACGATGAGCTTTTAGGGCAATCACTTTTGCCTTTGGAGTAGGTTCGTCGAAGTCTTTGAGGTCGAGCTCGTGGGTCATCAGCTTTCCCATCAAAGTTTTCATAGACATTTTGGTGAGATCATTGCCTTCTATACTTGCTGTTACCTTAGGGTTCCAGATCTTCGGTAGCCCCCTAAGTAACTTGCGGATCTTCTCATGATTGGAGTATTGTTTGCCAAGAGATGACAGAGGATTGATGACGTCAAGGAACCTTGTGAACATTTGGGTAATCGTCTCATTCGGCTTCATCTTGAACGCCTCGTATTCTTGAGTTAGACGACTGATCTTAGATTCCTTGACTTGAGTGGTTCCTTCATGCGTCACTTCCAGAAGCTTTCATACTTCGTGCGAGGTGGTGCATGTCGAGACCCTGTTAAATTCATTCCTGTCTATTGCACAGAAAAGAGCATTAATAGCTCTAGCATCTAGACTCGCCTGTTTCTTTTCCTCGTCAGAGTATTTGTCGTTGGGTTTTTCGATGAGATCTCCCTCGACAACTATTCTAGCGGGCTTTTTGTAACCATCAGTGACAATGGTCCACAAGTCAAAGTCTAGAGACTTGAGATAGAAACTCATCCTAGTTTTCCAATAGGTGTAGTTGGTTCCATCAAATAGGGGTGGCCTATGAGTGGACTGTCCCTCACCATGGTTGGAAAACATAGGTTGTGTGGTTGCCATGGATCAGCTCTAGGATGTTAGTCCTTGTTAAGGGAACAGAGCTCTGATACCAATTGAAGAACAGGTAGGCAACTCTAGAGGGGGGGGGGGGGGGGGGGTGAATAGAGTTTATAACAATAATAGCCAAATAAAAATTAAACTCTTTTCACCAACAATAAATAATCATAGTAGTAAATGCGGAAATAAAAAGATCAAGAGAGCATACGCAAACACAGTCGTTTTTAACCTGGTTTCCCTCGTGGAGGACTAGTCCAGGCCTGAGAACTCTAGCTCAGGATTAAATCTACTATTTGTGAAATAGTAGTTACCCCCCGTGCCTTTTCTTCAGAAGAGCACGTCAACTTCTTACAAAGATCGCTGTGGCGATGCTTGAAATTTTTCAAGCGACTTTCTTGACTCTTGCACAAACTCCTAACTGAATAGCACTGAGCACTTTTAGGCTTAGGAAGCTTGTGGCTAGTAGATGAGGAGGTTAAGGCTTGTATGAGGCTTATAGAGAAGAGAAGAGAAGATAATTGGATGATAGAAAATGAGAGAATTCAAGGCCTATTTATACTAGTTGGGATAGGCATAATTCTGGCCCAGAATTCTGTGTCAATAATTCAAATTTTTGGCCGTTGGACAACTAGCATACAACAAACCTTAAAAATTAGGGTCCTGTAATTTAGGGGACAAAGTTCGGCCCGAACTCTCTGTGGAGACAGAGTTCGGCCCGAACTCTGTCTCCATGCTGACAAAAAGTTCAATGGGCCTATGTGGGCTAGTTTTGGCTTGGTGGATCTTTTCGGTTTGTTTTGGGGATAAGGGTTAAGCCAAAAATATCCAGTGCTACCCAGTTTACATTTAGCTAGACTCAATAAATGTAAAATAGTACAGACTCCGAAACGAGTACGCTGCAGGAGAGAGACGACGTCCGTCATGTACTGAGTTCTGTCTTGATGTGTCATATTGAATTATGACAAGTATCATATTGTCAATTTGTCAATATTTGGTTGACTGTGATTTGGGTCAACAGAGTGTTCCGAAGTTCTCCGTTGAACTTGCTGGTTCCTGGAAGTTGTTCGTGTGGGGCGAATCAAACTTTGAGCGCCGGTGATCATTCACCCCAGCAGGCCTTTTCACCATTTCTGTTCATCCGCTTTTATTTCGTTCTAAACGAGAACGTTTCTGATCTAATCAGAAAACGTTAGTGGACATTCATCGCCGCCACTACAAAATTTTCTGTGCCTTCTTCGAATTGATACATTAGATTTCGTTTCTCAGAATCCTCCTGGATTTCTGTCGTGTACCTTCTTCGAAGTGTTGCATAATTTTTAGTTTTCTATTGAAAAATTATGCCCCGGAAATAACAATCTCAAAGCTTGATTCTACAAGATGGAAAACTTTCGTGCTGCACTCATCAATCGTAACTTCAACAAGTTAGTACAATTTGATGGAGAGCACTATCAAGTTTGGAAGAGCAAGGTTAGCCTCAGTCTTCAACTTTCTGAAGTTGACCACGTGCTAACCGAGGAAGAACCGACTGTTCCAGAAACTGGGTTTGCAGTCGCAATTATTGCTGCTACTAAAAGTCAGACCAAATGGAGAAGGGAGAATATTCTCTGTACGCTTCTCATTCTAAATGCTATGGAGGACTCCTTGGCAGAATCATATTCTAAGAAGACAATTGCCAGAGAGATATCGGAGTCTGAAAAAACTGTACGAATATGACAAAAACATGAGCAAGATATTTATCGTTGAAAAATATCATAAATGACTCTTTGAAGACGAGAAGACTATGCTGCCGCAGGTGAAGGAGTTCCTGAAGCTGCGACAGAAGTTGGAAGATGAGGCGATGCCCCTCACCGACAAGTTTGTTGTTGGAGGGATCGTCTCCAAACTTCCCGCTGGTTGGAGCAAGTTCTATGCAAACATGCATAGGAAGAAATTGGAGATCAGTCTCGAAGATCTCCTACAGAAAATTTATGTTGAGGACCAGATGAGGGCTCAACTGAAGGTGGACGCACTGTCCAAACATATGGCTAACACCAATTTGGTCTACACCAAGGAATCCAAGGAAAAGCAGGCGGCTTCCCACAACAAGAAGAAGGACCTAAACAATCTGAAAGTGAAGGGTACTTCTTTCAAACAACATAAGCCAAAGTCCCATTTGGCTTGCTTCAAGTGTGGCAAGAAGGGCCACTTTAAGAGTGAATGCAAATCTAAGTCCAAGCAATCAGAGCAAGGTGAACCTAGTAAGGTTTCAATGATCACTGACGTTATTGCAACGATTGCTCAGGTCACTGCGGTGGAGGCTGACTCTGACTGGTGGGTAGACACTGGTGCTACCTGCCATGTCTGCTTAAGCAAGTAATGGTTCCCACATACACACCAACTTCTTAAGTTGTTTTGGTGGCGAACCAGGCACAAGCTGAAGTGCAAGGGATCGGGACGGTAGTGTTGAAGCTAACTTCAGGGAAGTCTCTGACGCTTCAAGGTGTGAAGCCTGTACCTACTATCGCAAAGAACCTGATCTCTGGAGGCCTAATCTGTAATGCAGGCTAAGAATGGACATCAATGCTGGTCAGATGGTGATATCCATAAAGGGAACATACTTCGGAAAAGTCTTTTATACCGAAGGAATGTTTAAAATTCAGCTTGTAAATCCGTCCAATGTTGTTAATGCAATCACTCATTCTGGTTATACTCTTGAGTTGTGGCATAATAGAGTAGGACATGTTCATTGTAAAAGAATAAACAGAATTTCTAGTCTAGGACTTATCTCCAAATGTGGAGGTAAGATAGAGAAATGTGAAGTATGTGCTCAGACGAAGATCACAAGAAAATTCTTTCCTCGGGTTAATCGAAGCACAGATCTTCTGGAGTTGGTACACTCTGATATCTGTGACTTCAAACAATTCTCTACAAAGGCCGGGATGAAGTATTTCATAACCTTCATTGACGACTTCTCAAAGTACGTGTTCGTCTACTTGCTCAAGGCTAAAGACGAAGCATTCGAGAAGTTCAAAGAATTCAGGGCTGACGCTGAACGACAAACTGGACAACAACTCAAAAAAATAAGAAGTGATCGAGGCGGAGAGTGCCGGTCTCAAGAATTCGTATCGTTCTGCAAAGAACATTAATTATCAATGAGACTACTGCTCTGTACTCTCCTCAATCTAACGGAGTAGCGGAAAGGAAGAACAGAACGTTGACAGAAATGATAAACTCAATGCTGTTGACTGCAGGGTCTTCCAAAATGCTACTGGGGAGAAGCTGCATTGACGACCACTTTTATTCTGAATAGTGCCGCATGCAACTTCAGATGTCACTCCTCATGAACTTTGATTCAAGGTCAGACCAAACTTGAATATCATTCGAGTGTGGAGGTATCTGACATATGTGAAGCTTCCAGATCTCAAGATTCAGAAGCTCGGGACAAGGACTACGAAGACGATCTTCTTGGGTTATGCCGAGAAGAGTGATGCTCGGAGATTTTTTGATATTGAATCAAATCATATCATTGAATCTCGCGACGCAGAATATTTGAAGATAAGTTTGCAAGACACAAGAACATTGTTCTTGCGGATATTCCGGAGAACAATGAGGGTGTGCAGGAAACTGAAGTTTCCAATGAGAACGTAGTCCAAGAAGAAGTTGTTGAAACAACTGTTGAACCAGAGCTCGCTGAGCCGTCAACTAAGCAAGTGAGGAGGCCAAAGGACTTCGGAAATGACTTTGTCACCTATCATGTGGAAGCAGATCCGCTTACCTATGATGAGGAGATGAAGACCAGGGACGTTGTTTTCTGGAAGGAGATGATAGACAATGAAATTGATTCAATCACCTCTAATAACACTTGGGTGTTGGTTGATCTTCCTGAAGGAGTAAAATCCATCGGATGCAAATGGATCTTCAAGAAGAAGATGAAAGCAGATGGAACTATTGACAAGTTCAAGGCTAGGCTAGTAGCCAAGGGATTTTCTCAGAAGCAGGGGATCGACTATTTCGACATGTATGCTCCAGTAGTCCGGATGACCACCATCAGAATGTTGATTGCTCTCGCAGCAATACATAAGTTGGTGATACATCAGATGGATGTAAAAACGACTTTCCTAAATGGCGAGCTGATCGAAGAGATTTACATATAACAGCCAGAGGAATTTGTCGTCAAGGGTCTTGAAGACAAAGTCAGCAAGTTGGTGAAATCCTTCTACGGTCTTAAACAGACTCCCAAGATGTGGTATGAGAAGTTTGACAAGGTTATAAGGTCAAATGGCTGCAGGGTCAGCGAGACGGATAAGTGTGTTTACACAAAGTTCGCTGATGGAAGAGGTGTAATCGTTTGTCTGCATGTGGACGACATGCTGATCCTAGGTACGGATATGGGCTGTGTCACGGAGACAAATAAGTTCATCTCGACTAAGTTCAGTATGAAGGACTTGGGGGAGGCTGATGTGATCTTAGGGATCAAGATCATCCGGACAGACACTGGACTGGCGCTGTCACAGTCTCATTATATTGAGAAGATGATCACACGCAACGGATATCAGGATCTTCCAGGGATCGATACGTCTTACAGGTGTGATCTGAAGCTGAAGCTTAAATCGAGGGAAAGCGTCAGGCAGCTGGAATATACAAGCGTTATCGGGAGTTTGATGTATGCTACTACTGCCACAAGTCCTAACATAGCTTTCGTCGTGGGAATGCTGAGTCGGTTCACGAGCAACCCAGACGTTGAGCACTGGAAAGATGTGAAGCGGGTAATGAGATATCTCAAGAAGACTCAGACATATGCACTGCACTACATCGGATATCCGTCGGTAGTAGAAGGCTTCAATGATGCCAGCTGGTGCTCAGAGTTGGAGAGCGAGAGGTCTACAGGCGGATTTATTTTCACAATGGGTGGAGCTGCTATATCGTGGAAGTCGAAAAAGCAGACTATGCTTTCTCGTTCCTCCATGGAATTTGAGTTCTTTGTACTTGATACCGCAGTGGAGGAAGCAGAATGGCTTCGGTAGCTCATGTATCATATTCCAGTAGTTGGGATGCAAATACCGACAATTTCGATATACTGCGACAACCAGGCGACTGCGACGGTGGCGTCAAATGATCTCGTCAACGGGAAGAAGAGAACTGTGCGGTTAAAGCACATGGCAGTGCACGATCTCATTAAGAGGTATCATTGCAGTGATTGATGTTCGGAGTCAGGAGAGCCTGACAGATCCGTTCACAAAGGGCCTCAAGTGCCAGCTGGTCGATGACACAGCTTGTAAAATAGGCTTGAAGGCATTCTGATATTATGTTATTGCAATCCTACCATAAAGTTTTATGCTATTAGTTCAAAGAGAAATCTACTAGGCATCTAGCTTTTGATTCAAGGGAGGACCACTAACTGGAAAAATATCAGGAATAGTGGGTACATGTCCTCTGTGGCATGTAAAGGTTACGGACCTACAACCACTGTTGTTTACTATATATTTTCTGCGGAAAACGGATCCTGTGATGAGGATGGCTTAAACGCCTTAATGAGTTCTCAGGCAGAGTGAATGCTTGGTGTGCTTTACAGGAACCACGGTAGCATAACACTACAAGGAGTGTAACTCCATGCTACAGTGGGGTGACTCCACCATGAGGTTCTCAGGTAGGGATAATGCCTCGGCTTTAGGCCATGTCATAGCGGCGTAGCACCGCAAGGGAAGCGCAAGGCTTCATGCCATGCCTCTTTAATAAAGAACTCACCTATAGTGTATGGACAGAGATATCAGGCCGTCTCTTGAGGGTAAACTTGTAGATGCCCAAAATTATACACTGAAACCAGGCTGGCACAATGCCTTTAATGTGCAGCCAGAAGCACATGTAATTACATTATGTGAGTAGGAAGAATTACAGCTATGGTGCAGAATTCAAGGCTTAGTCCATTCTTGTATTATAGTCTGTTGTTTGACCCATGCCGGAAGATTTAAGTCGTCAGCGACATCTATCCTAATGCATGATGGACAATTACTGTAGGGAACACTCAAATCCATATATCGAGATATGCGGAAGATTGTTGGAGTTTTTTCTTAACATGTAGAAAGTTTGCACTCAACACATGCCTAGTATTTAGTCCCACATTGGAAAAACACCATAAGTTGTATCTCAATATATACTTGGTATGTTGTTGAGATGTGCACATGGGGTGGTGACCCTAAGGAGGGAACTATGTAGGTGATTTTACTAGGAGGTAAGGATAAGACTCCATGGTAAAGCATTAATGCTTTTTGCTCTTGGAATTTATTCCATTGGAGCTAAGTCCCGTAGGGACTTAGCGACTCGGACTCGGGCTCATGGGCTCATGAGGCATAATGTGGCATTTTGTTGGCATACTTTGCACTTAGCATGTCAGCATCGTCGCTAGGCGCATAGTGCGCTTAAGTTGCGCGAGCCTCTTGCGCAGCCGTTCGCGTGCCAGTTCGTACTGTCCGATTGTGCGACCAGATGGTGCGACTTGATCGCGTGGCCAGATGGCGCGGCTTGATCGCGTGGCCAGATGGTGCTGCCAGTTGGAGCAGCAGTTGGCGCGCGGTTTGCGTACGGTGCGCGCTGTGCGCAACACGCGCAAGTGCGCGCGGGAGCAGGTGGCGCTATTGGCGCAGGTGCGCAGTTGGCGCGCACTGTGCGTCAGTTGGCTCAAATCGTGTCTGTGAACGATTTGAGCGTGACACGATTTGAGCGGTTACAGAACGTTCGGAGCAATTTTTTTCTACGTCCCGAACATTTTGCTAACTAGGCGGTTACAGTGCGGACCTATATAAGCTTCTCTCCTCTCTCTCTCAAGGAAGTACTATTCAGAACAATTCCTTACGAATTTTCAGAGAGTTAAAGAGTGGAGAGAATCAGTGCACCAGCGCCATTTAGCGCCAGAGTCCGTGCCATCCGAGGAGTCCGAAGAGCGGAGTGTTCCGAAGTTCTTCGTTGAACTTGCTGGTTCTTGGAAGTTGTTCGTGTGAGACGAATCAAGCTTTGAGCGCCGGTGATCATTCACTCCAGCAGGCCTTTTCACCATTTCTGTTCATTCGTTTTTATATCGTTCTAAACGAGAACGGTTCTAATCTAATCATAAAACGTTAGTGGACATTCATCTCTGCCACTACGAAATTTTCTGTGCCTTCTTTGAAGTGACACATTAGATTTCGTTTCTCAGAATCCTCCTGGATCTCTGTTGTGCACCTTCTTCGAAGTATTGCATAATTTTTAGTTTTCCATCGAAAAATTACGCCCCGGGAATAACATTATGTACTTCAAAATATGCCTCATGTATATTTGCATATTCCCACTTTCAAGTGTGGACTCCCTTTCTTCTGTGATGAATGCTTTTCTACATCTACCTTTTAGCATCATCCGTCCCATAAACACATCGTCAATGTAAAGTTGATAATAAATACATATAATGACACTCTTTGAATAAATAGAGGAGTGGATCTAAATGACAAATCGATTAACAAGGCCTTTGTAAGTAAATGATGTAAGTACGGTGCAACAGGATTCAAAACCTTTTACCAAAATGCTATCATGGCTGCATGGTATCTCCATATGTGAACACTCCATGTATCTAACCTTACAGTTCTTTCTTGGCACGTCGAAGGACTACTTTCACCACTAACATAAAGGAACTGTAGTGACTTTTTGCATACAACTTCATTGGGAATTCCTTGTGTTCGTTCAATGAACACAATTCTACTAATGAGCACCTACACTCGCTATGGTATCGACTAGACAAGGGACTTATGAGATCAGTCACACTCATCAATATAGTTCACGTAGAGTGTACTGACCTAATGTCTCTAATCGGTTCCACTAATGTCCTCTCAATGGACGTACAACTATGAACATCTGAAAAACAAAACTTGTAAGGATTTGAATCTCATCTAAGTCATCTCATGAGAGTTCAAATCCGTTGCTCTTGTTCTAATGAGTTTATCGTGTTGTTACTAGCAGCTATAAGTAAAACAAGAGAGAATGATAATTAAAATTCCATAACTAATAAGTTTAATTAATAATTGAGATGTCTAATACACAAAGTGATATATATGTTACGTTTAGAACTTTCTAATGGGCAATTAGTGCACATCACTATCAGCCTTTACCCAAATCATTTTGTGAGGTAGATAAATCCTTGTCCATCAACTTTATTACCTACTGCAAATTTCTTTGACTGTATATTCAGGTTCATTTGGTTTTCTCTTATCCTGGCAGCTCTTTCGGGTATGCTCTATCACTTTAACCAGCCACACCTGTGACTTCGAAACGTCTTAATTTTCTCTAATGATTTTTATTCGTTATCCTCGATGGAATCTTATCTTTCTACACTTGCAATCACTTCTTATCTTATTTTATTGTATATATCTTTCTTCCATCTTTTTTTTGTTTCATATTTTTTTGGCATGTAATTCTTGAATGATTGCTGCTTTTTTAACATGTCATTTTTTTGACATTCGAGGGTGTCGTTTTACTCGACGGTAAGGCTTGCTCCTTGCATCTTGGAGGATGTAAGTTCGAGCCACGAAAATAGCCTCTCTCTCTATATTTATATATGGGAATAAAGGCTGCATACATCTTGACCCTCCCCAGACCATGCATAAGAGGGAGCCCCGTGTCACTGCGACACCCTTTTCATTTCTTGAATGCATAGCATTCTCACCAATAAAGCATGGATAGTCTTATAGTTGTCCTACAAATTTATAGTCTTACAAGAACCAACGGTACTCTAGAAGCACTTCTCCACTTATCCATCCTCCTCTAATTCTATGAGCAACATTACCTCAATCTACCCTTAGTGATGAATGAGTAATCTGAAGTAAATGAAAGGATCGATCATTTGTACGTCATGACCTTTAATGGGAATTAATACTACACCTTACATAGTTTTGGGATACTTATGTCTCTTATATATTGATTGATATCCCATAATTCTAAATCCTTTGGATCAAATAGCTATCTCCACATTTCTATCTTAGAAATCGATCCTTCTCTACTCTCCTCAATCAATATTATATTATAGAAAACATCATGGAACTTCATCCCATGTGTTAAATTTCCATATATAATGCAAACGCCAAGGCTTTAATGCCTTCGTCATCCCTTTTTTATTGTAAGCCTACAGTAGATGGAAATGTATCTAGGGTGTAAACTGACCAAATTTTACTGAACCTAAGTTAGATGAAGGTTTGATCATCTCAAACATGCTCATATATTTTCGATCCTAGAGCTTGTGTTCAAGCTCAGATATTAAGTGGAACATGAGCTGTTCGCATTTGGCTCATTTGATTGGACAACTCTTAAGGCTTAATATATATGGGTTGTAAGTCGCTTAATCTTCACTTCAAAAGAACTATCTAATTGTTCAAGATTGTAAGCTAAGTTATATAACTGCTACATTAAAATGTTTCATCCCAAGAATAGCCACTACTTCAAATTTGGTATTAGATTGATATTAGCTTACCAATTGATCAAATCATCTATACAACCAAACATACAATTGAATAGTTCACCATACTTTTGTACGTGGACACTATATCTAACATTCATCATTTCACATTATTTGGAAGGAAAATAACATCTAGCTTATTCAAGCTGAATATGAACAAGCATGAGTTGTTTAAGTATTTAAGATTAGCTTGTTTTGATGTTATAAGTTCTAGTTATATGTTGAAGCTCTCATGTTTTAATTAGTCGAGCTTATGTTGAGCTGAATGTGAGGAGAACATGAGTTGTTCACAAAAGGTTTGTACGTCTGATCAGTGTTAATAAAATCAGATTCTTTGGCCGAGTACTCGCCCGTGTAACCGGTAATGGTCTAGGCCTGAGTAGCATTCCTGTACATGGGGCAACCAGTCGGTCACGACGTTTACCGGTACAATAACGATTAATCAGTTTGGTGTTTGTTAATCGTCCTTTTAATCGATTAACTGGTTGGATTTAAAGTTATGTTTGAAGAATATCCAAAGACAAAACTAGAACCTACAAAAAATCAAAGTACCACTCACAACACTCTTCCTCCTCACCATTTCTTTTCTTGTTCCTTTTCAAGTAGAATAATAGTAATCTAGTATATTGTTTTTCTCCTCTGCTGTTTATTTTACAATATCATTGAATCTATAGACTGCAGTTGTCCTCTTCTTTTCTTTCTCTCCTTTGTTGGTTCTTTATTGCACATTTTAAACTCTTTACAATGTAGTTGTTTATTTTTGTTTGACATTGGTACTGGTATTCAAATTATGTTTATCATCGTCATTTCATAAGTGTCATAACTAAATATATCTATTGCATATATTTTATCTTCTACTTATATGCAATTTCCCTTTTCTTAGAATGATTACATTGTTTATGAGGAAAAAAAAACTGTGTACCAAATAATCGGATTACTCGTTCCAGGGTCCTGGACCGTGCAGATATTGAAACCAAGTAATTTGACCTTGAGTCAGACATTCTATCAATTTTTTCTTTCATTTTTCTCATGCTTGTTTCTTTTGTACATGTCCCTTTCTATTTTAAGAGACATGATAAGGTGCCTCTCTCAGTTCGCAACTCCACTTACAGTGCCATTTCTATTGGTTCACATAGGACTAAATCTTACGAGGGTTTGCTGGTTGCAATCGGCTGGAAAAAACTCTCCTAAAATTTAGTCGTACATCGACCAATAACAATGCTGCATACTAGGAGATGCACCTTGTCATTTCTCTTATATCAATACATCTACTTATCACTTGTTTCTTTCTATAAAATCCACCACTCAAGTAAGACATTTCTCATATATGAAAAACATATGTAGATTTTCTTCTTCTCCCAGTCTTTTAATCAATTGTTTTATTTCACATGGCTTCTACGTCAGATATCTTTTGCATCAAACCAGATTGATTTTGAGAAATGTCCTTTTGTTGCCTAGCCTTCGTTCAGTTTTCTAAAGCTTTTATTGTATGGCTTGTAAAATTTGATTAGTTTGTTGTTTGTACAACTTCTTAGCTTTTTTGGTTACTATGAATGCATAGTGAAGGTCTTTTCATCTATTTGTTGGCATTTTCATAGATTTTGTTATTTAGGCAAATAAGTTATGTACCCTTGCTTATCCCCAAAAGTTAGTTACTGATACTGTCATTTTATCCTTGAAATTTTCAGTCAGAACATCAAGTGCTAAAATTTTCCCTTGTCTAATTTCACGTGATTTCTATTTCACTTTGATGTCGTTGTACGAACCCGGATGTTCACCTATATGGTTCCCACTTGATAATTTATAAAAACAACTCCATCTTTCCATTATTTGCTTTTCTTGTACTAGGATTCTGTAATTTTCACTTTGAATACATTTAGCTTATCTTGGTATTTACTCTTTCTTTCGTTACCTTAATGAGCTTGTAATTATCTCTTTCTCCAAGTTTCTAACTTTTTAAATTAGTACAAGAATTAGATTTAGACTCTCTAACCACATATCCTTCTTCATTATGCCAAGGACATAACTTGCTTATAGCTATCTTGGCTACGAAATTGCCATCTGCATATAGGGTTGAGGTCTGGTCCACAGCTGGTAACAGGAACAATGTCAATTTTGTTTGGTTCTTTCTTGTCCTCCGCGGTTGACCCCATTCTGACGAGATAACGCTTGGATGATGATGGTGATGACAGCAGATATGAAATTCATGAATAATTCTGCACGCTCAAGTACTATCATCCAAAAGTTGCCACTGTAGTTTTCTACTTCAGCTTAAAATATTTCCATCATATAATATTCTGGTCATACAACCTAAAAAATTACCATTGTATGTGATGACTCCTGTAAAGGCTTTCCCGTGTAACGAGCACTCTTTGCCAGCAAATTTAAGTATTGTAGTGACTTGTTTTGTTACTTTTATATGTTTTTACTTGCTATCTTGTACGGGAAATTTTAACCAGTTACCTTTCTACAACTTGTTGGTTTATTCATCTATTTGATAAGTTTTCTCTCAATTCTTTTTCTTTATGATCTAACATGTATCTTTCTATGTGCAGATTGTATTGGCTCTGCATTTAACGCGAAGGGTGCAATGCAGTGCCCAAATTGTAGGAAGGTTGAGAAGGGACGATGGTTATATGCAAATGGGCATTGCTCATCATCTGATTTGGATTTTGATGGCTGGGTGGCAGAAGACATCTATGATCTTGGTTACTCAGAGCTAGTATGAATCCTCCACAGCACTTCTCATAGTAATGAGCATTTTTGCACAGCTTTACATGTACAATATAACATATCTAATTAGTTGATTCTATATCCTTGATATACCTAAACATGGTCAGTTGATGCTCCCAGCATCCGATTTGCCTTGGTCTATCTGCACACTGTGTTAGATCTGAAATATGTTGCATGAACATGGATATTACACGACATGGTAAGGACACGTCAATACAGAAACAACACTTATTTTGGTGTGTCCTAGTGTATTTGAGTGTCCGTGGTGTGTCCAATACGTGTCTGACACGACACGATCCAGATTTTTTGGAGTGTCCGTGCTTCGTTGGATCTGAACACCCAATTTAATTCCAGACTCCTGCATCTTAAAATTGCCATTATTCTTCACTACTTGGATATATGCATAGCCTTGTATGTAAGTTACCCTTTTTTGAGTTTCAACCTTTTTTTTCTGGCTAGAAAGTAGCTGGATTTCCTTATTGAGATTATTGTACATGTATATAAGAATCACTGAACCTTGCTCTGTAATTACCATGCATTTTATGATTAGCAAATTAGTTGACATGCATTTCTTCAGGCCAACATAACCTTACTCTGCACACCACACTTCATGATTAGGGTGTAGTTGGCATGCATTTCTTTAGGCCAACTTAGGCTAGTGTTGGTAATGAATTCAGTTCAGGCATAGCATATATACAAAGTCACTCATATCTTGTAAAACAAAATTATTTCTTCTACAAACAATGTAAATAATATTAAGAATGACAGACTTAATTGGCTTAATATGTTCATTGCCTATATCTGCTGTGCGTCAGAAGTGATACAAGGATTCATATAGGCAGCTCCAATAATTTGCAGTAAAGGCTTTGTTGTTGTCGTCATCGTCAAATATGTTAAGCAGAACGTGTTTTGCTCAAGGTTGTAAAAATCGCTAGTCGGCCGCTAGTCGGTTTGTGGGGACTACGGATTAATCGGACTACTCGAGGACTAGTCGGTTTAGAATTTTTAATGAATATATATATGTAATATGTTATAGAAATATTTTTAAAAATAATATGTTAATTGTTGAACTTTTAGTTATTGCAGTGCATTTTCTTATTCATTATTTTGCACAAATTTCTATTTCGATAAATCTTTAAATAATATGTTAACAACTTACTATTTTGCACGGAGAGTTACAGCCGCAGTAGCAAGCAAAAGCAAAAAAAAAAAGTAACAAGCAAAAATTAAAAAAAAAGCCACAACAACAGTAGCAAAGAGATAACAAAGAAAAAGTAAAAATAAAAAAAGAGTAGGCTAGTCACTTTTTTCAAAAATAGAAAAAAGGCAGCAAACAAAGTAAAGAGTCGACGGCGACTGCCTTGATGAAGTCGACGGCAGCCCAGACTAGTACCAATTTAGCCAATTTTTGGATGAACCAGCCCCTAATCGAGTCGACGGTGGCCGACAAGTGACTAGTCGGGGACTAGCCCCTAGTCGAGTCGGCGACGGCCGACTAGCGACTAGTCGGGGACTAGTCGGCCGCCTAGAGGGATTTTTACAACACTGGTTTTGCTATGTTGACATTGATTGTATGATCCGCATCCACATGGAATTACCATTATGAGGAGACATTTAAAATTATACTTCAAGAGATGCTGCTATCTTATATTATTCACTGTTCATGGTCTTATTGGTGTTTATCGGTATTTCCTTTGGTTACAATGTCGCATCATATTCGTATTCTGTTTGGAAGATTATCAAATCTAGCTTTTCATTGTTTTGACACTGTATGCAATGAGTCATCTCCTAGGTTCCTATGACATTGGTTGATTCTGTCTTCATGATAGTCCATTTTGTATCATGGTAGGTCCTATATGATCGATATGATACTATCTATTTTCTCTTAGAAACAAATAGGCCACTGTGTTATCAGCTATTTTGTCATGGTTATTTCTCATTACGAATTGGTTCAGACAATCAATAATCTATCATGTAATAGTTCAGTGATCCGGTGAGCCTATAGACCCTTTGGCTTTACATATTCCTTCTCCACCCCCACCTCCCATCCCAACCCTAACACCAACTTCATTTTTAGGCTGCCGAGTACATGAAAATTTTATCATCAGCCATATAGATTAGCAATTTTACTCAGTGAACCTCTCTTTGTGTTATTACTCTGTACTCCTGTTACCCACAAGAGTTAAGTCGAGCTGTCTTATCAGTTATTATAATAGAACGTTCTGAAAATGGCAAATCACTTACTATCAGTAAATTGGCCTCCAATCATTTAATCTAGTTGTTGTGTTTTGCCTAACCAAATTGGCAATTTTGATTGATGGTGACCATTTTAAAAAAAGGAATGCTGCCTTTTTCTTCCATCCTCTTTGTTTTGTGGTTTAAGGTTTGATTTGTTCTTCTTGTGAAGTAAATAGAATACTGTGCGATTCTGTTCTAAAATCTCTGCATGATGGTTTGCATTTCCCTGTGGATACTTAGCTACTTGGATTCCAAATCAAGTTCTATGTTCTTGTTGTATACTTGGAGACCATGATGGGAGATGTTTATCTCAAATTAAAGAAATACAGGATTCAATGTTACATGCAATTTCAAATGCTACTTTCTGCTATAATGTTCATCATTTCCTAACATCATTTCCTTATCTAGTTTGCATCATAGAGGTGAGTGCAATTCCATATAGCCTCTTCTTCTAGACTCTTTACCTATCCATAGGACGAAGGTTGCTCCTGGTTGCATGAGGTTAAAGTGCATGACCAAAAATGTACGTCTTAAGTAACCCGTAAACAAGCATTCTAGGTTTTACAACAAAGACCTCTCTTGCTCATAGTTGTCAAAAGCGCGCCTAGGCATGAAGCTTAGGGAAGTGAGGCTGCATCCTACTTCATCCAAAGCATAAGCCCTTTGCAGAGAGTGCTGCCTAAACACACTTTGGGTGAGATGCCTAGACGGTGCCTTGCAGTATGCTTCCTTCCTCCCTCTTGTTTTCTCAAGCTGACACCTCCTCACTGTCGCCTCCTCGATGCCACTTACTTGCCATAGCTCCTCTATGGTCTTCGACAATGGCTCTTCGCCATTGCGAGCTCCTCGACACCGTCACCTCCTCATCCTCACCAACACCTCTTCATCTATGGTCTTCTTTCTCATTGCGTTTCTAGTGCCTCCTCCAGCACTTATTGACTCGTTTCTCACCTCCATCTCCTTGCCAATGCCTCTTTTACAGTCCTCTGCACCCCCCCTCTTGCTGCCTTGTCCTTACAGCTATCACCTCCTCCTCAACTGAAAACAACTGACTAGAAATAAGTATATTTTGATTATTTATGATTTGAAGTATATTTTTGACTTGTTTTTATATTGTGCATGCTCCTTGGCTTGCTCAGGCGCACACCTCGTTTTTGCTCTTTACGCCTAGGTTCTAGAGGACCTTGGCACCTAAGTGTGCTTCCCTCTCTGACAACTATGCTCTTGCTTATAAGTAGCTTCTCTAGAGGTTGACATCGGCGCAGAGAGGGGAGGGGGCAACAGCCCCCCTTTGCCTCCCACGCCCCGCCCTTGGTCATAAGAGCTTTGTCCATTCTTTTTGGCCTTTCTTATGCTCCATACCAGAACCATGATAATGGGAGAAGGCTTGGTCAGTTATGGTAGCCTTTCCAGTGAACTGTGTTATCTTGCTTGATTAGTGATTACTAGAAATCACACGTGGAGGCTTTTTATAGCAATCAACTACAATTGATCATAAGTCAAAATCTAGAGATTTCAAAAAGAAACTCATACGTGTTTTCCAGTAAGTGTAGTTGGTACCATCAAACAGTGAGAGTCTGTTTGTGGCTTGGCCTTCAGTTGTGAATTTTACAGTTGCCATGCGTGATAAAGTGATCTATGTAACAACAGTTATATTTAAAGAAAATAATAACAATGTTACCTCGCTTTACCTGTAGAAACCCCGTTCTGATACCAATTGTAGGATCGAAATATAAAGCGATATATTCTAGAGGGGGGGGGGGGGTGAATAGAGTAGGCGGCGGAATATTAGCTATTAAAAATTGTTAGTACCAAGATTACAGAAATATATCACAAATATGAGTAAAGTAAAGTGCAAAGAGCAGACTCAAACACGGCGATGTATACTGGTCTCTCTCTTGTGAGGACTAATTCAGTCGAGAGAACTCTAGCAACTTCTACAAACGAAGTCCTTGCAACTTCTACAAACGCGAGCTTTGATCCAAAACACTCGACCAACTTCAATTGTGAAGTGTCTTACTTCTATCAAGCCTCTTGATTACAATCACTCTGAACTTCTAGACCGTATCATACTGGCAAATCGATTAGAGGATTGTAACTGGCTTGGAATTTGGAAATGAAAGCTTAGAAGGTTTTGGAAGAACTTAGTAAGCTTAGAGAGGAGATGAAAAGTGAATTGGTGTCTTGAAATGGTAGAAATTTTTCTCTATTTATAGGATTTTCAAAGGAAGAATTCGGACATAATTCGGACATAATTCTATGAGAGAATCTCGGCATATAGCCGTTGCATCCGTAACTGCAGGAAGACTGAGTTTAAAATCAAACGTTTCACTAACCGAACTCGGGCTGAATTCGGGACGAATTTACTCCGAATTATGTTGGTCCAGAATGAATTGGGTTTTGGGTTTGAAACTCAGATTTTGGGCTTGTTTTGAAAATGAAATGGGCATTTTTGAAAACATTTCTTGGGTAGCCTATTTGCTAGTACGACTCGGTTTATATTTTATTCCTAGACTCAATAAAAATGTGAAAATACATTGATAATTGGAAATACAGACGCAATGACAAACACGGCTCCAAGTCTTGAACGGTAGTAGACATAATCTGTAGCAGTTCGTTCAAGTAGCCCTTATATCGAGACATGGTTAGATCAATTATTAAAATCCGGTTTGACCATGACCAATGGGCCAACAATCTCTCCAATTTTGATAATTGACAAACCTTGACCGATATAACATCCTGATCTTGATTTGATAAAAATATCAAAACGTTTGTTCGTTTGTTTGGTACTGTCTCCTCTTGGTAGAAATTATCCTGAAGAAGATTCCTTTTTTTTTTTCGTTGTCACTTAGCAAAATAATTGCAAAGAGATAAGCTCCCCCGCAATTTATACATAAGAAACAAACAATAATGAAAAACAGAGAATAATATCATAAAGTTCACAAGCAGTTTATGATCTGAAGCAGTAGTTAAGAGATTATGCTAAGCATAAGTGCATACCAAAAGCGACAATAAACACTGTAATGGAAATGCATAATAATAATAAACGAGTTTGAAATAATCAACTCAGCATCTCAAACAATCATAGAAGTCCATAAAAGAAAATAATACTATCTTGGAATGTAGGAACATTTCCAAGAATACATAGACATAAACAGAGTCTAATAAGATAACATCTAGACAAATGCAGTAACGTCTAGATCAAGTCCTCATCATCGTCAGCACGATCAGCATCAGTACCATGTCCAAAAGGACCAGTCCTATAAGTGCCAGCTCCATGAGATGGATGTGGAGTAGTACCAGAACCACAACACCAATCATATGCGTTACTGGACTCGAAGAAATGATGAACCGCCTCATCCTCGTAGCGGTAGCCAGAAACAATAGGATTTCGTAGAAGAGAACTGGCATGCTGACCAGCCTGGACAAAACGCATATTCGCAAAAGAATTTGCAAGTGCCTGAAATCAACTGGCATCGCGGAACTCTTGTTCCCTCAATATCTCGGTCACAAACGCTCGCAAAGAGTTGTGCTCATCCAGCTGAGCACGCCGCATATCATCCAAATGCTGATGGAGACCCTCAAATGACATAGGGTAAGTCTGAGGTGGAGGAGGTGGTGCAGTAGGAGGAGCAGGAGGGACAGATGCACTGTGACGAGAGAGCTGCAGATGCTTGGGCTCAGAGTCACGAGCACAAGAGAACAAGTCAGTCTGGAATTGCTGGAAGATGATAGGAAGGATCATCGTGTAGAGAAGATTCCTGTTCCTCTCGGGACACCTAGCCATCATCTGGATAATCGTCTTAGGGACATAAAAGGGAATTCCATTACGAATGTAATAGAGAGCAGACATTACAAGACTAGTTACATCGTCTTTTGAGGTGGACTTGGGTAGTATAGTGGAATAAACAATCCGATGTAACTCATAGAAGAACAAGTTCAAGTGTATGGCTTTGAACTTACCGAGACGGACGGGATCATGAGCACAAAGTTGAGTCTTAAAGTTGTTCAAAGTCGTGTTGTTTGGAAATTCAAAATCAGTGATATCGACAAGCGGCTCACCTACATTTGGAATTTGTAGGATCTTCGCTAAGTCGTTATTATTGAATTGAATATCAATGCCTGCGCCACGGCTTTTCACAAGATAATCATTATCGGCTAAAGTGAAATTGTAGTAAAATAGCCGAATTGCATGTGGCAATAGAAAATGAATGAGTAACAAGAACATGCAATCCTAAAGCTTCAAAGTAAGGTTTGTGAGACAGAAAGATCGTCCACTTTATCGGTACGCCGGGATAAATATTACGAATTGAAAAATCTGCATACCATAACAAAGATTGTTCTAGAGTTTCAAAGAAAAACTCATTGGACGCCCCAAAAAGAGATCCTTGGATAGGATCAGAAGATGAGGCTTCTTCACGCCGTCTACTTTCTCTTGAAAGAATTATTGAGTCTAGGCATGATTGTCAATGAAAATAGGAAATTTTTATGAAATTGAAAATTTGACTAACGGAGAGATGAAAGAGATTATACCTTCTCAAAATAGAGTATGTGGAAGAGAAGGAGATTCCATGCCCGAATCCAAAGTTTCGATGCAAAACTCCAAAGGAGTAGGGAGAAATCGAAGATAGAAAATCTAGGGTTTGGGTGCTTTTTGCGGCTGCTGTGGTTCTGTTTGAGGAGGAGGAAGATGATAATAAAAGTGGGGCCATTCAGTTCTATTTAAAATACCCGACGCTAGCCGAGCTCGGGCCGAATTCGGGTCGAGTTCACCTAAAACTCTGTTGAGGTATTTTGCACAAAAAAATGCAACTTTGTATTTATCATTCCTTTTCAATTATTTAATTTCAATATTAGTAATTTTAGATTTTAATTAATATAATTAAAATTATTTTACGAATTAAATTTTGTTACGCAACGACTGTCTCAGATTAGCTGTAGGAGTACTGTCCCAGCTAACGGAGGTTCACAGGAGAACGCGTAAGTACCGTTTCGCTTTAGCCGTAGCCATGATGAACAGACCCTTTGAAGGCTTGTCTCGAAAACAAATTTTGTATATTGAAAAATAATTAATAAGATAAAATTAATTAATATTATTGACATCTAAAATTCATAATTCTCGACGTAAATAATTGAATCTATCTTCCGCTAAAGGTTTTGTAAAGATGTCAGCCAATTGTTTCTCTGTCTACATATTCTAAATTGATGTCTCCATTTGTTTGATGGTCTCTAAGAAAATGATGTCGAATCTCAATATGGTTAGTGCGAGTGTGACATACAAGATTCTTAGTCAAGTTGATAGTGCTATTGTTGTCATATAAAATGGGTATGTGTGTTTAGTGTAAATCACAGTCTTCTAAGGTTTGCTTCATCCACAAAATTTAAGCACAACAATGTCCTGCGGCGATATACTCAGTCTCAGTAGTCGATAATGCGACATAATTTTACTTTTTGCTAAACCAAGAGACTAGAGCCTTACCTAGGAAATGATACGTGCCGCTAGTACTTTTTCTATCCACTTTGCATCCAGTAAATCAGCATCCGAATAACCAGTTAGGTCAAAGGACGTGGTTTTGGGATACCATAGGCCGACAGAAGAAGTGCCTTTAAGGTATGGGAAGATACGCTTAACTGGTGTTATTCCTTAGGGTTAGCTTGAAATCTTGCACACAAGCAAACACTAAACATTATATCAGGACGACTAGCAGTTAAATAAAGTAAACTACCAATCATACCTCGATACTTATGTCGACATGTTTGCCTTGTTCATCTATATCGAGGTTGGTTGAAGTTGCCATTGGAGTGCCAAGGGATTAGGCGGATTCCAGATCGAACTTCTTTAGCAAATCTTTTGTGTACTTGGCTTGATTGATGAACGTCCCATTGTTGGTTTGTTTGATCTGCAGTCAAAGGAAGAATTTGAGTTCTCCCATCATGCTCATCTCAAACTCATTCTGCATACACTTAGAGAATTCTTGACAGAGAGATTCACTATGTTTTAAAAAGCGCGCTTAAGCGATTTCTCATACCTGGGCGCCTCGCTTAGAGGAATCTCGCCCCAAAATTTGTTTCGCGCTTAAGCGGCGCTTAACAACGCCTCGCCTACACTTAGGTGCCAGAAAAGGCGCCCAAACTTTAAAAAGAAAAAGAAAAAAGAAAGAACCCAGCAATGGAGGCCCAACCCCATCGGGTCCATCTCACCCCCAACCAAACCCGCCCCTTCACCAAACCAAAAAGAAAACACATAACAATAAAATATAGGGTTACCTGGAGGCTGGAACTGGAAGGGATTAGGGAGCTGCTCTTCTGCTGCTGGCTGCCGGTCTTCTGCTGCTGGCTGGGGAACAGGTACGCCTCCTTCTTCTTCCTTCTTTTGCTGCTTTGCTTTCTTCTTTCTTTATTTATTTATTTATTTATGCTGCTGATGTTTTCTTTCTTTATTTCTTTGCTGATGCCTTTCTGCTGCTGGTGTCTTCTTCTTTTTTGTCTTCTTTCTTTGTCTTTCTTCTTTCTTTCTCTTTCTTTTTTTTCTTTCGTTGCTTTTTCTACTGCTGATGTCTTTTTTTTTTGTCTTCTTTCTTTGTCTTTCTTCTTTCTTTCTTTTTGTCTTTTTGTCAACTTATAAAGAGAGCTTTTCTTTTGTCTTCTTGCTTTGCTTGCTTTCTTTCGTTTCTTTCTTTCTGTATTCTTTTTCTTTCTTTTCGACTTTTTTTTTCTTTCTGTTGTGTTCTGTTTTTTGTTTCTTTTCTGTTCCTTTTCTTTCTTTTTGTTTTCTTTTCTGAAATCTAAAATTAATAATAATAATATTATAGAAACCTAGAATTTTTTTCTTCTTTTTTTTGTCTTCATTTATGAAATCTGAAAATACTAATAATATTGTTGTAGAAATGTAAATTTGTTTGTCTTCATTCTTGTAGGAGTAATTATGTCTACCGGTGATTCAACAACACCAAGCCGTATAAAACCTTCGAATGATCCGGGTTGGGAGTATGGCCAACCATTGCCAAGCAATAGACAACATATTAAATGTGATCTATGTGGTACGGTCACTACCGGAGGTATTAAAAGGCACAAACAACACCTTGTTGGTGGATTCAAAGACACGAGAGTATGCAAAAAAGTGACCAAGGAGATTCGAGAAGAGATCCAAAAGTATATGTCTGAACAGGCTCAGAAGAAGGAGGACAGGTCAAAGGCAAGAGATGCTTCAGTCAGTGTTGTAAAAATCCCTCTAGGCGGCCGACTAGTCCCCGACTAGTCGCTAGTCGGCCGCCGCCGACTCGACTAGGGGCTAGTCCCCGACTAGTCACTTGTCGGCCACCGTCGCCTCGATTAGGGGCTGGTCCATCCAAAAATTAGCTAAATTGGTACTAGTCTGGTCTGCCGTCGACTTCGTCAAGGCAGCCGTCGTCGACTCTTTACTTTGTTGCTGCCTTTTTCTATTTTTGAAAAAAGTGACTAGCCTACTCTTTTTTTATTTTTACTTTTGCTTTGTTATCTCTTTGCTACTGTTGTTGTGGCTCTTTTTTTTAATTTTTGCTTGTTACTTTTTTTTGCTTTTGCTTGCTACTGCGGCTGTAACTCTCCGTGCAAAATAGTAAGTTGTTAACATATTATTTAAATATTTATCGAAATAAAAATTTATGCAAAATAATGAATAAGAAAATGCACTGTAGTCTGCGATAATTAAAAGTTCAACAATTAACATATTATTTTTTAAAATATTTTTATAAAATATTACATATATATATATATATATATATATATATATATATATATATATTTTCATTAAAAATTCTAAACCGACTAATCCGACTAGTCCCCGAGTAGTCCGATTAATCCGTAGTCCCCACGAACCGACTAGCGGCCGACTAGCGATTTTTACAACCTTGGCTTCAGTAAGGAGTGTCAATATTTATGCCCAAGAAGAAGATGAGTCAGAGCAGCTGCCAAGTGCCGAGGGATCCGGGTCGAGATGCGCGCAATCTGCTATGCCTAAGGGACCTAAGCATAAGGGGCCTATGGATAGCATGTTTCCTCCCAATCCTGATAACAAGGTACACAGGCTCATAGATAATAAGCATAGGAAAAAGGCTAGGGACAATTGCTGTGGATATATAGCCGACTTTTTCTATGAGAACTTAGTGGCATTTAATGCAGTAACTAGTAAGAGTTTTGGGAGGATGTGCCAAGCAATTGGACAATATGGAGAAGGTCTAATTCCTCCTACATATCATGAAATTAGAGTTCCATTGTTGAAGACGAAAGTGATGTCAATGACGGAGTGGATAAACTCATTTAAGTTGCATTGGGATAACTATGGGTGTACTATTATGACCGGTTGGTGGACAGATGGGGTAGGAAGAACCCTTATAAATTTTCTTGTTCATTGTCCAAAAGGAGTTGTTTTTCTAAAATCGATCGATGGGTCAGGACTCGTGAATGATGCAAAGTTAATCTTGGATATGTTGAAAGAAATTATAAGTGAGGTCGGTGAAAAGAATGTTGTACAAGTTTTCCTCTCTAAACACGAATCTTCTATTTTATTTCATAATTAATGTATGATGACTTTAAATTTGTGTCTTATTAAATTTAGAATTTGTGTTGTAGGTGGTCACGGATAATGCTTCCAACTACAAGCTTGCAGGAAAGTGGTTGATGGAAGAAATTAATGTCTTTTGGACGCCGTGTGCGGCACATTGTGTGAATTTGATGTGCCAAGATATTTCTCATTTGTCATATATGAGTGGCGTGGTGAAAGACTCCAAGGTAATCTCATCGTTCATCTATACTCACGTTAATGTGTTGCACACAATGAGGAAATTCACAAACCAAAGAAATTTGGTGAGGCCTGCAGCAACTAGATTTGCTACTAGTTTTTTTTATCTACGGAGTGTATTTTTGGATTGAAGATGAATCTAAGGGCAATGGTTATTTCAGAGGAGTGGAACAAATGCAAGGCGACAAAAACGGTTGAAGGGAAGAGGGTGACTAAGATAATCAAGAGGTCCACATATTGGAATAAGTTGCACTTTGCATTGAAAGTGCTTGTTCCATTAGTAGATGTCATTCGATTGGTTGATGCAGAGGAGAAGCCTTGTATGGGCTACATCTATTATGCGATGGAGGATTGCAAAAAAAAAGCTTTCAACCAACTTGGGGCCTAATGAGAGGACAATTTGTTCAGAGTTGATTAGAATTATCGAACATCGATGGGTGGAACAACTCCACCAACCTTTGCATGCAGCAGGCTCTACCTGAATCCTTCAATGTATTTTGATTCTGAAAAGCATAGTGTCCCAATAGAATCAAATGTTGAAATCAAATATGGGTTGATGCAAGCCATTAAAACACTAGTGCCAAGTCAGGATGAAGAGGAAAAAATTGTTGACCAACTCCTTGTTTATCGTGGTGCTAGAGGTACGATGGGGACTACAATTGCTATAAAACAGAGGAAGACAGCACCAGGTATTATATTAAAATTAAATTTAGATGGTATGGTTTAGATTTTTTACTTTCATAATACGATTTAATATATAAATCATATATTTTTTGTAGCTGAGTGGTGGATTACTTGGGGAAGTGAGGTGCTGGAACTACAGAATTTTGCAAAGAGAGTACTTAGCCTTACTGTCTAGCGACACCATGCGAAAGGAATTGGAGTGCTTTTGACAACGTAAGTTATTTTGCTTTACTTGTTTTTGTGTAGTCATAGGCTCTTACAAATTATATCACTAACATTACTTTATACTTTTATATGTCTGTCAGATTCATAGCAAAAAAAGAAACAAACTTGATCATAAAAGGATGAATGATCTCATTTATGTCCAGTACAACACCAAGTTGAGAGATCGTTATGAAAGTCGGGTTAGTTTGGCTGGAAGAGATACCGACCCGATTGTTATTAAAGACTTAGATGAGACTTGCTATGATTGGGTGGTTCCTTCCGATGCAGCAAATGATCCGGTAGTGATAGGTGGAAGAAACACTGATCTTACTTTTGGGGTTCTTGAAGAGGCCGAAGGATTGCATGATGATGTTGGTCCTAGCACTATCACGAGACAGTATAAAAGGAGAAGGACAAGCCAAAGCGAGAGCCAAAGGAGAAGGCAACATGATTCAGGTTCGGAGACTGAGGATGAGGATGATACGGAGCTCTACATAGGAGGCGATTCTAGTGATGATGGAAATGCATCCGCGTCGGAAGAGGATATAGATTTCTAGATGTTATTTCCATATTTTGATAGTTGAAAAACTTTAAGAAGAAATTTTGGAGACTTAGGGTCCGTTTGGATATACTTTCTGATTTTTTTTCTAAAAACAGTTTTCTGAAAGTAAGTTATAAAGTTGTTTTCTGAGTATAAAAATTTTGAGTTTGTATTTGGTTACTTTCATCTAAAAAATAATTTTAAAATACAAAAGTTGAAAATTGTCTTTGGTAATTTATTTTATAGAAATTACAGCTGTGTCTACTGCTCGTGTCCAACTGGAGGACCTCTTCGTCGTGTAAACTGCTCGTGTCCAGTTGTGTCTACTGCACATGCAGAGTTCGTGTCCTGAGTCCATCGATGCGTCTAATGCTCTTGAACATCACACGGACACGGAGTCGCGGACTCGGCGCGACATCGACTCGTCTCCTGGGTTACTCATCACAAGTGACCGGCCAGGCGGACATGGGGTCCTCTTGAATATCACCCCTCTAGAACATCACAAGTGACTTCCGGCCAGGCGGAGTCGTCTCGACCGCTCGCCGACGTCAGATGGCTCCATCTCCACCGCCGAGGTGGCTCACCGCTCGTCGACGCCCTCGTCCTCCCGCGCGGTCGCTTGACCTCGTCGACCACGGCCACTCGATGGGCCATCCTCTTCGTCGTGGCGGTGGCGTCGACGTTCATGAGTTCGCCGCCGCTCGAGGGGGGTTGAGGCCGCGACATTGGCGTCCAGATCTGGCGAGTGTCCGACGGTGGCCGCAGAAGATGTGTGGGTGGAGGGCGTTGCGTACGTCGACGAGAGCCCGGCGGTGGCCTCGGATCCAGATGAATTCCACCGACCACGTCGTCTCCGACCGGGCTCAGTAATGAGACGAGGGAGAGGAGACGAGTCAGTAATGAGAAGGGGAAGAAAGAGAGAGTGGGGTGGGTTATGGGCGTAGGGCCCGCCATAATGAGGAAAGTTGTTTTTGGAGAACAACTTTTTCCTACTACTGGAGAGCTGTGTTATAAAGTAGGTTTTGAAAATTTTGTTTTAAAAGTAACATCTGGAGTGGAGCCAACCAAACAATATTTGTATCGGTTTTTGAGTTAAAAAGCAAAAAAGTGATTTATAAATAGCAACCAAACGGACCCTTAGCTTTTATATTTGATGGTATTTTGATGACTATGTCGTATGTATGAATTGTGTGACTTATTGACTATTATGACCATGGTATTTTGATGACTAGTTTGATGCTTTGCATATAAGACTGAAATTTTATTACATGTTTATTTAGGTTGTCTTAAATAGAAATGAGATCACATGGGATCTGGACAATGCTTCATTTGTTTGCATGCACCATTTGGATGCACCATTTGATTGCATTCATGCATGCACCATTTGCTTGTATGGCAGGCTGCTGTTGGCATGCACCATCTGGACAATGCTTCGTTTGTTTGTTTTTTGGAGGCAAGACAATGCTTCATTTGTTTGCATGCACCATTTGGAATAATATTTCTGCCATTGGCAGCTGCTGTCCGTTGTTGCTGTGATGTGTGCAAATATTACATGCACCAGATTGATTACCACCAACTCAAGTGCTGTTGTTGAGTAGCTAAAACATGTGTAATCTATGCTCGGCTAGCTGCACTGCATTGGGATGCCACCGGTTTCAGTTAGGGGTGAGCCATTACAAATTTTGGGTGAACGTGCAACTAAGTGCCAACTAAGCGTTAGGCGACGCTTAAGCGCCGCTTAGGCGCGCTTAAGCGAGGCGCTGCCTTTCTCGCCTCGCCTCGCGCTTAATATAACATAGGAGATTCATCAGTAGATCCAAAGATAATATCATCAACATAAATTTGAATTAAAAGAAGATTTCTATTTAAAGACTTTATAAACAGTGTAGTATCAATCTTGCCTTTTAAAAAACCATTATCAAGTATAAAATAGCTTAAATGGTCGTACCAAGCACGAGGGGCTTGTTTCAAACCGTATAGGGCTTTCTTCAACTTGAATACATAATCAGGATTTTTGAAATCAGTGAAACCTGGAGGTTGAGCTACATAAACTTCTTTTTTTTATAAAACCGTTAAGAAATGCGCTCTTTACATCCATTTGAAAAAGTTTAAAGTTGTGAAAACATGCAAATGCACATAACATGCGAATTGATTCTAATCTCGCAAGTGGGGCATAGGTCTCATCGTAGTCGATACCTTCCTCTTGGTTGTATCCTTGAGCTACGAGTTGAGCCTTGTTACGAGTGACTAAATTATTCTCATTTAATTTATTTCGGAATACCCAGCGGGTGCCAATGACCGGACGATCAATGGGTTTGGGAACAAGTTCCCAAACTTGATTCTATATCTCTGGTAGAGGAACGAGTACTTACGTCCTTGGTGATCTCACCTATTACTAGGTCCTTGGGGTGGTCAGCCATAAACTTCATCCTTTTTGGCAGACTTTCAAGGTAGCTGGTTCCGGTTTTCGGTTCTGTAGACGCCTTGCTTGGTGTACTGATAACTTCATCGTCATCATCGTTGATCGTCTGTTGGTTTAATTCGTCGAAGGTCACGTTCATTGATTCTTCGATGATCATTGTCCTTTTGTTGAAAACTCGGTAATCTTTGCTTTTGGCCGCATAACCTAAAAAGATACCTTCATCGGCCTTTTTATCAAATTTACCCAAATTATCTTTAGTGTTAAGAATAAAACATTTACAACCAAAATTTTTGAAATAAGAAACTGTGGGTGTTCTATCAAACCATAACTCATATGGAGTCTTCTTCGATTTAGGTCGAATTAGAACCCTATTGGGAACATAACAAGTTGTATTGATAGCTTCTGTCCAGAAATATTTGGGTAGACTAAACTGGTTTAACATTACTCTAGCCATTCCAGATAGAGTTTTATTCTTACGTTCCACAACTCCGTTTTGTTGTGGAGTTCTAGGACATGAGAACTCATGCAAATATTCGTGTGTAATAAATTGCTTAAACTCTGCATTCTCGAATTCGTCGCCATGATCACTTCAAATACAAGTGATCATGAATCCTTTCTCATTTTGGACTTTCTTGCAAAATGTGACGAATTCAGATAATGCATCGTTCTTGCGTGCGAGAAAGTATACCCACGTGTATCTAGAGAAATCTACTATTACAAATGCATATAACTTACCACCTAGGCTACCAATTCTACTAGGCCCAAATAAATTCATATGCAGTAATTGTAGAGGTCTAGTGGTACTTACAGCGTTTTTAGACTTAAAAGTGGATCGGGTAGCTTTGTTCTTTTCACATTCACTACATACCGAATCCTTCTTGAAAACGATGTCCGGTAATCTTGTACCAGTTTTTTCGTGGATAATCTTGAAATTGTGTCCATGTTTGCATGACTGAGTCTCATGTGCCATAATTGACCCTTATCGTTCTTGGCTAGTAAACATCTACCTGCTTTGTTAGCATCTTCCAACAAATAGGAAACGTATATGTTGTCTTTCCTAATACCTTCAAAGATAGTACTACCAGTTGAGCTATCAACTATAGTACATTTGTCTTTGACAAAATTAATACCATAACCGTGGTCAGCTAAATGGTTTATGCTGAGTAGGTTATATTTTAACTCAGTTACTAGACATACTTTTTTAATCACAGGGTAGGGAGCCTTACCAATGTTGTCGATACCTACTATATACCCTTTAAATTTATTACCGAAGGAGACATTCTTCTTTCTTCTTCGACAGTGTTGCGAATAGAGGAGCATCACAGGTCATGTGCCGTGAGCAACCACTGTCGAGGATCCACTTGCTTCTAGCATGAGTAGGATGTTCCACCTACAAAAAAGTTTGCAGATGAAACTTTTGGTACTCATTTCTTGTAGGGTCCGGATATGTCAGTCTTTGGTATCTATACAAATAATTCAAATCAACTTTCTTACTCTACATGCAGGAGAGATATGACTAATAGCGTCACAATAGTGACATATAGCATGTTGAGTGTTAGGTGCAGTGTGTTATACATGATTGATAGGTCTTGATGTTCTAGTTGGATGCTTGTAGTAGAATGCATGTCGGTTAATCTTCTTAGGCAAATGTTTGGCTATGTTTGGTCTGACAGTATTGGGTTTGACTGTGTTTCGATGTTTCGGTAATTGACACGTGTTAGGGTAGGAAGCAGCAACTTCAGGCTGTTTTTCTAACCTAATTTTTAACTTTTTGGAGGTGTCATAAAGTGTGTTATAGTCAGCTGCGAGTGCATCATTTCTGACTAGTGCACAGTGATGGCTCTTCTATTTGAGTAAATCTTTCTCAAGTTTAGCAATGGTCTTGTCTTTTTCTTCGGATAAACATGTAGTCTCGTGTTGTTGCAGTTTGACAGAAAAAAGCTCAACAGTCTCACTAGGGTTTACACTATTTCTAATCTCAACTAGTAAGTCGGTAAGTCTTCCTATTTCACTTTTGTACTCTTTGAGTACCTTCTTAGAGTTTTGGTACTTGCTAAGCAGTTTTCTGTGGTCATCTAAGAGGTCACTAAGGCTTCACCTAGCTGTTCAAAGGTAAAATCATCATATGTATCAAACATGAGGTTTGAGTTTACCTGATCATATGCCATAAAGCATACATTTGCAGCGTCGTCCGATTGTTCATCTTCTTAGTCGCTAGTTTCGCTTTTATGCCAGATGCTTGTGTTGGCATATCTTCTGGAAGTAAAATTTTTCAAGTAATTCTTTTCATACTTGTTGTCTTTCCTGGTTGATGATGATGCTGTCGGACAGTCCTTCTTGATATGTCCTTTCTTCTTACAACCGTAGCAGATTGGATCTTTTTCATTGTTGCTGTTGTTGCTATTGTGTTCCTTTGTTCTTCGGTTGAATCTCGTGAACTTCTTGAACTTCTTCACTAGGAGAGCTTGATCCTTAGTGTTGAAATTACTGTCGTCAGAATCTTTTTCGACAGTTCTTCGTTGTTGAGGAGCTTTGAGGGCGATTGATTTCTCCTTTGGAGAAATGTCTTCAAAGTCTTGAAGTTCCAGCTCGTTAGTGAGTAGTTTTTCTATGAGCGTTTCAAGAGAGATGATAGTGAGGTCGTTTCCTTCAATGGTTGTCGTAGCCTTCGGAATCCAGTTCTTTGTGAGGGCTCGCAGCAGCTTGCGAATCTTCTCATGATTATTGTATTCCTTGCCTAGGGAGGACAAAGGATTTACAATATCCAAAAATTTTGTGAACATTTGTGTAACGTATTCATTCGGCTTCATTTTGAATGCCTCATACTCTTGAGTAAGTCTACTGATCTTGGACTCCTTAACTTGCGTCGTGCCTTCATGAGTAGTTTCGAGAAGTTTCCATACTTTATTGGATGTTGTGCATGTAGACACCATGTTGAATTCAGTCCTGTCTAAAGCACAAAATAAAGCATTAATAGCATGTGTGTCAAGACTGACTTCTTTCTTTTCCGAATCAGTATACTTGTCATGTGCTTTCTCAACCAAATTTCCATCAATAAGAACACTGTGTAGGCTTTTTATAGCCATAAACTACAATTGATCATAAGTCAAAATCTAGAGATTTTAAAAAGAAACTCATACGTTTTTTTCAGTAAGTGTAGTTGGTACCATCAAACAGTGGGAGTCTGTTTGTGGCTTGGCCTTCAGTTGTGAATTTTACAGGTGCCATGCGTGATAAAGTGATCTATGTAACAACAATTATATTTAAAAAAAAATAATAACAATGTTACCTCGCTTTACCTGTAGAAATTCCGCTCCGATACCAATTGTAGGATCGAAATGTAAAACGATATATTCTAGAGGGGAGGTGAATAGTGTAGGTAGCGGAATATTAGCTATTAAAAATTGGTAGTACCAAGATTACAGAAATATATCACAAATATGAGTAAGTAAAAGTAAAGTGCGAAGGGCAAACTCAAATACGGCGATGTATACTGGTCTCTCTTGTGAGGACTAATTCAGTCGAGAGAACTCTAGCTCCCGGTTGAAACCCACTATGGAAAACCGCAAGTTTTCATACAAAATCCTTGCAACTTCTACAAACGCGAGCTTTGATCCAAAGCACTCGACTAACTTCAATTGTGAAGTGTCTTACTTCTATCAAGCCTCTTGATTACAATCACTCTGAGCTTCTAGACCGTATCGTACTGGCAAATCGACTAGAGGATTGTAACTTTCTTGGAATTTGAAAATGAAAGTTTAGAAGGCTTTGGAAGAACTTAGTAAGCTTAGAGAGAAGAGATGGAAAGTGAATTGATGTCTTGAAATGGTAGAAATTTTTCTCTATTTATAGGATTTTCAAAGGAAGAATTCGGACAAAATTCGGATAGAATTCAGACATAATTCTATGAGAGAATCTCGGCATATAGCCGTTGCATCCGTAACTGTGGAAAGACTGAGTTTAAAATCAAACGTTCCTCTAACCGAACTCGGGCTGAATTCGGGACGAATTTGCTCCGAATTCTGTTGGTCCAGAATGAATTGGGTTTTGGGTTTGAAACTCAGGTTTTGGGCTTTTGAAGCTTTTCAAGCAGTTAGGAATTGAATTTTTGGTTTTGGGCTTGTTTTGAAAACGAAATGGACATTTTTGAAAACATTTCTTGGATAGCCTATTTGCCAGTACGACTCAGTTTATATTGTATTCCTAGACTCAATAAAAATGTGAAAATACATTGATAATTGATAATTGTAAATACAGACGCAATGACAAACACGGCTCCAAGTTTTGAACGGTAGTAGACATAATTTGTAGCAGTTCGTCTAAGAAGCCCTTATATCGAGATAGGGTTAGATCAATTATTACAATTCGGTTCGACTATGACCAATGGGCCAACAGTCATGCTATCTTAGTCCTGACCTTTGGTCATGCTATCTTCTTAATAGAGTAATCTTTCAGTTTTTTCGTCATATATGCTTCTTGTTAATCATAGGTCAATTTCATGATTGTGAGATGCAGAATAATTTGATCATGATGATATTATTTCTATTACAGCCCTTCAGGTTTCACTGGTGCCCTTTTCGTGGACTTACACAACTAGCATCTTTGATCGAGTAAGTTTGAGTCAAACTCTAAATTATTTTTGAGTTTTATAAGTTACATTTCCTCCCTGCAAAAATTATATGTTGTGTCGAATACGGAATTTCTATTTACTTTTTGCTGTTGGCTAATTTAAGGTGCTAGTAACAAATTTGTGAAAAATAAGCAATCCCTAGGAATCTTGTCCTGGAAAAGTGGTACTGCCAACATCTGCTGACTTGTCTTCAATTGTGTGTAATAGAAAATAAAAAATAGCATCATCTTGTGATGAATAATGGCATAATGCACATATGGACGTCTCACTTTTTCTCATATATAAGGTTTAGATGGACTTGGGACATGACCAGTGTACCAGGCAGACACAAAGGACAGCTTGCAATCTTAGCATGCTTTCTAGGTCTTTAACAGAATACAAAAGATAGATAATTGCATTTGTAAAGGGGAGCCTAAAGATTAAGGTCGCTTTTTCATCATTGGAAGTTAATACATTTTTAATTTGGCTTAATTTCAACTTGATACCCTCAACTATTCCAGTTTTTCAACTTGATACCTATATTATACAACTAAATACCTCAACTTTAATTGACAACTTGACGGAAAATATGAAATTTCAAAAATACCCTCCACTTAACATGCTATCTTCTTCATTCTTATTTTTTTCTCTCTTATATGGTTCTTTCATATTCTTTTTTTCCCCTTTATTTTCAATATGCAGTTTTTATCTTTTTGGTTCACTCTATTTAGTGATCTTAATTCTGATCTTCATAATTTAATTCACTTGATTGTTTTGACATTTTATATTTTCATATTTCTGATAATTTGATGTGTCAAGGCACTTGAAGCATCTGTGTGCAATTCTTTAATGAAGATATCATGCCGCAAAACTGTGGCTGGTACTTACTGTAATTAATGTAACACACAAGTACTTATTGCTTAATTCTTGGATTGCAATTCTCTTTTCTAGTAGTAATCAATTATATTCTTTGCAATTATCATGGATTTATCAAGTGAACCAAACCTAGTAATCAACTTTAAAGATGAATTCCACTCACAATAGACAATCTTCAAGTGGGTCACAATCCTCCAAATTCCAAGAATCCATGAAGTAGTTATTTTGATACTTCAAGCTAAACCAATCAAATCATAAACAATATTGTTTGAAGTTGCTTGTAAAACAAATTGGAAAAAAATTGTTCCTTCACGATTAAATGACAAATCCCCAAAAGTAATCAACATGAGAAAATACGTAAGAATTATAAATTTGCCTCTCTTCAATCCAATAAAGAACAATATCAATCCACCTTTTTTCTTCCTAAATAAAGCATCCTTCTCTCGGCAAACCTAACAAGAGAGCATCTTAATTCTTCACTACAAACTAAAGCCGCCTACTTTTTTCGTCAAATTGTACCCATCTATGCTTATCTCCACTATATTCAGGTTGATGCAATTAGCTATTTCCTTGATATTTCACACAAACTAATCAAGTTGAACAAAAAAGAGAGAATTTTGCTTATTTATTCCTCCCGTGATTCTTTCACTATCCCACCTATTGTGGATGATCAAAAGAAAGAACCCAAACCAAAAAAAACAAAAAAACAAAAACAAAATAAAGGAATTTACAAGAAGCCGAAGATTTTCTTTCCGATTCATGAAAGAATCGATCTCAACTCGTTTCATGAAAGAATTGATCTCAACTCGTACACTAAAACCTAACAATTCCTTATAATCGATGATTTCATAAAGAAATTTGCACGAGAAACATTGGAAAAGAGAGCGAAATAGAGCAAAAGAGAGTAGGGATTACCAATTGTGGGCCGAACAAAGGAAGGATTTGGCGCCTGGATTGGGGAAGGTGAAGAGGAGGAAGAAGAGAGGACTCCATCTTATGGTTGCTAGTGGGAGAAAAGGACCAGGGGTATTTTGGTCCTAAAAAACCCACTTTTGTTTGTTGGGACGAAAAAACTAACCCCCGAGTGACGGAGGGTATCGACTTGAAAATATTCAATAGTTTAGGGTAGTGATTTGTATAATATTAAAGTTTAGGGTATCAACTTGAAACACCTAAATAGTTGAGGGTATCAAGTTGAAAATAAGCCTTTTTTTACTCTATTCATTCTGTTCAGAGGGCCACATCTGTAACAGCTATACAAACATGCTACTGGGGATAATGTACATCATAGTAGTAGTTTATGGAAAAGATCAAACCTTCTCTATCTGTATTTCTCTTTTCCAAAATTTAGTAAAGACTTAACTAGTAAGGGGGGAAATAATAATTAAAAGTTAGCATATGGAATATTTTAACTACAATTTGTAAGAGGACCATCCAGAACTAGAAAATAAAGTTGGATAATGAAATGAGAAGAGATGGTCGAGTAGCATTGTAGCAATGTTGACAAAATATAAATAAAAGTAAGAACTTTGGGTGGAAGCCATATCCAGACTCAAATAAGTATAAAACAATGAAACAACATTTTTTTTGTTTATTCCTCAATGAAAATGGATGGGTTGGTAGCTAAAAGTGAAAAGATCATGGTGTTAGGATCTACTACTGTTAGCAAGACTACAAAGGACAGACTTGCCTAAATTTGTTGTGTGCGCATCATAAATCTGATAGCACTCCAAAGATGCATATGAACCTCCAAAATCAGTTTCTTGCCTGTGCTCCATGACCTTGTCTGCATCCCTGTAACATATGGGCAACCAAAACCAACACTGAAGCAATAAAAAAGGATATGGATGGTTGCTAATTTGATGGATAGTTGGCCCTTTTTATACAGTTGAATGAAACAAGATAATTAGTGGAGACAATTTCACAAATTTGGAAAATCTATTACTGTTTACAAGGATACTTAAATTACAGAATCATCACTGGATGGAAGTCTGAAGTATCATTTTCATCTTAAAACTGTTGTATGTTCGTCTATTTTAAATTTCTATGCACAGAAATGGAGATGGATTTTGTGATTTATGAGTCAGTTCGTATCAATCCCATGTATAACACAGCACAGTTCAAGATATGTTCTCAAACTTCAGAATATTGCCTCATAAAATTGCTATTTGGCATTATGGCGTGATTCAATAATGGCCTGTTTCTTTCATCAGCACCTTTACATGATTCTGTAACTCCCTTGCATGCTTAGGCAGTTGGCCATGTTTTCCTTTAGTATATTTCCCATCATATGAAAGATCACACATACCATTGTAGATTTATAAGAAGAGTGATTGACTCAAAAGGGTTGTTGCTGAAGTTGTGATTTTGTCATTGGCTTCCTTGTCAAATGAAACAACATTTTGCTTTGCTACTTGACAAATGTTCTTTTTATCTACTTTGTAGTCAGACTTTCATGACAAGTACCCTCCATATGCCTTTCTTAGCCCTAGGGTGTGCGGTGCACCTACCTCAATTTCTTTGGCTCAACATGAGTTTCCTATGCTAAACTGACATGTGATAACTCTGTCCTAGACCACTGGCCTGTAAATCCACATAGCATTGCCACCTTTCATTTCATATCATGCATTGTGTTTGCAATTTCTCTCCAATTATTGTGCAAAATCAATCAAAGAATTGTCAATTTTCGTCAAGAGTGTGAACTAGGGTTATACGATGGGAGCTAGGTGCCTAGCGAGAAAGTGCATGCATGCCAAAATCAGTGCCTGGTCTATGCCTGACACAAATTTGTATTTTGTATAGTTGTTCCATGAAGCCGTGATGGATGAGAGTGCCGAGGCCCCGAGTTGCAGCCTGGATGCGTTCGGAGGTGGAGATAGAGAGTCGAAACGTTGATCAATGTATCGACGAATTTCAGGAGCTAAAGACGTCGGAGCCATAGGAGTCGAGGATGCACCCGTCACAGGAGGTTGCGAAACATATGGACGAGAAGAGGAGTGTAGGGGTCTCGGTTTGGATTTAGCAAGCAGCATGGGTTTTGTAGGGTTTGGGCAATTGGTGAGGTCAACTCCGTTGGCTTCAAGGATTGTCGTGATATACATCCCAAATAGAATACATCCCAAATAGAAGGGAACAATTATTGGCTTCCTGGATACGGATCATGAAATATATGATAGTCTTGGCTAAAGAGAAAGGTTGCTTGGGAAAAAAGATAATACATGTCAATCAACTCCTCAGTCGTGAGGTTGTCCATGTTTCCTTGTTTTGGGGTGATGGAGTCACAAAGGATATGATGTAAATCATGATAAAACGGGGACAAGTCCTTGTCCGGTTTGAGGGAGGAGGGATGATCACATATGCAGAAGATAAACTCCTCAAAGGTGTAGTCGGGAGATATCTTGATGGAGTCAATGGTGGCAGGGAGTGGACGAAGGTTGGGACGTTCGGGAACGCCGAGAATGCTGGCTAAAGAGGCTGCGGTAACTGTGAGTTTGACCCTACCGACTTTTGTCTCAAACTCAGGGCCATCCCTACTAGCAACTAGGTTGTATTAGAACATCTGGACAACCGAGGGGTATACGACAGCTTGCCTCTCCAACAGTTCATCCAGGCCGATATCCGAGAAAATTTTCCGATGTCCTAGAAACAAAGGAGAAAGGAGATGGATTTGCCCGTACAAACGAGGAGTTTATGGACGATGGAGAACCAATCTCTGGACTGCTGAGCCGAGCGGAAGATGGTGGAGTTGTAACCGTGAGCCGTGGCGGAGGGGACGAAGAGATTTGCGGATGGAGGGCCAGAAGAGGAAGATAAGGCGGCTTGACGGGGGCTTTGGAAGACATGACGACGAAGGAGGGGAGACACTGGACGAGGGAAGAGAGGCTGGAGGCCGACGAAGGTGGGCAGCGACGGTGGCTGATGGTGGCCGACAATGTGGAGGGAGAGGGCCGGATTTTGGAGAGGAGATGAAAATAATGAGAGGATGAAGAGAGACAATGGTTTGTGAGTTTTAAAAAGGAGAGGGGAGTAATAAATAGGGTAGGTTTGTAATAAATGGGATGGGATGTGAGGGGTTAGGGGGGTTATGGGAAAGTGTAGAATGTATGGGAAGAGGGAAGGTTAGATCCGGTCAAATCTGTGCCAGATCGCGTCAGTCGGACGATCCATCGGTTATCCGGCGAATTATCCGAACGAAAGAAAAAATATATTTTAAACATAGTTCCAGAAAATGCGGAATAGACTGAACATTAAGTGGGCCATGAGATATGTAGTGGAAAATCCGAAGGATTTCCTCGGAAGTCCGCCGGATCGTCTGCTAGACAGATTTGTTAAAGTTAAAAGGATTTTTCAAGAAGGTCAATTTTTCGACAAATAAAAAAGAAGCAATCTTCGGCAAGAGGTTTGGTAAAGATATCAGCAAGTTGATGCTTAGTGTCAATAAATTCAAGATGTATGTTTCCTTTTAGTTGATGATCACGCAAAATGTGGTGTCTAATCTCAATGTGTTTCGCACAAGAGTGACAAATAGGGTTTTTAGTAAGATTAATAGAGCTAGTGTTGTCACAATTGATAGGGATACTATTTGAGGAAATACTGTAGTCAACAAGTGTTTGTGTCATCCAAAAAATATGTGCACAACATCCAGCCGCAATATATTCGGCCTCAGTTGTGGAAAGGGCAACCGAATATTGTTTCTTACTATAAACCATGAGACTAAGGATTTACCAAGGAAGTGGTATGTGTCGCTAGTGCTTTTTCGATTGATCTTGCATCCGGCAAAATCGACATCCGAGTAGCCGATAAGCTCAAAGGATGGAGATTTTGGATACCAAAGACCCATGTTAATGGTGCCATTGAGATAACGAAAAATATGCTTAACGGCACATAAATGTGATTCTTTGAGATTTGCTTGGAAACGTGCACATAAGCATACACTAAACATGATATCAGGACGACTAGCAGTTAAAAAGTAAGCTACCGATCATACCTCGATACTTACGAATGTCGACCGACACACCATCTTTATCGTGATCAAGCTTCGTTGTAATAGCCATAGGAGTTCTCATGGATTTGGATGTGTCCAGTTCAAAGCGTTTAAGAAGATCCTTGGTGTATTTGGCTTGATTGATGAATATGCCTTGAGGTCGTTGCTTGATTTGTAATTCAAGAAAGAATAATAATTCTTCCATCATGCTCATTTCAAACTCATTCTTTATAACTTCTGCAAAATCTTCACAGAGTGCTTTGTTAGTGGAACCAAAGATGACGTCATCTACATATATTTGAACTAATAGAAGCATTCCATTGTGGGATTTTATAAAGAGTGGTGCCAACTTTGTCCTTGGAGAAGTTGTGAGAGATTAGAAAGGAGCTAAGACGCTCATACCAAGCACGAGGAGCTTGTTTGAGGCCATAAAGGACTTTGTGTAGTTTAAAAACATGATCTAGGAAGTGAAAATCTTCAAAGCCAAGAGGTTGCTTGACATATACCTCTTCTTTAATAACATAATTCAGAAAGGCACGTTTGACATCCATTTGAAAAAGTTTAAAATCATTAAAGCAAGCAAAAGCACAAAGCATTCGGATGGATTCGAGACGAGCAACCGGTGCATAAGTTTCTTCATAATCAATGCCTTCCTCTTGGTTATAGCCTTGAGCAACCAATCGGACTTTGTTACGAGTTACGATCCCATCCTTATTAGGCTTATTTCGAAACACCAACTTTGTCCCAATAATAGGATAGTTGTGGGACTTAGAAACGAGTTCCCAAACGTTGTTTCTCTCGAATTGATTGAGCTCTTATTGCATTACAAGCATCCAAAATTCATCATTAAAAGCATCGGTAATGTTTTTAGGCTCTATTTGAGAGAGAAAAGCCACATTTGCACAATGATCTTGGGTAGAGGATCGAGTGCTAACTCGTGAAGAGGGATCACCAATTATGAGTTCTTTGGGATGATGAGTGACAAATCTCCATTCGTTGGGAAGACCATTTGGAGAAGTCTCTATGTTTGAAGAATTTTCAGGTGGAGAGATCTCAACTTCATTACTAGATGAAAGGAGCATTTGTATCTCCAAGAGAAGAATTTTTCAAACCACAAGAGATGTCATCAACATCGGTCTGGGAGCTAGATGTAGAAGTGTTAAGTTCGTCAAAAGAGACATTGATAGATTCTTCAACTACAAGACTTGTTTTGTTAAAGACACGAAAAACCTTATTATTTATTGAATAATCAAGAAATATACCTTCATAGGCATTTTCTTCAAATTTGTCTAGGTTATCCTTGGTGTTCAAGCTAAAACATTTGCATTCAAAAACTTCAATATTCAATAGATAAAATTTTGTCAAACCAAAGCTCATAAGGAGTTTTCTTAGAAATAGGTCTGATCAAAACCCTATTTATAACATAGCACGTTGTGTTAACGGCTTCCGCCCAAAAGTATCGAGGGAGCTTATATTGGTTTAACATAACCCTAGCCATATTGCCGAAAGTTCTATTCTTTCTTTCCACTACATTTTTTTTGGAGTTATAGGACAAGCAAAATCATGACCAAAACCATTTTTAACACGAATTTTTTTAAAATCGGCATTGTCAAATTCACCTCCGTGATCACTCCTAATTTTGTTGATCATAATGTCTTTCTCATTTTGAACACGTTTACAAAAAACGATAAATTCACGAAAAGTATCACTTTTATTTGCAAGAAAAATAACCCAAGTAAATTTCGAAAAATCATCCACTAAAACAAAAGCATAGAGTATACCACCAAGACTAGACACTCGACTAGGACCAAATAAATTCATATGAATGAGTTGAAGGGGTCTAGTAATGCCTACCGAGTTGACAGATTTGAAGGAGGATTTAGTCAACTTACTTTTCTCGCATTCCTCGCACACCATGTCTTTCTTGAATGGAATGTCTAGGAGTCCTCTAACTAATTTCTTGGTGGCAAGTCGGGAGATGGTGTCTATGTTGGCGTGTCCAACTCTCATGTGTCAAAGCCAACTTTTTTCATTCTTTAGTACTAAGCATCTGTCATTGTTAGTACCCTCAACAAGATAAAAGACAGATGTTGTCTTCTCTAATGCCTTCGTATATTACAGAGCCACTAGTATTATCATAAATAAAACATTTGTGTTTAACGAAGTTAACACCATAACCATTATCCGTGAGATACTTATGCTAAGAAGATTGTGCTTCCAATTTGTGACAAGACAAACATTCTTAATACAAGGATGAGGAGGAGATTCGATATTACCATGACCAATAATGTATCCTCTCAGGTTGTTACCGAAGGATACGTGTCCTTCTTCATCGATAGCGTTGCAAATAGTGAAGCATCTCCGGTCATGTGCCGTGAGCAACCGCTATTGAGAATCCATTTGCTTCTAGCATGCGATGAAGGGTTCACCTACAACACAAGTTGAAGATGAAGTTTTTGGTACCCAGAAATGTTTGGGTCCTTGATTGTTAGTTTTAAGAACCCATTTTAGCGTTCTCATATCTACATGCTTTCTCATTTGATAGTAATGAGATGTGTGCCCAAGTAGACCACAATAGTGGCACATATTGGGTGTCACAGGTTTTCTAGCATGATTTCTATGGTGACTATAGTAGAAAGCATGATGTGTTGGTTTGTGTTTTTCTTCATAAAGGGTCATTTTCTTGTGTGTACCTTTTGGTGTCATGGGTCTAGAAGAAGGTAAGTGAGTGTTTTGTGCACAAGGTTTTCTAGCATGATTTCTATAGTGACTATAGTAGAAAGCATGATGTGTTGTGTTTGTGTTTTTCTTTATAAAGGGTCCTTTTCGTGTGTGTACCTTTTGGTGATATGACCTATGTGGTACGTTTGTGTGAATGTGACTCTTGTAACTAGTATGTCTTTGGCTATGGTGTCATGCATTTGGGTAAATCATAATTCTATTATCTTGTTTTCTGTATTTTGCAAGAAGTTCATTGTACTTGATAGAAGTTGCATATTTCCTTTGGTTTGCAACAAGTGTTTGTTTAGCAATGTAGTATCCCTCCTTGAGGGTTTGACATTTAATTTCCTTTTTGTTTATGTCGTCTAGAGCTTCTTGAAGCTTTAGTTTAAGTGATTTAATCTCATCTGTGTTAGAAGCATGAGTTTTTCCTTTTATATCACAAATAATATTAGAGTCTTTCTATTTCTTGCTTGAGATCATCAATCTCCTTTAGAGATTTTCTATGCTTCTCAACACTTTGTGTTCATCGTGTAGTTCAAGAATGACATTTTCTAATTCAGTATATGAAAGAGCATTCATAGAGAAGTCATCAAGTACCTCATTTGACTCTATTGCCATAAGACAGACATTTGCGATGTTTTTTGCATTCTTTGTCGTTGTCCGAGTCACTTGCATCTCTCGCACCAGATGCTAGTATTAACGTACTTCCGTGAGGATGAGCTTCCTTTGTTGGACTTTTCATACTTGCTAGGTTCCCTTCTTGCCATTGGATAGTCCCTCTTGATTGTCCGATTTTCTTGCAGTTGTAGCAAGCATGTTCTTCATCAGTGTCCCTTCTTGAACGATTTGCTTTATTGAACTTGAGAAACTTTCTGAAGTGTCTGACGGTGAGGGCGATTTCTTCGTCATCCGACTCATCATTATCGGAGTCATCCTTCGAGAAAAGCTTGATGGCCTTTAGGGCAAGAGATTTTTCTTTTTCCTTGATCTTTTCTTTCTCCTTCTCTTGCATAGAGGCAGCTTCTTGGTCTTTTATGTCCAGCTCGTAGGTCATCAGTTTTTCCACGAGAGTCTCAAGGTTCATGGTTGTAAGGTCATTTCCTTCGATGATGGCGGTGGCATTGCGATTCCATCCTTTAGTAAGTCCTCTGAGAATCTTTCGAATTTTTTTATGAGTAGGATATTCCTTACCAAGAGAAGCAAGAGGGTTAATTATATCAAAGAATCTAGTAAACATACAAGTAATAGACTCATTTTGTTTCATTTTGAAGAACTCATACTCTTGAGTGAGTCTACTAATCTTAGATTCTTTTACTTGTGATGTGCCTTCGTGTGTGACTTCCAAAAGCTTCCATATTTCATGGAAAGTTTTACAAGTGGAGATTCTGTTGAATTTATTGCTATCAAGAACACAATATAGTGCGTTCATAGCCTTTGTATCACGGCTAAGAACATTCTTATCGTTTTCGGAAAATCTTGCAGTAAGCCTATCCAAATCACCTTTCTCAGCTACAATGGAATACTTAGTGAAACCAGTTATAACACAATTCCATAAATTAAAGTCTAGGAATTTTATGTAGATGCTCATCCTAATCTTTCAATAGTTGTAATTGGTTCCATCAAATAAAGGAGGTCTATTTGTGGAGTGTCCCTTATTGTGAAATGAGTTAAGATTAGGGTTGGTGGCCATTGATCACTCTAAGGAAGTAAATCCAAATCAAGAGACCAAGCTCTGATACCAATTGAAGAACCCTAGAGGGGAGTGAATAGAGTAATAAAAATAATTACCAACACAAATGTTCAAAGTAAATAGAAATTCAAAAGAGAGGAGATCAAACACTTGATGTATCATGCTATCCTCCCTTGGGGCATTCCAGTCCCAGAACTCTCTCCAGCTTTAATCCACTATTTGAGTAAATAGTACAATACGAGCTTTGATCCGAAGACTCGTCAACTTCTTGCACGAGTTTTTATCCGAAGGTTCGTTAACTTCAAACACAAAAGAAGATTTCGATCTTCTTGAACACTTGGAAGATCTAAGTTACAACTCTTTGAAATAAACACTTTTGTGGATGACAAATAAAAGCTCTGTAGAGTTATTGTGGAGCTCTTTGGTAGATGAGAAAATTTGAGGCTAAAGTGGATGAACATTTATGAAGAAAAAAGAAGTCTATTTATACAAATCTAAGAGCACCAAGCATTTACTATAGCCGAACGGATCATCCGTCGGTTGTCCGCGGATGTCCGAAGGATTATCCGTCGGATGTCCGAAGGATTATCCGTTCCAACAGTACCGAATAGAAAACTAGCCGTTGGATGCATTAAATGCTCTGACTTATAATTGTTGGATTTGAATTTTAAAATAGCCAACTAAGCAAAACGGATTATCCGACGGTGATCTGCGGATGTCCGTCGGACCATCCGTCGGTGATCCGCTTTGCTTAGTTGGCTATTTTGAAATTCAAATCCAATTGTCATAAGTCAGAGCATTTAATGCATCCAACGACTAGTTTTCTATCCGTTACTATTGGAACGGATAATCCTTCGGACGTCTGCGGACAACCGACAGATGATCTGTTCGGCTGTATTAAATGTTTGGTCATCCGAATGTTCCCACAAATACTTACTGTGACAATTCGGATTATCCGTCGGTGATCTGCGGATGTCCACCGAATGATCCGAATGTCCCCACAAATACTTGTTGTGACCATTCGGATTATCCATCGATGATCCACGAATGTCCGCCGGATGATCCGCTTCTTCATGAATGTTAATTTGTTTTAAATGTTTTTTTAATTTTGCTTTGTTATCCGACACAAAGTGTTTACATAGATTTCGTATGAACTTACAGACTTAGTGAACTGGTAGAGATATGATCTTGGATCTTTTTTGCTTTGATCTTGTATTCTTTGATATGTGATCCATGAGCCGAGTTTGTGTGGCAGGTGTTGGAAGCATCTTTCTTTCATTGATAATGCGCTTCATATCGTTCCTGTAGAGTAATAGAACTAAAGCAGTACAAAGGTTAATTATGGTCAATATACCAAAATCATCAATGTGACAACAATATGATGGGAGCTAGGTGCCTAGCCAGAAAGTGCATGCATGCCAAAATCAGTGCCTGGTCTATGCCTGACAAATTTGTATTTTGTATAGTTGTTCAAATTACAAGCAACGATACCTTTGAAATCTATTAATATGTGGGAAAGTATGAGCCTGACACAAGTTGAAAAAGATGAATTAAGGTTAGTAGGAAACTACTTATGAGTTGGTAAACTAAGAGCCAGTACTGGAAAATTGAAGAATGATATTTGTTGTAACTTCGAGAATCCATCAGCCTTAGGAAAAAGAAGGTTTCTAGCAAGCTATGTTACCCGGACTCTCTACTTTAAGAAGAAGTACCCGTGTCGATCCGATAGGACATTGGTATGTGTATGGAATCCGTATCTGATCCTCCATGGTGACAAACGGATCCTTCATGGTAACAATCGGGAGACTGGTAGTGAAGTAGATAGTTTATCTTAATATGGTAGTGATGTAGATGGTTTATTTTAATATGGTAGACTGATAGTAAAGTAGTAGGGGAACTGAAGGGACGGTCCTTAGGGACTTATTCAACTAGTTCAGTAAAGTTTACTTGTATTTTATAATTATAGGTGGTCTTTTTATAAAACCTTAGTCATATCCCCATACCCGTATCCAAAATTTGGATCATTTTTATCCGAGTCCATGTGTCCTTCAATTATGAGTTTGAAGGATCCGCCTCTTGGATATGTACCCGACACCCGTACCCGACACCTGTACCCGAGTCCAGGTAACATAGCTAGCAAGTAGGTGATCTCACCTACTAGATAAATTATTGAAGAAAATGCCAAGTGATTATAAATTTGTTTGTTGGAAGTAGTGAAAAATGTTGAGTTTTTGAATGGCTTGGCCTTTAGTACTAAATGCTGATTGAGTAGGTTCTAGCTTGAATGGAGGTGCTTTTCTTTCTTCAGAGGCTAATAATTTTTGTGGGCGTAATCTACTTATCTTCACCTTTGCTTTTCCATATATCTTAAAATTTCTAGCTTACACTTTAATGTTGAACTACTTTGGTACTAGTGGACCTGCAATACAGAACATATAGTTGTGACCTTTTGTTCAATACTAAAATAAAAAAAATGGTCTGTTGGATAATCTGCCTTTTCTGTAGAGTCAGCCTCTTCGGTTTTATTTACTTGTGAATGGATCCAGCTACTTTAGATATCAAGTGAGACTATATACCTTGAGTAGAACTCTCTTTCGTATTTGATATGAGGCACCTCAATGAGGATTTTTTTTTTTCTAATTTGCAAATCACATCTTTTAAAACTAAGGCTTGATTTAATCATGTATGATGCTTCCCTTTATATAACATGGCTCTTTATATAACATGGCTCTGAAAAGATTGTCATGCCTGGATGATTATACCTGTTCTACTTATCTTGATTACTGATTCTGACAAATTAACATTAAACTTTTTTTTTAACTGCAGGGAAGGAGAATCCCAGCTAAATTCTTGTAAGCTTTCTGTCTTTTGTCAGCATGGACAATGTACTGATGTATTTTGCTTGCTGTGTTAGTTTATGTTTAACTCATCTTGATTTTAATGTCCAAAGATCATGAATCGTTGGGTAACGCAACATTTGGAGATCACCCAAGTGCTCCAAGCAGTTCCAATGTCTGTCCCTATCTGGCCCTCCACGGGTTTCCTCATCGTATGCATGCCCCAGCACCTCAGAGTTCTGCTGACTCGGTTCCAGAGAATAATCCATTTCCTAGGCATCTGAATAACTTGGGTGGAGGACAACCATTTGCTGATATGCCCAACTCCCATTTCCCGCAAGCAGAGCCACAAAACCACAACTGGCAGCAACAGCATTCTGTTCCTTTCTCCTTGTTGGGAAATGCTGCTGACCAGTCTGCAAGTCAGTTTGCTCCGAGGTCATCCAGAAGTGATACCAGCACCCAGCAGAGATTAGGATCTTTCATACATCCCCACCCCCATATGCATGGGGCGTAAGTGTTGCAGTTCACGTCGTTCCTTCTTCAAACATAGAATATCGTACTATTTCCTACTCGCTCAAACATTGTTCACACTGATTATTTTCACAGGTCTGTCCCTCGAAATGGAAGCAATTTAGTGGCATCAATGGGCCCAGTTATTGGTGAGGTAAGGGGCCATACGCACACTCATGGCCATGGCAGCAATCACATGTATCAACAGTCTATGCCTTCCTCATCAGTCCGTAGCTCGCCATTCCCTCCGATCAGGAGGCCAAGGCCGAGGGGAGTAACTCTTATATCTTCTGTATCAGCGACGACCTCCACCTCTGCCGAAGTCGCTGGGTTCTACAGTTTTGCATCCGTCTCTGGCTCAGCAAACAACCGAAGCCACCAAGATGCCGAGAACGCGGCAAGGCATTTCGATCAGGTCTATGGATGGGGAGGCAGAGAGGGCTTCACATCACTCCCATGGATTCCTCTAGAGGGAGAGTCGCAGTGGTGGGGCCCTTTCAATCCTAACCAGACTCCTCAGTCCGGGGGAAGCTTCGTCCAGAGGCCTGCCAATGCCGAGAGGGGCACCACCCAGGGCCGTCAGGAGAATGGTTTCCAACGGATGCCTCCGGCTCCGAGGATGCCACCTCCCTCATTCATGTGAGGAGAAGAAAACTGTGCTTGCTTCTTAAGACGATGCTTTCGTGATTTTATCTGTTTGTCCGTAAAATCCCTGATAACATAAAATGCTGAAAACTGCTGGATCTGGACATTGAAACTGTTGGATTTGGCAGTTTCCATATTGGGGTTTTGCCAGAATGTTTTCCTTTGTGGTGTCATTCTTGAAAAAGAAAAGAAATAGCCCCAGTATCTCATTCTATGGGCTGAGAATTTGATGTGGGTTCTGCTCTTGGATGGAGATATTATGTATTTATGCAGAAGTGCTTTGTCGAAACTATTATTTAGTATTTGTGTTTTAGTAATGGTATATGGAAAGTGTCCAGTATTTTAAGTTAATGTGCAATTTCATTCCTTGTATGGGTTGATAGGTGAAACTGATCCTGGCACTCATGCATATATTTGTGCCCTTTGGTTCTCTCTTCTTGTGTGGTGCTTACATAGAGGGTGCTTCCTGGTTGCATGAGCATAAATTGTATCGCTCAGAATGGAACCAATGTACATTCTTTGAGCTCAAGCTACCTTCCCCAGCCTTGCGCCTTGCTCAATAGACGGTTGGCATCAGGTTACCTTGTCATTGTAACAATGTACGTTCTTTTGTGGAGTTTACCAAGTTGACAGGTTCTTGTTTTCTTGATTCTTTCATTGGGTCATTGGTGACCTTGGGTCTCTGGGAACACTGGCGAACAATGTACATAAATGATGCCTACTGATTAGTGCCCAAATCAAGGCACTGGAGTTGCCTTCAGGATTTGGATCCATTTTTCTATCTGTCTTTTTCCTGTTCTTTCATAAACTAACTATAGTTTGAAACTTCTATTCAAAAAAAAAAAAAGACACTGTAGTTTTTGAAACAGCTTTTGAAAGCAGGAAGAAATACAAAACGACCTACTTCTGCTTCTTGAAAAGCAGCAACAATGCCTATTGCTTCAACATTAACCACTACTACTTTCTCTATTTTTATTGTCATTCATTCCCCCCTCCTCGATTGCGATGGCTTCTCTTTCCGCCACCATGGCCGCTGCCGCCTCATCAATGTAGGCGGTGAAACTTAATCGAGTACTTGACGGCGCTTACGCCACCGCCGCGGCCTCCGGATTCGGAAGTGTAGAGTTGGAATAATAGGATAATTTTATTAATGATGAGAGACTACATATATATAGGAGAGACTAGTCCCTCTCCTATTGTTCTAAGCAACGTGGGACTAAAGTCCATTAACTAATAACTCTAATATAACACTTAACACCCTCCCTCAAGCTGGAACATATATGTCAATCATGTTCAGCTTGTTACATAGAAATTGAACCCGAGGACCAAAAAGAGGCTTTGTGAAGATATCAACTATCTGGTCACCGGTCCTCACATGTTGAAATTTTATCACTCCCTTTGTATACTTAACACGAACAAAGTGGATATCAATTTTAATATGCTTCGTCCGTTCATGAAATACTGGGTTAGTGGCAATATGAATAGCAGATTGGTTATCACACCATAGATCTGCCGCTTGAGATCCTGCGTCTTCTTCCAGTTCTTATAAGAGATGTTTCATATATAATACCTCTGATGTGCCATGAGCAATAGCTCGATATTCTGCTTCTGAGCTTGAGCGTGCTATCACACTTTATTTCTTGCTCTTCCATAACACTAGATTTCTGCCAATAAATACTGAGTAGTCAGATGTAGATCATCTATCTGTCAGACTTGCTCCACAGTCAGCATCAGTAAAACACTCAATACGAGTGTGTCCATTATTCTCCATTCGAATTCATTTTCCTGGATTCTTGACTAGATAACACAGGATTATGAGAACTGCCTGCCAGTGTGGAACTCTTGGAGAAGCCATAAATCTACTTGCAACACTCACTGCAAAAGAAATGTCCGGACGAGTCATGACCGCCAAGTAATTGAGTTTTCCAACTACTCGACGATACTGATCTGGATTGATTATCAGGACCCCTTCGTCTAAAAGTAACTTTGCCCCTGGATCCATAGGTGAGGTTGCTCCCTTGTCTTGTATAATGTCTGCATCATTTACTATGTCCAGCACATACTTTCTTTGGGACATTACAATGTCCCGCTTACTCTGTGTGACCTTAATGCCCAAGAAATAGTTCAAGGATCCCATATCCTTGATTTGAAATTGTTCTCCCAGAAACTTCTTGAGGCCTGCAATATCCTGGTTGTCGTCTCCCGTGATTACAATATCATTAATATAGACACCAAGTAGTATCCTTCCAGCAGATGTGTGTCGATAGAAGATTGAATGGTCCTTCTTTGATTGACACATGCCAAACTGAGTAACATCATGTGTAAATCGAGACCAAACCATGCACGAGGTGATTGTTTTAGACCATAGTGGACATTTCACAAATGACACACTTTACCCTCCTTTGCAATGAACCCGGGAGGTTGCAATACATATACCTCTTCATCAAGGTCCCCGTGAAGGAAAATATTCTTGATATCTAGCTGAAGCAGCGGCCAGTCATAGCGAACAACCAAGACCATTAGGACCCGAACAAATGTCATTTTGGCAACAGGAGAGAAGGTCTCGAAGTAATCTACACCATATATCTGAGAATATCCTTTGGCCACTAGACGAGCCTTTAGTCGATCAAGAGTGCCATCCGGTTTTACCTTAATCGTGAACACCCATTTGCAACCTACTGCATGTTTACTAGTAGGTAAGTCGACTAAGTCTCAAGTATGATTCTCCTAGATAGCTTTCATCTCTTCGTTCATAGCAGCACGCCAACCAAGATGTTTGAGACCCTCCTTAGCATTTTTGGGAATCTGAATCCCATCAATAGTAGCAACCAGAGACTGAGTGTGACTTGTAAGTCCTTGTAGCTGTCAACATACAAGGGATGATCACGACATGCACGACGAGGACAAACTGTCGAAGGAGAAGGGGGGGTCGGCTGGTGGAATAGATGGAGCTGCTGGTGGAACAGGCGGTAGTGAATTAGTAGAGCCAGAGAAGGAGGACTCTGTAGGTACCAGTGGCGATGTTTGTACCGGTGACGTCGGAGCTGACTGAATCGGTGCATGTGGACCATCAGACCAGTTGACTGCCTCGGTAAGGGAGGGCACCCGTAAGGGGGACTGTTGTGATGGATCAAAAAATAGCAAAAAATTCTCTTCTGGATAAACTTGGGGAACCAGACCCATTGTTTGTGGAAGTGGAGGAAATTCTGATTCGACGAAGGTAACATCCCTAGTGAAAAAAATCTTTTCAAGACAAGGAAAAAATACCGATACCTTTTCTGATCTTTAGGATATCCAAGAAAAATACATTGTATTGCCTTAGGATCTAATTTTGAAAGAGTCGATCGGGTATCCCGGACATAGCATAAGCAACCAAAGATTCTGAAAGGCAGAGAAAATGACTCTCGTCCAGTAAAGAGCCTAGAAAAGGAAGTACTACCATTGAAAACTGATGATGGCATGCGGTTAATAAGGTAACAAGCAGTAAGAACCGTATCCGACCAAAATCTCTTGGGAGTACGTGCCTGAAACATAAGAGCACGTATTGTTTCCAGGAGATGACGATTCTTGCGCTCGGCCACACCGTTATGTTGTGGTGTGTACGCACGAGAAGTTTGGTGGATGATACCATTGCGGGCAAGATGACTATCGAGCTCACGAGATGAATACTCACGACCATTGTTACTCCGAATTTTTTAATTGAAACGCAAATTGTGTTTTTATTTCGGCATAAAAATTGTACCAAATGTTAAATAATTTGGAACGATTTTTTATCAGATAGACAAAAGTGACACATGAGTAATCATCAACAAATGTAACAAAGTACTTAAAATCCTTTATTGATTCAACTGGACAAGGTTCCCATACATCAGAATGCACCAACTCAAAAGGAGCATATGCAATTTTATTTTGACTCACCGGATATGGAATCCAGTGATGCTTAGCTAAACTACACGACTCACAATGAAACGAAACAGAGATATCTAAAGAAGAGTACATTTTCTGGAGAATTTGGGTTGATGGATGGTCTAACTGACAATGTAACTCGATAGGATCGAGTTTCATGTCGGCACAGACCACCGAAGAAGATGCGTCAAATAGGTACAAGCCTCTAGCCACATGCCCCTTACCGATAGTCTTTCCAGTTTTTAGGTCCTGAAAAACACAACCATCAGGGAAAAAAATGTTACCGAGCAATGCAGTCTACGAGTAATTTGACTAATAGAAATTAAACTGAATGGATTTCCAGGTGTAAGTAATACAGAATTGAGTGACAGTCCGAAAGAAAGACTGACACTTCCACGTCCTTGGACTGTCAGGGAACCTCCATTGGCAACAGTAATGCCAGAAACACGACGGACATAGACATAATCATGTATCATACCTGCGTCACCAGTCATGTATGAAGACACACCAGAGTCAATTACCCACTACTTGGGCTTTACTATGCACGCTGCTGAGTATCCAGCTGTGGATCCAAATGTGGAAGCTTCACCACGACATTGAACCTGGAAATCAAAAAACTCTGTATATGAGTCAGAAGTCATCTGAACATATCGGACACCATCATCAGGAGCATCAGTTGTGATATTAGCATCAGGTAATTTAGTGCATTGCTAGTAGAAATGGCCAAGCTATCCACAATTAAAGCACGTGTGCGGTCTTCCTCCATCACCACCGCCACTGCCACGTCCCTTATCTCGACCAGCATTTCGGCCACCACGTCGGCCACCACGACCACTACGGAATCCTGTACGAGCTGCACCAAGAGCAGAGCGATCAGCAGGAGTATCATCCGGAGTGGTCTCAACTACTTTTGCTGCCCGAAGGACACGATAGTGCACTTCCAACAGGGACGGAACTTCAAATCCAACAATAATCTGAGAGCGAGCAGAGTCCGCATCAAGGCGGAAAGAGGGAAGATAAGCCATGACATGAAGATGCTCACGTTGAACCATTGCTTCATTAATATCTGACGTAAGTGGTAATACACAGTCGATCTCATCAGACATAGCCTTAAAGGCCCGAAAATGGTCTTTATGAGATTTGTCTTCCTGATTTTCTCGGTATATACCAATGATCGAGACATAGATATGAGATAAATCGTGTTTTCCATTAAACGCCATTGCCAGTACCTCCCATAACTTCTTTATAGAGTCCGTATTCTGAACCATGTTTTCCACTGATGGTTATATTGAATTCATCAACTGTGTAAACAGTCGACTATCATCTGTCTCCTATTGTTCAAATATGGGATCATCTTCTGCTGGAGGATTGTCAGTCAGATATTTGGACAATCGTATTCCGTGAAGCATCTTCTCGACCTTCTTTCTCCATGTTGAGTAGCCCTCTGGTCCTTCTAACTGTCGATCGACAAGTCGAATAAAGGAAGTCATCGTGCTAGTGCCTGTTGGTCTCGCTAGTGTATTGCTAACACTAGTGTCGATGGCACTGCTATTCGTCGTAGAGTCTATCATCTTTCAGGATTCCTGAATCGACTGTCGATTTTGATCTTTCCAACTGGATAATCACATCAACTCTGCCAATGCGCTAAAATAGAGCCAGAACCGACACACGTGCATAGGAAACAGAGAGTGTGGATCATAAGCCAGGATAGAGAGATAACCCATGTTAACCTCTGTTAGATTTTGGTGTGAAGATCAAGGAAAGAAACAAAGATTCATGCAAAATAAATCATATGTTTGCTCTATGTTAAAATTTTGAATTGATCATTGAGAGTCAGAGGTTCCAAAAAACAATTATATGTTTACCCTCTGAGAATCCCAACGATTTTCTTGTTGTAACTAGGTTAGGGTTTGGAGGGGGAGTGGGCGGCGGCTAGGGTTAGGATTGAAATCCATATGAAAGAAGAAAGATGGGGGGCGGTTTCAGGGGTGGGGGAACGTCGGGTGGGGGGCTGACAGCAGCAGCAGCAGGGTGCTGCAGCAGTGGCAGGGGCAACAGGGATAGCAGCAGTAGGGGGACCAACAGCGGTAGGGAGTAGGGGCAGCGATAGTGGGGAGGTGCCAAGAAGGGAGGGGGCGCCGGGAAGGAGGGCGGACCAGCATCGGTTGGGAGAAGGGGGAGGGGCGGTAGATTAGGGTTAGGGTTTTGTGGATAGAGAGAGTGGTAGATGACGGCTAGGATTTTGGCTCTGATACCATGTAGAGTTGAATAATAGGATGATTTATTAATGATGAGTATATAGGAGAGGCTAGCCCCTCTCCTATTGTTCTAAGCAATGTGGGACTAAAGTCCATTAACTAATAACTCTAATATAACACTTAACAAGAAGGATCGACGGCGACGACGTCCCCCTTTTTGCCGCCTCTAGGCCCCGCCACCTACTGCTCCGCTCTACCACCTCCTTTCTCTGCTTCTCCATTACCAAAAACACACCAATCCCTCCCTCCTCCATCGATTCCATCGATAAAGTTGTAGTCTTTTTTTTCGTAAAGTTGTAATCTTCACTACAAAAATTCATCGATTTAGCGACGGCTATATCCGTAAAAAATCCGTCGGTAAATGTAATTACCGACGGATGGTTGACGAATATTGGTTAAAAAAGGACGTCGGGAAAAGCCTCATCGCTAACTACAATCCGTCGGCAAGTAGTCGCCCAGCGACGAATTAGCGACGGACTGCCGTCAACCATACTCGTGCAGTTTGCGACGACACGTCGACGGATTTTCGTCAAATCACGTATCAAAAGAAGTAATGACGTATCACTTACCGACGGACATATCCGTTGCTACTTGTCGGTAAATGCGTATCAGAGAGTTTCTGATACGCAAAATCCGTCGCCAATGAGTTGCGAATGGTCGCTAAGTTTTGACGGAGCCGTGACGGAATACCGACGGAATATCTGTCGACCCGGTTCTGTGAATTATTCATATTTCCAAAACATTGGCGACGGATAATCCGTCGTTACTCCGTCGTGCGTCGTCGCTAGACCTTCGCCAATCGGTCGACGTTATAGCGACGGATTATCCGTCGCCAATGTTTTACCGACTACTAGCAACGGTATACCGACGCAATATCCGTCGGTCCTATCTGTGAATCTTTCATAATTCCAGAACTTTGGCGACGGATATTCCGTCGGCGTTTAGTCGCACATCTGTCGCTAACTGGGAATTTCCCAGTTAGCGACGGATTGTCCGTCGGAAATTGGTCGCCAGTCTGTCGGTATCTGGGAAATTTTTGAAAAAAATAGCATAAAACTGGGCATTCCCAATATACACAATTCCAATATACAAAACACACAAACAATCCCAAGCAATTCCAATATACACAATTCTAATATACAAAACACACAAACAATTCCAACACACAAAACACACAAATAATTCCAAGCATTCAAATTGTTCACACAAAAATATTTAAACACAAATATTCAATATTCAATATTTACAAACAAAATAATACCAAAAATACAAACATCAACGGCGAGGGGTGCGATCGTCCGCTGGTGGTGGTACTCCCTGCTGCGACCGTCTCATATACTTCTCTACCAAGTACGGCGGCAATCCCTCCAAGACATGGCCTGGAAGTTGGCGCAGCTGCTCTGGCGTCATCATGTCAAGGAGGGCTGTCAAAGTAGGAGGCGGTACGATAGGGGCAGTAGGGTCAAAAGAAAGATGCTCGACGGAAGAAGGACCGACAGCACTAGAAGGACCGACAGCACCAGTAGAAGGACGCAGGTACGTGGACAACTGCGTCCGAATCTCCGACTCTACCTCGTTCAGATGCGCAAGCTGGGACCTCACATCATCGTCTGCCGGGGCTGCGGGAGGAGGCGGGGGAGGTAGAAATCTCAGAGTCGCCGAGTGCAAATTAGCCAGGGAGCCGACTTCGTACACGTGCCATTTCCGATAGCCGCCGACGGTATCTACGAATAAGTCGTCGTAGCGAGTGGCCATAGAAGAGGGCGTCTCGACGGGCGTCATTTTGCCGACATCCTCGGGAGCAGATGGCTGAATCCGACTAAGGGCCTCACGATACGCATCCTATCAAATGAATGTATTTATTATACTATAAGTTTACCTAAGTTATAATCTAAATCCTATGTTACCCTAAGTTATAGTCTGAATACTAAGTTTACCTAATAAGTTATTGTCTGAATCCTAAATTTACCTAAGTTATTGTCTGAATACTTATAATTCTAACATAAATCTCATAAATGTAAGTACTTACATCCGTCGCCTTGGCCCTTTCGTCGACGAAGCTCCCGTCCTTCCGTCTCTTGTGGACATGCTGGAATACATAGTGCATGGTGACTGAGTCAGCAGGTTTTCCCTCCTTCAACGCCTGTTGGGTCTGCATACAAAATATTCGTAGAATTTAATTAATTAAGTATATTAATAGTACCGAATTAGATAGTGAATGAATTTGTGATATCTCACCAGATCTGCAAGCGTCGCTGCGTGGGGCTTTGATCCCCCCGTATGTGGCCCCGCGGCCCGTCTGTTCACTTTTGCTTTTTTTGATTTCTCCTTGAAGGCAGGAGCATCCATCTTCTCCAAGAGTTGCTCATAGTAGTCCTGTCGGATCCACTCCTTCTTCGAATGCGCCGTTCGAAGGTCATAAACCGCATCCCGGATCTTCTTCCCGGCGGCGCTTCTATAGGTCCTGCGGATCGCCTCCTCGCGATGGAGGGGCCACCAGAAGGTCCTCTGACATACAAATTCAATTATCACGATATTAAAAAAATAGTTGATTAAAGAGTAATTAATAATTAATCACAAGATATATATATACCCTCATTTCGTCGAGCCAACGGTACTACAAATCTAGGGGCACCTCAGAAAAATTGAGGTAGGGGCCATGGTAGTTAGCCCGAATAATCTGCCCTAGAAGCCTGGTAGCATCCCACATTATAAATCTACAAAGAAGCAATGACTGGATTATTAACTTAAATAAATGAAACAAATTTATTAAATTAACTTAAATTTACTTACGCTTCACCCGCGGGCCATAGCTCTCGTCGGAACTCGTCCATCGGCCTCTCTGGTGGCGTCGGAGGATCCGCAACTCCGAGCATGTACTCGCCAGTCACCGGATGTAACTGAATGTGGGGGTACTCCGGGGCCCACTGTCGCTCAGCCGCCGACAGATCCACTGGTGGATCTGTGGTGGATCCGCTAGCGGATGGAGACTCCATCGAGGAATGTGTCGATAGCCCCTGGGTAGATCGACGACGGGATGAGTCTGTGCCCGGGGTACTCTCTGAGTCGGGCTCACTAGATGGGGACACCGTCCGGGAAGGCTAAATGCGACCATGACCACCACCACCACCACCACGGCCAGTACCACCAGCACCACCACGGCCCGCATCGCCACCACGACGAGTGCTAGCCATCAGCAGGGCGACGAATGACGCCGCGAATACAAGAACAACTATGAGTGCCATCTGCAACAAGAATATGCAGAAGTTTAAACTGAATTCATATAAGTTAGTTACAAGTACTTTTATGAGGTCAAACTAAAATCACATAATTGAAAGTGTTTTTAATATATACTGATATTTAATCTAATCATCGTCATCTTCTTCGTCTTCGTCCTCAGCCTTGTCCTCGTCCTCATCCTCATCCTCATCATCGACTTCATCTGTATCCTCATCTTCATCAAGTTCTTCTTCTTCTTATTCTTCTTCTTCTTCTTCATCATCATCATCATCCTCATCCTTAATAGTTGGGACAAGACATCTCTTTCTTTCCTGGTTGACAGCTAAGTCTTGTGTATCAACCTTTTCCTCCCCTCTATTTTCCTCAACAATATTTTCAACTTCCATGGTATCCGAATGTTGTACCAAGTATTAGAACTTTTCGATCTGGTCCTCTTAGTATGCTGGGTCTCCAACGTTGAATGTATTTCTAGATTTAATCTTGCATACTGCCCACCAGTCAAATCGATCTCTACGACGCCTTGGGTAGCTTGTATAGTAGACTTGAACAGCCTGACTTGCTATCGCAAACGTGTCGGACCCTCTATACCTCCTGCGATGATTTTTATCGATGAATCCAAATTGTTTATCAATTCTCCAACCAATATTTGGTGTCGTATCGAACCACTCACATTTGAACATCACAATATGCATATCATATGGGACACTATATTGTAAATCTATAATATCCCGAAGTACTCCATAATAGTCAAAGTCCGGCTTATCGTCATAGGTGGTGCCTCTTATGCAAACACCAGAATCCTTGGTACTGAACCCGTCGTTGAGAAATTTGCCATTTATAGCATTCTGAGTTGCCTTAAACTTGAAGCCATTAACGACATAGCCTGGCCAAGTCTTTGCATGCTTCTTCGGTCCCAATGCCAAATAACGAATACTATCATTTGTGAGTGTTGTTTCAGGCAATAAAACCTGTAAACAAATATTGATAATTTAAATATTTTAGATGCATATATTTTAGTGGTAGCCACATAAATTATTATCTCAGTTACTTACGTATTTGCGAAACCAGGACGAAAAGGTACAATCAACCTCTCTTTGAATTCCTTCATCGGTAATATCGGGTGTCCTCATTTGGACTTCATCTCTAAATGCACTGTTAGAGAGTAAGAATAAGTGTAGTCAGTTACTTCACCAAATTAGAGATTATAACAAGTGTAAGTGTAGTCACTTACTTCTCCAAATCTCTCACTTCTTGTATGTCACAATTTAACAAGACATATCGGTGAGCGGCATCATACTCATCGTCAGTCAACCACCGTTTCTTACTAGCCCCTATAGGCTTGCCCCTTACATTGAATATACCTCCATCCTCAACGTCCTCGTCATTCCTTTGAGGTCTATTTTGATTTGTCTTAACATGAATATCGAAATAAATGGAGCAGAAGTTTGATACCTCCTCAGTAAGATATACTTCGCATATCGAAGCCTCTATATGAGCCTTGTTGCCAACTTTTTTCTTTAAGTTGTGTAGGTATCTAGAAAGGGAAATTATCAGTGTAGTTAAAAATAAAATTCAACTTAAATTATATGGATTTTTATGTACCTCTTAAATGGGTACATCCATCGATAATGAACAGATGCACCGACACGGACTTCGTATGCTAGATGAATCGGTAGATGCTCCATGCTGTCGAAGAAGCCCGGAGGAAATATTTTCTCTAACTTGCAAATTGTTAAGACAATCTTCTCCTTAAGTTCAACCATGTGTTGTACCGTCAACTTAGTTGAACAAATATCCCTGAAGCATGTAGATAGCTCGGCCAACGGAACACATATAGAAGAAGGCAACAACTCTTTTAATGCAATGGGCAGTAATCTTTTCATAAACACGTGGCAGTCGTGACTCTTCATTCCCGTTAGCTTACGTTCATTGAGATCAACGCATCTAGACAAATTTGACACATAGCCGTCGAAAAATCTTAAAGTAGATATCTACTTGCAGATTATTAATCTACCTTCCTTGCTCAATGTGTATTGTGCTACCGGCTTAGTTAATTGTCCACCAGCTCCCCTTTGTATCAAGTTCAGATGAGGACGCTTGCATGTCTCGGTAATGTCTTGTCTTGCTTTTGGATTGTCCTTCATCTTTCCTTTAATATCCATGACGGTATTGAAGACATTATCGAACACATTCTTTTCGATATGCATGACATCAAGATTATGCTTATAAGATTATCTTTCCAATAAGGCAAGTCCCAGAAGATACTCCGTTTGGTCCAGTTATGGCTTTGTCCGAACCCCTCGACACAATTGTTCGATGGATCTTCAATTATGGAGGGCAAGTCCTTTACATCATCCCAAATATCGTATTCTGACAATCTGGCAGGCGGATGAGAAAATTCTTGTTTTTTAGCTCTGAGCGCGTCCTTGTTCTTTCTCCAAGGATGACTTGCGGGCAGAAATTGACGGTGACAGTCAAAGAAAGAAGTTTTCCTCCATACTTAAGGCGGAACGCCTTACTGTTTTCTATGCATATCGGACAAGATATCCCGCCGTGAGTACTCCATCCCGACAGTATACCATATGTTGGAAAATCATTTATTGTCCCCATCAGTGAATCTCTCATCTGAAAGTTCTGTTTCCTAGAAATCATAGGTCGCGACGCCGATCTTCCACAGCTGTTTAAGCTCATCCACCAACGGCTGTAAATATATATCGATGTTCTTCGTCAGATTTTTGGGACCCGGTATGATAGCTGTCAAGAACATATAAGGAGTCTTCATACATATCCATGGTGGCAGATTATAAGGGGTAAGAATGACCGGCCAGCAGGAGTATTGAGATCCTGACTGCCCGAAAGGGCGAAGCCAATAGAACATAGCGCCAGCCATACATTTCTAGGCTCTGCAGCAAAATCTGGATGACAAGTCAAAATGTTTCAACGCTTCTCCGTCCGAAGGATATGACAATTCTCTATCGTCCTTTGTGCGTTCTTCGTTGTGCCACGTCATGTGTTTCAGCTGTGTTCAGAGACATATACATCCTCTGCAAGCACTTCACGGTCGATAAGTAATGCATATACTTGTAAGGATGTCATTTTCTAGTTGACTTTCTTTTTCCCTTTACTGGCTTGTAACGATCCGTATTACAGAAGATGCAACTTTCTATGTCCTCCTTCTCCTTGTAGAACAACATGCAACCGTTGCGACAACAATCTATCTTATCGTACCCCAGTCCCAATTTTCGGACCATCATCTTTGACTTGTAGAAGTTTTTGGGGAGCTCTTTTGATTCCTTCGGTAAGATCTCTCTCGCTAGTTGTATAATCCGATCATAGCAAGCTTGTGGCAAGTTAAAATCAGATTTTATGCTCAACAACCGCATCGTCACTGACAGTACGGAATGAGTATCACAACCAAGATGTAGAGGAGTATCTGTATCCTGAAACATATCATAGAACTCCTTCGCCTCGGGATTAGGATCCTCCGGATCAAAATTAGGCCTTGCCACATCGTACACCATATCTCGTGCAAGATTCTGCAGGTCTCTATAATCAACAGAGCATCCTTCGTCTTCGATGACAAAATTTGTTGCAGCATTATCATTAAAAGCATAAGTAGCAGCATTCGCAACTTGTCTTTCCGCATATAGTTCACCTTGCGATGACCACATGTCATAATCACGTACGAAACCCTTACGGGTCAAATGATCTCTCACAGTCACCACTTCTTCGTAACGTCTATTGCGACAATTACGACATAGATACTTGATTTTGGTATCGTCCATGTACTAAGCTTTGCTCATGGCATACTTAAGAAACACTTCCATGCCTGCCTAAAATTGCCACTCACACCTACTCTGCTATCGTGTTGTCGTTTGTACATCCATGTACGATCAAAGAAGTAATATCCATCGCAGATTGGAGGTAAAAATCTGTATCATAAACTAAAGAATTACTATGTAATCATGTACTCAACAATAACATGATGTAACTGGAGTCCTTGGGCCTATGCAGTAATTGGTGGATCCGCTGGTATAGGCCAGATGTACTTAGTATCGACCGTATCAGATTAGTATCGGTCTATCGGTTTGGTATAGGACGTATCAGATTGGTATTGGCCTTAACAAATTGGTATCGTCCTATCCGATATGTACATATCGGCCGTATAGCTAGGATTCATATTGGCCTTATCGATTTGGTATTGGTCATATCGATAGGTATCGGCCGTGTGGGATTAGTATCGACCGTTTCTGATTAGTATCATGAAAGGTTTAGTAACAACTGTACTTGGATTTATCTCTTTTCGAGCTAGACCATACAAGGAGAGTCCCAGATCGTGATGGCCATTACAGTAACATACATGCTTCCTTTCATCAAAAAAGCAAGATTGAAAAAGGAAGCATGTATGTTCTGTAACTGGGCTACACTCTCGTGACTCTCTTGCAATGGTAATCTAGCTCTAGAAGAGAGAAATCCAAGTACAGTTGTTACTAAACTTCCACCATACTAATCTGATACTGCCGATACTAATCCGATATGCGATACCTATCGGATATGGCCAATTTTGAATCGATAAGGCCAAACGAATCTTAGCTATACGGTCGATACATATCGGATAGGACGATACCAATTCGCTAAGACCAATACCAACCGATACGACCTATACCCAACCGATAGATCGATACTAACGATACGGTCAATACTTATAGTACCTACGGTCAAGAAGGTTGATCCGCGGTACATCCATGTACGATCAACGAAGAACGTAACGATCATTTCAATTTGGATGAAAATCTGTATCGTAATACAAACAAACATAATTAGTTCGATACCGATACCGATACCGATACCGATTTCGATACTCAACAAAATAGTCCGATACCGATACGATACAGATGGTGGTGGGACGAGCCATAATCGTGATTTGGTCGGTTTTTGGTTTTCAAATACTAAATTACTTATTCGGTTCGGTTTTGAATATACTAATTCGGTTCGGTTTCGGTTTTTAATATACTAAATTTACTTATTCGATTTCGGTTTCGTCCAAAGTTTATATATACGATCCTCTCTCTATATATATATACTCTATATATATATATCTATTGTATGTGGGTGTTGTGTGGTGTGTGGTTATTTGTGTATGTGTGTATGTGTGTGTGTGTGTGTGTTCCGACCCTCCGCGACCAGCCACCCCGCGCAGACCCTAACCCCCCCGCAGCCCACCCCCAACCCCCCACCACCCCTTCCACCCTACCCCCACGGCCACCCCCGCCCCCCCCGCAGCCCACCCCCAACCCCCTCGGGCCAGCCTTCCGCGGCCAGCCCCTACCCCCCGCGCGCTGCCCGCCCCTCCCACCACCCCCACCCCACCACCGCCAAACCCCCGTGGCGACCCCCACCACCGCTAGAACCCCCACGGCGACCCCCCCCCCACCCCCGCAGCCAGCCCCCCGCGGCCAGCACCCACCCCTCGCTGTGTAATGCCTGTGGTTCGTATTACATTTTGGTATACGTGTACACATTTTATCTTATATTGTATGTCTCATTGCTTGGTTTATTGGGTATTCCATTGCTTGGTTCATCTTGGTTTGGTTTGGCTTGGTTCGGTTTGGGTTGCTTTGGTTCAACATAGACCAAGGGAAAACCCTGCCTACCACCACCATCACCATTTATTAACCCCCATCTTCTTTCTCCTCATTTACTCTTCTTCTTTCCCACCATTACTCTTCACCTACCAGGAAGGTCTAGGCAAGTGCATCTTGCTTCATGGAGGAACTCAAGATTTATTGTCCCATTTCTTCCTGGAATATTCTAAGACTCTTTAGTGCTTGGCATTTTTAATTTTATGGCTAAATTCTTGTAGATCTAAGTTTATTGTATTATCGTTTCTTGGGCTTTATCTACTTAATCTTGTTATTATCAAGTTTTGATGGTTCTATGTTGTAGAGAATCTCGTTTGCCCCATTTTGACCTATGGAAGTCCGGATTTAGACTGGGGATGAAGGATTTATGAAGCTTTGAAAGGGAGTCCATGACTCTTCTTCTCGGATTCAGTGGAGAAGAAGAACAGTGCAGCCCATGGCAGTTCATGGCCGCATAGCACTTCCTGGCCGCATGGCTGTACTTGACCGCATGGACTTCCATGCGGCAAGCTTTCTCAGCCGCATAGGCCCTGGGCTCCTTGCCAGCCGCATGAGACTCCTTTTTCGTAGCCGCATGAACTCCCGTTCTTTTCAGCCGCATAAATTTCTTCATCTCAGTTGCAGAGCAATAATGGCAATCTTAGCCGCATAAAGGCAACATGGCATCCAGCGCATGAACTCATAACTCCTCTCAGCCGCATAGCGTGGCTCTCCTGCAACCGCATAAGCGCCCATCATCTTTGAGCCGCATAAGACCCATCCATTCCAGCCGTATAAGTTCCTGCCCCTTCCTAGCCGCATGAGCCTTCCCTTTCAGCCGCTTATGCCGAGTCCTCTCCAGCCGCATGGGCTGCTCCCTCTCCAGCCGCATGCACTCCATTTCCCTGGCCGCATAAGCCCGAGCCGCATGGCTCTTCCATAGCCTTGTATTTTATGAATGAATTATTATTATTACGCTCAGTCTTGTGGCTCTCTGTGTAACTTGGGTCTCTTGATGGAATGCTTGTACTATGTTATCCTACAAATGTACCATAAACACGATGGTGGTCTGTCGTGGCGCACCTAAAAATATACCTGACTTGATATATCTCGAATTGCTGTTGCGACAGCTAACATGACATGACATGATAAGTATGAATGACCTGGACACCATGGGCGATTGTGCTTGTAAATGAACCAGTCTTATCTTGCATCATGTCTAGGATGGGACCCCTGAGTACCACGGTCAGGGTACCTACTGAAATTGACTAAGGCTAATAAATAGAACAACAAAGTAGTCATGAAGAGATTTCCCAGCCACAGGCAATCCCGTTACCTGGGCGCGCTTGCGGATTTATAGCCTACCGTCGAGTAGGGCACATTTCCAGCACATGCCATGTGTTGCACCCTCCAAGCTACTTAAGGGTACATGCATTTCCTGGACGATGTACCCACTTGAATTAACCCCAAATATTGACCTGGGTAACCTGATGGTCTGCAGGGATTGTGGCTGTGGAACAATCTCGCTGCATCTTGCTAGTAACTATGTCTGTGATAACCCTAGTTAATTAAAGTATCAAGCCGTACTTATTGCTTGGCCGTGATTGTTGGATGAGGCATAACCAGTCTAGTCTTGTCTTGATCCTGTACAAGATTGTTACATGTCCTGATTTCTTATATTATCTTACCGATAATGGTGGAAAACCAAGTTCCATTCAATGAAGGGTTACAACTCCGGTTTGTTTGGTTTACGGGTTGTAACCTGGTTACTGAATAGTTCTAGTTATCTCGTCGTATATCATCCTGAAATTTTATATTCCAGTTCTTACCACTTATTTATATACTTTTGTGATTGCTCGTTTTAGTTCCTAAGTGAAGCCTCCTTTGTGGCACTTGCTCTTTCTGGGATCTGACCCAGTTGGTTTTGTATGGCCAGATTTTGGAGCAGCTCCAGAGGATCTACCGACTATCCAGTCCGATGGTGACCACTAGGCGTAACCAGGGCAATGAGTGGGTTATTTCTGGCTCTCCCACTTTACTGTAAAAATATCTTTTGAGGGTTTAGCCGCGACACATGTTTAGCTCGATTGTACCTTACTTAGTCTGCCTACGGGCTGTAACATGATTGACAGATCCTAGGATTGATATGTAACTAAACTCTTGCTAGTCCTCATTTTGTAATGACTAGCTTCATGATCAGCTAAATATGTAATGTTTGGGACGCCTTACTATTGTATATTTGGTGATCTTACATCTTGTAACATTTATTTACTTGCTTGTGATTGAGATACCAGGCTTGTTCATGACCTTAAGAGACTGTTGGCTTGTAGTTAAACCCTCATGTATCTAGAAAGCCGTGACCGTATAGCGAGGTGGATTGCACTTAATATATGTAGCTGGCTATATCTGCCCCCATTCTCCAGTATTCTGGTTCTGGGAAGTGACATGGTTTAAGTGGTGGCCCATGCAGGTCTTGTAAATCAAGATATGTGAGGGTTAACCAAATAGATGTCTCAATCAGTACTCGCCCTTGATCTCTGTTCGTATCCTTTGAATCCCTAAAATTCTTGTCCTGATCACAAGCTTGTATCGTTGATCTGTCTTGGTCCTTCTTTATTGTTCCTTATGTCATCTTCTTCAGCGGCATTGTACCTGGCCCTGCCGATCAGCGAGGCGGAGCACCTCCCATGGATCAGCAACAACCTGGAGATCAAGCCCAGCATTCAGGAGTAGCTTCCAGAGTCGTGCCTACTGGAGGTCAAGAGCCACCAGTTCAGCCCATTCAGCCTGCAGAACCTGATGATGGCACTCTGGTAGGACTCATCAGGACCTTGATAGCTTCTCAAGATCGAGAGGAGATGCCTTGCACCAGGCAGTGACAGATGCGCTGACCAGAGGAGGTCACCAGGGTAACGGCGGCCAACAGCTTCAAGCGCTTGAACCCTCTATTCTTTGATGGTAGCGAAGATGCTATCACCGTAGATGCTTGGCTTCATGACACAGAGGTGATTATAGAAGCAGCCAGGACCCCTGAGAAAGAAGGTGGCCGTAGTGCCTGCAGTTATTGGATCTTGCCTGCAGCTGGTGGGCGACGCAGAGTTGGATTAGTGGCACCCATTGCCTGGGCAGTATTCAGAAGAGATTCAGACTAAGTTTTGATGCTGTAGCTCGGTACGACCTACAGACGAGGTTCACCAATCTGAAGCAAATGGGCAGGACGGTCGACGGATATGTGGCCGAGTTTTCGAGACTTAGTCGGTTTGCTTCCACCTTGGTGGCGACCGAATTCGATAGGGCCCAGCAGTTCCAGCAGGGGCTCCATAGAAATTTATTGGCAGTGGAGCAGTTTGAGCATCAGACTTTTGATGCGGTCTTGAGAGCAGATAGGAGGCATGAGTATACCTCCTAGAGGATCGTGGATAGGGTCGAGGTCGGAAGAGATCTCACGGCCAGATGAAAGTCTTTAGCACCAGCCCCGACAGCTAGGGCCTTGACCATTGGAGCTCCGAGGCGGGCGGCCTCAGTAATGTCAGTTCAACATTCAGCCCCAACGTACGCTCAACAGCAGAAGCAGAAGCCCTCTTCCGCAGTAAGATGCTCTCATTCTGGGAAGCCAGGACATGTGTAGCAGAATGTCGCAGGGCGCAGGGATTAAGCCTGGCTTATGTAGCAGCAGATCATAAGATAGGATCCTGCCGAATAGGGGTAGTTCATCATCGTCCAACCTTTCTAGCTTTCAGTAAGAGGACCATCACTAGTCCAGCAGCAGCATTTCAGCCTCAGAGGCCCTTGCCGCTCAGTCCCAGGCATTCCAGCAACAACACCCTCAGCAGTATGCATAAGCCCAAGCCCTGAGTCAGAGCAGGCAGCGGATTTCAACAGAGGGGAACAGCACCCGAGGACATGGTCATGCTATGGTGATGACCGTAAGGAAGGATTGGCACCAGGAGAGGTAGTGGCAGGTACTATTCTCGTCAACTCCTTTCCAGCTTCAGCTTTATTTGATTCTGGTGCATCGCATTCATTTATGTCTGTACGATTCGCAATACGGATAGGATTGGAGCCCGAGTCATTATCAGTAAGGCTCAATATACTTACTGGTAACGGTCTTGTGGGAGTAGATAGTGTGTTTTCGTGTCGGATCGTGGTTAGCGGTAAAGAGTTTCGCTAGATTGATAGAGTTTTCGATGGCCTATTATGATGTGGTCTTAGGATGGATTGGTTGAGGAACCAGTAGACTAGAATAGACTATCATATTGGCAGGATTGTTTTTAGCATTGGCGACCAGAGTTTTCCTTTTTCGAGGCGAAGTTGAACCTTCTCCTCCAGTATTGCGGATGGTAGTAGCAGCAGTGCAGTTGCCTCGGATAGTTAGAGAGTTTCCAGATATTTTCCCAAAGAGCTTCCCGGGATGCCGCCGGAGCGAGAGATCGAGTTCACCATCAACTTGATTCCCGGGACAGCCCCAGTGTCAGAGAGAGTCTTCAGGATGGTGCCATCAGAGTTAGAGATATTGTACAAGATGATTGAAGAACTTAGAACCAAGGGATTCATTCGTGCTAGTGGATCGCCTTGGGGACCCGATGTCTTGTAAAAAGAAGGTAGTACATCCAGATTATGTGTAGATTATTGTACCTTGAACTCAGTGACAATCAAGAACAGATACCCTCTCCCGAGGATAGATGACTTGTTTGATCAACTCAAAGGGGCAGCAGTATTTCGAAGATCGACTTGCGCTCAGGATATCATCAGATCAGAGTCAGAGAGCAGGACATCCCAAAGACAGCTTTTAAATCTAGTTATGGGCATTGGAAGTTCCTTGTGATGCCATTTGGAGCAACTAATACGCCGACCGTGTTCATGGACCTCATGAATCGCATCTTCATGCCTTATTTAGATCGTTTTGTGATTGTGTTCCTAGACGACATCCTGGTCTACAGCAAGAGTGAAGCGGAGCATGAGCAACATCTCAGAGTTGTTCTTCAGATTCTCAGGGAGCATCAGTTGTATGCCAAGTTTAGTAAATGCGAGTTCTGGCTCGATCGCATTTCGTACTTGGGTTATATCATCACCAAAGGAGGAGTAGAAGTGGACCCCAGAAGATCGTGGCTATTGAGTCGTGACTATTGAGTCATGGCCAGTGTCCAGCACAGTTGCAGAAGTTCACAGTTTTCTTAGATTGGTCGGCTACTACCGACGATTTATTTCAGACTTTGCTCGGATCTCAGCGCCATTGACCCAGTTGACCCGCAAGGATGTGCAGTTTGCTTGGACAACAGAATGTTCGAATTCTTTCGAGGAGCTGAAGCGAGGCTTGATGACGGCCCCCATTCTTACGCTTCCAGATGGGACAGGAGGATTTTCAGTGTATTGTGATGCTTCTGGCAGAGGCTTAGGATGTGTTTTGATGCAGTATGGAAAGGTAATAGCTTATGCGTCACGACAACTTCGTGATCATGAGAGAAATTACCCAACCCATGACTTGGAGCTGGCAGCAGTAGCATTTGTACTTAAGTTGTGGAGGCACTACTTGTATGGAGATAGGGTAGAGATTTTCACCGACCACAAGAGCCTGAAGTATGTTTTCACCCAGAAGGATCTTAACATGCGTCAGAGGAGGTGGCTAGAGCTACTTAGGATTATGATGTCAACCTGCAGTATCATCCTGGAAAGGCCAACGTCGTTGCAGATGCGCTGAGCAGGAGAGCCGGAGTTTATTTTCTAACAACACAACCAGAGCTGTTAGCAGATCTTCAGAAGATGGGTATAGAAATTGTTCTCCCTTCTAGTGTGGCATGATGGCCAGTATGCAGGTTCAGTCCACTATAGTCGAGAGGATTCGGATGGCACAGTCAGCAGATTTCAAGCTTCAGCGACTCAGAGCAGAGTGTGAGGCAGGACGGCGACCAGAGTTATGCATTCATGAAGATGGAACATTTCGACATGGTAATCGTCTTTGTGTACTCGGTGGAGATATCAGACAGGAGATTATGGCAGAAGCTCACCGTTCTCAGTATTCCATTCATTCGATGGTACGAAGATGTACCATGATATTCGTCAGCACTTTTGGTGGAATGGCATGAAGAGGGAGATAGTCTGGTTTGTCTCTCGGTATTTGGTTTGCCAACAGGTTAAGGCTGAACATCAGAGACCGGCATGAATTCTCCAGCCCTTGCCAATTCCAGAATAGAAGTGGGGAGCATGTGACCATGGATTTCGTGACTGGATTACCTAGATCTCCGGCCAGTCGAGATGTTATTTGGGTTATAGTTGACAGGCTCACGAAGGTGGCTTACTTTCTCCCATTCAGAGTTGGCCAGCCGACGGCTCGGCTAGCAGAGATGTACCTCAGTCAGATTGTCAGATTGCACGGTGGTGCCAGTCAGTATCACCTCGGACAGAGATTTCAGATTTATGTTACACTTTTGGCGTAGCCTGTAGGAGAGTTTGGGAACTCACCTCCAGTTCATCTCAGCTTATCACCTGCAGACTGACGGTCAGTCGGAATACACAATCCAGACTCTTGAAGATATGTTGCGGTCCTGTACACTCGACTTCGGTGGTTCATGGGAAGATCACTTGCACCTGGTGGAGTTCTCGTACAACAACAGTTTCCATGCCAGTATCCAGATGGCACCGTTTGAGGCACTGTATGGTAGGAAGTGCAGATCCCCGCTAGCCTAGGATGATGTTGGAGAGAGGCAGATGCTTGGTCCAGAAATGATTGCCCAGACAGTTGAAGTGGTCAGAAGAGTCAGGGATCATCTTCGAGTTGCCTAAAAATGCCAGCCTCATTGGGCCGATTCTCATCGGCGCTCTCTTGAGTTTTCGGTCGTCAACCATGTATTCCTGAGGATTTTGCCTAACCGTGGCGTTATTTGTTTTGGCGTATGGGAAAGCTTAGTCCTAGGTATATAGGACCGTTCGACATTTTGGAACGAGTAGGTGATGTATCCTATCGTCTCGCTCTCCCGCCGTCGCTACATGAGGTGCATGACGTGTTCCATGTATCCCAATTACGACGGTATATCCCGGACCCAAGCCATATCCTGGATCATTCGGAATTGGTTGTTGGTACCAACCTTTCGTATGAGGAGAGGCCCGTGTCTATATTGGATCGAAGAGAGAAGATACTCAAGAACAAGGCTACCAAGTTAGTCCGAGTTGCTTGGGGTAATCACTCTTTAGGTAAGTCAATGTGGGAGCGTGAGGATGATATCCGATCGCGATATCCCGACCTGTTTGACTCGTAAGGTATAATGTCTTCTTATGCCTTATGCGCTAAGTTCCTTGCTTGAATGAATGATTGATGGCCTAGTTATATCTTGCTTGTGATTAATATAGCTTGTCCTTGTCCTTCTAGTCTCTTAATTAAATTCTGAGGACAAAATTCTTTTAAGGTAGGTAGAGTTGTAATGCATGTGGTTCGTATTACGTATTTTAGAATACGTATACGTATTTTATCTTGTATTACATGTCTCTTTGCTTGGTTTATTGGGTATTCCATTGCTTGGTTCATCTTGGTTTGGTTTGACTTGGTTCGATTTGGGTTGCTTTGGTTCATCATGGACCAAGGGTAAACCCCTACCTACCACCACCATCACCATTTATTAACCCCCACTCCTTTCTTTCTCCTCATTTACTCTTCTTCTTCCCCACCATTACTCTTCACCTACCAGGAAGGTCTAGGTAAGTGCATCTTGCTTCATGGAAGAACTCAAGATTTATTGTCCCATTTTCTTCCTTGCAATATTCTAAGACTCTTTAGTGCTTAGCATTTCAATTTTCATGGCTAAATTCTTGTAGATCTAAGTTTATTGTATTCTTAGATTTTTTGGGCTTTGATCTACTTAATCTTGCTATTAACAAGTTTTGATGGTTCCATGTTGTAGAGAATCTCGTTCTGCCCCATTTTGACCTATGGAAGTTCAGATTTAGACTGGGGATGAAGGATTTATGAAGCTTTGAAGAAGGGAGTCCATGACTCTTCTTCTCGAATTCAGTGGAAAAGAAGAACAGTGCAGCCGCATGGAAGTTCATGGCCGTATAGCACTTCCTGGCCGCATGGCTGTACTTGACCGTATGGACTTCCATGCGGCAAGCTTTCTCAGCCGCATAGGCCCTGGGCTCCTTGCAAGCCGCATGAGACTCCATTTTTGTAGCCGCATGAACTTCCGTTCTTTTCAGTCGCATAAATTCCTTCATCTCAGTCGCAGAGCAATAATGGCAATCTTAGCCGCATAAAGGCAGCATGGCATCCAGCCGTATGAACTCATAACTCCTCTCAGCCGTATAGCGCGGTTCTCCCGCAACCGCATAAGCACCCATCATCTTTGAGCTGCATAAGACCCCCTCCATTCCCAGCCGCATAAGTTCCTGCTCCTTCCTAGCCGCATGAGCCTTCCCCCTTTCAGCCGCTTATGCCCGAGTCCTCTCCAGCCGCATGGACTGCTCCCTCTCCAGTCGCATGCACTCCATTTCCCTGGCCGCATAAGCTCGAGCCGCATGACTCTTCCATAGCCTTGTATTTTATGAATTAATTGTTATTATTACGCTCATGTCTTGTGGCTCTCTGTGTAACTTGGGTCTCTTGATAGAATGCTTGTACAATATTATCCTGCACATGTACCATAAACACGATAGTGGCCCATCGCGGCGCACTCCTGACAAATATACCTGACTTGATATATCTCGAATTATTGTTGCGACAGCTAACATGACATGATAAGTATGAATGACCTGGACACCGTGGGCGATTGTGCTTGTACAAATGAACCTGTCTTATCTTGCATCATGTCTAGGATGGGACCCCTGAGTACCACGGTCAGGGATACCTACTGAAATTGACTAAGGATAATAACTAGAACAATAAAGTAGTCATGAAGAGATTTTCCAACCACAGGCAATCCCGTTACCTGGGTGCGCTTGTGGATTTATAGCCTGCCGTCGAGTAGGGCACATTTCCAGTACACTGCCATGTGTTACACCCTCCAAGCTACTTAAGGGTACATGTATTTCCTAGACGATGTACCCACTTGAATTCAACCCCAAATATTCGACCTGGGTAACCTGGATGGTCTGCAGGGATTGTGGCTGTGGAACAATCTCGCTGCATCTTGCTAGTAACTAGGCCTGTGATAACCCTAGTTAGTTAAAGTATCAAGACGTACTTATTGCTTGGCCGTGATTGTTGGATGAGGCATAACCAGTCTAGTCTTGTCTTGATCCTGTACAAGATTGTTACATGTCCTGATTTCTTATATTATCTTACCGATAAATGGTGGGAAACCAAGTTCCGTTCAGATGAAGGGTTACAACCTCGGTCCTTATTTGGTTTACGGGTTGTAACCTGGTTATCTGAATAGTTTCATGGTTATCTCATCGTATATCATCCTGAAAATTTCTATATTTCCAGTTCTTACCACTTATTTATATACTTTTGTGCTGATTGCTGGTTTTAGTTCCTAAGTGAAGCCTCCTTTGTGGCACTTGCTCTTTCTGGGATCTGACCCAGCTGGTTTTGTATGGCCAGATTTTGGAGCAGCTCCAGAGGATCTACCGACTATCCAGCCCGATGGTGACCACCAGGCGTAACCAGGGTAATGAGTGGGTTATTTTTGGCTCTCCCACTTTATTGTAAAAATATTCTTTTGAGGCACTTAGCCGACGAGCACATGTTTAGCTCGATTGCACCTTACTTACTGTCTGTCTACGGGCTGTAACATGATTGACAGATCCTAGGGTTGATCATGTATGACTAAACTCTTGCTAGTTCTCATATTTTGTAATGACTAGCTTCATGATCAGCTAAATATGTAATGTTTGGGATGCCTTACAATTTTATATTTGGTGATCTTACATCTTGTAACATTTATTTACTTGCTTGTGATTGAGGACACTAGGCTTGTTCATGACCTTAAGAGACTGTTGGCTTGTAGTTAAACCCTCATGTATCTAGACAGTCGTGACCGTTATAGCGAGATGGATTACACTTCAATATACGTAGCTGGCTATGTCGGCCCCCGCTCTCCAGTATTCTGGTTCTGGGGCGTGACACGCTGCCCGCTCCCTCCCACTACCGCCGGCTCCCCTTCGCCCCCCACCGCCGCCCAAGAGAGAGAGAGAGGAGAGAGTTACCTCGATATATCGTACGCATCCCAGAGAGAGAGAAGAGCAAAAAAATTGGAGGGAATAAAATTTCCCCTTTAACTTAGCGACGGCCCTAGCGACGGATAAATTCCGTCGCTACTTAGTCGTTAATCTCATGCAATTTTTTTTAAAATTTTCCAACCACTTAGTGACCACTTAGCGACGGACAGTATGTTCGTCGCTAATATCCCATCATCTGGTCGACGGATTATCCGTCGCTAAGTAGTCATCAATTCCCCCGCCAACTAGTGACATTTTTCCCATGATTTTTTTAACATTTTCCCGCCAACTAGTGACTACTTGCCGACGGGTTTTTATTCCGTCGCTATATAACCGACGGCGTGCCGGCGGATGTTCACCCTTAAAAAAATGGTGCACGATTAGCCGGGAAGTCGTCGCCTGGTTGTGGTAGTCCGTCGCTACTGACGACGGATTTATTTCGTCGCTAAAACGCCGTCGCCAATTAACTGTATTTTGGTAGTGCTTTTTCTTGTTCAGCACTGAGCTGGACAAAGTGGTCAACTCCCAGAAGGTGGTGCTTTTCATGAAGGGACCAAGGGACTTTCCCCAGTGCGGCTTCTACTTCTCCAACACCGTGGTCCATATCCCAAGTCCCTATAAGATGCACATTTATCAATGTATTAACATGTGTCCTTAGGGCACAGGTTAACAAAACCTTTAGTAAAAGATGTATTGATAAATGTGCTAGGGGGAGTACCAATATAATTTACATATTTATCAATATTTTAACATGTGTATTTAGGACACATGTTAACAAAACGCTAAAATTTAAGGAAACATTATATAGACTATAATTATAAACCATGTGATGCAGCTAGTGAGTACTGAACTCAAGGCCTCTTGATTATAAGCTCATCGACTTAGGGGACTAGGCCGATGTTTGGTTAGTAAATTTGTAAATAAAGTGACATAAATAATAGGAGGAACAAAGAGTATATAAGAAGGAAACTGAAAACTCAGAGGGAGCAGCCATCCATCCTTGGCCTATGGTGGGTGGTCGTCCATTGGACACGTTGTTTTAAGCATAACATAGAGTAACCTTTACGTACGTTAGCTAGTTGAATGTTAAAGGTCTCGTCTTTTGGGTCATTGGGTGCATTTGGTTATTGAGACCTTTATTCAAATCAAGGTTATGAAAAGCGCTAGGCGCTAGTCGTACGGATATCTTCTGTCTAGCGCCTAGTCCACTCCGCCTAGGCGATCGTCTAGATCTAAGCAGTTCAAAAAATAACAAGAATCCAAAACAAATCTACTAAAATTGCAAAATAAAATCTATAAAATCTCAAAACATGCATAGTCGGACATCAGGGGGACTAGACGAACATTGGACAGACACCCTGTGCCTAGCACCTAGGTGGCCGCCTTTTATAATGGTCATAGCTACTTCTTAAGAGAGACCGAGCAAGCTCTTGTGAAGTCGCTTTTAGCTTAATTTTGTTTTTAGTTTATGGTGCTTTATAGATTTACAAATGCTTCAAAGTGATTTTTAGTGTTTGGTTTTCTTGGAGAAAAGATAGGCGGAAAGAGGGTTTAGAATATTTCTTTTTCTATCTCACTTTAATGGGTGTTTCTGTATGTCCTTTGATTCTTTGAAGTCGTTTTCTTCATCAAGAAATGAGATCATTGATAATTTGGGCAACGAAAATAATGAATGGAGTTAAAAACTAGCTAAAAATGTCTCATTTTAGCCACTGATTATCCATTTATCCAATCAAAAATGCCTTAAGTGAAATAATCGAGAGTAGTAGTTCAAAAGAAACTAATAAATAAGAAAAAATGGCTAATTTATTTAGTAACTTTGTTATCCCTCCCATAGACTAATCCAACTGTGTATATCCTTTCATTAGGTAAATTATAAAGGCACATCCAAATCGGGATGAGCAAATACCGACCGCTACCGAAAAACCGATCAAATACCGATTAAAAATATTCAGAAAAATCGAATCAAAATTGTGTACCGATACCGAATTGCCGAACAGACTAAAATATGGTAAAATGGTAGTGATAACAATTTGTAATACCATACCGAAAATACCGAACCGAGCTGATAATATATATTACATAAATTTGTATATATTTTTCCCCTTAGAATGTTGTTCATGATTAATTTTAGAGAAATTTTGACTTGCACCCCACTTTATTTACCCAAATTCAAGGTACATTCCACATAATTTCCATAATGCAATACACCCACCACATTTAACGGAATTCGCCTAAAACTAACGGTCAACTGCTTTGACTCAAAATACTTGACGAAAATACAACTCTTTCTTGTCTTCTTCCCCACTCCTTTTGTCCCCTCTCTCCTCCCCCGCTCGCCTCCGTCGCTCACTACAGCTCCCCCCTCCCCACCGTCGCTCACCGTATCTCCTTCGCCTCCGCTCCCCCTCCTTGCAGCTCCCTCCTTCCCGTAGCTCTCCCCCTCATCGATATCATCCCCGGCCTGAAATCAAAGTTCTCCATGATCAGCGCCAGTATGTTGCGATCGAGGATCTTCCCGGTCTTACAGCTGACGAAAAACACCGAGAGTGGCTCAGGCACGCCGATGGCGTAAGAGACCTGGACGATGCACCGCCTTGCGAGCCTGTCGCCACCACGCTCTTGGCCGCCTTCCTCACTATGTACGTGCCTTGGTAGGGTCATTCCCCGAGAACGCGCCGCCGCCATGTGCCCCCACCCGCCGTAGGTGTCGATGATGATCTTGCGACCGGTGAGGCTAGTATCGCCGTGGAGGCGCCACCGACAAAGCTGCCCGACAGGTTCAAGTGGAAGATAGTCTTGTCGTCGAGATACGTGGACCGAATGACCGGCTTGATCACGTGCTCCATCAGGTCCTTTGTGATTGGGACCGTGGCACCACCGTCGTTCTTGTACTCGATGGTCACCTGAACAACAATCACAAGACTTGAGTATTAGATACTACTCATCGAGGAGGGAACTATGTTGTACTTACACGGATAATGTGGTGAAGACATGTTGTACTCCTCCTCCCCGCAGCAGCGGTGCGATGGCCGCGATAGCAGTAGCGACACCAGCAGCGATGCCAACAGCAGTACAACGGCGGCGGCAGTAGCAGCGGCACGGTGGTGTCAGCTGTGGCGGCGGCAGTAGCGGCACGGCGGCAGCAGTAGCCGGCGGTGTGTGTTGCACAGCGAGGGTGCGGGTGTGTGGGAAGGGGGTCGTGGGGAAGAAGATAGGGTATTTTTGTCAAAAAAATTGGTTAAAGCAGTTGACCGTTAGCGAAGGACGGTTTCCGTCAAAAGTGGGGGTATCTTGTATTATGGTAATTGGGTGGGTGCACCTTGAATTTGGGTAAAACAAGTGGATGTAACTCAAAATTTCCCTTAATTTTATGCTACTCATTTTATTTTTATCATTATTCTAATTGAGAATCAGTTTCTTGAACTTATATTAAATTTTG